>CM023449.1:85919631-86019631 GCA_013339765.2 Haemaphysalis longicornis | reverse complement strand
TTTTGCTGCGCCAGTGCCAGGGGGTTTTCGCGCTATAAGCGATGACTGTGTTGAACTTCATTCATAAATTGTAATTAAGCAATTGACGTGTGCGGGCTTGGCGATCAGCCGACTCCCCGCCCCGCCCCTCCAAACACACATTTTTTTCTACAGCATAGGAATCACAAGTGTCCACCAATACCCCAGTTTGTAAGTAAATTCAGCGTTGCACACGCCAACAAAATATCGGCTACTTAATTACAACGTGCTCGTACGTGGGGATGAAAAACGGCGCGCAAAAAAGAAGTTCGCTGGCAACACGTCACTGCATCTTTCGGACGCCGAGCAGCAGTCACGGAATGTTAGGCGGGGCGCCGAGCTGTCAAGCAATTGCTGAATTAACAGCCCGCCGTCTGTCCAGTGTGCTAAACAAGGCAGCTGATGGTTTCAGCAGTGCGTCATACGCGACTCTATTTCCGCAGAAGGGCCGACTCGGGACTATCTCTATCTTTTTATTTCTTTTTTTCCCCCTGTTGGCGTGTAAGTAATGAATCATGCAGGCTGTGTAACATAGTGCACTCGGTTTCCGAGTCCGCCGTGCTGTGCAGCTGACGAAACCGTGCGCTTCTAGCGCGCACTGTCCCAATCAAGCCGCATCGTCTGCAACTCGTCTGAGTTTTCGGTACCCGTCACGAATTCAGAACAAAATATTGCCTGGCATTATGAATCTGAAGGGTGAGAGCGGAAATGCCACCAAAGGGGAAAGAAAGAACACGAAAGGAGCAAAAAAGCAAAAGAAGCAAAAACAAAACACAAAAAAAAAGACAAAGCGAAAAATTTACTGTGCGTTAAAAATGAAAAACAAGAAATTCCGGATGGTGCCGCACCTCGATAACACCCCGACAACGTTATTCATTTGTGCCACCAAAACGGAAATGAACATGCAAGTAGAAAGAAGTTAGAAAGCCAACCAATAATAAAAGCCAAAGCGGAAAATTTATTCGAATTAAATATATATAAAAAGCTTCGGGATGCGGCCGTAGCTTACATAATGCTCCGTTGCTTTGTTCATTTTTCCCCAACGTAAATTTCAAAATGGCCGATCGCCGTGTTGGAAGCATTCCCAAAACAAGCTAACCCGTAACCACAGAAGTGTCGGTCATCATCATCATCATCATCATCATCATCATCATCCTGCCCAAGTCCACGGCAGTAGGAGGGAAAAAGTCTGTCTAAAACCACGCCGAGGGTCTCGGAAAGCCAACTTGCAGAATAAATTCGGCATGACGCAAAGTTAGAAATACTGCACAGCCAGCTGGCAAGCTATTAAAATATTCCAACCAATCTGCCCGAATTTCATTTTTTCATTTACCGAATTCGCTTTTTCATGATCGTACGGAACACGGTGATATGTAGTGTGCGGCTGTTTAGCCTATTTTGGTCGCGTTCATGGCTGGTATCAAGACAAACGTCCCAGCGCGTAGAAGGGAAATTTGATATACACTTTTAAGAAATGTTTTTTTCGCTAGCACGCGTTCCATCGTCTCTACGCCGCGTTCCAGGAACACTCTAACCAACTTTTGTTCTAAACGAGCATTTCGTCCAGAGGGTGAGCGAGAGAGATAGAGAGAAAATATAAATAAGAGGAGAAACCAGTTTTAAATGTAAATACGCATGCTGTTTTGGAAGCATTAGCGTGTTAATACGCTGTGGGCGTTAATCGAGCCGGCGTGCATCTTTGTGCTTATAATGCACAAGTCTTTTCGGATATTGTGACGCATAAATTTCCTCCCACAAACGTACGACACGCACTTCGCCCACGCGGTAGCTGTAGCGTTAGTCACGAACACAGCGATAATAACCGTATTATTTACAGCGGAGCTCTTCTAGGGCTGGCCGTGACGACAGTATCTGCTGGTATCGGTTCCCAGTATAGAAAAAAATCACAAAAATTAAAAGAAAGTCACAGGGTATTCATATTTCGATATTACGTCTCTTAGTGGCCCCAGCAAGATGTCTTCCCAGCAAGGCTTTCGTTTTCGAAGGTGAAGCCGACTTGAAGGAGACCGGTGTAGGCTTCCTTTTCCACATTGCCTGTTTCACAGTGAAGCGTGGAAGGAGTACGATTCCAGAAAACGGCTCTAACCCTTGTGTTATCATAAGTACCCCGAAACAAATTATATGACAACAAGCCGATAAGGCGGCTCTACCATATATTACGCCGAGTTTCATTTACTCGTCGTAATCAGCTCGCTCGCAGTGAAGTTGTAACTTGTAAACGTCGCATAATTACTGTGTGCTGTCAATATATGGCGATCTATGGAGTGAGTACGGCTACAGAAAACTATATTACAATTTTAAATTGTATTACAATTAGCCGCTACGATGCACTACGGCTTCGCTGGTCACAGACAGAGTGAACGGGCACTGAATTTTGAGTGTCGTGGGCTGCAGCAAACTTGACAATGAGTGCAAGCACAGGTGAAAATAATATTTTTTTTGCTAGCCGGACAACTGAAGCAGAAATTTCTTCCAGCTAGAAATATTTCTAGCTAGAAATAGGCAAAATTTTTTGCTATAAATTCAGTTTCTGGCAAATTTACAGCCGGATTGAGACTTTGGGCCAGCTGGCAGCTATTACTCGCAGCTAGCATTTGTCAGTCCAGCGGGAAAAAAAAAAAAGAAACAAACCTGCAAGCTGGAAATAACCGTCTCTTGCTATACTAAGAATTTTTATAGTTAGAAGCCGCCACTTCCAGCTAGAATCTAGTCAGAAATTTAGTCAGATAGTCAGAAATGAAGCGGCGGCTGCTTTTCTGATGGAGGCGAAAAGCAAAAACGCCCGTGTGTTCGAGATTGCGGCGCACGTTAAAGATCCCCAGGTGGTCAAAATTAAACGGAGCCCCCACTACGGCGCGCCTCATCGCCTGTGTAGCGTCGGCGCGTTAAACCCCACTAACAAGTCAGAAATGAAGCTGGAAAATTGTGATTTCTGGATAGAAATGCTCTTTCCATGTTCACGGGGGAAGTAGACTAATTTATATGGTACACAAAATTTTCCTTTACTAAAAAAAGCACGCGCTCAGTAAGACTAAGGTACGTAACCCTCCCCCCCCCCCCCCCCCCCCCCCCCTTTTTTTTTGTTCTGCGTGGAGTACCGAAATCACTCTAGAAAGAGATGAACCAGAGAGGCGCGAAATTAGGAACATAACAAGGCCGCACCGTAGCCCGAAACATAAACAATGACGTCAAGTTGGGAACCAGGCAGAATTGAGAGAGAGGGAGGGTGACGCGAGCAGCACTCGAAGACCGAAACAAAAACAAGGACGTCATCCCTTGTGGTCGCGCGCAGTGACGCACGCAACTTTCCCCCCGCGCCAAGTGGGGCAGCTTTCGCCGACCGCGCGTGCGGATACGTTCGCATCGCCGCACGGAGCGAAAGGCAGCGGAGCAGAAACAACAACACACTACGAAAAACACCTTCCGAGAGCCACCCTGCACCTTTGACCAATGATGGAAAATCGTAGAGAGCGGTTAAGACCCTGCTATTTTGTATTTCTGTTGATCTCAACGCGACCCGATTCCAACCAGCTCCCACACGGAGCCCCATTCGCCTTTTCACGCGTAAACGCAACCGCTATCCGTTTCATTGCTTGCCTAATTTCTGAACATTTTAGCACACAAACCTTAGTAATTAAAACGTGTTACGTGCAAACGTTGATATTTTACTAAAGAATATTTTGCATCAAATGTTTGAGTAAAGGGAGCGAGGGAACTGGTGCACTATTTTCTTGTTTTTTTTTTGCTTTGGGACAGCGGTAGAATATACGGTGGTAGCGATCGCAGCGCCTCCAAGCGAACAGCGGCGTCAGCGTTCGCATGGTGGTGTGGTCGGTGGCTTTTCTCTGTAGCACGACTGCTCTGTAGAGGGTGTCGGCTAGCTACCGGAGTGTGGGCCGGCCGTCGTTTTTGCTCGCCGCAGTGGCCTCGCCGGCGGCGTCGTGTCGCGAGCGCTTTGTCCATTTCCATGTGCATCTGAGGCCGCGGACTGTTGTGCTCGGTCGGATTGTGTGTGCGCGCACCGCATTTTGTGCACGGGAGGAGGCAGCGGCGAGGACGGAAAAGGTGATCGTGCCATCAACCACGGCGCTGGCGGCGGATAGCATCGCATCACCGCAACAATGACGGAATATAAACTAGTGGTCGTCGGCGGTAAGCAATGTTTTTTTTAAGCTCTTTGTCGCTGCTTTACGCACTTCTATTGGTGGTTGTAGCGCAAGTGTTTAGCAGCTGATTGACTTTCCCTTTCCGATACGTCCACACCTCTGTTACGGTGATCGTCCGTACTCTTTGATCTCTCACGAATATTTCTCTCGATTATCGTTTCTGTTTTTAATTTTACCCCGTCAGGCAGTGTGTGGACACTTGTTCGGAGCTTTTCGCGTTATTGCACGGCGTTGGTCCGTCCGTGCATATCCGGGTGTTCCGGAACGCCTCTGCACGCCGAAGAGACTTGCGGAGACGGAACGGGCCGCAGCAAGTAGCTATATCAAAGCAGGGGGCGCAGGCCTTCGCGCAAGGACTCGCGTGGGTGCAAGCAAAAAGACCGAACAAGCCCATAAAACCGTTCGCATGAACCTGGGCACCGTACATTGGGGTGCTTTGTGCGCGGTCGGGTTCAAGAAAAAAGCGTCCCCACTTGCGAGAACGAAGAAAACGCCCCGGCGAGGAAAAAAGTATGAAGGAGGGAGGGGGGGATGCGAGACTGACCGCGTGAGAACCAACTCCCCGTGTTAAATGCACGCCTAGAGTGAGGGGGAGAGAGGGAGGGGTGGTGGTAAAAGAGAGAAGGAAAAAGACCGGCATTCGGGGACTTTTTTTTTTCACCCCCCTCCCCCTCTCGCCCGCCGGTTTTGGCTTGCGGCGTTAGGCTTAGCGGAATAGGCCTAGTTGAGGGATGCGAGCTAAGCCGGCTCTGAGAGTGCGATGACTCGGCGGCTCTGCATTTGCATATCTCGTCGTCGTCGCCCCGTGTGGCACTACTCCTTTTTCGGAGCTTGATTTGTCGTCGCGCCTCTCCCACTCCCGCGCCGCCTCCTCTCGCCGTTTTCGCATTTCTACGGCGACTCCGGCGTGCTTTGCGAACTCGCTGCGCCTGGTCCACTTGGGTCGGCGTTGTACCCTTTGTTCTCAAAAAGAAAGAAACAAAGAAAAAAATCAAGTTCAAACGATTTCTCTCCTTTTCCCTTTTCGCTCGCTAACTGGCGTCTGCCAATTTTTGTTTTCTCTCCACTTTTTCCGTGCAATCTCGAGTCAACGACTTTCCAATGCGTCTTAGGTCGGCGTAGCTGTAGCGGGCTGTAGCCACAGAGCAGGCGTCGCTTGATTTCGAAGCGCCACCTTCGCCCCGACCGTACTTGGCGATTTTTTTTTTCTTTGCTGCTCATGGTGTAATAACCGGCGCTCGCGCCTCTGGTTTCGAGGCCGATCAGGCAGCTAATAGCGCCCCGAAACGTTCAAAAAGAGAAAAAAAGAAAGCGCTTTCCAACTTTTCCGCAGACTTCTTGCTCGCACCGCAAAAGGCGATTAGCGGGCGTCTGCCGCCGAGGGCCGTGAAATCGTCGTTAAAAAAGCCGCGTCTGGTTGGAGCTGGCTGAAAGTCGCTTGCCACGGCCGCTCTTGAAGTGCCAATGACCTATCTGTTGAAGTGTCCTCGGGTTCCGTGGTCGTTCGCTACGGTCGGCAAGCTACGTCGTGGGGATTAAAGTACGCGTATTTATTTGTCTAGCCTTTCTTTTTCTTTTTTGGCACTGTTCGAAGGCACTTCGCGAGGGAAACGCGTTGCTATTTCTGGAGATTTTTTTTTCGGCGCGCACACGGGGAGCCACATTCAGCCAGGTGGTGATTATTAATGCGTCTGTCGCGACAACGTGTGCTACTCTGGTGCACCGGTTAACCAAGAACGTTGTTCGTAAGCAGTTGCGTCTCTAAAAAAAAAAAAAGCATGCGTTAACTTTCAAGGCGCGTTTAGTTAAATGCCATGGCCAGCACAATCAGTGGCTGTGGCGTTATGTTGTAAGCAGCAGCTGCCGATGGACGTTAGTGAGTCCACCGTCGGTTATTGATGGTTCAGAATAAACCCTTGATGCAATTCACTTTCACAGAATTGGTAGCACATAACACACATGGAAGTCTTAATTGGAGTGTGGAAAAATCCACTAGCTTATGCCGCAGCAAAAGGCGGTGCTTTGCGTAACTAAACTTTGTTATTGCTGGAGTTTTGTGTGGGCGGAGTTTGGGTAAATCTTGATTTTGGTAACAAACTTGCTCAGAATGGTTAAAGGGCAAGTATTCGAAGTTGTGTCTATTCGTGTGGTGCTGTTGTTTCTGGTTGGGATCGACTCTGGCATGTCGCCAAAAATCAAGCGCTGTGCACGCTCACATTCTTCAGGGCTTGTTTATTGAATATTGCAGTTGTTTAGCAATGTCAAGTGATTATTCCAGGCGTCTATTCAAAGCTGTGGCGTAGCTTGCGATGTAAGACTGTACCGCTGGGGCGCGAAATTTGAAATTTGTTTAGTGTGTATGTTCAATATCTTCAAAAGATGATAATGATGATCGTTGTTCGTGCCGACTTTTCCTGCACACAAGTCGCACTCGAAAACAGCTCTCTTCGGAAAGGAATGTGTTGCCTGCTGCCCTGCCAGCTGTTTGTTTAGAGCACTGCTAACCCAAAACACCTCTTTTTGATTCCGTGCATAGTTTGTAGCTTTGTTGATGAAACAGTCGATGCCACCCAAATCTTTCTCTACCTCTCCTTCTCTGCCTGCAAAGTAACACAACTGCCATGATTGGGAACCAAGCTGTCTGCCTTGTTCTTGACAGCAGAAATAAGAACGGAAAGCTCATTAAGAACCTTCACCGACACGTCTGGCGAGTAGTAGGCTTCCTCCGACCTCCGTGCTGTATTTTTGAGCAAAATCAGAGTATTTTTGGTGTAGGCTTATGTGACATAGAAGGCCAGACATCACCGTGCCAGAAGAAAAGTCCATGATGGGCGGTTGTGCTTTGCGGTTAATACGCGACTTCACATTCCCCAAACCCTTGGTGAAAATTCCGCATTCCGAACAAAACTGCCAGTGCTAATTTACAATCTGGAAAAGCAGTAAGTGCGATATGTGGAATCAGGCAAAATAGATGCAGTAGTGCTGCATTTGGGGCACCTCATTCTTGATGCTGCTGCTTCAGATTGTAACAGTGCACCGCAAACCGGTGCTATTACACCGTATCTTGAGGTGTGTAAGGTACCGTTAGACACCTAACACCCCTTCTAACGTTAGGAACTGTGCGGATGGAAGGAGAAAATTTTCGTTGGAGCAAAGTTTGTATATCGCTCACTGCTGTCCAGCCAATTGGTTAATTACAGTTCATTATGTCTGCATAAAAAGTTTTTTGGCCGCTTTTCGATCTCTGGCACGCCAAAACGCCTGTGATGTTTTCCAATAACGGCCAAAGGGCAGTTCCTTCACGCAATGTACCTGATATTGAGCACGATTTTGACGACATCCGTGGGGGCTCAAGGTGGCCGTCGCTTCCAGGAATTCATTACACGGTGGCCGACTATCGGTGTTTACACAAATGGCTGAACAGGCCAAAATACCCTGAAGTGGGACGGGCCGGTTCCCCAATATGCCTTGAATAGCCGCCCCGTGTGCAAACATTCCCCCGAAACGTCAACGCCTTACAGGAAATGAGCTTTGGTGGATCTCCTGCTTGACCTTGGCCGAACGGACATCATTATCCAATCCTTGCGTGTGCTTTTCGATGGTGCTGCCCGAGGTGTTTCGAGCTTAAAGATGGCCTGTTAATTTGCGAGCTGCGTACCGTGTTTTCAGGCTTATAACCTGCGGCTTTATTTTTTTCAACTTATGGGCAGTGCGGTGTGAGTTGTGCATGTAAGAATTTAAAAGGGTGCCACCCCTAATTTTTGGGGTTATTATTGTGCAGTTTCCATCCTTTACTCAGAACACCCTGATGAGTGGGACATGTTTTAGTTTGATCTTTATTATTAAGTCAGTGGGACAGCTCAGGAAGCAGCGGCCCTTGGCAAATGAACGTCAGCGGTGCGGTCCCGTCTCAGCGAAAATGGGACGATTTAGCGAGTGTCGTTGACGTATGGCACAAATTCAGGACGTTACACTTCACCCACACACGAGTTGGCTGCATAGAGCTGACAGTGATCACGTTCTGATGCAGGTAGCCACAGCGGCAGGTGTTGCCACTCTTCGGAAGGGCGCTAACGGTAAAAACAAGGTTTCATATGCGTGAAAGGAGTGGATACTAGGAGCCGGAATCACAACAGGAGTTGTCATTGGGGCGCGTCGCGTTTCTGAAGTACCTACATTTGGGGGTAGTCAAAGCAACTTTGCCGCAGTATTTTGATGTCGGTGCCACAATTGGTGACGTAGCGACACGCCTCTGTTGTTCACGCCCTCCGAGCTCGAAAGCGACGGAACCTAAAGTTACATTCGACGGAACCCAGAATTGAGAAGTAAAGTTACGTCCGATGGGACTTTAAACCAGTGTCTAGAGTTACGTAAGCTGGTAATTTTCATTGCGTTCTAATTATTCGTCTTACACTCCGAGTACTTCAAACGCCAGTAAGCATCAGTAAAGGCAGTGGATAGTGGACATGGAAGTCTGGTGTCACTACTCTTGTGAGTTTCCACAAATGACATGATGGAAGGCGAAAAGTTTGTCTACACTTTTCCCTTGCCTTCGCGCCTCAGGAATATCGGTGCTGCTGTGCGTGTTGGAGCTGCGGCGACGGCGAAGCACCTTGAAAAGAGAAACAATGTACGCAGTCTGCATTCTCAAGCAAAAGAGTGAAAAATGGACGCACGCAGGCAGTGTGGTTGGCTGCCATTTCGCTTGTCTCAAAACAATGTGTGGCCTATACGAAGAGTCAACTGATGCACGGGATTCTTTTTAGGAAAGATGCAGGTCACAGGGGCTTGGGACTATACAACGGTGGGACTTTTAGACCGGCAAATCTATATGCTGCATTGCAATCACAGACAGCGCCCATGGCAGAACACTAAGCGCAGATTTGTAAATTATGTTCGACCATAATTGAAGCAAAACATGACATGAACCGTCTTAAAAAGAAAGTTTGGAGTGACAAGTTTTTTATTTTGTCACTCTCGCAAGGCAAGTACGAAGTGAGAGTAGTTTAGTGGCAGCAGTTAAGAAAAATGTTAATTTTGCAGTATGTCAGTGAGTACTGAGTGTTCTTGCGAATAATCGCATCTGTACAAAGGGTGAAGCTGTGGTGTGCCTTGTTAATGATGCACAAATTGAACTGTTACTCCAGTTTGCGTTACGGACTCTGTGCTATCTTATCCAGCTCAAGATAATAGCTTAATGTATCTGCTCTCTGGGGAGTAGTCGCTGTGTCATCTGATGTGTAGTCATGGGAATATAAATGGCTTCAATTAAAGCTTTGCACATGCATTTATTTTTGGGCAAGATACGATCATTACATCAGTTGTAATACAATACTGAGCTTCGAAAGGTCTGTTTCAACAGCTTAGTTTCAGGTCTGTGCTTATAGTTGTTTCAGTTCGGGCCTGTTCTCTAAACGTTATCGAATTTCTGAAAAGGAAAAAAAAATGCCCAATTTCGAGCGACTTTTTAAAGCTTTCATCTTTCTGTACTTTGCATGCTTATCGCACAACCCCTTTTTCCAAAAACCTGCGGTTGAAAATGCAAGGAAGGGGATGATTGGACTGACATTGTTGCCATGCAGTGTGATTGATTATTTCTTATATCTTTATAATCAAGGCTACCTAGCTGCATGAAATAGTGATAGTCAATTTGGCGTAACAACAATCAATAATCAAGTAATAATTTCTTTTTAGACATGTGGACAGAAGGTAGTACTTGTGGATTGGTGCCAACATGCACAATGTCATGAAATCATCGCTGCTGGATAAATTTGCTCTGACCTTTCCTGCGGTCATCTGAACAGGACTGCCCCCAAAATAGAAACTTGTTACAGCTTTCCAACTGCACTATGCCATTTCCGTTCTAACTCAAGAAATGTCGACAGGGAGGGAGCTCTTGCCAAAAAGAGAACACCTCGCTGCTGTGATAACTAAATTTTAGTAAACAGCCACTTTCAAGCGCAGTAGTTTGGTGAAACACTGCTTAAAGGGGCCATGAAGACAAAATATAACTTTAATTTGAAACAACTAGGCTTCAGTACCTCTCTTAGCCCCATTCAAGCCACGAAAGAGGGTTTTTAACCAAAAAGGAAGAGCAAGAAGTTTTGATAAGCATTCAAATTTTGTGCTACAGTGACGTGTATTGGCAGGGGTGACGTCAGCACTAAAAATGTGTCTGCAAGTGTGCTAACTGCTTGTTAGTGGTCAAGGGATCCAATAAAACAGAACTAAGGGCCCTACTTCAATGGGCCAGTCATGTCTTATACCCGTGCCACACGTACATGAAAAGTGACTAAGTGCGTAATTCCTTAAGTTCTAGTGCCATTAATTCGCTGCCACATGCAGCAATCTTATGCCATTTGCTGTAATGTCATTTTTGGTTTAAAGAGTTCAGCACAACGCCTTCACAAACACCTTAAATCTGCCTACTCTGAACGCGACAGGCACCAAATGAAACCAACAAAAATCTCAGCACCAGAGCGTTTAATGCAGAAACGTAGAACAACTTCGAAATAAGCCGATTTTTTTGTGCCCTCTTGGTGTCGAAGTTCTGAAGAAGACTAAGTTTACTAAAACAACGGCAGAAAGAAAAATGTCTCTTTACTCGTCGTTTTGAATTTTTCGGATTAGGCTACCGTTGGCAGGCAACGGCTGCTCATGAAGCCACTTTTAGAAATGGCTCACACCATTTTTTTAGAAACACTATTTCTCATAGCATTTCTTTTTCTTCTTTTTTCACGAAAAAACATTTTTAACCCTTGTAAGAAGTTTTTCTCTACGTTGAGAACTTCTAAAATGTGAATGAATTTCTCTTTTTGGTCATTATCCCCATCACGCCTAACACATTTAATGCTTTTGCATTTTCGCGTGTAGCACGGCCTGCCCAAATGATGTCATTCGGTATCTTAAGGCCTTAAACACTTAATGTCGTCTTTCGTGTACGTGTGGCATGGGTATTAGAGGTGACTTAGGTTGACGACTGCCAATCACACAAACGAGATTCTGTGACGTCATAGAAAAGATGCCTAAAAAATTGCTGGGGGTCACCACTGCTCCGCGTGTATTTTTTTAATATTGCTGTTATTTGTTCGGAGTTTGCGATAAAATTAATATTATTATTGCCAAGACAAAGCAGCCTTTGTAATGAAGCAAACTTGTATTTTGCATTCATGGCCCTTTTAAACATGTGCAGTTTTTTTTTTCAGTTGCATTGAAGCGTTCTTATTGTGGCATCACAAGAGGGCATGTACCGTATTTTGCAGTATTCAGGTCACGCCTTTAAGTTGCACCTTATCGTAAAGGCCCCGTTCGTGAAAAAAAATATCCCACCTCCCCTCGTGGGAACCCCTGTGTAGATGCGACGCATAGGGGGTTCACGTTGCAGCGTTGGACAGCGGAGGAACGGCGCTGGAACAATGGAGCGGAGCGGCGCAGGCACCGCGTTTTATAGCGCGCATAACGGTGAGGGGACGCGCCGGCGCCAGTGCGTCTGCCGCGGCTATGACGCAACACAATCCAACACAATCCACTTTAATCCAGTCCAATCCAATGCAATCCAATCCCATCCAAACCCCCTCGCGTGAGAGAGTGTTCGCTATCGGAGAGGAGGGGGGGTCAGCGGCGGAGAGCGCAGCTGGCGCGGCGAGGAGAATGGGGGAGGGGCGGACGCCGACGACGACTACGCCGGATGCAGGGACAAGGCGGGTGAATGAGATGCGTTGCATCTAAAATTCTGCCTATAAGTAGCACTACCTGTAACTTCAGAAAAAGAGTCCCCAATTATATACTGGAAGGTGCGGTAATAGGGGCAGGCCTTGTCCAGGGCATTCGGAAGGCCACATGGCACTTCCTAAGAAATATTTTTAGTGTCCTAGAAATGTTGATTGATTGATCGTGGGGTTTAATGCGCCGACGCAACGCAGGTGATGAGGCGCGCTGTAATGGAGGGCTTCGAATTAATTTTGACCACCTGGGAATCTTTAACGTGCGCCAAAATCTCGTACACGGGCGTTCTTGCTTTTCGCCTCCATCAGAAAAGAGGCCGCCGCGACCGGGAGTCCTGTGTGAATGAGTGAGACCGAATTAAGCTTGTCAGTCAACGGGTCTGGGAGGAAACTGATTGCCCGTAATTCATCAGTAACATGTGCACTTAGGTGCTGAGGCAGGTGTGTGTCAGGCGCCGTTTAAATGAAGCGGCAATGTTTGCGTGCAGTTGGGACTGCGTTTGATTGCGCGTCTTTCGTAGAAGTAGTGAAGCTGAATCGTGTGTGGCAGTGCTTTTGACCTACGACATCAGTCCAGTGGTGAGAGGCTCTCAGCAAAGATGTTAATCTTGACGAATTGCTGTGAAGAATAACTGGTATTAAAGAACTGATTTGTGTTATTCATGTGTTGTTGGCTTGGGTAAATGTCGCTATGGTTGAAGTTGGTTTCGTTGTACCGTTAGTCCACAACTTCACCTAGGGTGTGCATACAACTGTACAGGCATGGCCCCTGCCGATTGCAGGATCTTTGTCTATTAAAGTCTTTTCCAATCCAATCTAATCCGATCCAGTAGACTCACGATAACTCAAACTCGAAGGGACGCCAGGATCTTCTTTGAATTATCAGAAGTTCTCATAAATAAGACTCGAAATAATTACTGAAAACAATATGACCCAAAAAAGCACAGAATACGAACTCGAAAAACAGGCCACATGCTTCGGTGCGTGCGGAGTTGGCGAAGGGTCATGTGTGTCATTTTCATGTATGCTGCACCTGCCCAGCCTGCTAGTTGCTTTCTTTCTTTCTTTCTTTCTTCCTTTCTTTTTTATTTCTCAATCGATACACAGTTGTTGTCACGCGTAGTTTCGCTTTTGACACGTGTATGCAGGTAAACGGCTCTTGCTCTTTATTTGTGACCATTAGTGATATGCAGATGCAAATGTGGAGTTGGAAGCAGCAAATGCAGCAGATATTTTCTGGCAAGGACAAGCAAGAAGCACAAATTAACCAACTTTCTCAATGGAGCAGTTTGAATTAAGTGGCTTTAAAGTACATAGAAAGCCTAGTGGGTCAACCAAAATTTTGAAATGTGTTTGAATGAACCAAAAGTTTGAATTATCCAGGTTTGAATTATCACGAGTCTACTGTACCCACATACGTATATTCACAGCAGAAGTGGTATCATTGATAGGGTGTACGAGAAACCAGGTAAATGGTCGTGTTTTTTTGGAGAATACGTACTGTGGAGCGCTTGTTCTCGATTGCGTTGCAACGTAATTTCAGGCATGCTCAGTTTCCCGAGGCTGCTGTCTGATGCTGCCTATGGATGACACTGCATGTTCAGCTAGCTGTCAAAAGAAAGGAAATTGTTTTTACTGCACAGCAGAGTTAAGTAAATGTTAAGTAACCCACTGGTGGTTAACATTAATCCACAGCATCCCTCACCCTTCCCAATGCAGAGGGCAGAGGACTTTGTTGGAAAACATTTCCTCAGTGGCCGAAAAGTGGCCAATTTCAGCCCGCCAAAGTTGCCTTTAAGTGCACATGCCATGCTAAATAATTAATAGTTCGATGCGTAATGATGAAGGGATCCTAGCAGATATGGCACTGCCGTACGCTCAGATGTTGAGAATTGCATTACAAAAGGTGCATGTGCCTTATGCCTTCATTCAGTTGTTCCCCTAGTGTGGGTTTACTGACCATCCTAGAACAGTTGGGCGTTCGTTCCGTAATTTGTCTCATAAAACGCACTGGGGATGCTAACGTTTTCATACTTGTTTCATTGTCACGTTAGGCAAGGATCGTTGCTGTACTATTGACTGTGTTTAGTGTGTTCACTGCTGTCTATGCCGTCTTGGCCAATCCCCCCCTTGTGTTGCTCCCTCTCTGTTGCAGCGGGTGGCGTGGGAAAGAGTGCCTTGACAATCCAGCTCATACAGAACCAGTGAGTGGCATGCCTCCTTACCCCTTGTTTCTTGATTTGTGTGACCCCACTTTGTCTGGGGATCATGTCTTGTTGGCGCCGTGAAGCTTGGAAGAAAGCAGAATAATGTTTGAGTGTAGAAATGTAGTGGCACCGAATCGACGTACCTTTGTTTTTTTTTTCAAGTCTGGCATGAAATTAACAAACAAGTAATTTGCTTCTTGTCTTTGTAAACACTTTTTAATTTATTTATTGTGTTAATGTTTGCCTGAGCGTTCTCGAATGGCAGTTTCTTTTTTTTTTTTTTTTTTTTTAATTGAGCACAGAGCATCTGAACACTAACTTTAAACCTTTCTTATCTGGTCAAAGTTGTGAACAAACACGGCTGCAACTATTCATGCATCCTGTATTGGGGCCATTTAGTTCGTTAGTTGGTCCCGCACCAACTATTTGGGCCATTGTGATATACTTGGTGCCTTCTACCTTGCAACAATGTGAACTGAGTGCTTTCACTGAGGGCTTTTTTGCTCATCTATTGCAGCTACAACTGCGCATAATTGTTTTTTTTAAACATTAGTCTTCCATTCATTGGAATTTGTGAATAATAAGCCAAAAGTGCTCTTGATCCAAGCTGTTTGACCCCGTGCAAATGGTTAGTGGTGAATATTCATTGCCATGCTTTATATATTACCAGTGTCATTGCTTGCCGTGCAAAAAAGTGATAGGCTTTAATGAATATTGGTCAGACTTGTGCAGAGAAATGAATGTGTAGCTGTCTTAGCAGTTGCCACTACACGTACATACCCCTGCGATTTGGCAACTAAAATTTTGTGCAGTTACGTGAAACTGGGCATAATGCAAAATGTCTTTCTCTTATGCGAAGAACCTTGGTAAGCTGCGATTCTATTGTTTCTATTGGTGCAACTTTTGTAATTTCACTGGAACAAGTTTATCATTAGATGCATTCCACAGGCTTTTAACATTTGAAATGCTTTCCTAAGCTTTGAATAAGAAGTAATGCTACTTATATTTTATTCGGAGCTTGAAAAAGTTTTCGCATCATTTGAAGGTGTAAATCGAAGTAGAATTTAATGGTCACAGTTCCACTCCGAGCAACAGACTTTTAAACACAAGATCGCTGTTTTTTGTGGCATGGCAGCAACCATGCAGAAGTTGTATTTCACCACTAAGCAAATTAATGTAAATGATAATACCCTTAACAACTCATTCCTTGTAAGTGAAACTCAACCGTGCGTACTTGTATTCTTAGGATGGAAAGAAATCTCTGATCCGAAGGTTTTTAAGCTTTGTTGGTTTATAAAGCTCTGATAGCTCCTGGCTGTAACCACTTTAGCCTGCCAACCATCGTACTGAGAACTGAAATGCTGCATTTCGAGATATGCAACGTTGAAAATAGCTCGGCTGCTTTGACGTTCCCGCATTGCTGTTTCTGCGTAGCGGCTTAAAAAGAGCGCTTTCCCCTCGCTGACTGATTGCAATGCCTTTCTTTATCCTCTTGTGTTCCAGCTTTGTAGACGAGTATGACCCAACAATAGGTGAGTTGAACAATGCACTCGATACTTCTCGGGCCACCGCTGTTTCTTATCTCTCGCCCGCAACCTGGTTCCACTCAAGGGCTTGCTCTGTCCGGCCGCGCTGAACGGCCGGGGCCAGTAATATCACTTCGGCCACATTTCCGTTTCTCTCGGCAGAGCCTAGAAGGGTCGTGTAGGACACGAAGCGGGCGATAGTGGCGAAGGAAGCAGCTGGTTGAAGTGGGCGAAACACCCTTCGGTGGTGTCGCTGTGCGGAGTATCACGTTTTTTTAGGGTTTCGTCTGGTTTTGTTTTTTGCCCCACCCTATGCGGTGGTTTCCAGGGTAACTTAGGGTCAGTCAAAGCACTCGCAAGGTGTGTTAGGGGTTTCATGCAGCCTTTGTGGCAGCATTTTCTTTTTTGTTGTTGATGAGAAAGAGTAAGTAAAAGTCTGTCATTTTTGAGCTAATAAAGGGACGCAGAAGTGCCGAAGCAATTTGGCTCGTATCGGCAGGTTGCAGTGTTGGAAACAGTAATGCAGCACTTGCGGTAGTACCAGCGGCTGTTGACCAATGTGAGAAGTGTGTGCAGCGTGCAACACCATTCCTACTTACCATTCCTATGTTCCACCTTACCATTCCTTACCTTACCATCTTACCATTCCTACTTTCTACCTTACCATTCCTTACCTTACCATGTTACCATTCCTACTTTTCACCTTACCATCTTACCATTCCTACTTTCTACCTTGCCATTTCTTATCTTACCATGTTACCATTCCTACTTTCACCTTACCATTCCTACCTTGCCATTCCTTACCTTACCATGTTACCATTTCTACTTTCACCTTACCATTCCTTATCTTACCATTCCTACTTTCACCTTACTATTCTTACCGTTCCTACTTTCTTCCTTACCATTCCTTACCTTACCATCTCACCATTTCTACTTTCACCTTACCATTCCTTCTTACCATTCCTACATTTTACACCTTCTAAATGGTGGCACCAATTCAGGGCATGAACCACATGCGGACATTTCTTGGCCTCCTCTAGTTATTTTGTGGCACGCTGTTTTAAGTTGTGGAAAAATAAATGTGGAAGCGGAAATGAGAGCGAGAAATACTTGCGTTCATTGTCTATTTATAAAAAATTGGAGCAGCATTCATCGTCGAATGCAACTGGAGCAGCTAAGTTATGAGGTATGATGCTCTTTGACGTCCCTTTAAAAGCCAGTGTGCATACCACAAATAGTGTGAAAACAGCTCGTGTTTACTAAAGGGGGTTGCCCCGACTGCATTCCCCGTTAGGCAGCAATGTTCTTTGTTGTTTTAACTTTGGGTTGACAGACACGTTGAAACAGGAGATGCAGAGCATCTGTTGAGGATAGTGTGAAACCACGGTTGATCTTGGTCAAATTGCAGCTGCTAGCTTCTCAGTTGATGCTCGTGTCTAGTTTCTTGAGGTTACCCCCTCCCACCTTCTAAGTGTACGCAAACGACACTTGGTGTTTTGCAATACAAAAACCTGCTAGCCTTTTTTTTATTTGACCTGCCTTGCTTGTAGCATCACGGGAGTCCCCCCCACCCTCACCCCTTGTTAAGTGTTATACTCTGCTCAAAAAAGCGAGTTCTGCGGTTTTTTCTTTTATGAAAGCATTTTTATGTGAGGTCGGTGTAGTGGCTTGGCTGCTGACCAGTCATCAGAATCATTGCCATGTTAATGCTCTCAAAAACAGGGCAGAAATAATACTCTTACATTAGCAAAGCAGTTGAATCAAGTGCTGAGAGAGAGAGAGAGCAATTTCATTTAAATCGCCTGCAGATCGGTTTAGACGTCCCTCAGCGTTAAAACAAAATTGTGGGAGTGTCGTAAGCATGAAAAAAGATAAAAGGAACACCATGTTAACTGAGCAGCACAAGAGCTGCACTAAAGCGTGTACTTTAAAGTTTCTGCACAGAAGCCAACTACAGAATTGTGGTTTCCTAATCACCTGTGGTAATGATTTCGGTTCTTTGCCTGTGGAAGTTGAATACAGTACATTCGGGGTTAAGAAAGCAAGAAGCAGCAGCAGCTTGGAATTTCCGTGCAAGTCGTATAGACTACACTTGAAAATTTATGACCGGAATCGAAGCTGGAACAATGGTAACTGACCTTGGATTTTGAGAGAAGCTGCCTGCTTTGCGGGCTGCATTCTGTTTTCTTAATCTTTGTTAAAAAGGTGCATTCAACGAAAGTGGTGTTGAGATTCATTTGTTTGAATCTACAACGTGAATCTTACCATTTTATGTTTAAAACTGTTTATTCAAGCTGCCTTAAGCATTGGCAGCTAGTGACGTCACAAGCTGTAGTGTGTGTTGGCAATACCTGTTCTGACGTCCTTGGCATTTGTGGCATCATTAAACAGCTGCTGGTGTGAATGGTATTCTCGTATTATTGGAACTGATATGTTGATACAGGCAAACAAATTTTTAGGGACCTTTCCGTTGCCATTCATGACTATTTTGTTGAAGTAAACTTGGAGCCCTTAGGAAATAGTATCTCATTAAAGGCAGAGGTCACTGGTGAATTCTTGATCATTTGTAAGAAGTTGGCTGAATTAAAATTCGGGTTTTTTTTGTTGTTGCAAGTAGAAGTCTGAAACAAGAAAATTTGAGGAACTCAGGAAATTTTTTTTTTGCATTGCATTGTTAAATCTTTACTGTAGTTTCTATCTGTTTGTCCATTTCTCTAATTAAGCATTCAGAGCAGACAAAATTAAATTAGGGTTTAGAATTGATGTAATGGTTTATTTTCAGCAGCAAAACCTCTTAAAACACACTACCTCATTGTGCAAAATTATCTGAAGTGTCAACGCTCCTATGTATGTGTGATAAATGCTGAGTTGCTTGGAGCGAATGAACACCTGCTTGGTTCGCAAAATGTGGCATTGTAAAGATTCTTCCAGGCTTCAGAAAATTGAGCAATTTTTTACATTTACTTTGAGAATCCACTGGATTTCAACTTTCTTTTAAACTGATACCAGGCTCAATTGATAGTCGCTGCACATGTGTGTGTGTTGCGAGAACAGTCAATGAGCTGGATAATTTGAAAAACTTGTTTCACATAAAATTCAATGTGAAATGTGCTTCAGGAGAGACTACTGTTTGGATGTAGGTTTGCCTCTCTGCAACTGGCTTTTGGCGCATACTTGGCTCGGCTTGCTACGTGATGTGGAAAGCCCTTTGCTGGGAACTCCTGGGTGTAACGTGGCCTGCCTCGGCTTGTAACTTTTAAAAACCGTCGCCAACGGTGCATTACCTGCTTGCTGTTCCAGAGGACTCGTACCGGAAGCAGGTGGTGATAGATGGGGAGACGTGCCTCTTGGACATCCTCGACACGGCAGGTCAAGAGGAGTACAGGTGGGCCTGCACTCCCTCCTCCTCCTCATCATCATCATTATCACCACCACCGTCATGTCCCTTCATCCTCCTCCACATCATCACCTCACCATCACCATGCCCTCATAATCGTCGTCATCATCATTGTCATTCATTTCATTTTGTCTTGCTTCAGATTATCGAGGCTTATCTCTCATCGACTAAACTTTTCTCACTTGTTCACGCAAACAGACAGGCTGCTGGACCTTGAGTACACACTTGAATCAAGTAATGCCGAAAAGAAATTACTGTGCCAAAGCTTTAACTCAGGTGTCGCATGTTTTTATTGTCTCGATAGGCAGGAGATAATGTTACTAGCCAGTTGTTTAGGCTCAGGTGAGCTGTATTTGTGCAACGTTCAGGGATAGTTAGTCGTGTTATTCAAATTGTTATTGCTTGGAAGGGGTGGTGGTGAGCTAGCCAGTCAGATGTACTGGTTGTTAGCGTGCCAGAAAATGGTAGCCCATCTCGTGTGTTAAAAAAACAAAACAAAACAAAAGCAACCAAGTGTGGAGGTCACGTTCATATATTTCTTAACTGGTTTAAGTCGCCAGGTAATTTGCGTGATCTTCTTCCACGCTTCATAGATGTTCTCAAGTGCAACACTACTTAAAGGTGCTCACAGCAATGGTCAAGCTTAATGCGTTGTCGCATCCTATGTGTTCATCTCCTGTCCCCACTGAACAGTTCTGGTTGTCAGCAGTTGCATTGAATGCTGCCCTGGGCGACCGGCAAGATTTGACCATACCACCTTCGTGTGCTGCTAAGCGTTCGCTTTCTTTTTGGCCTGTAGCATAGTTCCTCATCTTTCTTGCAGTCATTTTGTTTTTCTTCTTTTTGTACGGGTGTTATTCCACAAGTTCACATTCACAATGTCAGAAGCTTTTCTGTCGTTCCAGAGTGCCTCAAATTGCAAATAACATGAAAATTTCTGCATGGTTCAAAAGCTCAGGGAACTGTGACATAAAATGTATGGCGGGGAAAATCACCGACCCAAGAATGCATTCGGTAGTTTTGAGTTTAAAGGAGCCATGTAAACAAAATACAAGTTTATTTTATTTGAAAGATTTCATGTTTTATAGTACCCCCAGCGCTTGTCCGGCAGCAAATGATGCCCTATTCACTGCGAAATTAATCAATTTAGGTTAAAATTTTGATTCTCTTGCCGAATCGGGTGTTTTCGTGACGTCCACCATAAAAGGGCAGATATTGAAATGAACTCCCACTCCCACTGCGTCATTCGTCTCTGCAGCCTCGTTTACCGTCAGCCCTCTCAGATGACACTACCATACTCAGCCACGGACCATTGCCCGCCGTTGCTTTGTTTTTGACCATATTTGCACCTAGCTTGCTTTCGCTACGGTAGAAAGTAATCGTTTTGTGAAATATGGCGTATGCTCGACAAACAGGGCCACATAAGACAACGTCACTTACATCAATCGGCCAGTGTCGTGTAAGAAACCCCCAAAGTGGCGGAGTGCTGTGCAGCCAAAACAAGCATAGTGCACGCAGTACCAACAGCAGTGCGCATTGGTACTTGTATGTTTACGTGTATTTTCGTAACTTCCATTGTTTACCCCATCATTCTTACTGCTGTAAAATGAGTATGCATTACATTTAAGCTCAAATAGCTCGTTCGTCAAGCTTAAGCCGTGCCTAATTTGCATTTGCTTTTGCTGGCCTCAGCCAATCGCACAGCTGGGCATATGACATCACAGGTTCTGTTGCGGGAAATGAGCTAGTGGGTCGCATGGCCATTCCCTTTTTTCCCAATTATATAACTTATTTGAGCGATGTGTGCGTTAAAAGTGGTGTCAGTATGATTATGGAGAGGCAATCTTTCAAATGAACCAAACTTGTGTTTTGTCTGCATGGCCCCTTTAAGTTTTACTGCAGTGTTGGAGCAAGGATGGTATTTCACTTGCAGGGTTTAGATATCTCTTCTGTCGCTTAGAACATATACATACCATTCTGCATCAGGGGGGGGGATTTAAGTGTATTTTTTCTTCCACTGTGTGTGTCAAGGGGCATAATGCTGTTTGTAGAAGTGATTTCTTCTTTGTTCATGGACATAAGTGCAGGCGGAAATCTTGCCTGCCATTTTAGAACTCTTAACTTAACCTGATGTGTTACCTGCCAAATGTAAAGTGTATGATAGCCCCAAAATTTTCGCAAAGCAGATTGAGTGGGTGACCAGTCCCTTGAAGTTCTGTTTGCCACAGGGAGAACAAGTGCGCAAGTCACAGTAAGGCAATAAAGTATTTCAAGTGTACTTAGCTGTAAAGCTAAAATAGGGATTCAGTGTGTATGCTTTGTGACTCATGTACATCTAGAACTTTTGTTAACTGCAGCACATGGAGTGAAATCGTTTTTGGTGCATTGTGAAGTTAGGGGCTACATTGCCTCTGCTAGTAAGCTGAACTTTCTGGTAAATGAAGCAGTATGCTGTGCAATTGCTCCGTGAGAGGGCCTGTTTTTTATCAATTGCAGACTAAATCAGAAAAAGAAAGGATTTTTGAGAAATTCCGGTCTTAAAACAACTTTTCATGGCTCGCTGCAGAGGTTCTTTAAGGGCCATTCCAAGCTTTTGTCTTGGCATTAACTCTGTACTTTACGGTGTATTTTGTGTGATATGTATTTTATTTGGAGACTCTGTCAATGAAAATTGTGCCGTTGTTACCATTCATGAAACCGTGCTAGCCAAAAGCTGCTATGAAAACTAGCACATTTTTAAAGCCACGCTCTCAAAGCATTAGTTGGATTAACCAAAATCATTTGGAAACTACTCGCTGCCTGTGCGGCTGTTATAAAGAAAATGGCATCGAATGTAGCTGGAAGATGCTGTTTTCTCAGTGGTATTGCATGGTGCTGGTTCATTGATTCATATTTTACGTGTCTGCAAAGTCTGACTCGCAGCCCGCCTCTGAAGGGTTTATACCGAAGCAAAATCTGAACCTGTAGTTTGCAGACTTAGTTTTCTGGTACAGTAATGCCTTATTACCAGAGACACTCAAGGGACCCGGGAAACACGTCTCTTGTAACCAAGTTCTCTTGTAAACAAAAATTTTAGAAACGGTGCGGAGTCGAGCATGACCACTTCGTTATGAATCAGTATCGAAGTGTATTCAGACAGGCCAACAAGAAAATTCTCACTATGGCTTGAGAAAGTCATTCATAGTAGTCTAAGGGACTGCAGGTTGTATTAGCTTCCTTCCCAACTTTTGTAGGTAAACTACACTTTCTGTTCTACAATACCCTAGTTATCATTCTTCTCCTCTGGTTCATCCTCTGGGGCACCATTTACTTGCACAAGGATCACATGATCTGTAGGCTCGTCAAACACACAAGGTTTATACATCTGCAGACACAAACTCCTCACAAGTTTCTGGAGCCTCTGCGATCTCTTGGATGCACGTCCAAGCTTCATCTTCAGGGCAGTTTTCTACAAGGCCCCCTTTCATCGTGTCTCTTCTAAATAGTGAAGAATTTACTCTAAAGACCCAAAAAAGTTGCCCTTGGTAACAGAGTGTCTCTTGTAACCATGTCTCTACTATGCAATGTTGCTAACATGGTGAACATAGGGAAACCAACCGAACCATTTTCAAATGTCTCTTATAACTAAGTGTCTTTTGCAACATTGCCTCTTGTAACGAGGTTCTACTGTATCATGTTCAGAATCATCAAATCTTTCACGGTTGATGCCCTGTTACTGTGATAAGAAAAGAGTTGAAAAGGGCGAAGCTGTGCAAATCCGCCTGTTAATTGAGAATCACTCCGGGTGCTGTTTCCCCTCCTCTTCCCCTCGAAACGTGCAGTGCCATGAGGGATCAGTACATGCGGACAGGCGAGGGCTTTCTGCTGGTCTTTGCGGTCAACAACGGCAAGTCGTTCGAGGACATCAGCATGTACCGGGAGCAGGTGGGTACCGGTGCCCGGTCCTGCCGGTTTTATATGTCGACGGTTCTGTGCGTTTTGCCTTCCGGCACAGCCAACTTTACCACGAATGCACAGCAGAACACGGCTGCAACTCTGACTTTATCGAAACTTCCCAAAAACAGTTTTATGTCAATAGCCACTAAGATGGCGCTACGAATGCTCGAGTTTTATTTACTTTTCATAATGGCTTCAGAGTGGAGTTGTAAACAAGGCAGGAGTCTCGCATGCTGTTTGTGAACAGGCATTTACGGAAATAGTGTGGCTACAGAAAAAGGCTGTAACTCTTGTTTTATGAAAACTTCTCCAGCAAACAATGTAGGACAATTTGCCGCTATGACGGCCATAATATTGCGCTGAGTTTAATTTACTTCTCA
Organism: Haemaphysalis longicornis; assembly: GCA_013339765.2. Classification (NCBI taxonomy): domain Eukaryota; kingdom Metazoa; phylum Arthropoda; class Arachnida; order Ixodida; family Ixodidae; genus Haemaphysalis; species Haemaphysalis longicornis. The sequence continues at coordinate 85,996,256 of CM023449.1, read as the reverse complement.
CAATTAGTATGCATTAAAGGGACAGACGACTGATTTTTGGGGAGTGTATGTCCACTGGCTCTCAAGAAGTTTTGTAAAGTGGGGTAAATGAAAGGAATTTCCAAACAAACAGGTAAAAATCATTTTAATTTGGCACTAAAATGTTTGAAGTCTGAAAGGTGGTGGTGTTGTGCAGTGTCAACAAGAGGCCGGACTTTTAGCCAGCAAAAATGTGCATTTTAAGCGTGTCAAATAGGCAGGCAAAACAATGTTTTAGGCCCTCAACATTGCAAATGTAGGCACAATACATTTTTACATGAGGCCAGAAATGTCAAATGAAGACGTGCATGGCCTGTATCAATGACAGAAAAACCAAAAATGTTATCATTATGGCGCAAACGTGTCAACTGTTTAACATGTCTGTTCAAATGTCCCATAAAACTGCCAAACAAATGAAGATAAATTGTCTTAATTCAACAAGTGCGCTGCTCACATTCATGTTCAATGGCCATGGTCGCTTGCTCTAGTGTCACATATAGTGAAACAGGCCTGAAAAGGAATACTTGAAAGCTGGGGGTGTTAACTAATAAAGCGCTACTTTGTGTCTGCCTGACTCAAATGAATTAAGGCATGACGAAAACAGACAGAAATACAGTCTACCCACGTTACAACGGACCTTCTTAATCCGGAAAAAGACGTCCGCTTTAGCCAAAGTATACAGTATCCGATCAGGGAGGGGGAGGGGGTGGTTTATGAGTGCAAAAGTTGGTACTTTGACCGATATTACATATACATAGTACAGGCGCTTTGTTCTTTCTACACTACTGCAGCACCTCTGCACAGTGTTCGCGCGAAGGCAAAGAATCGCCTGCAGAATTCCATAAACCGTTCGTCAAACAAATCGGATCGCTGCCCTGACGTTCCCCTGAGGCAGCTTCCACATTTTTTTATGATTTTAGACTGGTCATTGAAACAGCCGATACAAAACAATGTGATTATGGACAGCTGTGATATCGAAAGTTAGACCAGTTGGACTGCACACGTCCACCGGTAGGTTGCACGCAAGAACCAATCCCCCCCCCCCCCCTACATGAGGCATTTCTTACCTTTTTCAACGGAACGGGAACGATGCATGTGTGGAAATAATAAAGACCGAACTTCACTGACCCTGAGTTATTTATTATATTTAAAAAAAAACTGTGACAAGGGCAGACTCGACTCCGGGTGCACCACTTCGCGTATTCGATAGCGCTGTTCAATCTCACCATAATCGTGTTTATGGGTAGCGGCCTTGTTCTTGACGGTCGAGTGGATCGTCTGCTTAGCCAGGCCTGTACTTCTGGCGATGTCAGTCTGTTTTTCGCCATTTTCGACAGTGTTAATTACGCTCATGCCACTTGTCGCACAAAAAAAAAGCCACTGGCTTGGCTTGGCTGCGTCAGTGACCCGGCTGCCAACAATGTTGCCAAACGTAACAGTTTTTTGCCAAACTAAACAAAAAAAAGCATATCGGGTGCTGGCCCCGTGGAAGTTCAGTCGAACTTCAGTCGAAACATTCAGTCGAACATTCAGTCGAAACAATTTTCGCCTAAAAATTTAGTCTGTTGTAGCCAATAGTCTGCTCTAGGTGGGTACGTTATGAGCGGAGTGGACTCCATTTAAAGTGCATGGGGACCAAACAAACCAACAGAAATGGTCTGTTGTAACAGGAAGTCCGTTGTTGGCGGATCCGCTGTAACGAGCGTAGGCTGTATAAACACAAGGGAGATGATGATTTATAGAATTGAACATGGTCTCACATTAAGACTGCTTGGGACAACTCTGGCAACTTTCTCATAGATATCTGAATTGTTCAAGCAAGGCGTCCCAACTCTGCCAGACACACTTCCACACATTTTATGAACATTTTTCAAAAGGTGATTAGCAGCCGAACAAGTTTTTAATGGAAAAGCATATTTTAGAGTCCCACAGCACAGTGAATTTTGGGATGTGAAGAAATGCAGCTGTGTAGTGATGTTTCACTGTTGGCTCTTCAATAGGCACCGGACACTGCAGTTTTCGCGCCACTCCAGCGCCGCCTCTCGCCGCCGCTTAGCAACTCCGGGTCGGTGGATGTCGCGACCGGCCGTTCAGCGCACGTAAAAACACCGCACTACGTGCGGTTCGACGTTGTGTGGCGGAAGTTTTTTTAAGAAACATAGTTATAATTGCAAGTTGCAGGGTCCTAACGGATAAAAAGGCTGCAGGAAAGAATTAGTGGCAGCGCCGCTACTGCTGCGCGAAGGACAGCCACAATCGCGAAATACAGCCTGACATCGTTCTGTACAGGTTTCTCGCTCGGCAGCCGTGTGAGAATAAGCGTCGCAAGAAATGATTTGAGCAGTAAGAAAAGTCGAGGAAGTAAGAAAGTCATGACATTTTTTGTCAGTGGAAGGAGTAGACTTATGAGTACGATTACCGTTTATCCGCAGCGCAGACACGAAGGGCCGTAAAACTAAAACGTTTGCTTTCAGTGTTCATACACATCACGCGCTGCGATGAATCGCATGCCGTCGTAGTAGTTGCATAACACAAGGTATTACTGCTTCCGTCACTGTTGTTTTATCAGCAGTAACCTTTTTTAGCGACACTCACGGCACCGAATAGATACCAAAAGGCGGCACAAGAATATGCATTCACAGCACTTCGCGGTGATGCCAAAAGCAATGTCAAGACGGTCAGTATACGCATCCCGCTTACTGCCCTACTTTGTTCCCCAAAGTGTACATAGTTCGGCCACGCATTCCATGCGAGAGCGTGGAAAGCTATTAAAGGCAAGGTTGCATTCACACGCGCTGACTTCTTTAATGCGTTTTGCGTACTCTGAAAGTTGAGGTTATTATTGTTTAAGCAGCGGATGGAGAGGAGAATTCTTTAATGCGTTTTGCGTACTCTGAAAGTTGGGGTTATTATTGTTTAAGCAGAGGATGCGGAGGAGGAGGAAATACTTTTTTAGAGAATTCCGAACGACCTGAACGGACTGTATCACAATTAGCCGCTAAGACGCCTCTAACATTACTCACAAGATAGAAGCCGCAACTAAACGGAATCTTCGTAAAGACAACCGCCGCTCCGCAGCAGATTTCGAACTGTGTGGAACTGCGTTTACTTTGTCAACAGCTAATAACGTTTGGAATGCGTTGTGAATTAGTGACAACACCAACGAGCTGAAGAAGGGCAACCGAAAAAGTAACTGCAGCGTGGTTGCGCGAACAGAGGAAACAATAACACAAATACGCTTCTGTCGTGGAGCGCCGTTGTATACGCTGGCTACTGACCTGAATTGGCGCTGTAAATAACCTTCCCTTGCTGAGAATGGGACTTTGCAACGATGTCTGTCCCGTCAATTTCTTTCACGGCGCACACGCGCGCGGCAATCTCTGTAACTTCTCGCGCACGCGAGGCCGACAGTATAGTAATTCAGCCCCGTAATTGTCCGGAAATCGCACAGACGCACTTGAGACACGGGGAAACTATTTGCCAGAACAGTCTTCAAGGTCGAGACACCTTTCAAAAACAATTGCAGAATCGCAAAAACAAACCGAGAGGTGCCGAATATATTGTAACGTAGTATTTTGGTTACATACTGTCGCTACTGTAGCATAAAGATTGCAGTGAAGAAGTCGAAACGTTGAAGAGAGGTTCAAGGTTAACTTGTTTAATTTACTGATGACATTGGTGACATTTAGCACATACAAACTTGAAAACAATTAGACTTATTACATAGATGAGAAAGACAGTCAAAGATTAAGGGTACTTAGCGGGACATAGTTGGCGGGCGAATGGCTCCCGGCGGGAGGGCACGACGACCGGCAGCAAGCGGCTCTCCTGGTGTTGCTGTCCCTCAATCGCCAGAGGGGCCGCGTTATATTTGCTTTGGGGGGACGCATTGGGAGAAAAAGCGCATCCTAGCGTGTGCGGACTATCGGGAGCAAGTCTTAGGCACACCCGCAGCCAATCAGGAAGACGCTTCTTAGGTCCAATCAGACATGTCCCCGCCAAAGTGAAAAGGACCAAAAACACAGACACAAGGTTTCGACTCGAAAACGCGCGCTTGGAGAATTACGGGCGTAGAGCAAGTAGCTAGACAAAACGCACTAAAGTAAACACGGGAAAAGGGAAGGTCGTCGGAAGAACACTGAAGACACGGAGCCCGAACGCGACCAGCGCGCACGCCACGGGGGGGGAAGGGAGCGCCGTGGCCGTGGTGACAGAAGATGCGTGGATGGTCCCAACGTTACTAGAATTTGGATGGTCCCTCTCAAGAGCCGCGTCTCCCGGGGCCAACACACACTCGGCAACACGTTTCTTAGAAAAGCGGGGCCTCGGTGGCCGAAGAGGGATGATAAAAAATTGAAAAAAGCAAATGGAACCGGGGCTTCGCGACAATATGAACGCGCGGCCGCCGTCTGCCTCTCACCGACCCGAAGTTAGCTCAAGCTTCCGCGGGGCGGCGCTGGGTGTACTTTTTCGTCGCGCCCTCTGAGCAGTGACCGGTGCCTATACTGCTTACAAAGGCGTGTTAAATGCTCAACCATTGTGTTTTAGAAAGAATGTGCCTATCTATTTGTGCTAGCAGTTGTTTTCCGGCATTTGTTGAACTAGAGGACTAGGCTGTACCCTATAGAGTTCTGAGCAGTCAATACTGCCCAATAATGTGAATAACGATCTTCACGTAGGTGCCAACATTGTAAATAGGCATTGAAAATAGGCATTTATCAGCATTTCTAGGCATTTGGGCCCAAACGCCACAACAGGCATTTATAGCACTGTAAAAACACAATGAAAGCCATTCTAACCTCTAATTCATGCTAATATATATCAAATGGTGCAATAGGAGCGCAAGGAACAGAATAGGCGTTTGCCTAAAATCCAGTCTCTGGTCATAATGTGGCACTACCATTCGAGTTCAAACAACTCCGTCAGTTTCAATGAGTGATTCAAAAACCGCATACAGGAATAGGAAAGACTGCCCATTTTTGTTGTTTTAGCCAAAGAAAAGGCTTTGAATACCGCTTCTCATCTCACGTGCAGTTGAAAGTATTTTGCCACACGGCGCATTGTCATGTTTGCCAGCATTCTTTTGGCAGAACACGAATTCCTGGTAGATCTAACAATTCTGATTTCAAAAGTTCTAAGGCACTGTCAGCAAAACCGTTTCAGTTGAAAGTGTTTTAAGTGATGCCCTTTCGTTTGGGATAGAGAAGATGTACTCGACAAAAATCGGTGGTCTGTCCCTTTAAATGAGTTCTACCTGTGTTCAAAATTTTGTCAGCTCTGTGCTGTGTCCTTAACAGCTTTGCTGGCCATCCACCTTGCTGAATGGAATGGCTCATGATTTTTTGGTCCAGCTCTTACTAAATATTTGATTCTACAAGGTCAAAAAAAGCACGGTATTTGCCTGCCCTTAATTTGGAGTTCTGGGTTTCTGGGGGTGAAGTTTAAGTCCTGAATGAATGTGCACAACTTGGTAAAACACCGTTGTAATATAATCAAACTTGCATTGCTTGTTGGCATTACTAATGCTTCACTTTTTGTGACCTTAAGATTTCATTTTTTTGATCTGTTGCTTCTCTTCTAAATTGCAGATCAAGAGGGTGAAAGACGCTGACGACGTGCCTATGGTTTGTAAGTACAACCTTGTTGAAACGATTCTCACGTGAACAAACTACGGTGAAACACCTTGTTACAGCTTTTAAGACAAACAACTGCTCATAAAGGTCAGGACGGGTGCTGCGCCCGTCCTGTCACTCAACTTAGTCCTCTCCTTTACATGCAGTTTCTCAAATCGATCACCGGTGATCGATGATTTATACTGCTTATTTTGACATGTTGTGGTGGCTTCTCGTACACCTAATGCGGCCAGTGGTTAGTTTAGGCACTGCACTTTTAGAATCAGTTTTTAAATTTTCTTGTTCCGGTGACATTGAGATTTTTTACAGCATTTTTTGTGAGCTGAGGTGCGTGTGTTTTTGAGGAAGGGGCGTGGCTGCTGCACTTGACAAAAAAGCATGCAGAACGTGGTTAGGCTGCGTTACCATAATATTTTTTTGTCAACAGGCTCCTGGCAGCTCAAGTACCAAATAATGTTGTCAGCTTTGTAATCCGACCCCATTGAGAGGTGACAATTACTTGAAAATGACACCAGCTATTCATTAGTGATCGTTGGTTCGGATTAAGGTTAGCTTTATTCTGTCAAAGCTTATTTCTGATGGTCCCCCGCATGTCTAGCAAGTGTGCCTGGCGTTTTCAGCCAGTTTCCAGCAGTTTCGGCTTCGTTTTTGTGTTGCGAAATTCATATTTGGCACTACTACGCAGTTATCCAACTACAAGCTCATTTGCCATGGCACCTCCATTGCCGTCTACTGTTCCTTGAAACAAGCATGCCACTCGTGCTTCCACTTGATTTACGCCTTACTTCTGCGATAACAGCTTCTGCTGAAATTCAAAAGATAACACCAAGTCGTTGGGTATCAGTTCAGACGAGGAGAACGCTTCCAATTGGCCTTGAACACCGCCAGCTGTTCACCGGACAGTTTCGGTTTCATACGAGGGTATTTCCAGAGGTCTAGTGTCGCTGCTTCGTAGAACCGCCTATTGTGACAAAGTCTCCAACAGCCTTGTGTTTGTTTCTGTTCGAAATTGCTTGGAGGCGCTGCAATGTAGTAGGCTCGTAGTTCTGAACTCGCTTCGTAGCACGACGGCAGCTTGGTGAAAGCTTGCTGGGCACAATTCTAGTGCATCGTACCTTATTCCTGCAAGAAGGGCTACCACAGCGAAAGAGAACATGATAACAAACTGCAAATGAAAGTTCTGTCTTATAAGCGATCATCAGAATGTCAACAAGCATCCACTAAAGAGTTTGAGTTTGGTCTTCAACTCCAAGCGGATTTTTTCGCATCGCTTGCTTACCTTCAATAATGGGCTGGTCATAATCATTGACAAGGTGTTTTTACATCACGTGGAGGCTAATTGGGGCTTTTAATAATGTCAAACCACCATATTTCTTCTAGAGAACCATCCAAACAAGCAAAATTTGAAATAGTGGTTGGGCTTCACCACAAGGCATGGCCACCATGCAGGCTAACATTTTCTTTTATATCTGACAAATTGTACCATGCAACTCAATTTTTTTTCTGGGGTGGGTTCTTAAAATGTTTACCTACAAAATGTATATTCTAAATTTTTTCTACTACTGGTGGTTTATTATACACAACTTAGTTTTCTTAATTTTCTTCGACGCCTGGACAAAAATTTCGAATTCGATAATTTTTTTCGCAATCATTATTTATAAAAACATTATTAAAACTTGTGTCGTTGGAAAGCGCGTAAAAACATCTGCATTTTATGTCCCTGCAATGTGTGCCTAACCAATATTTATAGCATAGAAAAAATGTTTTGTTAAACCCCCCAAAACAGGGCAATTTCCCGCAGTAACGAAAGAGTTAAAAGATGCAACACGAACAACATGCTATACTAAACCTTGTTACATCGAACATGGAGGTACAGGATCGTCGTTTATCAAACTAGTGCGAAATCCCAGCGGTAATCATTGCATGCATTTTAAGTTCACATAAATTCAGGGGTAAACCGTGTCCTCGGGCTCACCAGCACAACGCCTTAGCCACTGAGCCACCGTTGTGGGTTTATTTCATGATCACTGGCAGAAAAAGTAGCTAAACAATCGGTAACATATGTAGGGAACGACATCATCCAACATTTTTTATTGGGATAATTTCTGGCTTTCGATTTTTATCATTTTGCTTTGTTGCTGTTTATTTTACTTCTTTTATCTATTAGATGCGGCTGCATCTCATTCACTCGCCTTGTCCATGCAACGTCGTCGGCGTTGTCGTCGTCCACCCCTCCCCCGTTCTCCTCGCCGCGCGAGCTGCGCTCTCCGCCGCTCACCCCCCTCCTCTCCAATAGCGAACACTCTCTTGTGAGGGGCATTGGATTGGATTTGGATTGGATTAAAGTTGATTGTGTTGGATTGTGTTGCGTCATAGCCACGGCAGACTCACTGGCGCCGGCGCATGTGCAGTACTCTCTCCCTCCGCGGTCTCCTCTCCTTCGGGCGCGTGGCGCATATGACCGGTGTGCCACTCTCCGGCGGCCTTTCGGTCGACGGTTGCTCTCCGCTTGCGCTTGAACCCCCCTCAGCGTCGCATCACACCAGGGTTCTCGCGAGGGGAGGTGGGCGTAATTTTTTCATGCTTGCCTTTTCCCCCTCGACATGAAATCGTGCATGCCCCACTGCCTCTGGGCAACGCAAGGAGACCACTGTTGCCTGAGGCATCGCTTGGCGTAAGCGGACCTCGAAAACAAAAGTTAATGAGCTTTTCTTGGTATGTAGCAGACACAAAGCATCCTCAAAAACATTCTTGGAATGCGCGTCACAACAGCACCAACCTTCAGATGACCCCTTTTGAGTTGTTCTGTTGCGCACTGATTAGCCGAAAGCATTAACTCACCACATGGTTCAGTTTTGTTGCGGTGGCTTTAGGGGCAGAAAGCCAAACAAAGGTGCGATGGCCACAGCTAGACTAGTTGGACCCCCAACCTGTAATGTAGGCGGCCAGTGATGGTCCATACCAACGGCACATCGTTCCTAGTAGGCACTGCACGGCCGGGTCGGGCTGTGGGCGCAAGCGCGTTTTGCCAACCATCACTGCATTTCACGGCCGCCAGTAGGCGCCCCTCGTCGCGCACGCAGGCTTCGTGACGTCACCGTGTTTACATACAGAGAGAGGTCCATTGCAATCAAAAGCCTGTTGCAACAGTCTGGAAGGTTGTATCACTGAACAGGGAGGGTGCTAATGGATAAACCATGAAGAAGTGGCTTGAACAAATGTGGTCCCCCCTTTCCTACTAGGTACGAGCTGAAAGGGAATTTGCCATGCAGATGAAACGGGATCTCAGCCACCAAGTGGTGCTGAAACAAATGCTTGACATGGTGGTGGCAAGGTGATGCCTTGGTGGGCGAGGTGGAGAGGACGAACAGTATTAGCTTAAAAAATCCCAAGCACCCATTCGGCACGCCCTACATGTGCGACAATTCTCTGCATGCCATTAGCCACAAGATGTTAGGCCTAACTCTGATAGGCTGCACAATGGACCAGTAACGATAGGAATAGTCAGGGTGCTTTTCATCCTGTTTATATTTGTTACGGGGAAGACCACGGAAAACAGGTGCATTTGCAAAGTAGAAAAACAAAATTGCATACCAGCCTGAGTTGGGGGAGCCAGCAACGCATGCTAGTCTGGTTTTCATGGTCCTCTTTGTTCTCTAGCAGCTCCAAGCAGCTCGGCACTTACCAGTCCGCAGCTTCATCGTCTTCCATGTGCGAAGCTACATCGCTGTGGCACATGGTCCAAATATGCGTAACCACCCCCGATGCGTATCCACTTCAGTGCAAAGCTGTGTGTAGCAAAGGCACCATCGGTATGCATAGTGTAGCAAGGTTTAGGCCACAAGGAAAACAAGTGTGGACAATGTTAGCTGTAGCACAACTAGGAGACGTAGGCGCAGCAGCAGGGGGAATTCTCATAGGTCACATCTGTGACCTATGACCTACAAGGGCTCCTGAGGAACATGGACAGTGTCGTGCTTGATATCGTGTGTCGCATGCCTTTTGGGGCATCTGAGACGCTGACAGGTGGGAGTGAGTGACCTGGCATGTCATTTCAGCGTGAGCAAGGGTGTCAGACGTCTACACAACCCTACTTCGGGTTAGTGAAGGCAGCAAAGTGGACAATGGCAAGGTGGGTTTGTGGCTAGCTGTAAAAGAGATGAAAGGGGAGGAGCCTGCCTTATCATGCCTTGAAGAATTGTACGTGAAGGTGATGTAGGCTAGAGCAAGATCACAGTTGTAGTGGTCAATGGACGCATACATAGAAAGCATGCCAACTGGCATCCAGTTGAACTGTTCTTGGAGTCCATTGTTGGTAAGCTGTGTTCTGATTATGCTGCCTAAAGCAGGGCTGAAGGAGGCTTTAAAGGAAGCCAAGGTGACCACCGATAATAGACTTGAGGGGAAACTGTTAATGCTGCTCGTATTAACACTGATGAGGATGAAATGCTAGTGTCAGTCCAGGAACACAGCAGTTGCCAAAAGTTTGGGCAAGAGGCCAGTGTCAGTGTGATGCCATTGTTCTTGACAATTGACTTGCTACATATATATATCTTTACAGTGCGGGAGATGTGGAAGCAAAGGTGTATTAACAAAGCTTATTTACAAAGTGGAGAGAACCGCAAAGGCCATGATTGTAACATTTTTGTCTGCCTCAGGGTCTGAGTGTGCCCACTGTTCTCATCTGTTGGCTGTCACCCAGCATATCCAAACGCTATGTTCTTCCTCCTGTTCTTCCTCCCGTGCGGTTGTGATACAGTAGCAAAATATAATGCAGTTCTTTGTGCATCACGTATCGTCATCGTAAACGGTGTGCTGACCGAGTCCTTCAAAAGAGGAGCTAGTGACAAACAGTGCACAATCGCCCCCCTTGGTGTACCGGCGCCCTTCAAGGCTCCCCCCTTTGCCCTGTGCTGTGCAGTGGTGGGCAACAAGTGCGACCTGCCCACGCGGGCGGTTGACATGAAGCAGGCCGGAGAGGTGGCGCGCAACTACGGCATCCCCTTCATCGAGACCAGCGCCAAGACCCGCATGGGCGTCGACGACGCCTTCTACACCCTCGTCCGCGAGATCCGCAAGGACGTGAGTGGCGCTCTTTTAACTGGGGAGGAAGCTACAGTGCAACGGAGAACGGGAAAATGCTGCAGCAGAAAATAACCCTAATTTGAATGTGTTCGATTTTTTTTTTTCCTGCATATAGCGATTTAGCCCATGTTGTAGCATAATAATTTTAAGTCCCTGTTCAATGACGTTGGTCCTTTAAAATGCTGTAACAAGTAGGTTAGAGAAAAGGTACGGAGGAAAGGGGAAGTAAAACAGACTAGAAAAATTGGACTTCGGAAGAAATGCTGCGATGGAAAGCAGAAATTCCATTCAAAACTCCAGCTATTACTTGCGCTTTGGAGAAAAGCATCGGTTTGTGACTGCTTGGTTACAGCGGGAAATTGACTTTTTCTAGGTGCCTTGAAATGTGTTTTGTTGTGTTTTATTTTTTGCTGCAAATAATGGTTTAGTGCAGGTTGCAGTGGGGAAAACAATGTAGGTGATTGAATTTCATTTTCAGTGACCTCAGTCCTTAAATTCCCTAACAAGTGCTATAAAATGAGCATAATCAAGATTGTAAGATTGTAATAGCAACCTCCAGAAAATGACAAATGTCTGTCTGTATGGAAAAGAAATGGCAATGTGAAAACTACAGAGTATACACTTCATAGCTAAATGTTTTGAGAACGCCGGAACCACTAACGTAGGGGTGCAACCCAAGCTTGGCAGCCAAAATTTGGAAGAAAAAGGTCTTGCTGGCACATTCTACCCATTGTCAACCCGTAGTCCAACTAAGCATGTTTTTGTACTACCCGTTCCGTGAGCTGCTGCAAAATGGTCTCGGCTGGTTTTTTGTTTGTTTTGTGGGATTCTACCTTTCACACACTAGGGATTTCCCACCCTGCAGCCATCCGCACTCAGCAAACATGCCTTGCGAGTGCCGGCTGCGGACGGGTCCGTTGTTTGCGGAGGCAGACAAAGGCAGGAGGCGGCGAGGGCAAAACACCAATGGCAGCATTTATTGCAATGTGCAAATAAAATACACTGCATACAGACTAATCGTAGGCCATAACGGTAACACTGGGAGCGAGGCATTAAACAACACTAGAGATCGAGATGGTTCAACTCACCGATGGCATACCGGAGCAGTGGAGCGCTGCGGAGTGCGAGCGCGGTTGCAGTCTCCCAGCTCGCCCGGACGCGTTCCATTGTGGCGCGTTCCCCAGTCAGGACCAGCGCGCCGAAACGTTTGCGCGCTACCGGATCCCCAAGACAAGAGAGCGTCCTCACGTCATCCAACAACCCCCCACACCTCGCCTTTTGGTGGCGCTAGTATCGAGGAAGAACTGGTTCTCGGGTAAGGCAGAGGGGAAAAGGGTCAACGCCTTCACCAGGGCGACAACAAACCGTCCGGTCGCTGGCGCCCTCCCGTATGGTTCCCGTCGCGTGAGCGAGGCGCGTGTGCACGCCGGCCGCTATGGGAAGCTAGCCAGAAAGGGGTTTTTAGACTACAACTACTGACCGTGTTGGTTCTGCAATGCGCGATAACTTTTTACTCGGTCCCTAGTGCCATTGTTTGCTTTGTGCTATCCACGAATTTGGTCACAACGAGTGTCCTAGTCCTTTGCAACCACAATGAACCAAGTGCGTGACTTGACGGTTAAATGAAGAAAGAACGTTCACCGCTACCAACTGAAGTAGAAAAGCATTACCCAGGAAACCTTGCTAGTTGCCACAGCTAAAAAAACTAGTGACTAGTGCCCGCTGTGACTGTGTGCAAACACGGCTTTGCACCGTCCACAGAAATGGCACACCTACCCGCCGTGGTGGCTCAGTGGCTAAGGCATTATGCTGCTGAGCACGAGGTCGCGGGTTTGATTCCTGGCAGCGGCGGCCGCTTTTATGATGGAGGCGAAAACGCCCGTGTGTGGGAGATTTCGGCGCACATTAAGATCCCCAGCTGGTCAAAATTAATCTGGAGCTCTCCACTGCGGCGAGCCTCATCAGGGATGGCACACTTTCAGGCATTTGACATCACACGGCACGTAGGCTGTGCAAATGGAATTCAAGGCACAAAGTGGGTGGCTTCAGTGATTTCACGCAGTACGAAGACGAAAGGGTAAAGCTTCATTGCATCATTAAGGTTCTCACATGACCTTGATCTTGACCTCTGCCATAGCATTACCACTGCTCGAAGCTACTACTCTTTCCCACACATCGTCTCCACCCTTGCCTGTTGCATGTAACTCCTCTCCTCCTCAATCTCCCCTCACATTAGAGCAGCCGCTTGCGGAAACCAAGCAGCAAAGTGCAACGATTCTCGCTCACATAGAAGCTGTCGTTGAAGCAGGCAACCGCGTCCCCCAACAAAGCCCAGCTGCATCCCTGACTTTTGCTTCCTCCCCCCGGTCCTCTCTACCGGTTGAGCTCGCCACGTTTCTTGACGCGATAACCCCAACTCAAGTCCTTCCCAGGGTTGAAAACACAGACTGACCGCTCTAGTGACCACCAACAAAACGGCTGCAATCACTGGAGACACCTTTCTTCACCTTACCGACTCTGTCATCCAGCGGCTTGTTGCATGCGAGCTATCAGACCAGACATTCCTCCATCCCGGAGTCCAGATACCAAGGATCTCGCCATCTTACAACAATGCCCACTTAATTAACCACTGCCTCCCTTCCACCTACCGGCGACTAATTCTATTGTAGGGGCCAACAGAATTGTCAATTGTTTTGTAGCGAAAAGGCGCAACATAATCACTACTCCTCCATTTTCTGACTGGATAGTGTTGCATTACAAGAAAATGGTACCCCCAAACTCAGTCTATGCCACATTTACCTTGCCCAAACTCTTTTTCGATGACGCTCTGGGCAAAGCTTGTAGACTGCTTCTCCTTCTGAAACAGACTTTGAACAATGAACAACCACGCTATAACCGTGCAAGTCCAGAAATATACCAAAACCATTCCTCACACCAATGCCAACCCCTTGGTCGGCTCCAACTTGCACGTGTGTTGGTTGCTCAGCGAGGCCTCAACAGATGGAAAGCATGAGTGTAACCACTCCCTCAAATGCAGAGTGGGTGAAATTTCCCTGCAGGCAGCTCAATGTATCCACGGGGTACAAACTCCCAAACTGGTGATCTTTCTGCGACCCACTACGGTCAAAGACTGTTGAGGACAAAGTGTACTTGGCATATTTTCCCGCCACCTGTTGAAAGTTCATACCTTTCAACGCGACAATACATCAGCAAATCCAGTGACTCGAGCACAATCGCCCACATTCGTAAACTACCTGCTTGATTCAGTCTGCACAATCCTGTTTAGAACCTTTCAAAACTTGCCGGGTTTCCCTGGCCTTAACACACGATGGCCTTCTTAATCGGGTCTTGACTCTCCCTTCACGACGTGAAAATTGCAGCAAGTCCTCGTTTGCTCGGTGTGCAACTCCATGCTATGCAAGGACCCTATTGCAAACAAGATCCTCCAAAACCTGGTTGACGGGGCCGTCGTTTCCATCCACACCTTCTTTAACTAGCATTATGGTGTTGGAACTTTCTCTCCACAATGGAGCCCTACGGACCTCGCACTCATAGTGACCTTCACAAACTAGTAACCATCGGCAACCTCTGCCCTATTTCACTTACTTCCTGCCTGGGATGGCTCTTTAACATCGGGCACTCTCTCTTTTCACAACCAACCTCAAAAACGACCGCTATCTTCATATCATGTTCAGCTTCCATGCCCATCTATCAACTCTAAAGATTCCCCTTAATAACAAGACACACAGGACCATCCTCTAAGGCCTTTAAACAGCTAACTGCAATACAGCTACTTACAACTTCATCTTGAGCCTTTGTGGCAGATTGGACAGCCCGCCTCAATCTGCCTGGGCTCGGTACATTCTGACCCCTGTCCATTGGCCAGCCGCAAACTGTCTGGGACCCTTGCAGCCTGAAATTTGACCCCTTCGCTACACCTGCAAAGGGCACCCCTCAAGGATTGGTTGTTTCTCCCTTACACTACTATTGCACCCTCCTTTGACTTCCAGCCAAACTGTGTTACACCCCATCTCGCCCATGCATTTTGTGCTGATGGCTTGGACCAATTTGGACCAACTCCGGCTTGGCTGGGCCAACAGCAAGGCAGTACTGAGCAAGCCATTGATCACATGCTTAAATATCTAAAGCAGTGAGGCTATATTTCCTAGAAATTTAGCCAGTCTGCTGCCTGTGGTCGACCGCAGCACCCACTAATTTTGCTCACCACGTTTGCTAATGAAACATTTTTTCTAAGAATTAATTATTGTTTTAATGGCTTCGTCTTAGCTTTTTTACTTTTTCCTACATAGAAAAGTTTTTTTAGGCACTTTGGTCGTCTGCTCACTGCATCGTGCAGATGAGCCATAGGCGACCGTAGCTGGCAGTGGTGCACAAGCAGACGGTGCTACTTTTTTATTATTATGTTCATAAAAAACTCACTTTTCAGGCAAGAAGAGAGTAATAAAACAAATTGTCAGGTAATAAAAAGTTCTTGAATCAGCGATTCTCAAATCGGCAGTCCTCCCCAACCTACCCCTGACCCTTCCCTCGTCGTAGCCACAGCTCTCGCCCTTTCAGTGAACACCCTCTCAGTGCTTAGGGTTCATTTACAATCCCATGGTTCAGTAGCCACTTTTCGAACACAATTTCATCTTGGAGCAGTGGCCTTTTTCTGTATTTACTCTCGTAAATATACCTACATCAATAACCAGTCTCCCTGCATAACCCCCATGACGCGGTTTAGTTCTTTTTAACTGGCGAAAGGGTGATTTAGAGAATACAGCGTATCTGCCCTTTTAAACAATTAAATTCTTTTCCGAGCACACTAACTGAATGAATCTCAATATTTAAATGCGCGTGTACAAAGCCTGGCTGCAGATGCATCTGTTGAGCTTTTGAGTCGTTGCATCGAGGAGGGGGCTCTGCGGTATTAACAGTTCTTCCCGCTGGTGTTGGTGTAGAGATCTGTTTGTGTTACAGTAAAACCTCGTTACAAGAGGCGCTGTTGCAAGAGATGCTTGTTTACAAGAGGCATTTGAATGGAGACTATTTGGTTAGTGTTCCTATGCTCGTCATGTTAGCAACATCGCATACCAGGGACCTTGGTTTCAAGAGACATGTTTTCCGGGTCCCTCGTGTGTTTCTTGTAACAAGGTTTTACTGTATGTGTTCACACCTCTGTAGATGGGAGCTTCCACTGACGTAGTGGTTCCCCTCTTTAAAGGGACACTGAAGTGAATTTTTCAAGCTCCCGTTTTTGCTTGCACTGCGTAGACTGGCTCAAATTAGCACACTTTTCATCGTTTATCCGGTTGACAAATCGGTAATTATTTTACAAAGTGCGAAAGAAGAAAAACTACCATGCGCGGTTTGCGGCGGCCGCACCAACTAAGGCTGTGACGTTGGGAGGAGGGGGCACCGTGATTGGACGATACCCAAGGTTAGCAATCAAACAAGTTTTCGGTTTCGGTTCTGTAAAACACAACCGACGGCGTTGTTGGATGGGCATTCTCAATATCTAAGTAATCATCGTACCGCGCTTCTGCCATGTTGTCGGCTGTAAAGTGCATAAGATAAGCCTCCCAGGACGGCTTGGAATCTTAGTATTCACTAGCCGAGGCCTACGCTGTGCATGCGCGCCCTCCACGTCCCCGCAGACGCTCAAATGCCATGCGCTTTTCCCCCATATTTGGAGCTTGCCTCACTCATGCCTGTATCGTAAAAAGCGTGTTCGCACCAGGCCAAGTGTCTGTTGTTTCTGGCCTGTGCCCACTGCCCGCAAGCAGTCGGTGCTTATGGCAACAGCACGCCAACGAGAACTCGCTAGCGCGCCAGTGCCAGCCTGTGCGCGTTCTGTGAACTAGTTCGTGGAGCAATGAATGTTACGGCCCAAAAATGGTGAACTCAGTACAGAAAACATCGGCCGAAAACGAAAAAGTTAACTTATAAAAAAAAAAAAAAAAGCCCGTACCCGAAGGGATTCGAACTTGTCACTTGCAAAACACTTGCGGGAGACATACCTAGCGCTCCAAACCACTCGGCCACCCGGCGAGTGCGGCCGAACTTGGAAATATAAGGTATATAATGTATAACCAGTTTACACTTTTATTTAGTTTTAGCATTCCAAGCAGCTTAGGTGACTATTTGTTATTTTGCGCTCATGCAGTAAGCATCCCCCAAGTTTCCACAATATCTCACTCTAGCAATTGCATTTCTTAGACGGAAAAGCGTTCACAGATGCGTAGTCGTGCTGCTGGCCGCTGTGCTTGTTCGCCCAGCGCAAAAAAAGTGCTTCCCGCACCCTAGTTTTACGCTGTGCGGTACAAATATCAGTTGATTTTATTTCCTTAGTACCTATATTGACTTCGCTGACTCTTCTCCCGCCTCAAGAGGCCTTATATTTTCCTACTGGCGTACCAGTCAGCGAAACGTCGCATGTGCGCTTGTGTGAAGCGACCTTGACTTGGAGCTAGATACAGTGTACAAACTAACCAAGTAAATAAAGGCACATTCTTCCATTCACAAACGTGTCCTGGCTTTGTTTCAACTGAGCGAACGAATTGCGACGACACGTCGGCAGCCGGCAGACGAAACGCTGGGCCGACTGACTCTGCCTGAAGGCCGGGGAGCCGTGCAGTAGCGCCGTCAGCGCAGCCAATTGCGAGCTCGGCTCCTCCCGACGTCACATGAAAACGCCACAGAAAATGGGCGAGCATAAAGAGAGGAGGACAGCATTTTCGAATTAATTTTACTACTAAATAAAATCGCGTAAACGCGCCCAGAGTGGTCGTAACATGGCCTGGGGACTCCGGACTACAATGTGCGCTAGTAATCCCGCAATGTTTACATATCACTTCAGTGTCCCTTTAATGCCTCTGGCCTTGAGGGTAAATGGAAATAAATAAACACTCTACACTGTATTCACACATTGAGTAGTTCTTGGTGATAGTGTAAATATCTCTGTGGCTACTGTAGTGTGGCTTCTCCAGCGTAGCAAGTGTGATCCATTTGTGTGGTGCTTTTCTGTCTCTGTGCAGCGCGAGTGGAAAGGCAAGGACAAGAAGCGGCACCGCAAAGAAGGCCGCAAGAAACGCTGCTTCATTTTATAGGACGGGTGAGTTTATAGGGTTTGGGCCTATCTTTTATCACTCACATTTGCAGTTTCAGCAGTAACGTATCAGTGGAAGTTTTCGTCTTCATACAGCAGTGATCGCAGTTGGGTGTGGGTGTTGGTTTAACTCTTTCAGTACGGTTCCATAGGCCATCGGACGCCGGTGTCCGATGATTTCAAACGTCCCGCAAAAGCTAAAAACGGCGGCTGATGGACAACTAACACCATCTGGCTTATTTATTGACAACTCATTTTTCGGTTTTATTATGTTTTGTTGATATTTCACGTGCAGAGACCGCGCCAAGAATGAAATTTGAACCCGCGATAGTGGAGAGTTGTGTGAAAATGGCATCCATCGGACACAGAGTTCCGATGATTTAAAATGTCCCGCGAAAGCTAAAAACGGCTCCTGTCGGACAACTAACGCAATCTGGCGTATTTATTGACAACTCATTTTTCGATTTTATTATGTTTTGTTGATATTTTGCATGCAGAGACCGCGCCAAGAGTGAAATTTGAACCCGCGGTAGTGGTGAGTTGTGTGACGACGGCGTCCGCTGTATTTGGCCAGTATTTGTAAATGAAACGGGCTTCCTATCTGACGGCTGCGGCTTTAACCATTGATGTGTAGGGTCTGGACAACGTACGGTAGGGATATTTTGCCAAATGCGCCGTGTCTTATCGCGTTATTACCTTTATGATAGCCTGGCACTCGTGTCAGATTACCGCTACAGAGTGATGCGCAACACTTCTCAAGAGTGCTGGATTTTTTTTTTCTGGTTTTTTACCACTAAAGTGAAAAGTATTTTGTGTCAGAAAACAAAAAGTGCGCTTGGATGCATGACCGACTTACACTTGAGTGGCTTCGAGGAGTGGCACAGGCGTCAGTTCCGCTAGGTTGACGGGCCCACAAAAATACAAAACTTGGTGTACAGCATTGATATATCTATATATTGAATCATAGCCGAAAAATGTAGGAACAATTTGTATATCTTAGAATTCCTAAAATAATTTTTAGGCTCATTACAATCGACTATATACATTGCATGTATACTTTTTTGTGCATTTTTTTCTGATAATTTGACTAATAACCCGTAAGTAATTGTACCTTTCACAAAACTGCTGGTATGTGTTTGTAAGAGCAATCTATAAGCTACAATTACATGCATAGCAATGCTAAATGTGTCCACTAGCTCAAGAGAAAAAAATAGTTTTGTGGAAGCACTCAAAATCGGCCGTTTTTCCGCCGTAATGAAAGAGTTAAAGTTTCAAAGCGAGCCAGCCACTGGAGTGTAGGGAGTGGTTGACTGATAAACCGGCTGGTTAAATTTGTGGACTCTGCAAAGTTTCAATGGTGGGAACCTCCTGGGGTGGTGAAAGGTACCATATTTGGGTGCGTATAACCCGCCCCAAAAATGCGAAAATTTCAGTGGTAAAGTGGGGCTGCAGATAATACGCGGGGTTTTTTCTTTAGTGCAGCTTCACAGCAATGCGCAATGTGCCGTGAAGCTCCTACGCAGTAACACTGACTAAGCCTTGCATGGCAGCGACTGCGCAAAACATACAAGGACAAGGAAGGAAAAACAAGGACGAGCACACTCTAACAGCTGAATTTTATTAGTGAGTTGTGACTTTTGCCTTGCAGTCAGCGTATTCTACTTGTTCAACATATGCTTTTTCTGTCTACATAGTATGCGATGCATTGATTGAGCATTGGCTTTGGTGCAGCATTTTCTGTATCAAATGTGCCAGTAATATGCAAGAATTTTTTTTTTCTTTTCCGGCAGGCTGAAAGTGAGGGTGCGGATTGTATGCAGGGGCGGGCTATACGCACGAAAATGTGGTATTCACAACACCCAGAATGCACAAGGCATGCAGAAACAATGGAAATATGTAGCAAAGTGTGTTTTTCTTATTTTGTTTGGTACTGAAAAAGTGTTTTGCAATCGCTTTGTGTCATCCGTGCATCGAGACTTCCAAGCATGCCTTGTGAAAGATGTAAATGCATGCACTAATCTTTTTCGCCCGTTCGTTTGAGAATCGATGTCATCTTTGTATTCACCCTCTTGGGTGTTAGGACTGTCGTATGACTGGCTGTTAACCTTGTACTTTTTTTGTAGTAACATGGCAGATGTTTTTCAACGTGCGAATTTATGCTAGCATTATTGCAAGCTAGTCCTATCTGCCCAGATGTCAGACCCTAGCTGCAGCAGTGGCGATCAGATGACGCATCAATTATGTTTTATTTCAAATTTCAGCTCAGCGCACCTTTAGGTGCACCGAAACTTGGATACAGTTAGCTTTATCCTGGTGGGGAAAACATGGGTGTAATTTTGAGTAATTACAACGTGTTATATATATTGCCTTGCACACACCAGGGACCAGTCATTGTGGAGGTGCATTTATTGTGGTCCTGAAAAAAAAAATTCCATCTTGAATGGAAACTTTTTAGCAATGTTGGATCTCGTAGCGAGCATACATGTTAAGAGTGCTGACAGCAAATTTTTTTTGTTTAACATTTACTGCTTTTATCGATGTTCAGGGCCCCAGCAATCCGGAAACAGCGTTTTAAATACTTGAGCTCGTGATTAATTATTGACATTTGAACCCCGCAATAACGAATCCGCCGGGAAAAGGCAAAAAATTCGCGTTAGCGGGAATTTCGTTGCCACAAGAATGAAACATAAACGGCAGGAAAATTACCTGCAAACGTAAAATTTATGTCTGAAAGTCGGTTGTAACACTTTGCGAGCCTTACCTTGCGGTCTCTTCACAGCTCGGCTCTCGCACAACAAGAAGTGCTTCATTGCTAGTCGTACACGCCTAAGAACGACCAAATCATGTCAGTGCATCCAAAACATCCCATGGGTTCGCCTTCTCAGCACGTCTTTCTCCTTGGTCCTCGGCACTAAGTATGTCCGAGCATGCAAGCGAAGTCCAGCTTGTTCTGTTGATGAACTTTGCCACACAGTGGCACCTCGTCATTCCAATGCTGTCCGCAAAACTAAGTGAGCACCGCTTTGTTGACGTCCAGAAAAGCCACAGCCGTCACTGTTTTGTTTTGAGCACGTGCACCATTAAAGAGTGGCGTCCTTGCTTTTCAAAATGGTTAAGCAAGCTGCCGGCGGCAGTTCCTAATTCATCGGCACCATCCTCCCTTCTTCCACTTGGGCCACTGACTTGGGAAATCATGGCTGCCTTATCTTGCAGCGATATAAACTTCCTCTTTTGATTCAGAGCAAATGTGCTGATGATTGCCGCACACACAATGGACACACGCACGCTGTTCAGCGGTAGCCGGCTAGAAAAGCCTTAGCCCAAGCCAAAGCAAAGACTTGCCATGAGTCGCCATGTGTCGCCCCCTGGTGGTGTCTCTGCGAGACTGCCTCCGTGGCCGCCTGTTGCACGGTATATTATGTAAACAAATATGGTGGCGGACATGCAATCGCGCTGTGGCAGAAGATTACACGCTTTGAGTTAAAAAAAAAAATGCATTTCAATACTTTTTAGACACCGTTAGCCTCAAATGGGTGGGTAAAATGCCGACCGGACTTGCAGCGGATTTCGTTAACGTGGGATTGCTTTCAAAAAACATTTCGTTGCCGCGAGCTATGAAATACGCGGGCTTCTATGGACGTTGGTCGAGGATCCAAAAATATTTCGTTGCTGGGACAATTTCGTGCTTAAGGAATTTAATTATCGCGGGGTTTGACTTTACTTAGAACGGCTTGAAAATCGTCGATGTTGATTTCCATTGCTTCGAGCCCGAAGGGTGCATGCGACGGAATCACAAGATCTCACCATTTTGCGCGGATGTCAAAACACAGCGGAGGTGTTGCTTGAACTTGTCCGTTGCCAAAGCTGTGTTAGGCCTACCATAATGGTGGACATTTCGTATCTGCTTTCAACAGAAGTGCAGAGGGGGTACTCCGTGGCGATTTTCGGCCATATTATCCGTTTCTTTCATGCGTGTGGAAATTTTTATTCACCAAGAGTGCCATTCTGGCGAGTGGTGACACCGGTAGGAGTGGCTCCACGAGTCGGTTAACAAGCACTGCCAGCGCCTCGCTGGCCTTTCACCAGGCCGCACGTGGGAAGTGCCGCAACAAGTGCCAAACATCGGACAACCTTGGCTATTTCACATAGTTCTGCTCCCCGACCTGTTCCATCAGTGAG
Source organism: Haemaphysalis longicornis (assembly GCA_013339765.2). Taxonomy (NCBI): domain Eukaryota; kingdom Metazoa; phylum Arthropoda; class Arachnida; order Ixodida; family Ixodidae; genus Haemaphysalis; species Haemaphysalis longicornis. Next base: position 85,974,233 of record CM023449.1, on the reverse strand, counting down.
ATATATCACCTGTAATATATGTTCCACGCGTCGCAGCCCATTCATAATTCAACCAAGCTGTTCAGCAAAGGCTGTTCAGTAAAGGAAAGCAAACTGCGTAATAATATTAACTTAGAAAATTAGTGTCAGTACCACTTGGCTATACGTGTCATGATAACTGTGCTGTTTGAAAATTTCAAAATCTGAGGTTGCCATAAAACATCATCGCTAGTGCGATTTAAGTGCACATTCGTCACTCTAATTTTGTGTTATCTTAAAAACCCATTTGCAGTTTCATGAAAGAAACTGATGCTGAAGAGAAAATATACTAGCATTTCACTTTATGTAACAGGGTTCGTACAGGTCCTTGAAAACCCTTGAAATTGAAAATTGAGTTTTCAAGGGCCTTGATAGTCTTGAACTACTTCCTTCTCCTTGAAAACCCTTGGTTTCTTTGGGCAGCAAAGAGGAGACCCGATTATGTGACCGGGTTTTCATGGCTTATTCCCCCCCCCCCCCCCCCCCACCCCCTCCCAATCAGAAAAAAAAAAGAACATGCTTTTTACAATTTAATGCCAGCTTGGGGTGCAGTAGTGCTGCTTTATACAGGTTGTTCAGCTTAAAATGAGCTTGGGACGTTTACACATTGGTTCGTGAGGAACGAAATTCCTGCATCGGCCGAGGCAGAAATTACCATATTTATTCGAATGTAGGCCGGCCCCGATTCTAAGCCGACCCCCAAAAGTCCGAAGGCGCGAAAAAAAAAAAAACTTACCTCGAATGTAGGCCGAACAAAAAGGCGAGGTCAGCGTTCACAAAAAGAAAACACCTTTATTGAACATGAAGATGCGGTGCTGGAACTCAATCAGTTTCTCTTCAAAATCACCGGGCAACTTCTGGGCGATTGAGGTTCGACGACGGAGGCTAAAGCCGAAGTGCTTCATGAATTTCTGTAGCCAGCCCCGACTGGCTTTGAAGTGTGCCCGCGATAAGCCTCGTTCCCTTAAAAGCTCCCTTGCTTTTGCCTGGAGCACTTACGTCGTTACTGGAAGGGCAGCTGCTCGCTGCGTCTGAACGAAGTCAGCCAATGCCATCTCCATTTCATGGTGACGGCATTCTCGTGGTTCGGTGATTGCCAACCTCGTTGCGGCGCACGCAAATATCCTCTCCCGTTGCGTCCTCCAACGACGGACATTTTTTTCATCCACGCCGAAGTCCCGCCCGGCTTGAACGTTCGACGACAACTCCGCGGCTAAAACAACTTTTCTTTTAAAAGCAGCACTATAATGGCACCGCTTCTTTTTGCGCTGTCAAAACCAAACGCCACACCGCACGCAGGCCACTGTCCGCACAATTCAAAATGGCGGCCTATGGCCCTTAAGTGGCTACTGGCTCGTCTAGTAATGGCTACAATACTTTCTTTTCTGGGTGGCGCTAGCTGCGCGCTACTTCACTTGGAAATTGGCGCGTATTTCAAAATCCTCGAATCCAAGCCGACCCTGGAGTTTGATATATCAGTATTTCAAAAAAACTATCGGCTTAGATTCGAATAAATACGGTAGCATAGGTCCCCTTCCAATTTTTCATTCTGCTTTCTGAATTGCCTCATCCTGTTATTCATTTTACATGTTTTTCATTTTACGAAAACGAATGGGGCTGGCACTCCTGAGTGAAATAAAAAAGAGCGCAGATAAGCGAACACGGTGCATTAAGCTCCTAAGCTTTACTGGAATATTCTTTGACGGGTGTGATGGGGGGCAGAGCCGGTAGAGTCGTCAATCCCTTCTTCCTCCCCTTAACTCTTTCGGGACCGCCGGAAAAAGTGATGAAAAAGGGAGGTCTCGGTACAAATTTTTTATTACACAAAGCAAAGGCACCATCCTGCCTTAGCATATACCAAAATGCAGCTAATTATATGTTCTTTGACATACAATACCAAGTTTTACTTGAACACTGACGATAGAACCATGAAAAAATCTTATAGTAAGAACTTCGTAAAAAAACTACAGAAAAAAGTAGAAAAAAGCGTAAATATAAAAATTTTACAAAAGAATAAAATTATTTCAGAATATACAAAACCTAATACATTGCTTTGTTTCTTCATCGCGAAAGTTTGATGCGGGTAGGCGGAACTGGTTTTTTGTTTTGTGTGTGATCTCTTTAGCACTAGGGCCATGGCTACGTCGTCGCCCAGGTACACGCCGGGCTCTCGTCTCGGCGAAAACGTGATCCGTTTCTGCGCTGGTGGCAGGAGATCACCACCATAGGTAGTTAACACCCTCGCGAATAAATATAAACCAGCCAGAAAATATTTCGAGCGCCCCGCACGGGGCACCTTGAGTATTCATGGTGACGGTGAGCAGCGACACCGCGGACCCCGAGCTCCCAACATAAGCCGTGTCCAACCGTGGCGACGTGTTTAAAGGTGAAGGGTAGAAGCCGTAAACGGTGGCCGTCGGAGCCTTGGTCAAGCTCCGGCCGATGGGCTCCCTGCCTGTCTACCAGGCAGGGAGCTCCGGGACCTCTTTGACTACCAGGGTAAGGTCAAAGGAGAAAGTACCCCCGTCTCCCTGCTTTCCAATGTATCATATGGCATTTTCCAAACCCCCCCCCAAACGTGATCGGCCCCCGAAAAGGGGCCGCACCGAAGTTTCGTTCCCACCACTCCCAACTTGAGTATTTCGAAACCGACACAACCTACCCTCGCTTCTTAGTAATAGAATCAGTTGACCAGTTGAACCCTCTTGCTTCAAAGTCAGTATTTCTCGTCTCCAAATTTCTTGAAGGTGTCATCGGCGAATCATATAAAGCCAAAAAACAAAGAACCGGTGAAATCCTTGTTGAAGTCAATAGCCAGAATCAGGCTGATAAACTACTTGCACAAACCCGCATCACCGATCTGGCCATCCGAGTCACGCCCCACCGCAGCCTAAACAGCTCCCAGGGCGTGATTCCGAATATGACCTAATCAATGAATCTGAAGCTGACCTGCTGGAGGGGCCTTCGTAGTCAGGGCGTAACAGCGGTCAGGCGCATAACCATCCGCAGAGACGATAAAACAAATACCGACAAAGCACCTCATCCTAACCTTCGACAAGGCGACCCTTCCTGAATTCATCACCGCAGGTTACATTCGTTGTTCAGTCCGGCCTTACATCCCGAACCCACGGCGCTGCTTCAAGTGCCAACGGTTCGGGCACGGCCAAACACCTGTCGCGGCCGACTTACCTGCGCAAAATGCGCCCAGCACGATCACCCGGCCGAAAACTGCAACGTGCAACAACTTCTTTGTGTAAACTGCCAGGGTCCACATGCGGCCTACTCCAGAAAATGCGAAAAGTTTCAATTAGAAAAGAAAATCATTAACATCAAGGTCACTGAAAACATCACTTTCCCAGAGGCGCGGAAGAGATTCGCCTCTTTCCCTCTGGGGAGGTACGCCGACGCAGCTCGCCGGGGGGCGGAGCGGCGTGTGGTTTCGGCGGGGACCCAGTACCGCGAGTCGGACTTGGTCCCGCCCCCGCCCCCCCCCTGGGTTGCCTCTGGCAGACCCAACCCGCCTCCGCAACCGCTCCGCTGAGCCAGCAGCGCTGTGGTGGCATCTACGTCCGGTGGGGATGCTGCTGCACCCACCGTTTCCCCCTCTCTACCGGCCCGCAAGCACACGCGAGGGTCCGGACGAGATGGAGACGGAGGGCAGTCGCAGCGACCCCCTCCCCCGCTTCACTGCCTGTGCCATCTGTGGTGCTCCCCACGCCTTCGGCACTGGCAGCACAGGCAAGAACACCCGAAAGGGTACCACGTCAAGGGGGCCTAGTCCACTGGGCACCCCCTTGCCTTCAGATTGATGACATGGACGTCGAGCCCTTCCGGCTTTCATCGCAGCGGAAGGAACGGGCTGCGACGTCCAGGTCAGTAGAGAAGGCCAGAAAACCCCTCCAAGAGTCCAAGCCCCGAAAGACCCTACATAAATAGTCACACTCCAGTAGCTCTGAACACATAATAATGGGAAGAGAAAATATTGTTCAATGGAACTGCAGAGGCCTTCTCAATAATCTTGACGACGTTTATGAGATTCTGCATGCCAATCAGCCAAGTATAATGTGTGTCCAGGAAACACATCTGAATTCCAAACACACAAATTTCTTGAATAGTTACATGGTATACAGGAAAGACAGGGATGGCTGCACACACTCTTCTGGCGGTGTTGCCATAATCACCCGCAAATCCTTAGCATGCCACCCTGTCACCTTGAACACCCGTCCTTGAGGCTGTAGCAATACACTTAGTAATATTTAATAGGTTGATAATGGTATGCTCCATATACATTCCTCCTGATGTTGCACTACGAGCTCCGACTTCGAGGCGCTGGTTGACCAGCTGCCCGAACCATACATCCTTACAGGCGACCTTAATGCTCACAACTCTCTTTGGGGCTCTTCCAGAACGGATGCCCGAGGTCGCCTGATATAGAAATTCCTGACATCTTCTGGAGCATGCCTTTTCAACAATAAACAGCCTACATATCATAACATAGGACACAACACATACTCATGTCTTGACTTGGCGATTGGCTCCGCAGTTCTCTTTCCTCTCCTCGAGTGGGCTGTGGGCACTGACCCATACGGTAGTGACCACTTCCCCACCTCACTCACATACATAGGTAAAGGCCCATGCAGTCCATCTTCCCATAATAGGTTCAATGAAGCACGAGCTAACTGGAATACATTTACAGAGACATCCAAACTACACCACACATCCATAGGACACCTACACGTCGAAGAAGCTACCCAACTCCTCACGGCGCACATCCTCGACGCCGCCGAAAAGTCTATTCCCCACGTCTCTGGTGCCCCGCGCAACCAGAGGAGGCCGTGGTGGAATGAGGACTGTAGGCGGGCGCGAGAGGCCCAGAACAAGGCGTGGGGTATCCTGCGCCGGTACCCCACGTCGGGAAACCTTTATTGTTCAAAAGGGCTAAGGCGATGGGAAAACGTGTGCGCCGTGAGGCAAAACGATGAGAGTTGGCGCTTATTCGTAACATCCATAAACTCTTACACTGACTCTCGCAAAGTCTGGACACGAATACGCAACCTAAAAGGACAACAGACACACAGCCTGCCCCTGGTTAGTACAACAGGGGACAAACTGGAAGACCAGGCTAACACACTCGCACAACACTTCCAACACGTGTCCAGTTCAGCACACTACACTGGCACTTTCATTAAACACAAACAATTGGCTGAAAAGAAGTCTTTACTTGATAATGCTAAGTCAACCTCCTCTTATAACTCGGAGTTTTCACTTCACGAGCTGAGGACCGCTTTGAGCACTTGTAAACCCTCAGCTCCAGGCCCAGACAACATCACATATACAATGATACAGCATCTACACTCAGACACCCTTCTAACACTCCTCCACCTATATAACAAGATTTGGCTTTCGGGGCACATTCCTCGCTCTTGGAGGGAGGCCATAGTAGTGGCTTTCCTAAAAGAAGGGAAGAACTCTTCCTCTCCTTCCAGTTACCGGCCCATTGCTTTGACTAGCTGCCTGTGCAAGCTCCTCGAGAAGATGATAAACCGTAGGCTCGTGTACTTTCTTGAGTACAATGGTCTTCTCGAGAGCTGCCAGGCAGGCTTCCGGGCGGGGCGATGCACAAATGATCAACTGGTTTCTCTAGAGGCCTACATAAAGGATGCATTCATTCATAAGCAATACTGTATGACAGTATTTTTTGACATTGAAAAGGCATATGATACAGCATGGCGCTACGGCATTCTTAGAGACCTAAAAGCTTTTGGTATCTCGGGGTAACATGCTGAACACTCTTTGTAGTTACATGTCTTCACGAACATTCGTGTCAGGGTCGGTTCGGCAGTTTCAAATGTTCACGTGCAGGAGAATGGCGTGCCTCAAGGTGGCGTATTGAGCTGCACCTTGTTTATAGTTAAGATGAAACTCTCTCCGAAAGGCACTGCCGCCAACCATATCCTGCTTGATGTATGTAGATGACGTTCAAATATCTTTCAAATCATGTAACATATCCATTTGTGAACGTCAGGTCCAGCTTGGGGTAAATAAACTTTCTCGCTGGGCAGACGAAAATGGATTTAAACTTAATCCTTCTAAAAGTACCTGCGTTGTATTCTCAAAAAGGCGGGGCATCCTGCCCGATCCCGACGTAAAACTCTTTGGTGACTCGATTCCAGTAAAAAGAGAACACAAGTTTTTGGGTGTGGTGTTTGACGAGAAACTCTCATTCATACCCCACATAAAACGACTTAAACAAAAATGCCTAAAAACAATGAATATTCTAAAAGTCTTGTCTCACCAATCGTACGGTGCAGACAAACAACTCCTGCTTAGACTTTATGCCGCGTTGGTAGGGTCACGGTTGGACTACGGAAGCGTTGTGTATGGTTCAGCCACAAAAACAGCACTTAAAATGCTCGACCCAGTGCTTCACTTAGGGCTTCGCCTGTCTTGTGGAGCGTTCTGTACCAGTCCTGTCCACAGCCTTTATGCAGAATGCGACAAATGGTGCTTAGCGTACCAGCGAACTTATGTTGACCTCCTATATGCCTCCAAAATCTCATCAATGAATAACCATCCCTTTAAACCGGTTTTTAATGATACATCCACAACTAAACTCTTTTTAAACCGCCCATCCATTGCTGTTCCTTTCTCGCAGAGAGTGAGGGACGAGGTGACTATTCATAAGGTCTCCTTCTTAGACACATTCAAATCATCTCACACTGATCTTGTAGCACCATGGCTTCTTCGTCCTGTAGCATGTGACTTGTCTTTTGTACAATACAATAAGAACAGGACACCAAGAAGTGGGATTTTGCAGCATTTCATGCATCTGCAGAATAAATACAGGGCAGCAGAGTTCTTCAGTGATGCATCTAAAACGTTCACTGCAGTGTCGTGTGCTGCGCATGGTCCCAATTTCGAAGCATGTAGGACAATGAATGTCAATACAAGTATTTTTACGGCAGAGGCATATGGCATATTTCTGGTTGTAAGTCACATAGTTGAACATCATATTCCTACATCCGTCATTTATACAGATTCGTTGAGCGTCGTCCGTGCATTATCATCCGGAAAGTCATCAAAAAAACCATGTCATTAATCTTGTCTTCAAAGCGATTATGGTAGCTTATTCTTCAAACCTTCGGGTGACTGTGTGTTGGGTGCCAGGCCACTCTGGCATTGGCGGTAATGAAGTGGCGGATGAAATGGCCGCCAATGCTGCACTCCGAAACACAGTCGACATGGCAACACTACCTTACACAGACCTCAAGCCACACATTAAACAACAACTCCGTAAAACTTGGCAAGCAGACTGGAGCGAACAGACAGACAACAAACTACACGTAATAAAACCACACTTGGGACAATACACTACTGACTCACACAACAGGCACATTGAAGTTACCTTAGCTAGGTTACGGATAGGCCATACGCATGTAACGCACTCGCACCTGCTCACGGGATCTCCAAGACCCCTGTGTAGCAGGTGTGGGGAGGGCCTATCCGTAGTCCACATACTCATACAATGCAAGGCACTCGACACAACACGACACAAACACTTCAGAGAACTCTACAGACAACATATTCCCCTACACCCATCGCTGTTTCTAGGTGACGATGCCATGGTTTCTGTGAAACGCGTTTTTAAATATTTGTCAGATGTTAAGTTTTTAAACCTCATTTCCTATCATGCGTAATCACATCTGGCCCTATACACCAGCCATCACCATTATCTTTATTGATCTTACTATGTACAGTTTACACATTTTATACCTACCTTTTGTGGTAATCACTTGTTTTCATTAAATAACTTCTCTGGCGCTCTTTGCCCTCGTCGGCCTTGCGCCATTAAACACCAACCATCATCATCAAATATTTCGAGCGCACATACCTACTCCAGAGCCAGTTGAAACCGAAACCAACACCCACCTTTGAGCGCGATTTGATGTTCGAGGCTGATCGACACCCGAATCCTCACTCGAGCTGAAATCGAGTCTCTTAAGCCGCATTCCGACTCTTCACTGCCACTCTCATCGTTAAAATCCACAGTAGAAGGCGAAGATATGCGAGACGAGACGAGGCGGATTTCTTATCGCGCTCGCGCGAGTATGACTCCATGTTTGTTTACATTCGAAACCACTGCCCGTCAGAATAAAATATCTGATGCGTTGCCGCCTGGCGATAAAAAAAGAAACTTCACAAAAGAGAAAACTCCAGTTTTCAAACTATCTCCTAGATGTCGCTAGGTGTTCCATCGCCATCGAGCGAAAATTTCTATTCTGCAGGCTCGCGAAACCATCGATCATATGTGATCGATGGCCTATGGAGCGGTCCCGAAAGAGTTAATGATCACAGAAATTTGTGGGGATGAGAATTGCAGGGGGTATTATGTACCTCGCTATCCGAGATGTCTGTGTATTAAAAGCGTTTGCAGAGCTCGAAAAAGTTCAAGACAGCATGGCTTTTGTAAAGCTCCCTCAGTATTACTGTAGGTAGGGGTACACTTGTCCACTTCCAAAGGGTGGAGCTCTTCCAAAGAGATTTTTCTTGATGTCATTTTCTGATATGTAAAGAAGCAAGCGCTTAGCGTCTGAAAACAGTAGTGAAGTGCATGGACAGTGCGCGTCAGGCTTGTCTAGGGCAAGCGAGCTTCCGAGCATGCTGGCGACATCTACTGATGGGTTGGAGATAGCTTGCCATTACGCGTGCGTGAATCTCGGGTCGGTCGTCTTAGCATGGGCCTCTCAAACTTAGAGACGCCCCGCCCCACAAGGGGCGCTTTTATTCTGAAGTGCCAATCTTAGGCGGTGACACGGGGTAAGCGCGTAGTTTGATGCCATGCATTATCAGTGCAGCCGTTACTTTTAATCGCACAAAAGTTGTGACGCAAAGCGCTGGAGTGCGTTCTTGATGCATGCTTTTCTTTTGCTAAACATAAGATTCAGAAGATTAGCGGAGGTCGTTTTCTAGCATTGCGTAACCGCCTGCTGGGTTATTGCACCGCGTCGAACGATGCGTCTATCTGGCCTGTCAACGCTCCCGGCTGCCACTTTGAAAGACAATCGCCCCTGGAGGGTGGTGGCGTTTGCAAATTCGAGCGGCACATGCGAAACGAAGACCGGCCTGACCCTGTCCGAGATCGGCGCACGCGCAATAGCAAGCTATCTCTAACCCAGCTGCTATCAGCGGATGTCGCCCGCACGCTCCCAAGCCGCGCGCTCACTTGCCCTAGACAAGCCTGACGCGCACTGTACACATGCTTCCCTGCACCCTTGAAAATGCCTTGGCAGGGCCTTGAAAGTACTTGAATTCTTGTCCCTGAATCCTGTACGAACCCTGTGTAAGGAATTCTCAGTTTTTTAAAAAAGCAAAATGAGGGGAGTTCAATGGACGGTAATGTTCCCAGCATCACTGCAAGCTTGCATCGTCCATTCTAAGCACAGTGCAGCCAGTGCAAGCTTGTACCGTCAATTCTAAACACAGTGCATCTTCTGTTCTCTCTCAACTTGCAGGAGGGCACATAGCTACTGGGGACAACATCGTCAAATCTTCGCGTCGTTGCCATGCCAAAAAGGAGGAAGGAGGCGAACGGAGGAGGGCAGCCTGCCTTGCTGTTTTCACCGGAGGAGCGTAGAGGGGGTCGTCAGCGGTAGGGAAGGCGGCGTTCATTGTTGAAGGAAAGAAGAGGATGCAAGCCATCGCAGGATACTTTTTCTCGCCTTTACACTTGTTGACGGGAGGAAGGTCCACGCCCAACGATTTTCGACGTCAGCGTACAACGGCAGTGTGCTCGAGGGCAGTCGGCGGTGTTGTGTGCGTGCGTGCAGTCGCACGTCGGGACTGTTCCGGACTCACTAGCAATGCGGTGTTGCTGCTTCGTCCCGCGGCGGTGCCGTTCTCTGTCTGTGCTCTGTCCCGCCACGTATGCCGGAGTGTTTCTTTTTTTTCCTCTGCTTCCCGCGCACCCAATAATTCAAAGCGGCCGGTGGCAGAGTGGCCGTCTGTGTCTCCAGTGTTTGCTAGGCCGCGCGGATGTTTCGAATGACGTGTTGCTTCGCGGCCGACGGACTTGTTGTTGCAAGGTTCATGTTTAACCTCTCCCTAACTTTTTCGAGAAAACGCTTGCCCTCTCCCGCACACACGCGCGGCGGCGTCTGTGCGGCAAACAGCTGGTTGTCTTGGGGTTTTTGTTTTTTTCCCCGCTGTGCGTCTGCGCAAGTTTTGTGGCTGGGAGCAGGTGACGTGATGTTCCATGCTGCCTGCCGACATAACCGTACAAGTGATGCAAAACCCTGCTCCTACCATTTTTCGTCGGGCCGGGCTTTTTTTGCGGCCGGGTGTCTAAACCGCGGGTGGCTACGTGCCTCCGCAACTCTTTGGAGAGTGCCGGGAAGGACTCTAGCATGCGCACATTCTAAGTGATGGGCTCGTTTATCTGTGGGACTCCCGTTTTTAGGCAAGTGGCGTCTCGTTGTAACGAGTTTGGTTTTTGATTCCTTGTTCCTTGTTTGTGTCCGTCTGCATCCGGTAATGTAGCCCCTACTTGTGTTCCTAACGTTACGATTCGTTGTTCTCTTGACTGTACTTCCTTCCTGTTTTGTTCTGCCCCGAAGCGTGACTCGTTGCTTGTCGTTGCGCTGGCAAGGCCAAACATGACTGACTCGTTGTGGCTTGGAACGGCTTTTGGATTCCTTGCATGCGGCTCTTCACACCCGAGACACTACGAATGATTGCTGTTTTAACTTACCCGGAAAAAAAACCAGCTACCTATGCCTGCATGCTGTGCAATCTGCCGTTGAAAAGGTCTTGCTTTTTCCAGTTGTTTTTAATCTCGACGCTAGTTTTCGACGTGATGCCTTCGATAAGCAGATTTTTTTGCGCTCGGCTAACTGGATGTGTTCGTTTCCTCAACCCTGGCCTGCCTGCCAACGAAATTTCTTGTGTCTCAGATGCCCAGCCAGACTGGCACACAATGCGGCATTACTTGGGGGTTTAAAGGTGCTTGTGAGTTGCACGAAAGTCTCTCCCCAACACTCTTTGCTGTCAAGGCGCACAGGGTGCATTACCCCACAGCATAGTTTCGAGCGGGTTTCAAACTAGGCTTTGAAAGTTGGCGGTAAAAAGGCTTAATTGCGGTGGGATCTAACGCGTGTCGGAAAAGAGGCTACGCAACCTATTTACAACAAACGAATCCGAGCCCTCCAAGTGTGAATTTCGTGCGACCGCTCTCTCTCTGCTCGCGAAACTGGAAGCTATAAGCACTGCATGTTGCCAAGATTCTTTTTTTTTTTTTCTTGTTTTTGTGGGCCTCGGTTCTCCTGCTTCCAGTACGATTCCAGTGTTTTAGCTTTTTTGTTTTTCCCTTTCCGCTGCTGTTGCGTGTCGATAGACATGATATGCGACTGTGAGCGTGTCGCCATTTACGGGTGTTGCGTGTTGCAGTCGACATCCCCTGCCCTCTCGCCCCATTGTTCCGCGTTCTTGGAATTGAAAAGTCTTACAACGCAAGCCTCACTTGTATAAAACCGTTTTTTAACACCACTTGTGTTGGGCTCTGTTTCTTTCTCTCTCTCTCTGTGTAAAACCTTGTTTTTACAGCGTAAGCTGTTAGAATTTTTGATTCCTGACATTGAGTACGTATTTTGGCAGGAAAAAGTATCACCACAGTGGCGTATGCAAGTAGATGGGATTACTATATAAAAATTGTGCCTTCAGAAGCACAAAAGGTCAAAAGCAGTCATGTTTTTTTGTTTGTGTGCAGTGAAAACGGTAGGATGGGCCACATGCTCAGCCTAGGAACGCTTAAATATTAGTGTGCAACTATTAATTGTAGTAGCCTGCATTCCCCTGGAAGTGAAATTTGTCAGGAGAGCTAGCTCAGTGCAGCTATCAATTTCTTTCTGAGCTTTCACTTGAGTAACATTGAAATGAAGTTGTGGGGATAGCCACATCATAGTTCGGGAAGCACTCAAGTCATTGCCGGCACGGCACCACTGCTGTCCGCTTTTTTTTTTTTTTTTTTTTGCGCCGAGGCAGCAATATGAAACTAATGCTGTTTCTGTCAATTGAAGAAAATGTACGTCCTTTTGTAAACATGTACCAAGTCGTACACTTCGACACTTATCTCAGGTCTTCGGAATTTTTAGGTACTGCGTACATAAGTACTATTAAAAGCAAACTCTCATTCAGTGCTACTGGCAGTTGGAGAAAGGGTGTTTCGGTAGCATCGCTTGCTAACTGAATACTTTGCAGTAGCTCAACTGGGAAAACATGGTTGCCTGGTGCGTTTTGTCAGCACAGTGATGTAGTGAAGTGCTTGAAAGCATTAATTTGTTTCAGAGTGTGGCTGTATTGATGTTGGGCCCTGTGCACAAATTTTCGCTATAGGCATCTCCCATAAGTGATGAAAATAGTCTATAAACAGGTGTAACGGAAACATTCAGTGTCGGTTCTATTTACTGTTGGTGGAATTGGAAAAATTTCCCAGCTAGCCTGATCTAGTTGCCTAACTGCCATCTGTTGCTACACATTGGTGGGGGAAGTTGTAATCACTGAATGGTATTTCCAGCTTCCAGGGATCAAAAATGGGCCATACTCCTTCCAAAGCAAGAATTGTGCAACTATACTTGGCTATGCGTATAACTGTGGTGACCTGTAGATGCAATTGCAGGGGTGCTTTTACACGAATTTTATGGCCTATTGAAGGCCGGAGGCAGTGAAGACGGGTCGAAAAGTGCACGGGGTTGCTCGGAAAAACATCATTTCCTTTGCTAAAGTAGTTGCCGACGGTTGGTGCTGTTTGGTTGAGGAGGAAACTAGCATGACATGCACAAACTATAGTCCATTTCAGAAGCTGCGTGCAGCACTGTAGGGGCTACATTGCTGTGAACAGTCAGCCCACCTCACCGGGAAGGGGGCCTTGAAAGAACATTTCAGTCTCCCCCCTAGGCAGGTGGAACCGCCTATTGTCGCCTTCCTTCACAGTGAGTTAGGTGTTGACAACAATGTAGCCTCCACAGTGCTGCACGCAGCTTTTGAAATGGACTGTAGTAGCAGACCCAAGAAGTGCTCTAGGCATTGAAAAAACTAGGACTGAAGAGACATTGGCTGAAGTGCCAGTTGCACTTTTGCGAGGGTGTCGTGCCGAGGAATGTCGTAGTGGGGGCGGGCAACCCCACAGTAGGCGTTTGGTAGGTCAGCCTTCGGATGGCTTGTGTGCAGAACACTGGGAGCAGCCCAACAGTGATAAAAGTGGTGGTGCAAAAGTGGTGTTCAAAGCAGCACACCTGTTTAATACCCGTGCTACATGAGTGTTTCGAAGGCCTTTAAGTTGAATGTCTGAATGTCATTTTACTCAAATGCCACATCTTAGCTGCTACCCGACATTTTTAACGGCAGTTGGCTGAAACGCCATTTGAGTCAAAGGAGCACCAGCAACGACCTTTGAGGCTCTCAAAGGCCTTTGAAACGTGAACAGTCGTACTCTCGGGCGCAGTTTCTGCATGCCGTAATTGCAAAAACAATTAATTCCGATTAATACTTGGTGTGTAAAGTACAAGATCTTTATAATTTTGAACTTGTTTATGTTCTCTATCACGTGGTCTACGACTACAAGGTAACTTTGTACTCTCAACACCAGTGGTGCGAAAAAGAAAAAGAAACTGGCTGTTTTGTACTTGTTTTGTGCGCGCTTGTAGATTGTTATCAATATGATCACTAATAACATTTTTTTTTGCCCATTTTGACTCTAAAATTAAATTTTTTGTCGAGAACAAAACGGCAGCATTGGCGGCACCAAAACATGGCGGGTGAACGCGGAAACTTTCAGTTGCCTTTGAGAATTGTCGTGTAGATCGGTGTAACTCCTTCAATTCGAATGGCATTTCAAATTTTAAAGGCCACTTGACTGAAATGTCCTTCCAAATGCTCGTGTAGCACAGGTTAGCCCTGTTGTAGCAGTAGCGATCTCATTGGGAGGAGCTCTGGGAATGCTTTGAATGGGGGTTTGCCATGGGCACACGATAAGCTGTCTGGTCGGCTTGACTTGGCTGTCATTGGCTGTGTGACTGGCTTTGTCACAAAGGATGGACAAAGACACCGTCGTCGCAACGAGGGAGGAGTTTAGAGCTAGCACGGTGAGTAAGCATGCGTTCGTTCGTCGGTGGACCTTCTCACCTCCGGGAATGCCGCAGCATGTGGAGTGTAAAGTCGCTCATTCTCGGAGTTCCAGAACTTTGCGACGAATGATTTGGGTGGCAAGGCTAGGAAATTGCACAATGGTGCTAGCTTGGTAGGCTGTACGCAACTTCTATAGTCATCATTATCATCGGCCTGTATACGCCCACTGCAGGGCAGAGGCCTCTCCCATTAATCTCCAATTATCCCGGTCCTGTGCTAGCTGCGACCAATCTATCCCCGCAAACTTCTTGGTCTCATCTGCCCATCTAACTTTCTGCCGCTCCCCGCCACACTTGCCATCTCTAGGGATCCACTCTTTTACCCCTAATGACCAACGGTTATCTTGCCTTCGCATTACATGCCCTGCCCACATCCATTGTTCTTTTTAATTTCCACTAATATGTCCTTAAAGGAGCCATGAGGACAGAACACAAGTTTGGTTCATTCGAAAGATTGCCTCAATACAATCATACTGACACCACCGTTAATGCACACTTCGCTCAAATAAGCTACATAACTAGGAAAAAACGGAATGGCCATGCGACCCCCTAGCTCATTTCCCGCAACAGAACCTATGATGTCACATGAGCTCAGCTGTGCGATTGGCTGAGGACGGAAAAAGTAAACGCAAATTAGGCACAGCTTACAGGCTTTCTGAACGAACTATTTGCGCTTAAGTGTAATGCATATTCATTTTACAGCAGTAAGAATGGTGTGGTAAACAATGAAAGTCACAAAAACGCACGTAAGCATAGAAGTACCGATGCACTCTGCTGTTGGGACTGGGGCCACTATAGCTGCACAGCACTCCGCTGCTTTGAAGTTGTTTTACAGGACAATGGTCGATTGGCGTAAGCGGCATTGTCTTGCGTGGCCCTGTTTGTTGAGGATACCCCAGGTTTCATGAGACGATCACTTTTTACAGCAACAAAAACAAGCCAGGTGCAAATACGCTCAAAAACAAAGCAAAGGCGGACAACGGTTCGTGGACGACTATAGCAGTGCCATCTGGGAGGGCTGACGGACAGCAAGGCCGCAAACCCGAATGACACAGTGGAAGTTCGCTTGAATACACGCGCTTCTGACGTCATTTGTGACTACGAAAACCTACGATTTGGCGGGAGAATCAAAATTTTAACCTAAATTGATCAATTTCTCAGTGAATACGGCATCATTTGCTGCTGGACGAGCGCTGGGGGCGCTATAAAACGTGAAATCTTTCGAATAAAACAAACTTGTAATCTGTCTTCATGGCTCTTTTAACACGCGTTTGTTCCATGACCCACTCCGCTCTCTTCTTGTCTCTTAATGTTACACCCATCATCTTCCGTTAAAATGCTCGCTGAGCCGTCCTCAATTTAAGTTGAATCCCTTTAGTGAGCCTCCAAGTTTCTGCCTCAAAGTTCGCAAAGTGTACGTCCTCTAAAGTATCCACCCCGAGGGTTCTAGAATGGTTTTACCTGATTTTACTTGCTCTCTCCGTTCTTGCTATTTTGCCGGCACCACAGCCTCGCGTATAGGCAGTAGGTGCGTTTTTCTGGTCGTGCAATAAGCGCCACACTGCAGGCATGTTGATGTATAGTTCGAAGTAAACATAGCAGAAGCCACTCGTGTCTGAATTAATGGGCTTATTTATACGTAGACTTCTATGGAGCTTGGCAAAACAAATCGTGCAGTTTGAATTATCTATAAATTTGAATTATTGAAGTGCGAAATAATAAGCGTTCACTGTATCCGTAGACTAGTGTGTCGTGAGTGCAAATATACCCCTCGTTGGTTAATAATGGAGAAAGCGCCAACGAGTGAATGGGTACTGGCGCCCCGTACACTTACCAGCATTAGTTCGTGGCATCATAAATCTTGAAGATGGACACGCGGGATTGGTGAACCTTGTTAAAGCGTGTTTTTTTGCTTGGAACAAGCACTGAGGCAGTGGGGACATATAGATGTACTATAAGTGCATAAACGGTAACTTCTGCTCATCACGTGCTTTTCAAAAGAAATTTGAACCTCAGCTAGCGAACATGATAAACAGGATTGGCTTCAAATGTTTCACCCTGCATTCAAGCGCTATGAAAACATGCGTGCATGTAAGTGCGCGTGAGAGCGTACCAAATGTAGTTAACACCAGTGCTTAACACCAGTAGTTAACACCGAATGGCAAAATCGGATATTAGGTATTAGAGCAATCGACTTGAATGTACACAGCCAACAACTGCTTGAGAAATTAAACCTGTACTTTCGTCAGCTGTACCCGGGCAGCAGCGCTTCCCTAGAGCTCCACCCACCAGCTATGACGTCATCACATGCGCCGCCACCACTCGACCTTCGAGAATACTGCCCAGCGTTCGTGGCGTGATTTGATGCGTTGACGCGGGTTGTTCTCCTCGCCAGTTCACGTGCGTTCGTGCTTGAAGTGGGGAGCACAGACACCAAGTTGGCGAATCCGGTTGCCATCGGTTCAAGTGCGTGTTAACGCGGTCCACTTGGGGAGAGATGTTAACACCACGGACAAAACGGTCCGGGCCTGCCTGTCATGGAGAACATTCAGTGGCAAGTTCGGAAATTCAGCTGCAACAGCCGGGCGTCCAACGAAGGGACAGAGGCCGCCAGCTCTGCTGTTTTGCCAGCCTTGTACCACTAGTGCAAGCTACGTCATTTTTTAAATGCGAATGCATTTCTTAGTCGGGGGTTGTCGTGCGTTGGCCGGCGTGCGCCTAGCAACAGCTGTGGCGCGCCTAGCAACCGGAGCAGGTGGTAGCTCGGGCGGGATTAGCGGAGGGCAAGGGGAGAGGAGGAGCGCGCTCGGGCGTGTGAGGGCGCTCGCATCGCGGAGCTCGGGCGGAGTAGCGGAGAGTGAGTGGAGAGGAGGAGCGCGCTCGGGCGTGTGAGGGCGCTCGCATCGCGGAGCTCGGCGGAGAGAGCTCGCGCGCGGGGCGGGCGTGTTGCACGGGTCTCTCCTCTCCGCGTACCCTCTCTCCGCTCGCTGCGCTCGGAAAAATATATATATAAATGCAGTGGAGCGCGCGCCTCTCTCCGTGACTGCTTGCCGCAGCGCACTCATCGGTGCACCCAATGCATTCGCATTTCCGCACGATCCCCTTCGGGGAGGTGGGGGGAGTTTTTTTCTGGCTGTGCCGATGAATGTGCGTAATCTTGAACAAGAAGCTGCAGCTGTTGAATGCGTTCAAATGGGTGTAGGAGCTAGGAGTCCCAGGAGATTCCCGCGTTGCAATGGACTATGCTTCGTGGGGTAGTCTTCAGGGACTTGAGTGTTGTGAGTGCCAATGACAAGGTGTTGGGCGGCGCGTGCACAATGCGAGATACTATACAATGTTTTCGCCGGCTGTACCGTCACCCTTTTACTTATACCTGTGTATGGCTCGAAATGCGCGCCAGAACGTGTCACACTTTGCTTGCGTGTTCTTCTTTTGGAGCCCATTGGAATTGGTACAATTCCCGTCAAAGCGAATTCCTGGGATTCAGATTAACGATTTCTTTGGACATCTTCCAAATGTCAATAGGAATGCGCTCGTGTTGTCCTCTTTGTTTCACGTGTCTTCCCTAAGCTTGTGTACCGTGTAACCACAAGTATGTAAAACCAACAATTACGATTCCTTTCCGTACAGTAGTGCTTCCTTCTTTGTTTGATTCACGGTTGAACATCTTCCTACGTGAATTAACACTAATTCTATGTTACCTGGTGCAATAATAGTAAGGTCTATGTCACCCAGGCAGTACCCAGGGGGAAAGGGAGGGGCGGTTCGAACCCCCACTGTGCCATGCATGAAAATATGAGCGCCCTTTCATATTCCCGCTTTCAATTTCGTGTTTTCCCAGGATACGAATTCGGCCAAGGCAAAAAAGCTTCTTAGCCAGCGCCCAGTCTTGTCGCACTTTCTTAGTCCTGTCGATCTCCGTTTTAACAGCAGAGCGTTTCTAGGGCTGGCGCTGACGACAGTCTCTGCTGTTGTCATGTTAACTCTGGAGCAGGTTTCTCCGCTGCGCAAGAACCCGGTCCCAGTATGAAAAAATTCATAGAAAAATAAAGAAAGGGTCCCACGGCCTCGATACTTCGATATAAGGCGGCAATTATACTGCCACTGGAGGATAATGTCTTCTCAGCAATGCTTTTGCGTCTGAAGCCGGTTTTAAAGGATCGGTGTTAGCCCGGTCTTTTTAGCTGGTTTTTTATTGCGTGTTGCACAGTGAATCATGGGCATCCACGGAGGGAGTATGATTTCAGAAAACAACTCTTACTCGTCAGGTATAACAAAACAAACTATATGACAATCAGCCGCTAAGACGACGTACTGAACGATTACGCCGAGTTTTCACTTACTAATTGTCATAATTAGTTCAAGAATGAAGTTCCAACGTATAGTGATAAATTGAAATGCGAACAACGGAGCGCGTGGCTTTCAGTACATGTCCTACATCGTTGCGACGGGCCCCGTATGCGCAGTGCGAACAAGTTACGAGAGTTCGTGACCAACCTTGATATGAAAAGACAGACCATCACCTTTCCATTGTGGCCACGCAGCACGAAATAATAATAAAAAAAAGACATATACCTGCATATACCGTTTTCACTCAGCGCAGCGACGAAGTAAGAAAATGCCCGCGTAAGCGGGGGCCGAACGCGGCGGGAAGGCAAACCAAAATGCTCACACGACGGGTAATATATGGTTATTCCATTCTAATGTTGCACGCGAACTCCCGTAGCTGGTTCATACTGCGCACACGCGGCCCGTCGCCAGGATGTCTGGCATGTACTTAAAGCCACGCGCTTCGTTCGTATTTCAATTCATGACGATAGTACGTTACAGATTTACTGTCGGCTGTGAATACATGGTCATCTACGGATGAAGTATGGTTACAGAAAACGGCTGTACCTGTTGTTTTGCTGGAACTATAAGGAGGCAAATTGTATGGCAATTAGTTGAACTTCTACTATGTACCAAAAAGCCCGCATTAATAAACTTATTCATTCCACGCACCAAAACGTTCCATGTGACTGCAACTTCTGGCAGCAGAGAGCTGAAGCTCCTGGCCATCCACGAGGGTGTCCTGCCGGGCCGCCGCGTCTCGGAGGCTAGAAGGAAGACTTCTTACTGCAGGATGTTCACATTCTTACGGTCAGCCCTGAGCTCATGGGAGGAATTATTGGACCTTCCAGGCTATGATCTGTTGCTTACAACATCAAACGGTCATACTAAAACCTTGGCCTCTCGATCTACCGACACCGCTGTCACCACCCGCTTTGTGTCTTGGAGCGTCGGACACCTCGGCAACCAAATAGCCAATCAGTCAACAGACGATATGCTTCTCTTAATTTCTTCTCCCAGTCCGAAGTTCGCTGTCTGGGGCGTTTAAAACTGAGGCCGATGAAAATACGCGATGAAAAGCATCGCCGCCGAAAACAGCGGCGTCAACAAGAGTTGAAAGCGTGTGTGCCCACAAACCTTTATTGGCTACCTCCGGTCCTTTCCCCCGCAGCACAGGTCTTAGTGACGCTAGCGCAGTTAGGATGTGCATTTGCGCGGTGGCAGCGAAATAGCGACAGGATATATCATCCCGTCTGTCTGAACGTGGCTGAGGTACCACCTGATGAACATACCACCAAGGCAGTCAAGCTCAAGTACAAGAGCTAGGAGGCGTCTCCACCCAACCACGTACTGTAAACTGCTATACATGCAGGCGGACGTTGTCCCGGACATTGGTCATCTGGTGTGGGACGGCGTATTTGGGCTTCAATAGATCTCGTGCAACACATCGGTCGTTGTAGGTTAGTTTCTATAATTTATGGGAACTACCTAAATTCCGCGCAGAAGACTGACATCCCCATGAAAGTTTGTATGTAAAACCGCCATGATAGGCCAATCCTTGCCTTACTTTCTACGTAAACCTTCCATTCTTTTCCCCATGTGGCCTAGCCCCATTTCATCCAATTAGTGTAACTCCCCCCTTTCATTTGCCTTCCCCTTTCCCTGACCCTCCCTTTCCCCTCCACTACCGGTGCTCTGATCCCATCATCGAAAATAATTATCCGATTATCCTTCTTCTCTGCTTTCACATAACAGCCGTCCGACACCATTCTCCCCTTCTCTTGAATGGGAAGGTGCTATTCCCTCCCCTTCAAGAGCTGCTCTGCGGCTAATGGTTACTGACTGGCGAGCCTAAGGACGTATGCGTACGGGATCCTGGCCGCGGCAGACGTTTATATGGTTGGAGCAAAATTGGCGCCTTTTGCACTAGTGGTGCGAGGATGGAGGAACAGCAGAGCTGGCGGCCCCTCTCCCTTCTTCGAAGACCCGGCTCTTGCACCTCACCCGGATTTCCGAACTTGCCATTGAAAGTTCCCCATGACTGGCAGGCTCGGATCGTTTGGTTTGCACCCTTTCACATCTCTGTCAAAGTGAACCGCGTTGGCACGCACTAGAACCCACGGCAACCGGCTTCGCGAACTCGGCGTCTGTAGCCTTTAGCTGTTCTGTGCTCCCCACTTCAGGCGCGAACGCCGGTGGCGAGTACAAGAGCACGGAGAGAGCACGCCACGAATGCTGGGCAGAGTGTTCTCGTAGGTCGAGCCGGCCGACGCCGGGTGCTCCTCACGAGGCGCACGCTCTTGTGCGATCGGTCTTTTTTCTTGGTATTTTTTCTGGTAACGCTAGATGGCGAAAGTAAAACCTTAAAAAAGGGCCAATCTCCCCGCGAGGGGGACTCGAGTAAATGCGTCGCATAGGGGGTGGGTGTATTGCGTTAACGTTTAGTGTTTGGGGAGTTGGTGGTAGTGAATGCGTTGTATCAGCAGCTTCTTGGCGTAGTTTGAATGAGTCAAGGATATAAGGCGCGTTCGTAGCCTCCCATTCTGTGTCGGCTTTGTGGCGCAGTGGGTAGAGCACCCTGTGCCTTGCGTTCCGCCCGCAGCGTCGTGGGATCGAAACCAGGCGCCGGTAAGTATTATTTTTTTATATAGGCCTCCTGCGCTGGAGTTTTGGCGACATGCAGCGCCCCTAGCGGCCGACGCCTCTGGGTAGTACAAAAGCAGACGACCATCGCCGCCCTCCATGTGTTTTCAATTACAAGCCAGAGTGAAAGTTGGTTGTGGCGCTTTGTGGCGTGTTTAAATGACTGCATACTGTATGAAATAGCCCTTAAAGTAGTTGCAGAGGCTAAACAAAATAATATCCGCTAAAAGAAGCCGATTTGTCTGCTTTCTTTTGAGCGAGCTGTCGCGGCGTGGGACAGTATCGCCAGGTCGGGTGGTTTAACTGTTTGACGACAGTTACAATTTTTTCTTCTTGCGTGCGGTCGACAAAGGAAAGTTCACGAGTAGCATAAACACGGAGCGCTGCTCATCCTATATCCTGAGGTAACTGCAAAATGTTGCTTCAGCGGGAGCATGCAAGCGAACGCAAGAATAGCGCAGCCGACTCACCTGACACTTCTGGCCTGGCACCGCGTTTTGAAACGAGTGGAAATTTTGTTTCGTATTTTCGCAAACTAAATGATTCTTGCGTAACGTTTTACGCCGCACGATTTACGAACGGCAGGGTACATGTATACTAGCGAGTAGGGGGGGGGGGGGCAATATATAGCGCCAAATAAACAAATTGCGCGCTATTAAAGGACGCAAAACATGCACCAAATCACACGCCCTCTGCCTGCAGAGATGTGTACTTCTATAACATCACATAACACAGCCGCATACACGGCACGGGGCCCCCGAATATTTACATACGATCATTCACTGACTGAGTTGGTTTTCTAGCGCAGGGCTCGTCGAGTCTGAACACCGACACGCCAGTTTTGACTTCAAATGGAGTTAGACAGCAAGACAAGACAGAGAATTGGCGTCCTCCAGTTGAACTGCCCCCCCCCCCCCCCCATCTTCACACTTCGCCAGGTTATTGTTAAATATTATTAGAAATTCGCTGAATTTTTTCTTTTGCATTCAAAGCCTCCTCCTCCTCCCACCCGATTTGCCGTCCAGCCCTCCGCCGTGTCGGCTGCATGGAACTTGGCCGTTGCTGATCCTCATTCTAGGCTATTAAGTGCGAACTAGGAATGTATGCTGCAAGAGCGTAATTAAGTAAAGTGAGAGCAAACAAGGAAAGCGAGCGGCCTCTTAGTTTGCCCGACCACTTTGTTTTACGGCCACTAATTTCTGAATCGCAAAACAGATTTCACGCTTCTGACGGTCGCGGCATTTTGTCACTGAGACACACAACAAAACGGCAAGCTAAGCTGCACGCCATGTATTCGTAACGGCGACGCAAACGAGCACTGTTTAATGAAAGTGCACGCATAGTGTGCAGGTACGCAAAAGAGCGGCGCACGGCAGCAGGCGCGAGCCTGCGGTCCGCCGGACTCGCTGGCTTTTTAAAGCGCGATCATCGCCGATTGCGTCACTCTTCTTTTTTGATCGGCTGTTTTTGAGAAGTCTTTGTCACCTAGAGTATTAGTTTAAACTAGAAATTTCACTTAAAATTTCACTTCGTACGACCATCGATCGGTGAACCTGCGAGTAGCAGACGCCGTCACGGTCCCGGCACTTTCGTCGGCGCTGTAAACGTGTTTAGCGCTGCAAAGCTTTTTCCAGTAATGCGAAGTTGGTCGCTGAAATAGATCGGACGCGTCGAGGATGAGCTGGTGACCACGTCGCAAAATAATCGGGAGCGTCGAGCTCATTTTGCTTCTGTCAACACGGATCCTATGGGACCCGCGCAGCTTTGTACTACCCGGAAGTACAGCCCGGAAGCCGTTTGCGCAGCGCCCCCTGGGCAGCGCAGGAGGCCTATAGTGTAGGGGGAGGGGTGCGGACCTGTTGTTGAGAGCGAGGAGGGTAGCGTGATGCGGGAGAGGAGGAGTGGGGGAGAGGGCGCACCTGCGCGCTGAGCTGTTGCGGACGCACGGCGGACGCTACATGTGAGTTAAAGAAATGCTCTGCATTTAATAGCTCGGCTGTTAAAAACGGAGCGACCAAGTGTCGAGATTTCGCGACACGTTACGATCCACGGGCAGTAAAATTAGTCCGCAGCTCTCCACTACGCCGCGCTTCATAGCCCGGGTGTGGCTTCAGCGCGTAATACCCCGGGATGTTTTTAACAGGGGAGGTGTTCTAAAGCTGGCCTCGAGGACAGTCTCTGCTGGTATCGTGTTAATTCTGGAGCAGGTTTCTCCGCTGCGCAAAAACCGGTTCTCAGTAAAGAAAAATTTCACAAGAAAATATAAAAAGCGTCCCAGGGGGCTTCATATCTTGACATAAGAGGTTTATATAGCCTCTAGAGATATATCTCCCCAGCATTGCATTGGTGTTTGGAGGGAGAGCCAACTTTAAAAACGTAAGTGTAAGCGTGGTTTTTTGTAAGCTGGCTTTCCAACAATGCCTGTTGCGCAGAGAAGCATGCCCACCTACGTACGGAGGGCGTATGATTACAGAAAACGACTCTAACTCTTGTGTTATCAAAATCATCTTGAAACAAATTATACAAGTATCCACGAAGAGGACTCTACCAATATGTCAAGTTTCATTCATTTGTCATAATCATTCGCAGTGGAGTTGTCAAAGTTAGAGAATTATCGAGGGAATATATATCTACAGAAAACGGCTACTGTTTTTTTTTACCGCAAGTATTAAGAAACACATTATGTGGCGCTTAGACGAGAAGACGACTCTAACATTACGCCCAAAAAAGAAGGCAAAGCTAAACGGAGTCTTCGTAACGACAACATACATCTCCGCTGTTTCAGCAGATTTGACATTGTGGGAACTGGGTTTCGTTCGGTTTTTCTTCGTCCCCTGCCAAGACCTTCCGACACCGCCTTGTTACTCTTTTCCCGTCAATCAATGGCTCCTTGACCCCACCGTATTCTTTTACTCTCTCTCTCTTTCCTTCTCATCTTCCGTTCCGTTCTCCCGCCCCCACATTCGTCCTCCCCTCTTCCTTTTCTAGTCTCATCCCCGTCACCACTCTCCTTCCTCTCCTCTTCCTCCTCCTGCTCATCTAGCACTAATAGCACTGCTACCCTCCCCCTCTCCTTTCCGCTACTCTTTCACGTCATCCTCTCCTCCCAATTCAGTTCCCTTCCGCCCTTCACGTTCTTTCCCCCGCCGATCACTTTTACTGACCAATTCCCAGCAAGCAACAAACGGCGCAATGTCCACGCTACAGTTGCCCCAGTGTCGTTCTCAAACGCCTGTACTCTGTGGAGAGAAGAGTAGATCACGTGCCCTCCTCCATGACAAACGTATTGAACGAGCCTTCGCTGTTGGCTGCCATGTGGCCTCCCTTTCATCGACTGGTGGAACTCCACTCCGAACTAGAGTTCTACCAGTCGATAAAAGGGAGGCTGAAGGTGAAGCTGAAGGAAGCTGAAGCTGAAGAGGCGGCAATCGCCCTTGCCATCTCCTCTACCTAGGCTACTACTGTAGTGACGGACAGCCACCAGGCCTGCCGGCACTTCCAGGCCGGCACGGTTCCCTCTGCGGCCCGCGCAATGCTACTCCGCCACCCTCCGCAGCGACAGATCCAGGTAATACGGACTCCAGCCCATCTGGGAGACGGCCCACGACCTCGCGCGAGAAATGAGACGCCGCACGAGGAGCGAAGAAAACGCCGCCTCGGAGAAATGTGCTCTCCTCATGGCACACTCAGAAATTACTAAAACTTTGTCTTGTTTCCAAACTGCTCTTGCGATTATAAAAAGGGATTGTGTTTTGTGTTGGTTGTACATCTTGCCCCGTAAGTAGATTAACGTGTAAAGAAATGTCAAGTCAGTATGATGCGACGCTCACGCCCTCTCCAATGTTCGCGTGTTAATTTAGTGTTTCCTTCTTTTTTACTTTTTGTTGTTTTTGCCCATGTGTGTATAAAAAGCACTGGCATAAGCAATAAAACTCAGTTGTTAGTCAGCGCTGTGTTTGTGCCCTCTTCTCTGTCTCGTGTTGTTAGCGCTGTTAGTATGAACAGAAATGACCCAAAATCTACATCTGGCCCGACGCGCCCTACCCCCACCCCACTGACACCTATCTATCGAGCAGGCACACCCCTACCGTGCCTTGCAAACGAACACCTTGCCTAAAACGGTCTGCCACTACTCCGCACAAATTGTCTGTCCTAGCTGCCCCTTCTGCGGAGCGGTATGCACTCTTTTCCACGTGGTTGGTGGATGCCCCTCCCACCCTTTTCCCACACCGAATACTTACAACTCTCCGGAGCTCTGGAGGCGGGCCCTGTCCAGCTCATGCCTGTCCGACAAGCTTCGACTGGTGGAGCGGGCTGTAGCGGCTGACAACGGAGTTTTGTACTGAAGACTCTACCTCCTGAAGACTCCCCGCAAATTTTGCCAACAATAAAGATGTTTATCCTCCTCCTCCTCCTCGACTGGTATACGTATTTGCTGCCATGCCTGACTTTCATAAAGCTCTGCAGGTGGTGAGGAAATGGTCACCTAGATTGTAAATGCATCTACTAAAAAAATGTAGATTCAAGTAACGAAATTTCCATGTTTTCCTGGTTCTTTTCTGGTTCAGATCTCGAGACTTCTTGAAGGCCGCGCAAGTGCTTAGTTGTGCGAATTTTAGAATCGGGTTGATGCTAATGAAGTGGCCCTAAATGTAAGCAAGACAAAATATATTATTTTCCGCGCAAAAATTAATCCTATCAATCGAGACGTCCATCTGAAAATAATAAAAAAATCAAGCTGAATTGACGTTCATAAACTTCTGCCGATTTTTAGGAGTCTGCTTTATATCTGACCATGTTGGGAGCGACAATGTTGACTACCTTCGTATTAAAATATACAGATGCCTTGGGTTGATACGCCGATTACAATACCTGTAACCGAAACTGGCAGAGAGAGAGAGAGAGAGAGAGAGAGAGAGAGAGAGAGAGAGAGAGAGAGAGAGAAGAGAGAGAGAGAGAGAACATTTGATCGACCAAATGGTCGTCGTTGAGCGTTCACTCGGTGGGGCGGGTTAGCCTCAGTCCCGGTACCTTTGGGCCTTGGCTGCAGCCCTGGCACTGTTGACCAAAGCCATGAAGACAGAATGCAAGTTCGTTTTATGGAAAAGATTGGGTGTTTTATAGTACCCTGAGCGCTTGCCCGGAAGCAAACGGTGCTTTATCGACTGAGAAATTTCACAATTGAAGCCAAAATTTCAGTTCTCCGCTGAATCGTAACTTTCGTGTAGTTAGCAATGACGTGTACAGGGCATGTACGAAACACAAAAGGTAGTATGTTCACCGCGGCTACCGCCATCTCACGGACGTCCGCTTTCGTTATTCCGTTTATTGGGCAGTTTTAGCATATCGGTACCGTGCTTGCGTTACCGTTTACCGTGTGAGTGCACAGCGCGAGAGTTACCGCGAACGGTAACTTACCAGCACAGGCTTCACCGTCGCCAGCGGCTTCCGGTAACACGGTAAATGGTAACGCAAACAACGTAACGATATGCTAAAACTGCCTATTGTCCGCGTTCCTAGGCGGCGCAGAAATACTGCTCAAGATAGGGTGCAGTGTCTCGATTCACGCGCACGGCGGCGCTGGCGTCGAGGCACCCTAGCTTAGCTCAAGAACCAGTGTTCGCTCAGCTTCTGACCCCACTTGTGTACCTGTCGTATTTTGTTACGGTTGATAGTACTCATTTTGCGAAACATCAGGTATGACTCGACAAACAGCATCGTGTAAGTTGGCCGTGCCGCTTATGTCAGTCGGCCAGTGTCAGAAGCCCAACACGCCTTACGACTGTGTTTGGTCCGGTTTAGGCAGTGTCGGCTGGCAAAGTGCCGCACCAACTGCTTCTTATGTTTACGTGTTTGTTCGTAACTTTTATTGTTGACCCCACCACTCCTCCTGCTATAAAAAGCATATGCACTTACTTTAGCCTATATAATCGGGTACAACTTAAGAACGGCAACGAATGATAGATTGGTAGTAGTATTACCTTTCAAACGGAGTGATGACGTGTCATCTTACCAATGACAGCGGCAACGGAAGTTGCCTCTGTGCTTCATCACCGCAGCCGGATACGTTACACCGCGAGCTGCAAGTAAGGCGCGTTACTGAGAATATTTTAAACGTGGTACGAGCCGTCTCCGTGATTTTTTGGACCTAATATGCTTATAAACTACTGCAGCGACGACAAACAAACTACGTGAGAAAAAGCAGACGATATCACGCATTCATACCAATCTCCTTTCAAAACGCGCCCGCCCGTTGACATCTGGGTCCGTCGCTTCGGCGGAGTGATACCGTACATTAGCTATTGCCGTTCTTAACTTGTTCGGAAGTATAGCAATAACATGGGTTGAAGGCTAAGAGTCCGCCTCCTGGCAATAATACGTCATAAGTTCAGTGCGGAAAAGTAGCTGGTGGGTCGCATGTATATTGTTTTCCTCATTATATTGCTTATTTGAGTTAGGTTTACGTTAAAACTGGCGTCACTGTTACCCTATTTGATTGATTGATTATGAGGTAGAACGCGCCGACACTGCACAGGCGATGACGCACGCCGTAGTGGAAGGCTCCGGATTAATTTTGACCACCCGGGAATGTTTAACGTGCGCCGAAGTCTCGAACACACGGGAGTTTTTGCTTTTCGCCTGACTGTTATTCTAACCAGGTGATCTTTCGAGTGAACCTAACTTATCTGATATGCTGCACTTATAATAAATGAATTCAAATCGCATCTTCTCACTCAAAAAGAGCGCTCTAAAAATGGTATTTTTGCCCGCATCTGCCTGTCAGTGGTGTTACTGGGGTTACTTTTTAACAGCGATGATGTTTAAACTGGGGTTGGGTGGGCGAACGTGCGCTCGAAGACATCGCCGAGCGATGACGTCATCGCTTACGCCGGCACCGCTTTATCGTAGCTTTGGCTGGCCGCGCTTGGGTGTGACTCGTGCCGCCACCTGTCGGAGGCGCGATGCAGCTGGTACAAGGACGGCTTTGGAAATGCGTCGCGGGGTGGCTAGCACAGTGCAAAGAGTCTGCCGTTATGGTGTCGACGTTCCGTCCTTGTTTCCTGGTATCTAGGCCGGTTGTTCGAGTCTGGGTCTTTTTTCTAATTTTTTTCTTCAGTAGTAATTATATTTTCAATTACTTTGATTAGTTTCTGGTACTTTGAATGATTGCTTTCTGTTCATTAGGTTATACGATTTTATTTACGTTACGTTACGTAAGGGAGAGCGAAATAGTGCCAGACGCAGCATTTTTTTTTTTGCGAACGGCTGTGGACGACGCTTTAGCGGACTGTTTATAGGCGTGTCGAACGGCACTCTAGACAGCAGAAAATGTTACATACACAGATGATATTAAGTTCGAGTTTTGTTCACCTTATCATGTCAAAAGAAGTGTAAAATATTTAGTTCTGCCAGTTACCACCTTCATTACGTTACAGGTAAACGGTAATAAGGACAGTTCACATTGGTTTATATATACAGTTACTATCGACACATCCCAAGAGGCATTGTCAATGTTTTGCAAGCAGACGATGGCAGATTATCTTAATGATTGGGATACAAGAAGAATGCTGGCCAGTGGTGACAGGGTAACTGCCTGGAACGTAGATTCCTTTCGGGAGGTATACATTTCCTCGCGTCAGATGGGGAAGGCACACTTAATGCAAAACGATAAGAGACGAAAACAAAATGCCCATGCACAGAAGGCCTGGGGATGTGTCTGTACTTTTATTCACTTCCGGCGTCGACACAGCCAATTCAATGTATATAAGATTACAATCCGCGTCGAAGTGTAGCCGCCGCTGCAATGACGGCAATGAAAGACATAACAATACACCAAAGATTTTGTCCGACTTCTTACATTGGAAATTGTCCAGTACGCAAGAAACCAAGGCATGAACGGAACGCGTACACCAAGTGTGCTTCCAGCACAACCGACACAGTGGTGGCAAGAATACATGCCGTGAAACTTTCAGTCATACACCAAAGGCCAACTTGATAAGCACAAGTATGGCAGTAGCCGTTGACCACCTGTCACATTAGGATTTCCCGTTTAAGGTAGAATTTTAACAAACACAGGTGCAGCAGCATTCATTGAGTTGTCACAGTAAAATCTTAACAAACACAGGTATAGCAGCAGCCGTTGGCCACCTGTCACATCAGGGTTGAACGTTTAACGTAGAATTATAAACATGTATAGCAGCATCCATTGGCCGAGTGTAACATTAGGGTTTCATGTTTAAGGTAGAACCTTACCAAACACAAGTATAGGAGCAGCCGTTGGCCACTTGTTACATAGGGTTTCAGGATAAGGTAGAATCTTAACAAACACAGGTGTAGAAGCAGCCGTTGGCCACCTGTCACATTAGGATTTCCCGTTTAACGTAGAATTACAACAAACACCGGTACAGTAGCATTCATTGACTTGTCACAGTAAAATCTTGACACGCAAGTATAGCAGCAGCCGTTGGCCTCCTGTCACATCAGGGTTGCACGTTTAACGTAGAATTTTAAAAAAACAGAGGTATAGAAGCATCCAGTGGCCGAATGTAACTTTAGGGTTTCACGTTTAAGGTAGAATCCTATCACACGCAGGTACAGCAGCCATTGTCCAATTGTCACATTAGGGTTTCACGTTTAAGGTAAAACCTTAACAAACATAGGTACCGAAGCAACCGTTGGCCTCCTGTTACATTAGGGTTTGGCGCTTAATGTAGAACCTTAACAAACACAGGTATAGCAGTAGCCATTGGCAACCTGTCACATTAGGGTATCACGTTTGATAGAACTTCAATAACAAAAGTAAAACGGTTGCCACTGGTGGCTTTATGAGCTTTGTTGACCCCTACACTGTGAAACCTTACGAAGAGAAATACTGAAACACGAAGAACATGGTGACAGCAACACCGTTTTGCTAACTTTAGGACTATGAAATCCATCGTGAAGCCTCAACACACAAAAATACAAGAACCCAAACAGCAAACATTCCATGGCACCTTCATGACTAGAGTGGCGGCTAAGTCTGTCCATACATGGGACATCAGGATCTTCTGGGTAGAAGCGGTCGGTTTAGAGACTAGCTGCAACGACTATTTATACATGCTGACTCCATTGGTGCCTATTGCAGTTTACTCGTTGAGTAAAAGACCTTGGACAAAAGGAACACCTAAATGGCCTGTCGCCTGTGTGTGTCAGAACATGAATCTGCATGTTGTACCTTAAAACAAAGCGCTTTCCACAGACGTTGCACGCGTGCGGCCTTTCACCAGTGTGATGCTTGAGATGGGTAGCTAGGTTCCCCTGCCTCTTGAATGACACGGGACAAAGGTGACACTGGAAAGGCCGTTGATCGCTGTGCTTCGCCATGTGAGCGGCCAGATGCCACTCTCTCGAAAACCGCTTTCGGCACAAGCTGCATTCATGCGGCTTCACCCCAGTGTGCCATTTCAAGTGCTTTGAGAGGTACCCAGGCAGCACAAAAGCTTTTGGACACAGGTGGCATTTGTAGTACTTTCCACCATCGTGATCCCTCATCATGTGTTGCACGAGGTTCCAATTGATTGAGAAGCATCTGCGACACTCCTTGCACTGGTAAGGTTTCAGGCCAGCGTGAAGCTTGATGTGTAGAGCTAGGCTTTTTTCCCAACGGTACGTCTTAGGGCAAAGATGGCACTCGTAGGGTTTTTCTTCGCTGTGCGTCCTCATGTGTTTGATGAGGCCAGCGCGCATAACGTATCGCTTTTGACATATACTGCATTCATGCGATTTTACACCGCTGTGCCATTTCAAGTGTTTTGTAAGGTCACTGTGCTCTGAAAATGCCTTGGTGCAGACCTGGCATTTGTGCGGCTTTTCGCCCATGTGGCGCCTGACGTGAACCTTCAAGTACCAGCTCGTGGTGAAAGATTTGTCGCACATGGGACAAACATGTTGCCTTCCTTTGTCAGCGTGGATTCGCATGTGAGACTTGAGGTGCCCGTTGCGGTAAAAGCGCCTCTGGCAAACGACGCACGCATAATTCCTCTCGCCAGAATGCCTTTTTACGTGCGTACTGAGGTTTGCACGGGATCTGAATTCAGCTGGACAGAGGTGACACTGCAAGGGCTTTTCACCAGTGTGTATTCGCGCGTGCTCTGCAAAGGATCTTTTGTCAGATAATTGCTTTTGGCACACACTGCACACAAGCGTCTTCTTACTCTTTTCTTTCTTCGGATCGCTAACGAAACGCTTCAGTGTTGTACGAGCCATCGCGAATTAGTAGCTGTAATTGGCAGTAGATGAAGCGTCAGTCTGGAAAGAGAGTCGAGCACCTCTGCCTGAGTTAGAATGTTTGTCTAGCACCCTCTTGGCCCCAAACGCTTGTGCATGTATATCCCGACAAAAGTTTATCCCGCAGCTTGCTGGTTTACAAGCATTCGGTTAAGCACACATGATGTAATCACTCGCTTGAACGCATTGCGGGGCAACAGCAAAAGGAGCACAGTCCTTTGCCACAGTATAATGATGTTTAGTTGGGAGCCTTGACGTGTGGACAGTGTTCTCCGGTAGATCTTCAGGGATGTCTTCACAGTACCGAATGATACTAACTGCACTTCGCTGAAATGGTCTAGGCGAGGTCAACGCAAGGCTTCTAGTTTTAGGTGAACATAGTCGCAGGATGAAGTGTGCTAAACGTGAGGTCGCTAAGGTCACAGCTGGCAGAGTTGCATTGTCGCAACCAGCATGCGACACACTCTTCCAGGTGTTCGACGATCGCTTGCTAGTTGGCCCGGGTATGGTGATGGTGGCTAGTAGATGTGAGTGGTCAAACCTGTAAGAGAAAAAATGGGTCACTTTGGCTTCTCATGGAAGTGCGGTCTAGCGAAATTAAGTATCCTTTGATCATAGACAGTTTTAGATGCGGAGCAGCTTATGGTCGCGCCTGTTCCCTCCACTGTTGTGCGTCCCGTTGTGCGGCGTCCACACCCCCACTGCGCATGTGCCTCCTCCCCCTCCTCTGCTCTCCTTGTCTTATCTCCTCTCCTCTTCGGCATTCCTCCTCTCCTCTTCTTCTCTCCTCTCTGGCATTCCTCCTCTCCTCTCCGAAGCTCCTCTCACCTCCGGGATTGCGCAACGAATGGCAACACCTGCGGCTCCGCGCGCGATAATGCGAAGCAGCTTAGGGTTAGAGGCGCGACGGTAGCCGCTGCATACTCCGCTGGGGGCGCCACTGTAGCCCACGGTATAAATGACGCGCGCGCTCTCCGCTCCCCTCATTCTCCTCCCGCAACGCCACGATCGAACTGAAAACTATACTCGGTTACAAATCAAGAACGGCACCACCTCATGTAGTGCACCACCGCTAAAGCGCCGGACCCGTTACGTCAGTGCGTGCGCGTTTGAAAGGGGTTTGCTATGAATGCGTGATATCGTCTGCCTTGTCTCACGCAGTTTGTCGTCACTGGAGTCGTTTATAAGCATATTAAGTCCAAAAAATCACGGGAACAGCTCACGCCATGTTCAAAATATTCTCAGTAACGCCCTACTTGCACCGCGCGGAGAAACAACCGGCTACGGTGATAAGGCACAGCGGCAACTTTTGGTGCCGTTCTTAAGTTGTCACCGAGTATAGTGGGAACTTGAGTCGACCCCATGGCTGCTTCGCATACTACTCAGGGTTCCCCTATAGGAAGATGGTGAAAATGTTTTTCAATAGGCAAATCACGCGAGGGGGTGACGGCGATTGCAACGCAACATTTACCGTGGACGTGCCCTTCATTGGAAGCGGTCAGAACACGACACCTTCGAGGCACAGGCCTCCACCCTGGCAGACCACCTGACCTTCATCGGTGGATATGGGGACACCACCGCCGCTCCCTCGCGTTTCTTCGCGAAACGGGAGTAAGCTATACTTGTAACACAGTATTTATGCCAACGGGCATACTATCCCAATAAAAAAACCGCCGTTCACTTGGGGAGGGAAATAACAGCGCAAAACCACTCCATAAGAGACTGTTCGATTAGTAGATAAATAGTGTAGACATGCCATAAATACACTCTAGGAGGGAAATGATACCCCATGTCCTCCCTTGAGAGCAACGATTGGATGACACATGATCTTTACAAAATGATGATAGAAAATAAGTGATTTGTGGTGTATACCCCGACAACACACTCTAGCCCCTGTATGCATCTCCCGCATGCGTTCAGAGCGATATACCCTATTCGGAAAGCAATCGCGAACAAAGCGCGTCCATGTACGAGATCCGAGTAGGGAGAGGGGGCGCAGCTGCAACCGAGGCGATGCGGATGGTAGAGGGTGGCATCGGCGCTGTATTAGAGCAGCAGAGAGGGGGAGAGGGCGCCGCAGAGCAGCAGCGGAAATTGAGGGAGGAAAAAGAGAGTGTGGCAACGAACACGACGAAGCTGTTCCCGCCACCATTCACATTGACGCTGCCGGCCAGAAAGACAAAGCAGTTTGGTGCACTCCTCAACTCCACCCCAGCTGAGCATGAGGTCGCGGGTTCGATTACCGGCCGCGGCGGCCGTGTTTATGATGGAAACGGAAAGCGAAAACGCCCGTATGTACGATATTTCGGCGCACGGTAAAGATTCCCACGTGGTCAAAATTAATCCGGAGCCCTCCACTACGGCAGGGTGGCCGCCAGGGGGCGACGGAGTGGCAGGACGTGTTCGTGTCGGCTGCCGCCTTTATGAGCAGTTTTGACCGGGTATTTTTCTCGTTGGTGCCTAATTTTGTGCTCAACGGATCCGGGAAGTTACCAGCTACACCGGGATAGCGGACATTTTTCCGTGAGTGAACTGTACGTGACTTTACGGCCTTTTTTGTCTCGACCACGCCGGCGGAGGTGTTAGCCCTGATCGCCGTGTTCGTGGGCCGCGCCGGCCTTCCGGCCGTCTGAGGCTATTGTCATGGTGGAATATGCTGTGGAGGGTGAAGACATTGCTCCGGAAGAAGTTTCGGAGGATGCTGGCTGGAAAATTCAGAGCGAGAGGAATTCTACGACCAAGGCAAGCTACCATTTGGCGGCAACGCTGGTAGCCCTAACGTCGGGCTGGGACCCACGAACGGCCGAGTGAGTACAAACACGCCAGCTAGTGTGAAGAAGGGTATCATCCGGCGCGCGAAAATGCCTCCGCTGCCGAAAAATGATATTAAGATTATCGTCAGGATCAGGGGAGGTCTGAATATTGCCAAATTGGTGCGGCCGTGGTGGCTGATGCAATCACGGCTGCTGCTTGCATAGACGATGTGAAGCGAGAAGCGGACACGATCTGCCCAAATTTTTCAACAGAATATTGTGGTGGTTAGCACGCCGGAGGAAGAAAATGCTACGAAGTACGTGAGGATCAAGGATCTGTGCATTGCTGGGCACACGCATGAAGCTGCGGCATATCGTGCGGCGCCACATGAAACGTGCAAGGGGATAATAAGAAACGTTCCTCTCAGCGAGAGCCCTGCAGCGCTCCATCGCAAGATTGTTAACCCGCATAATCCCCTCGCTCTGGCTGCCAAGCGAATCAAGGAGTCGGGCACGGTCATCATCGCCTTCGACGGGTACAAGGTGCCCAATTATGTCCGGTATGGTAACGCACTGGTTAGGTGCACGCTTTACCGCAAGCAGATAGATGTTTGTTATGCGTGTGGAAAGTTGGGACATCGCGCTGACGTCTGCCCCTCACCGGAAGAAAGCGGTCTGCAGGGGCTGCGGATTCACCCAATCCCGGGGAACCCCATGGATGTATGCCCAAGTGTGAACTGTGTGGAGGTGAGCACATCACGGCGGGCAAGGAGTGCAAGCAGCGGTTCCGTACCCCATATGTGGTCAGGCGCCGTCGTTTTGAGCGGGCTATGGCAGATACCAAGGTTGAGGAAGAAGAGAAGGGAGGCTTCAGGTACGACGAAAACCAGTTTCCGTCGCTGGGGAAGACACCGGGGGCTGGGCAAGGACAGGAGCGTGGGCGTCGACGTTCCAGATCAAGATCAAGGGGACCAGGAAGAGCGTCTCGCAGCCGCTCCGGCGGCCGGACTGGGAGCAGATCGGCGTCCAAGGTGCGCTTCGGTCTGGACAGACAGTTGGGAACTGGGACTGGGCGTGGCCCCAAGGGGACTGAGGGGCTGGGTGTGCGCAAGAGCGGTGTGTTGCATGGTCTACAAGGCAAGGGCCACGGTGGAGTGGCCAGTGATACTGCCTGGGTGGAGCGGGCAAGTTCCCGAATGGAGATGCCTAGTGTGGTAAGACCAGAGCATGGTAAAAATGAGGAGAGGTTCAAGAGGTTAGAGCAAGAAAACGCAGAGTTGAGAGAAATGGTGAGGATGCTTAGGGCAGAAATATCGGCTCTTAAGGGTGCGGCAGTCCCTGCACCGGCCGATAGTGTGCTTGAGCCTGTAGAGAGCATGGATGTTGCTGACGTAGGTGAGGCTGGCGGGTCGCGCCCCTCAAAAAGGAAGGCATTGACCCATGAAGCGGAGCCCGTGCCGAGGAAGTTGAGGTCTGAGGTTAAGGAGATGATGTCGGGTGTTATTGATAGTATTAAACAGGTCAACGATGGTCTGGCGCAGCTGAATAAGCGTCTCACGGAGTCGCTCGCCTCGATCGATGGAAGTTTCTCGGAGATGCGATGTAGAATCGAGGCGTTGGAGAACAGGTGCAATTTGAGTGCCTCTCACGCCCCGAGATCGAGATCTCAGTCTCCAGGTGCCCCGACAGGGAAGTCTGAGGCTCAGCAAGGTGGCTCGCAAGCAACAACTTCAACATGGCGCGGCGAAATGAGACTTTCGTGTATGGCAATGGAACTGTAGAGGGTATGCTCGTAAAAGGGCGCCTCTACAGCAGTATATTCGCACGTGTGAGGGTAGGCCGCAGGCTATCCTATTGCAGGAGACAATGACGGAAGAAGTTTCTCTGACGGGCTACCGAGCCGTCTTCGGCGGATGTAAAACTAGGGGGACTTGCATTATGCTGGATAACAAACTGACGCAGGTGGTGCATGACCTTAAGATACCGTTCAGTTCCCTGGAATATGTCATGATTGAGGTGATTCCGAACCGGGTGACCAAGGGAAGCGTGTTTATTCTGAACGTGTACAGTGCCCCGAGAGATAGGGCGCAGAGGTTCAAGCTGCTTCTTCAGAAGGCCTCTAAGCTTGCCGGGAACCACCCCGCTGATCGTGGCGGGGGATTTTAATGCTCCGTATCACGTGTGGGGGGTACAAGCATGACACGGCCAAGGGCAGGGACCTCTGGCAAAACGCTGCAGAGTTCGACCTTACACTGGTCACTGACCCTGCCTTTCCGACGCGCATAGGGACGTCTTCGTGTAGGGACACCACCCCTGACCTCTGCTTTGTAAAGAACGCTACCAGGCCTAGTTGGTGCAATCTTGTCGAGGACCTCGGTAGTGATCATTACATTAACCAAGTCGCTTTTGAGGTTGAGGGTAGGCGCCCGAGGGAGTTGACCTTTATAGACTGGGATAAGTTTCGGGTGATCCGGGAGGAGAGAGGAGAAAGGGAGGAGAATATCGTAGGCCTGAACCGGCCGTCTCTGGAGGATTGGGTCGCCCAGGTGAAGGAGGATGTAAAGGAAGCTACGGAGAGGATCACTACGGATCTGGAGGTGGACAGTGTTTATAGCAGGCTGGCCCACCTGATTGAAGCCAAGCAGTCTGTGCTGGCTAGATGGAAGGGGCAGCGGCTTAATCGCAGGCTGCGTAAAAGGTTTCAGAGCTGAATAAGCTGATTGAGGAGCACTGCCAGCTTTTGTCTAGGCAACAGTGGGATGAGATATGTAACTCGGTGGATGTGCAGGTGCGCAACGGGAAGTCGTGGGGCTTGCTTAAGCATTTGCTCAGCGATTCCAATACGAGAGCTAGTCAGGGGCACGTCCTTGCTAGAGCTATACACGATGCAGTGAAGTCTGCCTCGAAGGAAGAGCTGGTCGAGCAGCTGGCCAACAAATACCTCCCTGTTGCAGCCCCGGATGATCTTCTGGTGGAGCAGACGTACACGGGGGACGACAACTTTTCCTTAGATGAAGACTTTTCTGTGGAAGAGATACGTATGGTTTTGCATAACCTTAACAGCAACTCCGCTCCCGGGCCGGACCGGATTTCGAACAAGCTTTTGAAGAACCTGGACAATAGATCGATCGAGTACCTTACCGGGGAGGTTAACGCTATGTGGAGAGATGGGGAGGTTCCCGCAGCAGTGGAAGACAGCTCTCACGGTGCTGATTCCTAAGCCTGGCAAAGCCCCGAGCATTGATAACTTAAGGCCCATTTCGCTCACTTCATGTGTGGGCAAGGTGGCGGAACATGCGGTGCTCAATCGGCTTACGAGGTACCTTGAGGAGAACGAAGTGTACCCCCACACCATGATTGGTTTTCGGGCCGGGCTGTCGACTCAAGACGCAATGAAGCTTATCAAACATCAGATCATTGACGGGGGTAGTGGGGGCGTTAAGGCCATCCTAGGGCTGGATCTAGAGAAGGCTTTTGACAACGTTCGACACTCATATATTCTGAAGTCTATTTCGGATCTAGGCTTGGGGGCGCGATTTCACGACTATGTGAGGTCCTTCCTGTCAGGTAGGAAGGCTACCCTGAGGGTTGCGGAGATGGAGTCTCGGACACTGGATCTTGGGGACAGGGGCACTCCTCAGGGGGCCGTCATCTCGCCCACATTGTTCAATCTGGCCATGGTCGGATTGGCCAGGAAGCTCTTGGAAATTGGTGGTATTAAACATACCATGTATGCTGATGATATAACCATATGGTGTCCTGGGGGTAGTGAGGGATATATCGAGAGTGTTCTGCAGGAGGCAGTAGATGCAATTGAGACTTATTTGGTCCCAACGGGGTTAAGGTGCTCTCCCGCCAAGTCAGCGCTGTTGGTTTACAGTCCCACTAGAAGGGGACCCAAGCCCAGGGGCTGGGTTCCCGTGGACAAGATTAGCATTCAACTTCGCACGAGGAATGGGGATATGATACCTAGGGTAGATAACATCAGGGTTTTGGGAATGCTGATTGAGTCTAATGGCGCCAACACGCTGACGATCGCGAAACTTGTTGCCAAGACAGAGAATGCGGTTCGCTTAGTGAAGAGGGTGGCCAACAAGCAGAATGGGTTGAAGGAGGACAGTCTAATCCGGCTTATGCACGCCTTTGTGTTGTGTCACTTTACCTATGTGGCGGCTATGCACAAGTGGAAGCCTTCAGAGAAGGAGAAGCTTGACACGCAGATAAGGAAGATCACCAAGAAGGTGTTGGGAGTGCCGATGTGCACCAGCAACGAGCGGCTTCTCCAGCTGGGTATACATAATACCTTGGATGAGATAGCTGAGGCTCAGGAGAGGGCGCAGATGGTGCGTCTCTCTACGACTAGCGCGGGTCGGCAGATTCTGAGAGAGTTAGGTGTTCCTCAGGAGAGGATTTCGCTGCTTCACGTCGGTATACCCTTGAAGGCCCGTCAGCGGTATCAAGTGATGCCTATTCCTAGGAACATGCATCCGGAGCGAAATGTCGGTAGAAGAAAGGCCAGGGGGGCTTGCCTGCTGAGACTCATTCGTAATAAGAATCAGAGGGTTAGCTTCGTCGACGCTTCTTTTTAACGAAGAGAGGAAGGCGTTTACCGTAGTTGTCGTGGATAATGAGGGCGCGGTTGTCAACGCTGCTTCTGTTCGGACTGATAGACCGGACGACGCCGAGCAGGCGGCTATTGCGCTCGCCCTGGTTGACAGGAGCAGGCCTTTTGTGTATAGTGACTCAAAGTCAGCCGTTAGGGCTTTCGAGAAGGGCTCGGTGGCTAAGGTTGCTTTCAGAATTATGAAGACCTGTGAGATCTCTCAGCACTACTTATGTTGGTTTCCTGCTCACCTTGGGGTGATTGAAGGAGCCCCTCTGAATCTCAACGAGTCTGCTCATGCGGCAGCGCGAGACCTTACCCTCCGCTCTGCCCCGCGCCACGGCGTGACAGCACTCCCTGAGAACAGAGACCCCCCTTCCACATACAATGAGGTAACTAAGTACTATCTTCTTAACCGCAGGATTTACGGTTTGCCGCATCCTAAACTAAACCGGGCTCAGGCACTTACATTACGCTTACTGCAGACTGGCACTTATCCTTGCCCGCGGAGGCTCCACATGTTTTATCCTGAGACGTATACGGAGCCTTATTGTATGGACTGTGGTGATTTAGCCACACTGGAACACATGCTCTGGTCTTGCGAGCGAATTGAAGATCCGGCTATCAAGGACGCGTCCAGGTGGGAGGCTGCACTTCGCAGTCCGAACCTGGACGATCAATTCTGGGCTGTCCAGCAAGCTCACGACGTGGCTGTGAGGCTTGGCCTTTCGGTCCCGACGTGGGAGCGGCCCGCTTAGTGGTTCATTTATCACTACTTGCAGGACCAAATAAAGTTTTCCCTTCCTCCCTCCTCCACTACGGCAGGCCTCATCGCCTGCGTTGCACCGGCGCGTTAAACCTTAAAATCACTCAACACTCCTACCCAAGAGTTTTCTTTTCAAAGACGATAGTCATTCTTGGCCTACTAAAACCGTGAACTTTTATTTACATATATATCGCTGCTTGATTTCTTGAGATAGCAAATAAGAAATACATGTTGAAAACAAAGTTTTCACCAAAAGATGCAAAAAGCGCTTTTGCCCGATAGGCTTCGGGGCGCAATTCCCATGAGTCCAATAGTACCGGAAGGTTTTAGCAGATGGCGCGCGACCAGTGGAGCGCCGAAAAATTGAATTGGCTTAAGCAAAAGTCCACAGTATTTACCGCGGGAAGAGAGATACTGAAGGGAAAAGAGTGTGAGAGTGACTGAAAAGATGACTGAAACTGCCGTTCGTTCAACAGTAAAAAAAAAAAACACAACTTGGTCACTAAATCCCCATTTCCTTACCGCACATCATCACGCTACAAAAAACTGATACTCCCAAAACAGTCATGACGAACTCCCCACCGTCGGGACAACAGCAAGACAATATACGGTAAGCCATTGACTGCACACTCGAATATCTACAACAGCGAGGCGTCACCTTTGCCCACCAGGAATTCACACTGCTTGTCCTCCGCCCACACACATGCGACCGTCTTCCCCAACCAAACCCTGACCCGCCAGTCACCACAAGCGTCTGTTCCCGTCTCGCAAGTGATCACTCTTCGAATACTCGGCGTTTACGTACGAGCAGGCGGTTCGGGAGGCGTTCTTCTACCGTGATACAAACTTACCGTCACACCGCTTACACATCTCACACTAAGAGTCTGAACCCAACGCCACAGCCTCCGAGAGCAACACACCTGTCGACTTATTCCAGCAATCCTGGACAGTCGCATCATACATGGGTCACCGTTAGTCCAGCTGAGACAAAAGGAACACTCCAAACTCGATGCACTAATTCGCAAAATATGCAAAATTGCTGTATGACTCCCTGCATTCCTACGCAGACTAGGCCTCCACAATTCACCGCCCAGCCCAGCAGGTCGACCAGCTCGCTCGCCTATCCCTCAACCTCATGGGCCGTTCCGTTCCTACTTCAGTGAACATCCTAGAATGGAAGTCCCCCCAAATCAGCACTGACATCAAAGTCTCACCTATTCCGCGCCATATGCACCGCCTACAACGTCGGTCGAAGACAAACTCGCATTGGTCTCCTACAGAAACATACTCGAAATCCCTGACAATGGATACACGGAGGCTGCAACCTACTCGCTCCGAAGAGATCATGCAATGGTTGCCGTCAATCCATGCTTACATCCGTCATAATCGCCAATACAAACACCACTACCGCCAAAGAGACTGCCATAGCCCGAGCTGACGCCACAGCCACCACTAGATATGCAACCATCCTTACCGACTCGCAGTAAGCTTGCCGGAATTTTCTGACCCAATGCATTTCACCCCTCGTTCTCAAGACTCACCAGACAATCAAGACCCTGCCTTAAATCCAAATCGTGTGGACCCCAGGTCATGTCTCACTTCCAGGACATTAAGCGGCTCACGCCACTGCCCGCGATATACTACTCCGGGCATTCCCATAGGGAATGGGCGACCCCCTTTATCCTTCTAATTCCTAGTCGATTAACCAATAAACTCCACCGCTACCGCCAGAGTCGCCAACGTTAACCATCCCACCACCCTTCCCTCAACACCTTCGACGCCTGACTACAGCGCAGACTCCAAACCCAAACGTTTTTCAACACCCCTATCCTTCAGCACACATCTCGCGCTACATACCCTTACAACTGCCCAATTTCAACATACGACGTACCATCTTGTATAGGCATGCGCCGACCATCCAATTCCCCTCCCTCACTCCCTTCGAGAGCAGTGAGTGCGGGCTGACCAGCTCTCAGCTCGAGAATCAGAAGCGTGTGATCTCCTCGAATAAAGCAGCAGCGGTCACTCGCGTCTTTCTGAACTAAGAAGAGGCCCTCCACCTGTACTATTCCTGTCGGCTAATATAAATGTTTCTGCAACGAACACATACCCGCACGGCAACTTCCTCCAGGCCACCCACCCCACCTCCTACTCCGCCACCCGTAAGTACTGTCCCCAACCCTGCACTGTACCACATGATATGGGCGTGATCCCGCACCCCCCCCCCCCCCATCCCCTCCCCCAACCATGATCAGTTGGGAGGCATGCTAGTCAACCCGAAACCCGGAGAGCGCTTCAAGTGGTTGGAAGGCCCGCATAGCAGTGACCGCTCAGGGCTTCTGGACTGGAAGACTCCCCCTCTCCATGACTACAGAATTAAGCTAAATTCCTCCTCCTGTTCCAAGAACGACAACTGGGGGTGTCACCAACTTTAATTTGCTTTTTCTCAAGCAACACTTCCTCTTCCTTATTTATTACTGCAATGCCCTGTACCACAGTGGTGTACCAAGATATATTTTTGGGGGGATAATATAGCCCCCCCCCCCCCCCCCGGTAAAAATAAAAGTATAAAAAGGGGCACCTGGGCCCAAACAATGCATGAGTCAGTTTTCTGCTTTAATAAAGCCAATACATGAGATGCCTCACTCGCTTGAATGTCTACATAAAAATAATGTCTACATAAGCGTGCACACAGGACTCCCCAGGAACCATTATTCAACAAACTGACACTGTTCCTGCCTAAGGTTTGAATGATTGATTGTGGGGTTTCACGCGCAGGAACTAGACAGGTTAAGAGACGCGCCATAGTGAAGGGCTGCGGATTAATTTTGACCGTTTTAATATACCTATGTTGAGTGTAAATAACATGGGCGAAAAAATCTGAAAGGAGGGGAGAGCGGGGGTGCACCAAGAAACTTTCGGGGGGTGTCCTGACACCCGAAACGACCCCCCTGGCTGCGCCCATGCTGTACCACACAGGAAGCTTATCACAGGCAGAGCCGTTTCTGTTGGAAAGCTCACTTAGACCGACAATGAGGTGATCAACCGATATCACCCGGTGACGGTCCTGTAGAATCATTCAGACTGCAATATATCTTCAAGCACGAACTGGGGCGGTATTCTGAAGGTTTGTTAGTTTTGCGCCCCTTTTGAGCGAACTCTGAGTGGTTAACAGCGAACACCAGGATATGACGTAACGCAAGCACGGCGGAGCTACTGCGTTGAGCCGCGGCTTCTCGGAGCAGACGATTTTGGCAGTTCTAATATGAATGTACCGGTCATGTCTTTGTCGTTGGCTCGCCGGCGGAACAACAAATAATGTTGACCCGTACGAATTGCCTGAGTTCACATAAAAACATAAAATATAGTTTATATAGGTTTAGTTTAAACGTCAACCCAAAGGCAGCCCACAATGGAATGTACAGCTGCCATCAAAAGTAATTGGAACAGGGTCTCGTAAATATACAAGACCCTTCTTCTTCTGGAATCTGCCTGCCTGCATTGTGTGCATTTAATGGAGTACTCCCTAACAGAAAAAAGCTTCCTATAAACCGCTCATGGCTGTGATAAAGCCAGTAAGACAAATATTTTGTGATATTCACAAATCCTTGTATAATTACTGATGACGGCACCCGTACGCCACAATAAAACGGACGCGAAACAGACGTTTTCAAAACAGACGAACTCCAGAATGCCTCCCCAGGTCATTGACAGAAGTTTAGCTGAATATGTCGTCCGATAACGTATTCTAGGCAATTTTAGATGAGGAAACGAGCGGCTTCGCAATATGTGAATTCAGTGCCGGGACAATTCTCGTGGCTACACCACAGCAACGGTAAGTTATTTGCGGAACTTATGGTTATGGGTTACTTTTCAATTTGAAACGCGACCCACCAACGGATTTCGTGCGCTAACCAAAGTGATCCACCTTACTCGCATAACCAGACAGCTGAGACGCATGCTTTTGTGTTCTTTAGAGGGCCGCAAAACTTGTATTAACGCGCTTTCCAAATCAAGCTGTAAGCTAACGGATAGGGATAAGGTTCATGCTAAAACCAACTTACCTCTTGA
Source organism: Haemaphysalis longicornis (assembly GCA_013339765.2). NCBI lineage: Eukaryota > Metazoa > Arthropoda > Arachnida > Ixodida > Ixodidae > Haemaphysalis > Haemaphysalis longicornis. The sequence continues at coordinate 85,930,607 of CM023449.1, read as the reverse complement.
CATCACCAGCAAACGCGGGAAGCTGGTCGAGCGCGCTTTGTCGCTGCGGTCACAGTTGGCGAGCGCGGAATAAATCCATAACGTGTAGCAATGCCAGGGAATGGCAGCACCTAGCTATATTTACGTACAAAAGCGCTGAAAACATGAATCGTCGGAGAAATCACAGGCGAAAACCCAGGAACGCGCTAACCGCGAACCGAAGCAAACGACCGCCGAACAGTAGCGACTAGACTTGGCTATGGTGAAGGCTCGTTAACTGCCTTAATTTGGTTCTTGTTTCAGTTTTAGGCCGTGCTCCACTGGAGTTGTTTCCTGGTATAGTGTACGTTCGGCTAGCCGTTACCGAGCGGAAAACGTATAAGGAACGTGAATTCTAAATTGGCGCAGTAACGAAGCAGGGTAACCGAGTCCATCCTCTCCTGCTCTTGAATAAAGTGAACGTGATTGCGTTTATTGGCGCACTGAGGCCCCTCCTGTAGTGTGAATTGTCTCACAATAAGAGTTGAACGATGCTTGTATTCAATGGCTATTTTTAATTACAGTTTGGTAGGTTTACGGGGATCAGGGACGCAGGCACAATTGAATAAAATGTAGTTTTTTCACGGAGTTTTTAAAGCTCAGTGCTTTAAAACTCGCTTTGCCGTAACAGACTATAAGCATTTTTTTCTACGTTTTCCGGAGAAGTTTTCTCACGACGCGGAGTTTAATCACGTTCGTTGCCGCAGATAATCTGCGTTCGACGTTTTATGGCAACTCATATAATCTTACCTATTTCGCATCATAGCGGCGTAGCGGATTCAAAAAGTGGCCTTAAAATGAGTTGCGACGGTAAGTTCTCAAAACAAGAAAGCGTCGCTTTAAAAGAAAAAAACAAACAAGGAAATATTTTAGAAACAACAACAAACAGTTCAGCACGCACCAGGCGCAGGGTGCCAGAACGAAATGTTTTTTTATTGCGGTTTTTGTTTTGTTTCATAGATAAAAGTTTCGTTCCAGTTCAGCTTCTGAACGAAAAAAAGAATGACGCTTTACAGAGGTTCATAACGGCACGTGGTAGCTCGGAAGAAAAATTGAGAATTATGAAATTGTGTTGGGAAAATTGAGAATAATAAAATTCTACTAAAGCATGAAGTGACGCTTATCAGCTTTTTGTAGACATGTTTGTTTAATAGCCTAGCTGCACAGAAAAATATCTCGACACCTAAGCACACCTTGTCGTATACCTCTTGATGGCGCAGCTGTAAAAAATGCTCCAAGTTTCCATCCTGGTGACCCGAGAATACAGGACAGCAGTACTCAATGTATGTCTTCCAAGTTTGATAGAGGCGCTGTCCTAGATGAAAAATCCTAGAGCGGTACTTGTTCTGGGGCACCACAATGGGGGGGGGGGGGGGGGGGGGGGGGGAATTACACGTACGTGCGCATACAATTGTTACAATTGTTAGGTATACAAGTATACAATTATTAGGTCCAAGCCTCTAGAAAACCAATGTGCTACTCACGTACGCTAAATTACTGAGTAGGTCATCTTGGTCTTGGAAGAGAACACTAAAACTCTAATGAGTATATGTGAGACGACTGAAAATCCTGCTGGCGCTTTGTTGCCAACTAGTACTGGGACGATATTTAAGCTACAAGTTTAGAACGCGCTGTATCATAAATTAGGGCGAACCTTTTCTCTGTGCTTAATCTAAAACAGATTGCGTGCACGAGGAGGTAGCAACAAATAAACATAAATACCTTCAGCCCCTTACGTACGCATCAAAAGGAAGGGATAATAGCAAAAAAACTGGTGAATATCCATAGCGCACACCCGCAGTCCAGGCGCCTTTTTTAAAACCTAGTAAAGATAGGAACGCCCTGCCCAATGCCGTTCTGTCCACTTTTTATAAAACGTTTTCCGCTGCTCTCTGGCAGCAGTTGCGTACATAGCTTGTAGCTGTTTTCATTGAGTGTGCTGCCGTAATTCGCTGTTTGCGCTGTTAATTCCGTTGCGGCTTAAATCACGCCATAAACTGTATTGTTTCTTTTTTATTAATATGTCGTGTTTCAGAATATTCGCTTTCAGTCATGTATTACACCCTCTTACAAAAAATTCCCCCGCACCTCCCCGAAGGGAATCGTGCAGAAATGCGAATGCATTGGTTGCACCGATGAGTGTGTTGCGAGTAATGGCGTAATTAATGACGAGAGTGTGAACGTAATCATTTATTCATCAGCACCTGTTTGTGTTATCGTTGTACCTGACGGCCACAATCACTGCCTTGTGATCGCTAAAGTGCACGGTCAAAGGGTCTTTGAGAAGCATACGCGCGTCACAGTTTCGCGTAAAGACCAGATCAATGCAACTCCCGTGAATGGTAGTGGGGAACGTGTCGAAGCCGGCAGAGAGACAATGCATAGATCGAAGGAACGCGCCCGTTGACCAGACTCGCGGCACGAGGCACACACCAGGTACGACCTGAACGGCGCCAGACGAGGGTTGTCGTCACAGACCGCGATGATGGCGTCACCGTTCTCATCACCTCCTCTTCCAAACTCGTTCCAAAGAACCCGAAGCGCGTTCAAACGACTAGACTCCTTCTTGATGTTCCCGAGCGCGTAACGCGTTCGGCATTACGCGCTCTTCGCTTCGCAGACTTGTCTTCTTCTTCTTCTCCAACCGATGACGATGACGTGGAAGCAACTGCAGTGACGTCACCGCCAGGGAGAGGCGTAATGCTCACGTTGCATTGTGTGAACCCCCGACTAAGAAATGCATTTGCATTTACAACGACGACGACGACGAAGGCAGAACCGTGGGCAGAACTACGAGGCGAGCGCTCACGTGCGCTCGCGCTGAAGGAATGCAGGCGCACGCCGGCCAACGGAGCAAGACAACCCCCGGCTAATAAATGCATTCGCATTTAAAAAACCGCAAGGGTAACATAGGACACGTATGCGATTCTGGCCACGGCAGCAGTTTTGATGGTAGGAGCAAAAAAGGAAACTGTCTGTGGGTCCAGGTTTTGGCGCACGTGAGAATCCACAAGGAGCGAAAATTAATCCGGAGCCCTCTAATACGTTGCGCCTTGTATCATGGGTGTAGCTTCTGTGGGTAATACACCAGAATGTTTTGTAGCGTGCGTGAGCTACACTGGCCGAGGTTGAGCAGTTTCGCGTGGCTCCTGGAGAGCCGTGCTGAGCATGCACGAGGAGCAGTGACGTCTCACGGCGCACAGAACGTTGTTCGCTGCCCGGAGTCTCTCACACACCCCACGCGCCCAGCGTCTTCGCCGACCTCAGTTCCGCAGGTGGCGGCCCGATCAACTTGATAATCGTGCGAGGGGTGGCCGGGTGTGGAACCGATGGCTCGTGCGTCGCAGCAACAAAGGTGTGCGCCCGTGGAACCAGCTTAGCTCTGGGACGATTGGTTGACGCTGCGTCCGGAGCCGCCTGATAAACATACCGTGTCAGATAATTCGTTATACCGTGTGTGTTGTCACTAAAGCAGCAGTATAAGCATGATAATCAAGCTAACCCTAGACAACCAGGAAAGCTAAGAATAACCAGTTGACGCTTAGCTCACGCTACGTATATCCTGGCATAGCCGAGCTGAACCACTGCTCATTGTTTTACCAGCGGAGCTCTTTTAGGGCCGGCCTTGACGACAATCTGTCCTGGTATGGTGTCACGCTCCCTCCGGGGCAGGTTTGTCGGAGTAACACAAGCCGCTTCGCCGTATAAAATTCACAGAAAATAAAGAAAAGGTCCTAGGGCTTTGACATAAGAGGGCTTGTAGCCCCCCCCCCCCCCCCCCCCCCCCCCCCCCCCCCCGGTGAAATTGTCTTACCATCAATGCAATTGTATTTAAAGGGGAAGCCTACTTTACGGGAATCGGAGTAGACGTGGTGTGTGTAAGCGGCCTTCCCCACTCTGCCTGTTGCACACGGAAGCATGGTCGCCTACGGATGGAGTATAATAACCAAAAACGGCTAGAAATGTTGTGTTATCGAAGTTATCCCGAAACGATGACGTCACCATTAGCCGATAAGACAACTCTACCATTACGGCGACTTCAACTTCCCATAAACAGCTAGTTTCCAGTGAATTTCTAAACGTTAGAGAATTGCTGTATGCTGTCGAAACAATGCCATCTGCGGAGGGAGTATGACTACAGAAAACGGCTGTAAACTTTTGTTTTACCGAAACTATTCGGAAGAAAATTATATGACGATTAGCCGATCAGACGATTCTTACAGTACGCACGAGCAAGAAGCCGAAACTAAGCGGAATGTTCGCAAAGGCAACCCACAGCTCCGGTGTATCCGCGGATTTCACACTGGGTGGAACTGGGTTTAGTTTTTTTATCCTCATAACCCTCGAAGGCCTTCCGTCACCATCTCGCACTTTTTTCCCATCATCCAAGCGTTCCTCGACCCCACCTTCTTCGGCTAATTTTTACTCTCCCTCTTTCCCTTTCTCCCTCCGTTCGGTCCTTCCCCTCCACATTCGTCCTCCCGTCTCACTTCTCTATTCTCCTCCCTTCACCACTCTCCTTCCTTTTCTCTTCCTCCTCCTGCTCATCTACCACTAATAGCACTGCTGCCCTCCTCCTCTCCTTCCCGCTGCTCTTTCACGTCCTCCTCTCCTCCTCATTCAGCTTTTCTCACTCTATATGGCGCTCTCAATGCTCCCCTTCCGCCCTTCACACTCTTTCCCCCGCCGATCACTCACACACAAATTCACAGTGTGTCAGCAAGGAACAAACGCCGCAATGTCCACGATACAGTTACCACCCAGTACCTTTATTAAAAACCTGTACCTGTTTCTAAGATAGAGATTGTATAATTACATTTGCCTGATATGCTATGTTTTTATTATTCCACTCCTGCTTGGGCCTGATTCTGGCATGCAGTATTGTCTAAATAATAATAAAAAAAAGAAGAGCAGAGCACGTGCGTTCCTCCATGACAAGCGTATGAAGGAGATACGTGTTAGAGCCACATTCTAGCCGCCATGTCGCCTCCCTTTAATCGACTGGTAGGTTGTTGCTGCCATGTCGGACTTGCATGAATTCCTGCAGATGGTGAGTGAATGGTAATTTAGATCGTGAATGCGTTTACAAAAAAAAAATAATGATCCAAGTAAAGAAATTGCAATGTTCTCCTGGCTCTTTTCTGGTTCTGATCTCGGGACTGCTTGAACGCCGCGTAAAGGATTGGCTGTGTCAATTGCAGGATTGGCTTGATGATAATGAAATAACCCTAAATGTAAGCAATAAAAATCTTATTTCTCGCCCAATAAACAATCCTATCAATCAAGACGTCAAGCTGAAGAGTAAAATTATCAACCTGAATTTACGGCCATAAATTGCCGATTTTTAGGAGTCTGCTTTATATCTGACCTAAGTACGAGCGACCATGTTGACTACCTGCGCATTAAAATATCCAGGTGCCTTGGCTTGATACGCTGATTACAATATCTTTTGCCCAAACTGGTTAAAAACAAAGACAGAGGGGCCAGAGCGAGAGAGAGAGAGAGAGAGAGAGAGAGAGAGGAGAGAAGAGAGGATAGCGAGATAGAGAGAGAGAGAGAGAGAGAAGAGAGAGAGAGAGAGAGAGAGACGCTTAATCGAGCAAATGGTGGTCGTCGAGCCTTCAGGCAAGTGGGGTAGGTTAGCCTGTTCCAGGTACCTTTGGGACATTGGCTACAGCCCTGGCACCGTTGACCAAAGCCATAGAATACAGTTCGTTTTACAACAAAAAGATTAGGTGCTTTCATAGTACCCTCAGTGCTGGTCGGGGAGCAAATGGTGCTTTATTGACCGAGAAATTACACAACTGACGCCACAATTTGAATTCTCCGCCGTGAATCGTAACTTTCGTGATGTTAGCAACGACGCATACAAGGGCATATACCAAACACGAAAAAGCAGTATGCTCACCGGGGCTACCAAAACCGTGTCAAAGACGCCCCTGTTCGTTATTCTGTTTATTGTCCGCGTTCCCAGGTGGCGCAGCAATACGGCTCAAAATAGGGTGCTCGATTTGCGCGCAGAACGGCGCTGTCATCGAAAAACGCTAACTTGGCTCAAGAACCACTGTTCTCTCTGGTTCTGAACCCCACTTGGGTACCTGTAGTACTTTTCTTACGGTTGATAGTATACTGGTTTTGTGAAACATCGGGTATGACTCGACAAGCAGGGTCACTACGTGGCCGTGCCGCTTATGTCAGTTGGCCATCGTGCCATAGAAGCTCAACACTTCTGACGGCTGTGTTTTGGCCAGTTTAGGCAGTGTCGGCCGCCAAAGTGCTGCACTAACTGCTTCCTATGTTTACGTGTTTGTTCGTAACTTTTATTGTTTACTTTTACTTAGTGTAACTTTTATTGTTTACAGCCGGACTGGCTGTAAAAAGCGTATGCACTTGATTTAGCGCATACAGTTCCCCCTGCGAGCTTATATGCTCGGATACAACTTAAAAACGGCAACGATTGATTGATAGATTGGTAGTGGTATTCCCTTTGAAACGGGGTGATGAATTGTCATCTTACCAACGACAGCGGCAACGGAAGTTCTCTCTGTGCTTCATCACTGCAGTCGGATGTTACTCCTCGCGGCGCAAGTAGGGCGTTAGTGTGGGCATTTTGAGCATGACACGAGCCGTTTCCGGGATTTTTGCATTTAATGGGCTTACAAAGTACTGCAGCCACGACAAACAAAGCACGCGAGAAAAGGCAGACGATATCAGGCATTCACAGCAATCTCCTTTCAAAACGCGCGTGCCCGTTGACGCCCGCGTCCGTCGCTTCGGGGGAGTGATACTGTACACGAACTATTGCCGTTCTTAGCTTATTCCCAAATACACCAATAATAGGTCATAAGTTCAGTGCGGAAAAGTAGCAGGTGGGTCGCATGCATATTCTGTTTTACTCATTATACAGTTTATCTGTTAAGTTTAAGGCAAAAGTGGTGTCACTGTTTTTCTAACGAGGTGATCTTCCGAATGAACCTAACTTGCATGTTGTGTTCATATACCCTCTCACTTCCATCTCGTGTACTGCCATCTGATATGCTGTTCTTATAATAAATGAATTCAAATCGCATCTGTTCGCTCAAAAAGAACGCTCTAATGATGGTATTTTTGCCCGCATCTGCTTGTCAGTGGTGTTACTTTGGTTAATTTTTAACAGCGATGCTGTTTAAGCTGGTGGTTGGGCCGGAAAACGTGCGGTGCAGGAAGACATCGCCAAGCGATGACGTCATCGCACATGCCGGCACCGCTTTACCGCTGCTTTCCCTCGCCGAGCTCGGGTGAGACTCGTACCGCCACCTGTCGGAGGCGCGATGCAACTTACGGTACAAGGACGGCTTTGGAAATGCGTCGCAGGGTGGCTAGCCCAGTGCAAAGCGTCTGCCGTTGTGATGTAGATGTTCCGTCCTTGTTTCCCGGTACGGAGGCCGGTGGTTCGGGTCTGGGTCTTTTCAATTTTTTCATCTTCAGTTGTAATTACATTTTCATTGCTTTGATCAGGTTTTGGTATTTGGAATAACTGCTTTCTGGTCATTAGGTTATATGATTTTCTGAAGTTGTATTACTTAAGGGACAGCAAAATAGCGCAAGACACAGCATTCTTTTTGGGAACGCCGGTAGACGTCACTTTAGTGGACAGCTTATAGTAGCGTGGAACTGCACTCTGGACACAGCGTAAAGTTTTACATACACAGATGATATATAGCTTGAGTTTGTTTTCTTCACTTTATTACTTCAAAGGAATTGTGAAATATTTAATTCTGCCAGTAAACAGATATCACATTCGAGGTATATGGTAATAAGGACAGCCCACATTGGTTTGTATATATACAGTTACATATATACACCGCAAGAGACGTTGTCAATGTTTTGCAAGCTGACGATAGCGGATTATCATAATGATTGGGATACAAGCATGCTGGCCAGGGGTGACAGGGTAACTGCCTAGAGCGTAAATTCCTTTCAGGGGGTATACATCTCCTTGCGTCAGTTGGGGATGGCAGACGTAATGCGAAACAATGAGAGACGAAAACGCAATGCCCAAGCACAGAAAGCCTGGGCATGTGCCTGTTTTTTTATTCACTTTCGGCGTCGACGCAGCGAGGAATTCAATCTATATAAGATTACCATCGGCGTCGAAGTGTAGCCGACGCTGCAGTGATAGCAATAAAAGACTGGTTACAATACACCAAAGGTTTCTTCCAATTTCTTACACTGGAAATTGTGCAGTACACAAGAAATCAAGACATGAACGGAATACATACATCAAGTGTGCTTCCAGCACATCCAACACAGTCGTGGCAAGAATACATGCCGTGAAAGATTCAGTTATACAACAAAGGTGAACTTGATAAACGCGGGTATAGCAGGAGCCATTGGCCATCTGTTCCATTAAGATCACGTTTAAGCTTGAACCTCAATAAAAAAGTAAAACGGTTCCCGCTGGTGACATTATGAACTTTGCTGTCCACTACTCTGTGAAACCTTAGGAAGGGAAATACCGAAACACGAAGACCATGGTGACAGCAAAAGCGTTTTGCTAACTTTAGGACTATGAAATCCGTCGTGAAGTTTCAACAGAGAGAAATACAGGAACTTAAACAATAGCAAATACTCTATGCCACCTTCATGACTAGGATGGCTGTAATACGGCGAAGTCTCTCCGAAAATGAAACAGTAGGATGTCCTGAGTAGATGCGGTTTGGAGACTTGCTGGAAAAAATTTACACATGCTGACTCAACTGGCGCGTATTACAGTGTACGCATTGAGTAAACGACCTTAGACAAAATGGACCACTTAAATGGCCGCTCGCCTGTGTGTGAGAACATGAACCTGCATGTTGTACCTTAAAACGAAATGCTTTCCACAGACGTTGCACGCGTGCCGCCTTTCGCCAGTGTGAAGCCTGAGATGGGTAGCGAGATTCCCAAGCCTTTGTAATGACATGGGACAAAGGTGACACGGGAAACACCGTTCATGGCTGTGCTTCGCCATGTGAGCAGCCCGATGCCACTCTCTCGAAAACTGCTTTTGGTAGACGCTGGATTCATGCCGCTTCATTCCAGTGTGCCATTTCAAGTGATTTGCGAGGTACCAAAGCAGCACAAAAGCTTTTGAATACAGATGGCATTTATAGTACTGTCCACCATCATGATCACCCATCATGTGTTGCTCCAGGTTCCAACTGATTGAAAAGCATCTGCGACACTCCTTGCACTCGTAAGGTTTCAGGCCACAGTGAAAGTTGATGTGCGGGGCTAGGCTTTTTTTTCAACAGTACGTCTTAGGGCAAAGGTGGCACTCGTAGGGTGTTTCTTCGCCGTGCGTCTTCATGTGGGTCTTGAGGCCAGTGCGGTTACCGTATCGCTTTTAACAAACACTGGCATTCGTGGGATTTTTCACCGCTGTGCCATTTCAATTCTTTTGTGAGGTCACTGCAAATGCCTTGGTGCAGACGTGGCATTTGTGAGGATTTTCGCCCATGTGGCGCCTGACGTGAACCTTCAAGTACCAGCTCCTGGTGAAAGATTTGTCGCACATGCTACAAACATGGTGCCGTCCTTTGCCAGTGTGAATTTGCATGTGAGAAGTGAGGTGGTCGTTGCGGTAAAAGCGCGTCTGGCATACTAGGCATGCATAATTCCTCTCGCCAGAATGCCTTTTTACGTGCTTACTGAGGCTTGCACGGAATCTGAATTCGGCTGGACAGAGGTGACACTGCAAGGGCTTTTCACCAGTGTGTATTCGTGCGTGCTCTGCAAAAGATCTTTCAGATAATTGCTTTTGGCACACACTGCACACAAGCGTCTTCTTACTCTTTTCTTTCTTCGGATGGCTAACTAAACGCCTTACTGCTGTACGAGCCATTGCGAATTAGTAGCAGTATTGGGCGGCAGCTGAAGAGTCAGTTGAGAAAGAGTGTCGAGCGCCTCTGCCTGAGTTAAACTGCCTCTCTAGCACCCTTGGCCCCAAACGCCTGTGCATGTATATCCCGACAGGAGTTCGGCCCGCAGCTTGCTGGTACACGAAGGGTTCGGCTAAGCACACACGATTTTCTCACTCGCTCGAATGGCACCAACAAAAGGAGCACAGTCCTTTGCCACAGTAGAATGACGTTTGGTTGGGAGCCTTGCGGTGTTGACAGTGTTTTCCGGTAGAGCTATAGAACAGAGACCACCCCCTTTGGATGACTTCACAGTATAGAATGATGCTAACAGGAGTTCGCTGAAATGGTCTAGGCGAGGGTGCGAACCCAAGGATTTCAGTTTTAGGTGAACATAGTCACAGGCTCAACGGTCGCTGAGGTCACAGCCGGCACAGTTCCGCTGTCGCAACCGCCATGCCACAAACTGTTCCAGGTGTTCGGCGATCGCTTGGTAGATGGACTGGCGGATGGTGATGGTGGCTAGATTTCAGTGGTGAAACCTGTAAGAGAAAAAGTAGTGCAATGGCTTCTCATAAAATGGTGGTCTAGCGAAATTACCTATGCTTTGATCGTAGACACTTTTTGAATAGGCAAATCACACCAGTGGGTCACGGGGATTGCAACCGCCGATAACTTAGGGAGGAAACGAGGGGCACGAAACAACTCCATAAGAGACTGTCCTATGACTAGATAAAAGAGCAGACATGCCATAAATCCTATGGAGGAGGGAAATAATGCCCCATGTTCTCCCCGGAGAGGAACGATTGGATGACATATCATCTTTGCAAACATGATGATAGAAAACAAGCGATTTGGTGTGTCTACACCGACAACGCACTCTAGCCCCTGTATGCATTTCCCCCATGCGTTCATAGTGAGGTACCCTAACCGGAAAATAATCGCGAACAGAACGCTTCCCTGTACGGCAACCGAGTAGGGGAAGAGGGCGCAACTACAACCGAGGCGCGGTGGACGGTGGGGGGTGGCGTCAGGGCTGTATAGAGCCCCAGTGAGGGGGAGAGTGTGCCGCACAGC
>CM023449.1:85841210-85919531 GCA_013339765.2 Haemaphysalis longicornis | reverse complement strand
GACTGAAGCAAAACCACAACGGCTTAATTTTTACCAAAAAAATCCCCCCTAAATACTCTCCCATCCATAGAACGTATTTTAAAATAATACGTAAAATTAGCACTCGATACAGTTCAATAAATGTTTATTTCCCCTCCCAGAGTATAACCAACGACTGTTCAAAAATGGTATTTATTTTAGAAAAGGTACGGGAAGGACACGATCACACAGGCGCTTGCGGGTGTAAAATACGTGTCCGGTAATGTATGGGCGATAGCGCACGGGTCGTGTGCAGTGTAAATGTTTTTGTTGTTTTCTCCTTTCTATAAGGAACCAGCGCAATTTTACAAGGGTGTGGAATTTGCACGCGTATGCGCATGTAGGTCTTGTCGCTTCTTACCCGTTTCGCGTACTAAACTTTATCCTTTAAAATTAGTCACCACGCCACCTTCAAAAAATCACCCTTCGACGTCCCGAAACGGCAGACACGACTGCACTCAACAATAAGAAAAGTGCAATGTGTGGAAGCAATGTTTTATAACACGTTTGACACTCAACCGGTGACCACAGCGAAGAAGATGGTCGTGGAATTAAACCAGCGCATTAACCCGCAACGGGCCGTGATTATTGCGTGTCTAGGGTTAGGAGAGGAAACGAGCACGAAGAGTTACTATGTCATTGCTTACTGCCAAACGAGCACACATATTGGTTGTTTTGTCGCGTGCAGCACGCGTCTTTCGCCGCACGCAACGTGAAAAAAGCAGACGACTCGAGAGCGCCATCCACACTAGGAGCGGTTCGTCCCGCTGCCGCCAGGGGCCGACTGTGTTCGCGCTCGGGGCGAATACAACTGCGCAAGCACAGCCAGGCTGCTGGAGCTGGGGGTACACAACACCCTTGAAGAAATTGCAGAAGCGCAGCGGGCCTCTCAACGCGAGCTGCTCCTCACTACGCAGACGGGAAGAAGCATCCTGGCCAAACTCGGCTGGGCGCGAGTACTACAAGCAATGACGGGGCGTGACGGCGGCGCTCTCCCGGAGGGAGCCCTCCGCCGATTAGTGGTGGCACCCTTGCCGCGGAACGTGCATCCCGAGCACAACCGCGGTCGACGGGATGCGCGGGCCAAAGCGCTCACCGAAACCCATGCCACCGACACCGGCGCCCTGTACGTGGACGCCGCCAAGTCAAAGACACAGAAGACACCTACGTAGCCGTCCGCCGTGCGAGCTACGGCGGGCGAAGTCTACAGTGCCTGCAGCGTTCGCGTGCAGCGGGCGCATCAAGCGGAGGAGACAGCCATCGCGCTGGCTCTCACCGACGACACGTGCACGACGATCCTGAGCGACTCCCGCACAGCGATCCGGAACTACGGCAAGAACAGTGTGTGTGCTAATGCAGTGCGCGTTTGTGAAGTGCGGTGTCAGACAGCGCGACGAGAGACTGCAGACTCATCTCCGCTGGTTCCCGGCGCACCAAGGCTACAGTTGCGGGAGCTACCCCAACCGCAACGAGACGGCGGACGCCGCCGCGCGAGGACCTCACTCGCCGCGTGGTGGCAGCACCGTCCCTCGTCTCTGCGGAGGAGCAAGCTGCTGCGAACGACGCCAGCGACGGCGAAGACAACAGCTGCGACGATGAAGACGCCGAGCCCGTAACGAGCTACGCGGATGTATTGGACTGGTATCGGAGCGCACGCCGCTCTATGCCGGGCCCGCACCCGCTGCTCTCGCGGGAACAGGCGGTGCTCTATAGGCAGTTGCAAACGAACTCGGTGCTCACGCCGGCGCTCGCGCGCTACATGTGCCCCGACGTCCACGACAGCGAAAAGTGCAGTGTTTGTAAGAGTGCGACTGCTACGCTGACTCACGTGTTGTGGGATTGTGAACTGAATCCAGAAGAGGCGGCTGCCTACCCAGGCAGGCTGCCGAAGGACATTGGTAGAGCCGTGTTAGCACAGGACTCAGTGCAACAGCTACAAGCGGTCCAGCGGATCGAGGCAGCTCTCGCTCGCCAAACGCGCAGGGATGCATCCGACGCGATCCAGGGGCTGAAGCCTCGCGGAGAGCGTTGGATTCCCCGACGTAAGCGACGGGACACGACTTGATGACTGCCCCCCATATAGTCAGGTAGCAAGAGGGCCCTGCGTGGCACCCTGCTACCTCCGCCGGAGACTTCAATAAAGTTCACTTCTCTCTCTCTCTCTCCCCCTTCCCTAACCACAAACTTTCGGAGAGTGCTGGCTCGCGCCGCCACGGCGAACCGCCCTCCCCCGCCAATTTCGCCACACTCTCCTCCTTTGCTTTCTTTCACCGTTCGCTTTTTCTTTCACTCGTCGGTCCAGGCTATCGTTCCCTGTGTTACGCCGAGAACCGGCTCATACCAGAGGCGGCGGGCTGCGCCGTAATCTGGAGAGAGAGAGAACAACTTTATTTTGTGCCCGATGGGAAAAGGAAGAGGTTGGAGATCCTCCTCGGTCCTCTTCCCCCTTTTAGGCGGCAGCCAGGAGTCCTTGGACCCCGGCGGCGTCTTCAGCCATCCGGACAAGTTCGACTTGCACTTCGGGATCGGAGCTGAGCAGCGCGGTCTCCCACTGCTCCACGGTTTTAATGTCTAAGAAAGGGCGTCCTTTCTGCTCTACCTGTTTACTCTTGATGGAGAAACACCCTCTTTTCACCCTACCGCTAACGTCTGACCCTGCCCGGTGGCGTCCCGTAGATCCCTATACGAGCCGGGCCACCTCATAAATATCGCTTAAGAGCAAGCCAGATTTTATTTCTTTCTGGTTCCAATAAGGTACGTTGTTGGGCTAGTTGGTCGATCATGTATAGTGCAACAAAGGAAGAAGGACGGAAAGGAATGCGCAAGGAGAAAGCGCTGGTTTGTTCTTGTTAATTTTGTTTGTTCTGGTTTGTGCTAGTTAGTTCTGGTTCTGTTAACCAGTTCATGCGTTATTCTATGCGTCTTGAGTTTTCGATTAGGCACGGTAGGTACTGCTACGTTACCACACCGTTCGCCAAGAGGAAAAAAAAAACTGCCATGGCCCTGCTCTAGCCGGATGTGTCGCATTTGCTTTCACACGTTGACATAGGCCAATAAAAACGTGCGGCTTTTGATGCACTAATATTTTATGCCCACAATGTCTGGCCTCATAACTAATTCCACGGCTGTCCACTTAATAAACGCCGGCCTAATGCGGAATTACAATGAGAGGGTATGAGGCATCTCACTGTTCCTACTATCATCATCACCGCAATCATCATCATCACAGCTATCGTTATCGTCGTCGTCATCATCTCCACCCCTAGCCAGCGTCCCCTCCGCCATCGAACATCGAGCGGCCTGCCTTTGCAATCAAAGCTCGGTGCGGTGTGCAATATTGCGAGCCCACAGCAGCAGAAGACAGTCTCCAGTCTTCAGTCCATTAAAAAGAGGGATCGCCACTCGCCCCATTTTCTCTGGGCCTTCAAATACAAAGACTGCTTATCCAACGGTAGGCTCCTTCACGGCTATCTTATTTGGAATGAAATTGGCCTAGTTCAAATTGTAAATTATGTGGCCCAAGCTCAGAACCAAAATATGCATGTAAGTCCGATAACCGCGCCAAGTACAACGGCAGTATTCTTTCTTTTTCTTTTCTGGCCCAGCTCTTCCTTGGGCATTTTCTTCCCACATCCCCAAACCACAGCAGCGAAGCATGGAGGCGTCTGTAATGCCGGAAAAACCTCTCTGCTTTTCAATAAAGAGCCTTCTCTCTCAGAACAGAAAGACCTCCAATCGGCCGAGCGGCCGTGGGGCGTTTGTACAATCTGGCGGGGCTAAGGAGTAACGGGTATCGTGCAAGCGCGCGAGGCGCGGGTATCATCGACGAGTATGAAGAGCCTGCGCGATATCTAGGTTGACGCAATGATCTCCTGCAGACTGCCACGGGGTTCACGGTCACGCCGGTCGCCTTAATCGACGTACGGGAAGCCCAGTGTGTGTGCCAGGTGGATTGCGGCACTCCCTACCCCGCCATGGCCCGGCTGACCGTATCGCAGACAATTTGCTCAAGGTCCAACGCCTTCGGTAGGCCACGTGACTGGTGTGCTGCTAAAGAACGGCTGAAGTCCACCATGTTATTACATTTTAGTATACATCAAAGGTGCAATGAACGGGGAAAGGCTCCTAACGTAGAGAAGATCGAGTGTCTGCATGTGTTGGACACGTAAAGAATTCCGCTGGCTTATGCGTACCAACTTGGGTCTTCAACATTGGGAAATGTTACCAGGTAAATATATCTGGGCGTCACGATAAGTAGTAGTGTGTCTTGGAACCTGCACGTAGAGAACCTATGTTCAACTGCCCTTCGCAAACTCGGTTTTCTGAGACATAAGCTGCGTAATTTTCCTTCCAATGTAAAGCTTCTTAGTTTTTTATACCACCAAAATTGGAATACGTCAGCATAGCATTGGACCCTTAAACTAAGTATATTTTAACAAAATTGACTAGCTTCAAACGAAAGAAGTTCGTTTATATACTCTAAATAGTTAACGTGAGTCCAGCAGACGCAAACAACGACTTGATATTCTTCAATCATTACTTAACGGTAAACTCGAAATCGACGCATCGCCGTATTTATCTTTGTTGTCTACGAGGAGCATACATCACCATGCCGATTTACTAACCCCAGATTTGACAAGAACAGATTTCTTTATGTACTTTTGTTCCGGACAGTATCTGACTAGAACAAATCACATGGACCCCTTTCATTGCGAAGTTTGTAGAATGAAGTGTATTATCGTTTTGTGTGGCGTACGTTATTCCTTGTGTTGTATACAAGACGTGCCCTTCCTGCTTGGGAAATTTGGTATTCGCACTACTAAATAAAATAAAACGGAACACCACGTCATGGTGCGGGTCGCCATTGCAAATCCCACTGCCTTTGCCACACCGGTAGCGCATTGCCTCTCACCGATGGTGTGTGGCACAGGCGTCATCTTGGAACTGGTGGCTCGGGCTACGATGGCTATTGAGCTGCGAGAAAAGACCAAGTGTCCAGCTGCAGCTTCGAGAGGATGAAAAAAGAAACATTGACTCGCATCGCCATTTACTTCTGTGGCTACTGCGCTTGACTAACAGTCATGCGACCAGCCGGGTCACAGGTTTGCGCTATCCCTGTTTAACTGGTAAAACGAACAATATTTATACAACCGTTCATGCTTTCGGACATTGTTATTTGTTAATAGACACGAGGGCAACACTTAAGCTCGAAGCTATACGTTAGAATCGAACTGTTTTACATCTTGAAGGGGCTTGAGTTAGGGCAATGCTGAAGATATTCGCGATGTTTACAGAGTGGCATACAAGCTGGATAGTACAGTTCAGCCTTTAATGGTCTCGGAAGGCGTGTAAAAAAAAGGGAGAGCCATGTTATTTGTTAATAGACGCGAGGGCAATACAGCTTGAAGCCATCAGTTAGAATCGAACTGTTTTATATCTTGAAGGGGCTTGAGTTTAGGCAATATAAAGATATGCGCGATGTTTACAGAGTGGCATACAAGCTGCATAGTACAGTTCAGCCTTTCATGGTCTCGGAAGGCGTGTAAAAAAAAAAAGGGAGAGACACCCTCCTCTCACTCCACCGGTAACAGTGCGCGTACCTGTATCCTGGTGTGTCAACGTTATAAACACCGCTTATGAGGTAGCGAGACCTTACGTTTTCCGCTTGTTTTAACCAATTTTGTGAGTGAACATGGGCGTCTACTTTTTTCAGTGTGTGCAATTACTGGGCACTTTTTTCACTCGCAGCAAAGAAGAAACACTGTTTCGGCCCTACAGTCACTACATGTGTCGTACTCTCTTTTCGACGTTATGTACGATTCTTTTCCGTCATGAATATCTCTTAAAAACGTCCGTATTTTAAATACGCGCTTCGTCGACCTTGGTCTTGCCCGGAAAATAAAGAGTAAATGGTTATCTTTGCTGGCTTAAGTTCCTGGCTCTCTTTCATGAATAATGCAAGCAGAAAGCCTGATGACGTCCGTGGGCCTAACACTCTGAGAAATAAAACCTTGAGGATTTTCGGTGCACTAACATTCCAAGCACTTTTTTCCGCCTTCATAGCAAAATGGCGGATGTCCGCTCATTTGAAGCTGTGTTAAAGCCTTTGCAAAATCTAAAGAGGGGTATGAGCCATCTCACGGGCACCATCATCATCATCATCGTCTTCATTGTCGTTGTCATTGTCATCACCCACTGCCACCGTCACCAACCTCGTCCGTCGAACATCGAGGCGCTCCTCTTTGCCGTCGAAGCTGGCGGTCGTCTGAAGCCTTGTAAGCTGCGCCTCCGCGGAAGAATTGGCCTCCCGCCTTCATCAGAGAAGAGAGGTCGCCACCCGGCTCATCTTCTTTGGTATTCCTTGGAAAACGCTTTCCTACCCCAACGGTAGGCTTTGTCGGGACTTCTGGACAAAACGACCTCCATTCCAACCAACGGCCGTGGTGCGGTGGTCAAAGACTGCGGAGCTGACGAGTACAGCGTCTCGTGCAAGTGCTCTAGCCACACGGGCCGTCGGTGAAGAGCCTGGGCGAGACCTAGGTCGGCGTGAACTTGTCCAGACTGCTGAGGGGTTCACTGTCTCGTCGGTCGTCTTGGTTGTCGTGCTGGAACCCCCGAGGTGGTGCCTGATGGGTTCCGACCTTGCGCATCCCGTCATGTCGTGCCCGACTGCAGAAGAACAGAATTCCTTAAGGCCCAAGGACTTCGTGCTCGAAGTGACTGCTTTCACTGCGAGGTGACCGTCGCGAGTTACCCACCGACCCGCGTCACGTTAGAGACTATCACGCGGTCGGGCGCCACCTGTTCTCTCGTGCACGACGAGGCGGGTTGTTCCAGGGCGCGGAGCACCATCATTCTGCTACTCGAATCGGTGATGAAGATGACTTTTGGATTTTTTCGGCGCAAGGCGAATCGGGAAATCGGGCAACATCGTTTGCCTCGCTCCCAATGACTTCGCTACACCAGTCAACAGTTGATGTTATAAACATCTCAGGCAGTCATGATCCGTCATGTACCGGCGGGTGTACATTGGTGGCTGCTGTAGTGCAGCGGTGGCGTCGGCGTTGAGATAGGAGGATAATAAAACAGCGTAGCACAATGACAAGTCTGGCTGTGTTTCAAAGTGCGTTTTTTTATTCGGAATCTTTAATCTTAATTATTATTTTATTTATTTATTTATTTATTTATTTATTTATTTATTTATTTATTTATTTATTTATTTATTTATTTATTTATTATTTATTTATTTATTTATTTATTTATTTATTTATTTATTTATTTATTTATTTATTTATTTATTTATTTATTTGTTTATTTATTTGATTGTGAAGTCCAAGGAACTTTGGCTAAACGGTGCACCATAAGAATGGTGTTTTAGCCCTATTAACTTACGTGTGTGGGCTAATTGCGTGTAGCTCGTTTTCTAAACATTTGTTTCGAGAAGCCTCATTAGGGAAGCGTCCGACCCGCCGCGGTGGCTCAGTGGCTAAGGCGTTGCGCTGCTGAGCACGAGGTCGCGGGTTCGATTCCCGGCCGCGGCGGCCGCTTTCTGATGGAGGCGAAAAAGCAAAAACGCTCGTGTGTACGAGATTTCGGCGCACGTTAAAGATCCCCAGGTGGTCAAAATTAATCCGGAGCCCTCCACTACGGCGCGCCTCATCGCCTGCGTTGCGTCGGCGCGTTAAACCCGACAATCAATCAAATCAAATCAATCAGGGAAGCGTCCGGAGTTTGAGTTAGCCAACCTATTAAGGCTGATACGCAGCATAGTGAAGACGCGACGTGGGCGAGGGGGGGAGCCGAGGTCAGATCAAGGGAGGCGCTGTGAGGCCAGAGAGAGAGAGAGAGAGAGAGAGAGAGAGAGAGAGAGAGGAGAGAGAGAGAGAGAGAGAGAGATATAAACGTTTACTACGAAAAAAAAGGAGGTGTCGCGATTGTCTTAGGGGTGGTGCCCTCCTTTCAGGGCCCCAGACTCTTCTGGTCCTCAGCGTTGACAATCAGTATGCCCGCAGCACCATGTGCAGTAGGTTTGACGTTGCTTGGGACGTCGTAACACTCAATTCGGAGGTTACATAGCGCTACGCAAAGCGTAATAGGCCATGGGTATAATCTGTGTTAGGTATAACGCGATTGCAGGGCACAGGCCGTAAGAAACGCTCACTTCACTCATTGCTTGTTTAGCATCGCGTACCCGTTGACGTCATACCACCTAAATCTAAAGGTTATGTCTAAAATGGCGCGTTCCCGATGGATACATACACAAAGAGGAGCGCATACCCGTGGTAAGGTATGGGTTAATGCTTCATAAGATATCTGGGCTCATACTCTGAATGCTGTGGGCGTAGGGACAACCCCTTTCCAAGGCACTACAGGCCGCACTCATTCGGTGCAATGTAGAAATTAAAAAAAAAACACGTGGTGAGAGCCTCCTCTCTGCAGTTAAACATACCTAAAAGATACTAAACCACCATTGAGAACGCCTAGAACTGATCTAAGAGGCCATTTTTTCAATAAAAAAAATTCGGGAATAAAAGAATTCAGACTCCTCACGCTCGAACCCAGTAGGAAAGGGTTAGAAGCCACGACGCTACCAGTTAGGCCCAGAGGCCGAACAGCAAGCTCGTTTAGTTCTTCACCAAGGAGGTTGCGGCAGCGTTGATCCCCTATTAACGTATTAATTGCAACCTCCGTTTCTATACCCCACTCTTCCTACTTGGAACCCCGGTACCTCCTGTTCCACATAAAAAGTGCTGCTTCCAGGCAAAGCATTTCTGTATATTAGTGAATCGTATTAGTGAATATTAGTGAAATATTACTATATAATAAATACTAGTGATAGGCGTGGCTGTAAATCTTTGGGAGAGGCTTTCGTCCTGCAGTGGACGCAAACAGGCTTATGATGATGATGATGAGGGCTTCAATAGTGCTCGGTATATAGTGATTCGTAGGGTAACACAGTGTCTTCAGAAGGTGTTTATTAGAAGGCCTTAAGACCTTCATACTTCGTTATCAGACTGTTAATTTCACACCTGGAAAATAGTCTCCCCGACAAGCAGTGTGTATATAGTATTTAAGACGTCTTTAGGGGCCAGGTGTACAGATATTCACGCGGATACCTCGAGTCTTATGGAAATATCTATTAAAAGGTCCTGTGGCGTCCATAATATAGTAAGACGATGTATATGCCATCTGGAAAAGTGCTTTCTCACCTGTGCAAATGTGGGGCTGAAACGAGGCCTTAAAGGGACACTGAAGTGATTTGTAAACATTTCGCGGGATTACTAGTGCAAATTGTAGTCCTGAGTCCATATGTTTCGACCACTCTGAGTCCGTTTACGCGAATTTATTTCCTAGAAAAATTAATTCGAAAATGCTGTCCTCCTCTCTTTACGCTCGCCCATTTTCTGTGGCGTTTTCGTGTGACGTCAGGAGGATATGACTTGGCTTGACTGCGCTACTACACGGCTCGACGCACCTTCCGACGCAGTCAGCAGGCCCAGCGTTTAGTCCCTCCGGCCGCCGACGGGTCGTGGCAGTTCGTTCGCTCAGTTGAAACTGAAGCCACGACACGTCTGTTAATGGAAGAATGCGCCTTTCTTTAGTTTGTTAGTTTGTACACTGTGTCAAGATCCAAGTCCAGGTCGTTCACACACAGCGCTGCACAAGCGCACATGCGACGCTTCGGTGACTGGTACGCCAGTAGGAAAATCTAAGGCCACTTGAAGGTGGGAGAAGCCAGCGAAGTCAATATAGGTACTAAGGAAGTAAACTCAACTGAAACTTTGCCGTACAACGTAAAACTAGGGAGGCAGGAAGCAATTTTTGCGCTGGGTGAACAAGCACAATGGTCAGCAGTACGACCACACATCTGCGAACGCTTTTCCGTCTAAGAAATGCAATTTCTAGACGGGGAGATATTGTGAAAATTTTGGGGACGCTTATTGCACGAGCGCTATACAAGAAACATAGTCACCTAAGCTGATTGAAATGCTAAAAATAAATAAAAGTGTAAACTGGTTATACATCACATACCTCATATTCCAATCGCAAGCACCCCTGGCCCGTGGCCGGGTGGTCTAGAACGCTAGGCATGTTATTTTGCAAGTTGCAAGTTCGAATCCCTAGGACGAATGCTTTTTTTTGTAAGTTATTTTTTCGTTTTTTGGCCGACGTTTTCTATACTGAGTTCATCATTTTTGGGGCCGCAACGTTCCCTGCTCCACGAACGAATTCGCAGAACGCGCGAACACGACACTGACGGGCTATCGGGTTCTCGTTGGCGTGCTGTTGCCATGAGCACCGACTGCTTGCGGGTAGTGGACCCAGGCCAGAATCAGCAGACCCTTGGCCTGGTGCGAACACACGTTTTACGATACAGGCACGAGTGAGGCAAGCTCTAAATATTGGGGAGAAGCATTTGAGCGTCTGCGGTGACGCGGAGGGCGTTCATCCACTGCGTAGGCCTCGGCTGGTGATTTCTACGATTCCAAGCCGCCCTGGGAGGCTTATCTTAGGCATTTTACAGCCGACAACATGGCAGAAGCGTGTGTAATGTCGATTATTGAGATATCGAGAATGCCCATCCAACGATGCCGCCGGATGTCAAGCATGTTGTTTTACACAACCGAAACCGAAACTTGTTTGAATGCTAATCTTGGACATCGTCCAATCACGGTGCATCTCCTCCCAACGTCATAGTGTTTAATTGGTGCGGCCGCCGCAGACCGCGCATGGTACTTTTTCTTCTTTCGGGCTTTATAAAATAATTACCGAATTATCAACCGCATAAACGATGAAAAGTGTGTTAATTTGAGTCAGTCTACTCAGTGCAAGCAAGAACGGGAGCTTACAAATTCACTTCAGTGTCCCTTTAAGTGCTCCATTCAGAAAAAAGCCGACGTTGCTGTGGTTTTCCGGTAAAAAAAATGGATGCCAAGTTGACATGTACAGACCAAAAGAAAAAACACGTTTAGGATCCTGTAGGAGCAAAATGCTTTTCCACCGCGCTTCACACGCGCGTTGCCAATGACAAGCGAACGTGACGGCACGTGAATAGAACAATAGAATAGAGCAATAGAACATCAATAGAACAAGTGTACGTCACCTACTGAGAACTGTCATTCAGGGGAAGTCGTAGCATCAAGTGTCTCCTGTCTGCCTGTTAAGTAATTACCTTCAAGAAGATGAAAAAGTAACGCAAGGAAATAGACTAAAACACAATGCAGCGGCAAAAAGTCTTTGATAGGTATCACCAGGGTCAGTACAATATTTCGCATTCAAAGCATGTAAGCAGAATGAACTGGCAGAACGAACTTTTGGTGGGTCGCCATTTGCTTTTTTTTTTACCGCTCTTTCCTGGTGTGATTTAGTTCGAGTGTACATGTCTCGTTTTCGTTTTAATGTCACTCCACGCGAAGTTTTTTTTCCAACTCACTCTTTTCCCCTGCACTATTTCTTTTGTCAGGGATCCTCTTCCTGTCCAATCCTCCATAGTGGGTATGAAACACATCACTCGAGAAAGCTGGCATGATCATCAACGTCGTCCAGCACAGCCAACGCCACCTCGGCAGCCGCCATGTTTACAGCACAGAACACCTAGCGGCCTCTCTTTGCCGTCGAACCCAGTGGGCGTCCCAAATATCGCCTGCGGCGCCGCATCTGAAGAAGCCGTCTCCAGCCTTCACTGTAGAAAAACCGGGGGTCGCCACCCGCCCCTTCTTCGGCATTCCTTGGAAGGCGCTTCCCTCCCCACCGGTAGGCTCAGTCCCGGCTACTCGGTACATTCGTCTCGTCTACACCCACCAGCCGTGGCCCCGTGATCCAAGAAGGCGAATGTAACGAGTACGGCTTCTCGTGCGAGCCCATCAATGACGACCAGCGTCGCGGAAGAGCCTGAGCGAGACTGGGGTACGACGATGCCGAGGACGCCGCCAGATTGCGACGGGGTTCGCGGTAGCATCGGCCCCCCTCGTGGTCGTCGTGCTCAAGGCACCGCGAGGGCAGCAGGCCAACTTCGCCTCCCTATGCTCTGCCATGATCCGCATCGCGGTGGAGTTCGAGAAATGATCAGTGTCCCAGCGACTGCGCTACACCGGTTGCCTGCCTGCATCTTCAGCTGAAGAAGCATCGACATGCTCCAAGATGCCGGCCTTCATGCTTCGTCACTCGCCGTGATTCATACAGCACGTACATTCGGTACAACGATGAATACGTTAGCGCAGGAAGTCTTGTGCACTGTTTTTTTTTTATCAGCGAAAATTTGTCTTTGTCGGTTCTGAAGTGTAGTCGTTCACGTCGCTTTGAACCGACTCTCATAGCTTTTCGCAACGTATGGTACATTCCCAAGAGATGACCATAATTTATTTTTATTTTCGTACGGCATTTAAACGGCCGTTACATATTTTTACCAGCCGTTGAAGAACTCTCCCGAAATTCTGCCCATTCGGCAAGAATTTTACAATAATCGAATGGCCGTGATATTGCGGGATTAAAAGTTTGTTCGCAGCTTGAAGCCCATTGCATGTTGTTTTCGTTATGAAGATGCACCTAAACGTTCGAAATTTGCTGCGTAATATAAACGTCGCCCTCTACGTACCCTTGCTTAAAAATATCGAAGAGTTGTTTTATTGCTGGCGTCACTAACTGAGGCGCTGAAACAAACAAAATATTGAGTCCACCAACGCTATTTCAGCTTAGTTGCGACGCACACAACATAGTACATTACGTCTATGTTCATGAGCCCGTTTAATAAGTGAGTGTGTCAGTGACACCTCGACAATGTCGATGGCCCTTCGAAAAAACGAAAGGGCTACATAACATTCCTTTGCAATTTACAAACCTTTCTGTGCTATCTCGACGACAGATGAAACCTAAATCCGCTGTAAAATTTACGAAGTCCAAACTATTACTGACGCCGGTTGCCTGTCGCATTTTTTCCCCATGGAAGCGTCAGTGTACTAGACGAAGCTACTCGTCGTACTTCGAAGGGTTCCGCATGTTCCACAGGATGTTCAACCGGTACGAGAAAATCCAGTCTTGCCTACGTAGCACTTCTTGTGCTCTTTACTCTTCAAGCGAAGCTTGTACTGGCTGACTTGCGCGGTCGGTGGCGACGTAGGCTGAAACCAGAGTTACTGGATATGTAAACGTTGCGAAACTCCCCATGCACCCAATGTATCAAACGCCGTTCTTCGGTTGCGCCCCCCTGCGCTGGGGTGTAGTGAACTAGAATCACTGTAGCTGGGGCAAGCAAGGGGCAAGTTGACTAGCCTGTCGTCTGTCGGCAGAAAGTTGAAGTAGTATTGGAATGCTTGCGGCTGCTGCTCTAAGTCATAAAACGAAAAACCATAACACAAAGGTACATTTTACATAATTATTGTCTTCTAATTTAAAAGTAAGCTTCATTTTTAAGAACTTGTGATTACGTAATACTTTATCGAAGTTCAGTTTTTGTCGCCTAGGGGCGCGCCAGTACACTTGCCCCTCAGCTTGAACGGAGCAGGGGGGCACGCGTGGCCCGGATTCTGAAGCGGGGTTTCTGAACTGTATATATTGAAGAACTTTGGGCTGAAACGCCGTGCTGCAAAGCCAAATTTATCCACGTGCTCTAATGATGATGATGATGATGTCCTTGAAAGTTGGAACGTGCCCACGAGGGAGAATTGGCCAAGGATAAAGTGTTGATTGCGCCTTAGTTGGGGAGCTTGTAGATTGAATTTCACATTGACACCGTCCCGCGGATTCTCCCTCAGGCGCAGCTCTAGTTCGCCGTTCGCAGCTGACGCGCTATATCACGTCGCGCTATAAATGTGTCGCGCTATATCACGCCACTACGGCAGGAAATCAGCGTCGTTGGTCGCATGATGATGATAACTTTATTTTGCCCAAAACTGGGTGAAAGGAGGAGGGGGAAGTGGGAGCCCTCCTGAATTCCTCCACCTCAGTCGTATGTCATTGGTCGCATCACGCCACATAGCTGGTGCGGTCGGCTCGCTCTATGTCGAGCAGTTCACGTTGTCGCGTGGCATGGGCAGGTCGCGCAGGCTTCGCTCTGCAGAAGAGCGGTAAGCCATTGAAGAACGTAAACTTTCCCGATGATCGCAGAACAATGATCTACAATAACGTCCACCAACCGTTTGGGGTCGAGTAAAGTTTACGGAAATGAAAAGGATTTCATTGTTCAATTGATGGTTTCGCGCTTTCATTTCAGATCCTGTCTTTTTATTATGGCCGAAGTGCTTTCGTTTTTGCTTTGCGGTCATGGCGTTTCGATTTTCGTCGTTTTTCGTTTTCACTGAGGTAAAGCTTCGTGGGCGCAGCTACTGTTTACGCAGGGTCACTTTTTTTCTTTATTTTCACTCGCTTTCCCTGTGCCAAATTTACTTGGCGTGTGAATCTGTCTGTTTCTTTATATTGCGTTCTATGGAAATATTATCTTGTATTCCCGTGTTTCTTTTCCCCAGTATTCCTATCTCGTTAAATGCTCTCTTTCTGGCCAATCTCCGTGAGTGAACATTATGACAGTTTTACTAACAATACGACGTGCCTCGTGTCATCATCATCATCATATATCCAGAGTCAGCGTCCTCTCCGCCGCCGCCATTCTTTGAGAACGCAAACACCCAGCAGCCTCAATTTGCCGTCAGAGCTAGCCCGCGTCTGCAACATCTTACAAGGCGCGCGACCGCTAAAGAGCCCGTCTAGAGCCTTCAGTCCACGAAGAGCAGGAGTCGCAACCCACCCAGTCTTCTTCGGTCCTTCTTGGATAAATCTGCCTGCCCCACCGGTAGGCCCGGCAACGAAAGCTAGCTAAAACAGCGTCCATTGAACCCTGCGGCTGTGGCTCCGTGGTTCGAGAAGGCGAACGTAACGAGTACGGCGTCTCGTGCCCTCCCGCCAGTGACCAGGACCAGCCTGAGAGAGACCGGGGCTCGGTGCCAAAGAGTAAGGGGTTTGCAGCCATTTCGGTCACCTTGACAGTCTACGTGCGGCAGGGGCCACGCGACGCTAGTTCTGTTGCGACTCCTAACACTCTGCCATGGTCCAGCTCACTGCTGCCGCACACGTCATTCGTCAACATCCCAACGAGTTCACTACACCGGTTGCGCGCTCGCATTTTTCGTCAAGGAAGCATTGCGATGCTGCATCATGCTGGTCATCATGCTTCGTCGTCTATGGAAAGTTCTACAACACGTACTTTAGGTACTTGGAAGACTACGCCAACGCAGCAAGTCAGGTGCGATGACTGTGTTGAAAAAGGACTGTCTGTCAGTCACGTTTTGTGGTGTTCATATGTGCGCTTGTTCGTGTTGCGTTCTACCGACGCTCATGACCTCATTGCACGATACATTGACGAGAGATTACAATATTTTAATCTTCCTGATCCGATTCTTTTGTGCGTGTGTGTCAGTTCTCTACATTTTATTCCAACAAGAACGCGCTTCGTCGGTATTATGGTGATGCGAGGAGAATTTCGCGATCCCCGAACGAAAGGGTATCATGCGATCTTCGGAGCTTGATGTACATCGTCTGTTCTCTGCGTTATGAGTCTTTATGGATATTAAAAATCCTTTTGGCGCAATAAACATTTCCCTTCCCCATTGCTGTGACAAAGTGAGTTAACAGTTGTTTTATTGCTTGCATTGCTAACAAGACAAATAGCTAATTCAAGCGCAGGATTTACGGCTTATTTAATAACATACACGGCGTAGTACTTACGGTCACCTCGGCGGAGGTGGACGCCTCTTGCAGACAGGACATTCAACTGATTTTACAGAGGTCCTGCCTAGTGTTTTGCGGTTTTTTACACGCATTGTAATGGTGTCACACCCTGACGTACCCCGACACTTGTAAAGCAAGTTTGCCAAAGTCCCATGACTCAGTTTTCGCGAGTTGCCTGCTTGTATTTTCCTGGTAAGGACATAGCCGGCGTGGCGCACGATGCTGGCCGTCATGCTTCGGCGAGCGCGCGCCCGCCGAAAGAGAGAGATAAAACTTTATTTGTCATCTTTGCTGAGCGTAACCACCGGAGGGAGGTTGAGCATGACGGCCGCCATCGTGCACCACGCCGCCTGTGTCCTTACCGGAAATATACAGCACGTACTCACGGTTACAAGGAGGTTTATGTCAGGACAGAAAGTCGTGTACAACGTGTGCCTTGAGAGGAATAAACGTTATTGTGCACACCACGATGTGCTCAGCTTCCCAAGTCCAGGAGGCCGCGAGTCCGAGCTGCGTCCAGAGCTCGTTGCACCAGGGCTTGCTGTCGCTCTGGTGCTGAACTGGTCAGCTCGGACTCCCACTGCTCAGGGTTGGGGATGGGATGGGGTTAGGGGGGTGAGGACAAGAGAAAACAAGGTGGGTAAGTCGTGAGAGGTATGTGACAGTTGCGGGCAGTTGTAGGGGTAAAGGGACGGCGAGATGTGGTGTAGGATGGGGGGTGATTATAGAAGGTTTCAGTTTGCAGGCGGCGATAAGCGTGGCGTGTGTGTTGGGAGGGAGGGGGTGGGGCGGGGGTATATTCTTCGGGTGTGCCTGTAGTGGGACAGTATGGCACTGAAGGTGGAATCAAGGCAGGAGCGTGTGCTTCAGTGGTGGGAGGGTAGCACCCAGTGTCGGTCCTTGAAGTTGGGAGTGCCCGGTAGTGCAGATCGCGGGCGGCGGCATGAGCCGCTTTCATTCCCAACCAGGCCGCATGGCCTGGAGATCCATACATGGTCACTTCTAGGTCCGGAGGTAGGTAGCGTAGCATGGTATAAGGCTTGCTGTGGGGCGAGACCGGCACTGGTAAAGGCGGCAGGCTTGCTGTGAATCGCTAATGATGGTGAGATAAAGGCTGATTTCGATGTGTAGTAATGACATGGGCGATGGCCAGGGCTTCGGCTTCGGGTGTAAGGCATATTTCGGTAAGTTGCCGCAGTAAGGGTGTTGCCAGAAATGTCCAGGGTGACAAGCGTAGCCGGAGAATCGGGGGAGGGATGCGCAACGTCCGTGTAACGGGTCTGCGGGTCATTGCCGTAACGCTTCTCGAGGTGGCGTACTCGAGCTTCTCTTCGCGCCAGGTTGTAAATGGGGTGCATGTGCCTGGGTATGGGCGCTGTTCTGAGTTGTTGCCGAATGGAAAGGGGGCTGCGCTGTAGGTTAAGACGAGCAGGGGGCGGGGTTCGGCCTATATTATGAAGGACCTGACGGCCTGTGGGGGTGAGGGCAAGTCTTTGCAGTTGAGACACGCGCTGGGCTTCGATGAGTTCATTCAGGGTGTTGTGGAGGCCAAGTTTCATGAGTCGTTCGTTCGCGGTGTAAGTAGGCAGGCTGAGGGCTGATTTGTTCGTCTTTCTTATGAGGGCGTCCAACTGGTTAGTCTCTTGGGGTTTCAGATTGACGAAGGGGGTCCCATAAGTGATACGGCTGGTGAGCAAGGCTTGTACGAGGTGACATGTGTCTGACTCTCGCAGTCCATATGAGGAGCCCCGGATACGGCGAATGAGATGCGTCAGCTGGGAGACTGTCTTGTGTAGCTGTGGTAGGAGAGCTGACCCGGATCCGTCTTGATGGAATGGAACTCCCAAGATGCGAAGCGTGGGAACTTGTGGGATGAAAGCGCCGGATATGCTGACCTGGGGATCGGGAGTTGTGTTAGCTTTTCTTCCCCTAGTGCGAGGACGGAGAACGAGAAGGCCAGATTTAGTAGGTTCGCATGTTAGTTCTCTAGGTTGGAGATATTCCATTGTTGTGTCAATAGCTTGCTGTAGGCTGTCTTGCTGCTGTTGCTGTAGGCTGTCTTGCTGTCTTGTTGTCCAAATGGTGAGATCATCAGTATAGAACGCGTGGTGAATTCCAGGGATTTCTTGCAGCTTGGCCGGGAGGTGGAGCATGGCGATGGTAAAGAGTAAAGGTGAAATAACCGAACCCTGTGGTGTACCTTTGGGCCGGGTTGTGGGAACAAGTTGAGGTGAGGGGGTCCAGGCGGAGAGTTACTGTTCTGTCTCAAATTTAAATAAACGGGGTGAGAGGGTAGTTTACGGCCGCTAGATTACCCAAAAATAATAAAGCAACATTAAGTACGGCGCAGAAACTGATCTAAGAGCAATTTTTCTAAGAAAAATATTCCGCGAATAAAATAATTTAGAGTCGCTGACGCTCGAACCCAGTACGAAAAGGTTAGAAGCCGCGACGCTACCAGTTCGGCCGAGAGGCCGAACAGCAAGCTCATTTTAGCTCTTGCCCAAGAAGGTTCCGGCAGCGCTAATTCCCCATTAACGTATTAATCGCAACCTCCGTTCTTAATATCCACTCTTCCTACTTGCACTACGAGTCCCACTGTTTCCATACAAAAGGTGCTGCTACTACTACTGCTAATTTAAAAAATTAGCACCAGATGGCAGAAGTTGCCAAAAGCGAGTGCCCCGCCTGCAATATCTTTAAGCGGGGTGTCGTCTTTAAACGGAAAGTCGCCTGTGTGTACTCTGAACCCGACCAAAGTGTTACACACCCACAGAGTGGAACATATCCGTAGCTGCTTCATAGCGGGAGCTTGACGAGTACGGCCACGCAACAAGCGCAACATCATCTTCTCGGTAACGCACGTGTATGCAGTCGCTGCACCTATTTTCTTATAGTATCCCCGGCAGTGTGTTGTTAATTATTGGGTAATTGGGGCTGTCATTACAACGTTCCCTCTTTTATTTACCGTTCATATTTTATTACTACAATTGCGTTGAGTATACTTGTACTCAAACTACATCACGGTCTGTGTCCGGAGGCTCGAAAAAAAGACTAAAATATTCTATCAGACTTCGGAGCCCACTGCTGGACCACAGCCGACTTTTTCTTGCATTCCAATCAGCTGTCGGTAATCCTACGAATGACGTTTAAACTCGAATACACTGGACGCTGGGACATGAGCCTTCATCGCCGCGAACCCGGGCCACCCTTGTGACTGAGCAGGAGAGTTTACGCCCGCGTAATTCCGCTGATTCCATCTCGGTACCGCCTCAGACAGGAAGACACGGCCCCAATACACCCCCCCCCCCCCCCTCCCCCAGGATCCGTACAGCCTCTTCCTCTTCTCTCAAGACCTGCAGACATTTGCATCAACAAATTTCTAGCCGACCGTCTCCTTTTCGCCTGAAGCATTGCGGAAATTGTACGCACACCCCTTGACCCGGAGATGTCCTTAATGAGTAATCTTAAACTACAGCAAACCTAAATCGTCTTGTTTGGCAACTTCCCGAAATTGTCGAAACAAAGGAATTTTTTACAGCGAAGCTGTTTAGCAAATCGTAATTTTTCGTGTCCGCAGTTAAAAATACCAAGAAATTGCCTAGTGCTTGCACGTGAGTGCGGATCACGCGGCGACCCCCCAGCGTCCAGGCGCGCGTTTTACAAAGCCAAGCATACCCACTTGCGGAGATTGGACAAAAAACTCCAGCGTTCGCCGTAATCGAAGAAACACTTGCCCGGAACCTAGGAAGACACGTCACAAAGGGCCTCTGTACGCCCTCCGAGGTGACGTCCAATGATAATCACTTAAAAAAAATTACAGGAGCTCAGACTTATAGCAACAGTGATAGAGTAAATGTGTAGGCAGCGAAGAAGCAAATCGGCTGCCATCGTGAACTTAAGCCTTCGTGATTGTTTTGAAGGTTGCGTGAAGCTTCGCTACCTGCAAGTCTTACTCGTTCGTTGACCCTTTCTTAACTTTTTCACCGCCATCTTTCCATACTGCTAGGCCTGTCAACCCAACCCACATACTTTAGGCGGAGACACCCTCACCCTGACGCAAACTTTAAAGTGGTCCTAGCGCGATATGTATAACATACGTCTATCCCGCACGAGCTAGGGCCATCAAAATCGCCTTCTTCGACTCCTGGAGCCCCCTTCGCAAGTCTCTCGATAAAATGATCCGCTCTCTAAGGCGACCAGTGGCTGAAACGTCCTATGCCATCCCTTCCCCCGACTGCGGCATAGAGCCGTCCTAGCCAATAGAAGTTGCAATAATAACATGCCAAGCTCGTCGAAGACTTTGTCATCATCCTCGCCTGCACGTTTCATTGTCTCTCGGGCCTCAGTATCCTGGAGTTTCCGTCTCCAGAAGTTCCGTCTCCTGGAGTTCACCAGAAAACACCGCGCTCCATCATACAAGATGGCGTCCCCGGAATGGAAGTCTGTACCAGTCACGCTAATCTTGTTCACTCTACTTCCGGTGTAACGTCAACTCCTTTTATGGCAGTCTTCAAACGCTAGAAGCCTTCGGCGCCGCCCTGAAGCCGCCTTGAATGGCCTTAACATACTCCCTAGTGTACAAAGGGTTCATGAAGCCCAGCTGTGGGGACGTATCATGCTAATCGCATGAACGGAAACTCCAGTGTAATTGACCAAACCTGGAGGGTAATTTTCTGAGGGCGTATGCTCCCTTCTGCAAGCGAATGTACAAATCTATCTTCACTGCGATACTGGTTTAGCGTTGCTAGTGCGCTTTTCCTGATGATATGCATCATCACAGTTTGCCTTACAATATGAGAAGGCTATTCCTGCGCAATTTCCGCAGTCGCATGTGATCATATAAAAAAAATTCAGGGAAGCTTGCACTTGCGGCGCAAGATTTTAAACGTGCAGCTGTTGTAGGGGACCATTGACGGACACAAAGTTGAGTTTTACTGTCATTGTGGTGTCGTGTTAACGTGGGCGGCAGGACATTTTATTGACCATATGTTTGAGCAAGACGACAGTGAGCTCGTCGTTTTAGTCGACGCTTTTATACTCTACTCCGCGAGCGCGACTTATCGTCTCTCGGGGATGCTTTGCCCGCCGAGCCTCTCGAAGCAGAGCGGCCTCTTCGTCGGCCGTGCGACCTATCCGCGGCCAGGCCATGTGGATTCAATGATCAGCTACAGCAGCTTTGACATTACCAAGCGCATGTGCACGACGGCACGAGAATGAACGAACGAGGGGCGTACGCTATGACGTGTGTTTCTTGTTCCGAGCAAGCGTTGCCACGATACGGCAAACGCTGGAGTGGTTGCTTTTTTTTCGAGCTCGGGCGTAGTCTCTTTAAGCGAGCAGGCTTGGCGTGACGAACATGGGCTCGAGGCACGCGGCGACGCTGGAGTTTTTCTGTTTTATGTCAATACTGGCCGATCCTCCCTGTTTGGTATGCCTAGCTTGACGAACGTGGCGCTCGACGCACGCGTGTACGAGTGCTCGGCCTTTTCTTCGCATTTTTAAGTGCGGACGCCATACGCAAACGATTTGCTCAGCAGCTTCGCTGTCAATATGCTCAGAGGACTAAGATTTTGAAAGGTCTGATGCACGTTTTCCTGACAGAGGGACAGGATAAAACGATCAGGGAGAACCGCATGAACGCTACCCTGTTTCTGATGAAACCTAAGATTGAGTTCCTAATAAACGGGCTCTTAAATAAACGCGGACGTTAAACTGCCGCCTCAATTCAAACTCCCGGTGTGCTCATGTGCCGGGCACGACAAACCTGTCCAAAAAAGGCGATCAATGGTTGTTTGTACCTTCGGGGTGAAAAGTATCGAATTTATTCCGCGGGTGTCTGTGCAGCAAGGTCCACATATTAGTTTCGCAATTACTGTGCTAGCTTCTATGCAATGCCACAGGGCCTTGCTTTCTAAATTTTGCCTGTTTCTTCTCACTGCCTCGTCTTCCCAAACTTTTCTCTTCCCTCGCTATCCTTCCTTTTAAAACCCCGTCCTTTTCGTTCCTGTTTTTTCTCCGGGGACTCAGGCACAAGCAAACCCGTCTGCCCGACTGTTGCGCTTGTTGGGCCAAACTTCGCCGCAGACGAAAATGCATTAGTAACAGGCCCCAGGGCCTTCCTAACTTCATATCAGACCCTTAATATTTCCCCTGAAGGAATTTCAATGCGTTTGCGCGTGAAATTAAAGGCTAAGTTGAAGGTGCTTGGCTTAGAGCACTCGTCAGGAATAATCATCATCATCACAATCATCATCATCATCACCACCAACACCACCACCTTGCCCAGGTCCACTGCAGAACGAAGGCCGCTCCACTGACCTCCAACCGCTTCTGTCCTGCTACACACGAGTCCACATTTTACCCCCGAAATTTCTTTATTCATCCCTCCATCGTGCTACTCGACTCACCGTTCTATGCCCTTCTCTCGGTATCTACTCTGTTACTGTAATTGTCCACCGGTTTGCCGTTCGCCTCACTACATGACCAGCGAAAGTCCATTTCTTTTTATTTATTGTAACTATGATATCTTCTATTCAAATTTGTTGCCTGATCCAAATACCTAGTTTCTTGTCGCTGTGTGTTACTGCTATATTCTTGGTTCCATGGTACTTTGAGCCGACCAGAGTTCGGTTTCCAGTGGTGTAAGTAAGGCGCCAAGTTTCCGTTGGGATAATGCGACACATTCATTACGGACAATTGGGGAGTCATACGTGATAATATAATACATTGCTCTTGAGACACATGTCTTCGCCGCAAGGCATTTATGTGTTACTGTGAAGCGGACTTGAAAGAGACCGGGCATATGGAAACATGAAGTTTTACAAAGGCATTTATGCAAGGCATTAGGGGATTCAGATCGTCACGTAAAACTTCTTGTAACGCCATAAAAAGAGCTTCAACTAAAGTATTCGGGATCTTATTGAATCCTATTTCAAGAGTGCTCGGTACATAGCGATTCGTAGGGTAACACAGGGTCTTCAGGAGTGTTTAATAGTAGGCCTTACGAGTTTCGTAATTCGTTTTCGGACTGTCAGTGCGGCGCCTGGAAAAAAGCCTTCCAATTAGCAATGTGTATGTAGTATTGAAGCCGTCTAGGGGGGCAGGTGTACGTACTCTGTTTTATGCGGATACATCGGTTCTTATGGAAGTATTTTATTATAAGGTCGCGGGACGTCCCTTCTTTAGTAAGACGAGATGAATGCCACCAGGAAAAGTGTTTTCTCACCTGTGCATATATGGGCTGAAACGAGGCCTTAGGTGCTCCATTCAGCAAAAAGCCGACATTGTCGTGGTTGTCCCGTAAAAAATGGATTCTTTTTTGACATGTACATACCAAAAGAAAGAAAAAACACGTTTAGGGAACGTATAAGAGCCCGATGCGTTTGCACCGCGCACACACGCAACGTGTCCGAAGATGGACGAAGAGTTAGCTGAGAGCTAGCTCTATGACTGGCGAACGTGATAGCACGTGAGGAGAACAAGTGTTCGCCAGCTACTGCGAACTATCATTCTGGGGAAGCCGTAGCATGAGGTGTCACCAGTCTGCTTGTTAGGTATTGCCGCCAAAAAGACGAAAACGATACGCAAACAAGAGGACGCAAACAGTATGCAAGCAGCAAGAACTTTTTGATAAGTGTCGTATGAGTAAGTGTAATTTCTTCGCCTCCAAAGCATAAGCAGAATGAAGTGCTGGGTGGAATTTTTGGTTGGATCCTTCATTTCCTATTAATCTTTTGACCGCTTTCACATACGACAGTCCTTCTTGAGCTACTCGAACCCAGAATTGTTTTGGTCTGTCTGTCTGTCTGTCTGTCTGTCTGTCTGTCTGTCTGTCTGTCTGTCTGTCTGTCTGTCTGTCTGTCTGTCCTGTCTGTCGGTCGGTCTGTCTGTCTGTGTGGTCTGTCGGTCTGTCTGTCTGTCTGTCTGTCTGTCGGTCTGTCTGTCTGTCTGTCTGTCTCTGACTCGATTCAGCCACCCGGACAAATTAAAACGAAAGTCTGCGCATAGTCTTATACACCCCACAGCGAATGTAAACGACGTCAGTCCGGTTTATATGTTCACACTTGTCAACATTGCCGAACAAGAACAAGACATTAAGCAAATATAAGACCGAAATTACTACACAGAGGATATTTAAGGTGTTTCCTTTATAAAAAATTCATAGATGCTGGATTTTTGCGAAATGAAATACTACATCTACTGCAGAAAAAAATCACACTGTCGTCTGCTCTCGCCCGCGCCTCTATAGCTTCTGGCGACATTTTAAGATTCAAGCGGAAACAATTACGAAATGTACCAACAGATAGGTTCCACGTCCCGCTTGGAGCGCACGTGGACTAGGGCGAAGCGGTTCTATAAACTTGAAGAAGGGCACCTCGATTCACGCGCGTCTCCGCCGTACGGCAGCGCTGGCATCGAGGCACCCGATCTGGAGCAGTCGAACGCGGTACTTTAAATTGACTTCAAAACCTTTAGCGTGTTTACCTTGGGAGGAGCGGGACGCAAGGGGGACAACACGAGAGGTGAGCGGAAAAGCGAAGGGAGGCATTTACTTGGCAAATGTCGACAAAGACTATCGTCTTTTTTTGACATTTGCGACGAACGAACCATATCGCGGCCAATTTTGTTGTTGTTGTTGTTGTGTAGTTTATTTTCCGTTGATCGTTTTCGTTTAAAAATTGTTTCCCGCAAAGATTCTTTTCCAACTCACAATTATCCCCTGCACCATTTCTTTTGTTAGGGGAACTCTTCCTACCCAGTCCTCCCCAGTGGGTATGAACCTCGCGAAAACTGGTATTATTATCATCATCGTCCTGCACAGCCAGCGCCACCTCTGCAGCCGCCATGTTTGCTGCACAGAACACCCAGCGGCCTCTCTTTGCCCGTCATAGCCAGCGGGCGTCCGCAACATAGAATGCGGCCTCGCAGCTGAAGAACCCGTTTCCAGCCTTCATGGCACGTAGAACCGGGGTCGCCATCCGCCCCATCTTCCTCGGAATTCCTTGGAACGGCGCTTGCCTTGCCCCACCGGTAGGCTCAGTCACGGCTACTCGGCACGTTCGTCTCGTCTACACCCACCACCCGTGGCCCAGTGACCCAAGAAGGGGAAGGTGACGACTACGGCGTCTCGTGCGAGCCCGCCAACGAAGACGAGCGTCAAGGAAGAGCCTGAGCGAGACCGGAGTACGGTGCCGAGGAAGCCGACAGATTGCAACGGGGTTCGTGGTCGCATCGGCCGCCCTCGGTGTCGTCGTGCTCAGTGCACTGCCCTTGCTACACGCCAACTTCGCCGCCGCACACTCTGCCTTGGAATGCATCACGGCGGAGCTCGTGAAATTTCAGTGTCCCAACGACAATGCTATGCCGGTTGCCTGCCTGCATCTTCAGCTGAGGAAGCATCGACATGCTCCAAGATGCTGACCTTCATGCTTCGTCACTCACCGGGACTCATACAGCACGTACATTCCGTACAACGAAGACATCAAGTCTTGTGCAATTACTCTTTTGAATAACGACAGAAAATATGTCAGACAAGTTCTGCTCAGTTCTGAAAAGTAGTCGTTCGCGTTGTCTTGAACCCACGCTCATGAGTTTTCACAACGTACGGTGCATTCCCAAGAGGTGACCATAATTTATTTTTATTTTCGTACGCCATTTCATCGAGCGTTACCCATCTTTACCAGCCGTAGAATTACTCTGCCCAAATTGTGCCCATTAGACAAGAATTTCATCATCGTCCAACGACAGGGTTATTGCGGGATATAGAAGTTAGTTCGAGCCTTGAATCCCTTTGCATGACGCCTTCGTAGCGAAGATACACCTAAACATTTAAAATTTGCTTTGTACAATAAACTTCGCCCTCTCCGCACCCTCGCTTGAAAATACCGAACAGTTATTTTATTGCTAGCGTCGCTATCCTCCGGCGCTTAACCAAAACAAAAGGCTGAGTCCAGTGAAACCATTTCGGCAGAAGATACGACATACACAGCATAATCTTCTCGGGAACGCGACAGAGAGACGAGCGGAGACACGTCAGAACGCTATGCTGTGCAGCCAAAAACTGCGGCCCCGCTTAATTCCACGCTCGTGGCGTTCGTGGCTGCTTGCGCACCGGCTGCGCGTGGCCCGCACTCATTGCCTGACGCTCAGACCCAGCGCCATCGCTCTTGCAGCGCCCTGCTGCGGCAGCAGACGACAGGATAAGTAATTTCAGGGTCCTTATGACCGGAGCCGCTGGGGCGCCGCCACGGTCCCGTACGTCTTTAGTGAGTGTGTAACTGACACCCCGACAGTGTAGATGGCCCTTAGAGGAAACGGAAGGGCTGCATAATATTGCTTTGCAATTTCTAAACATTTCTAAGCTATCTCGACGAGAAGTGAAACTGAAAATTCGCTGTGAAAATTGGCTAAGTCTAAACTATTACTCTATGGCGGTTGCTTGAGTGAATTTTTTAAAGAAAGCGTTGGTGTGCTGGACGAAGTTACTCGTTGTGCGTCGAAGTGTTCCGCATGTTCTACAGGATGTGCTAGCGGCACGAGGAAATCCAGTCTTGTCTACGTACCACTTCTTATCCTCCTTACTTTTCAAGAGATGGTTGTGTTGGCTGACTTGCAAGGTCGATAGTACTTAAGTTGAAACGCCTTGTGGCAGCAGGTCTTCACTGCACTCGAAAAGCACGGACTCCGTAAAGGGACCTGCGCCTATTAGGGTAGCGATGAAGATGCGACGCCCGGCTGCGTCGGGACGGGGGTCATAACAAACTCCCGCCCACTGCAGGATCGATGTGAATAAAGTCCTTTCCAGTCCAGTCCAGCCTTGTGGCAACGCCAACATTGTCCTTGTGCCCTAGTGACGACGACGATGAAGATCGTGATGATGCCCTTGAAAGTTTCGAACACGCCCACTTGGGGGAATTGACCGGGATAACGTGTTGATTTCGCCTAAGCTGAAGTTTATGGATTGAATTACAGATTGAAACCTTCCCGGGGATTCGCTCCTTCGGCGCAGGTATAGCTCGCCGATCGCAGCTGGCGCGAGCGCGCGCTAACAAGTGTCACGCTATAGTACGTCATAATAAGATCCAATCAGCGTCGTTACTCGCGTCACGTCACACCCCTCCTCCCCCTCCCCCCCGCACTGGGTTGTATGCAGGTGAGCCCCCAGCTGGGCTCAATAATATCCCCAGTGCATCTCCTTTCCTTTTCACTCGAACCACTTAGTAGTAGTAGCGTCACGTCACATCGCTGGTGCGGTAGCTTGCTCTCGTCGAGCAGTACAGGTTGTCTCGCGGAATGGGTAGGCCGAGCGTGCCTCGCTCCAAAGAAGAGCGGGCAGCCATTAAACAACGCAAAC
The DNA here is from genome assembly GCA_013339765.2 of Haemaphysalis longicornis. Lineage (NCBI taxonomy): Eukaryota > Metazoa > Arthropoda > Arachnida > Ixodida > Ixodidae > Haemaphysalis > Haemaphysalis longicornis. The sequence goes on along the minus strand of CM023449.1, from coordinate 85,892,437 downwards.
TCCACCGATAATAGCAGAAGAATGATCTATGGTAGCATATACATACCATTTGCGTTCGTGCGATGCTCCGCAAAATGGAAAGGATTTGTTTTGGTCGATCCATAGTTTCGCGTTTTCATTTCGGTCATTGCCTTTTGATTTCGGCCGAAGTGTTTTTGTTTTCATTTTGCGTTCATTGCGTTTCGATTTTGGTCGTCTTTGTTTTCACCGTGGTCAAGCTTCGAGGGCACCCCTGTTTCCGGAAATAATGGGTTATAATTTGTTTTTGTTTTCACTCGCTTTTCCGTGCCAGAATTACTTGCGGTGTCAATGCGTTTTCGTGTTTTTTATTTGGAGACACATGAAAATTTATAATCACGGCTTTATTTTCCCCAGTATTTCTTCTCTCGTGTTGAGCCCTCTTTTCTTAGCCAACCTTCGTCAGTTCATATGGTCCTCTCGCTAACAATATCACCTCCCTGCCATCATCATCACCCACCGTCAGCGCCACCCGTGCAGCCGCCATGCTTAGAGAAAAGAACGTCCAGCAGCCTCAAACTGTCATCGGAACTAGCCGGCGTCTGCGACATTCTCATTGGCGCAGCCGCTAGAGAACCGGTCGCCAGCCTTCAGCCCACGAAGAACGGGGGTCGCCACCCGCCCCCTCATCTTCTGTCCTTCTTCGACAAAGCTGCCTGTACCACCGGTAGGCTCGGCCGCGACCGCTCGGTACCACAGCCTCTATTCCACCCTGCTGCCGTGGCTCCGTTGTTCGAGAAGGCGAAGGGCACGAGTACGGCGCTCGTGCACGCCCGCCAGTGCCAAGAACCGCCCCGAACGAGACTGAGCGGGACCAAAAAACCAAGGGGTTCACCCTTATGGACTTCGTGCTCCAGAAGCGTGTTCCGATTTTCTACACACTGCCATGGTCCAGCTTACTGCGGCGCAGACGCTAGTCCTCAACGTCCCAACGAGTTCAGTACAGCGGTTGCCCGCTCGCATTTTTCGCCAAGAAAGCATACCAATGCTCCATCATGCTGGTCATCATGCCTCGTAGTTTACGGCTAGTTCTACAACACGTACAGCCGTGAGCTGAAGTAAACGGACCATGGGAGCGGTGGCCAAAACTAACCGCTGCGCCGTCTGGTTGCGCGGCGCCTGTTGTCGAGACCGCGCACAGCGCAGGCGCGGCCTAGCAGTACAGCACACATGCCGCTATCACTCGCTGCTTCGCGATTGTCTGACGCTCCGATAAATTGACGCCAGGGGAATCACGCCGCGCAGTTAGGGGAACACTGCCCGGCACCGCCCTATCATTGAAAACGATGCGACTCACCTGATAAGTGGCAATGGTGCTACGCTGCCACACATAGCGTGCTGTAGCTGCGTTGGGCTCGTAGCCTTTTTTTATTCAAAAAGCAGGGGGTTTCTTTTTTAAGCGATGAAGTTTCTCAGTTGATATCTGCTGTCTTGTTGTTTGTTCGAGTTCGTGTTTCGTGTTGTTCGTGTTTTTCGACTTTCGAGTTTCTGCATGAAAGTGACAAAGTTGGGTCCCATAGCTATTTGTGTACACAACAACAATTGACTGTATTTGTGGCCGCTCAGCGGCCTATAGTTTTGGCTAATTGATAGGTCCTCCTCACTCTCGCTTGAGACGTCTCTTTGGGAGGCAGGACTTTTGTAATTAAATAAAGATTATGGCGTGGTGAAGGAAAGGGCTGCCCGCCGGACTCAGTATTTGCCCGACCTCTGATTTTTTATGCCAGTGGTACTCGGCCGGTAGCGTGCCAAAGACTCCTTCTGGGCTTGCAAAAGTGGTGAGGGACCCCACGATGAAATATGTTGATACGTGTCCTATTGTCGCACAATTAACCCTTGCAGCCAAAGTCGCTCATGCACATATCTCTATGCACGCCCTTTGAGTGTGGCTTTTCTGTATAATTTAAACGTTGTGCAAAAAGCCAGCTTTAAAATTTGTGCTGTGCGGACGCGTTATTCTAACATTTCATGCGGCAAATCCACTTTTTTTAGTTCGTGGCAGGGTTTGGAAAAAAAAAGGAAGTTGGGAGTATCGCGGAGGGACCCACGGAGTTCCTCTTCTCCCACGTTCCTCTTTTTGTCTGCGGACCCCCATCTATGAACGACAGCCCTGTGCAATGCTTTGTAAAATATTACGTGTAAATAAACTTGGCTGTTTTGAAGTATACCGTCGTTTGTTTGCCGCATGCCGTCGACCATAAGCTAGTAATCTTTTTATCTTCAATCGTCGACTGAACGACCCTCTTTGGATCAAATCCTTCAATTTCAACTCATGGCACAGAAGTGCACAAGAACTGTCAATAATGTTTTCAAGTGCAAATAAATCTAATCGAAAAATGTAGTTTGCATGCAGTTCGATAGTCGTTGGGAATTGAAGCCGTGGTTCAATGGTATCTCATATCGCAATATAGTTTTTGAACATTAAATGTATGTGTCGGTGCCTCGAACTTGAAAAATTGCGAAGCTGGATTTTCCCGAGCAATTGCGAAATGGCACATATGCCGCATACGGCAAACGAAGTTTCATAAAGCAATGCAGTACATACCTAAACACAGCAGTATTTGTCAAAACCTGGCATGTAAGGTTAGCATCAATAATTTTCCCAGTTCGCTGATATTCTCGGGAGGCTGTGATTTCGCATCTACCCTCAAAACCGACAAAGATGGTGTTGTGTTTTATTTTCTTCGACTGTCCAGTGATTTTTTTCTGCTTCATTTTCTGCTTCAATATATGACGGGGGGGGGGGGGGGGGGGGATTGCAAAAAAAAAAAAAAAAAAAAGCTTGAAGCCCGAGATAATCACCAGCGCGCCAACTCTGCGAGCGGAGCCGCGTTGCCGCCGATTGCGCCAGCGCGCCATTTCCACTGAAGGTGTGTGACCCGCAGGCAGTAAAAGGGCAGCGCGGCTCCCCTGGCGTCAATTTATCGGAGCGTGAGACAATCGCGAAGCAGCGAGCGATAGCGGCATGTGTGCTGTACTGCTAGGCCGCGCCTGCGCTGTGCGCGGTCTCGACAACAGGCGCCGCGCAACCAGACGGCGCAGCGATTAGTTTTGGCCACCGCTCCCGTGGTCCGTTTACTTCAGCTCACGGCTGTACATACTTTCGGTACAATGAAGACTACGCCAACGCAGCAGGTATGGTGCAATGACTGTGTTGAAATGGCACTAAAAATATCAGTGAAGTTTTGCGGTGTCCAGAAGTGCGGTCGTTCGTGTTGCTTTTTAGCGGCACGCATGGCTTACCACATCGCACGATACATTCGTGAGTACATTCGCGAGAGAAAAAACATATTCCGATGCCCTTCTTTCTGTGAGCGCTTGTCTTCTCTATATTTTAAGCCCACAACAACGCGCTTCATTGATATTATGGTGATCCTAGGAGAATTTCGCAATCCACCGGCAACAGGGGTGTCGCGGGATATTCGGAGCTTGACGTAAATCATCTGTTGTCGACATTATGAGGCTTTTTTCTGGATATCTAAAACCCGTGTGGCGCAATTAACATCGCCACCCACCGCGGTGGCTCAGTGGCTATAGCGTTGTGCTGCTGAGCACGAGGTCGTGGGTTCGATTCCCGGCCGCGGCGGCCGCTTTTCTAATGGAGGCTAAAAGCAAAAACGCCCGTGTGTACGAGATTTCGGTGCACGTTAAACATCCCCAGGCCGTCAAAATTAATCCGGAGCCCTCCACTACGGCGCGCCTCATCGCCTGCGTTGCGTCGACGCGTTAAACCCCACAATCAATCAATCAATAAACATCACCCTTCTCTATTGATCTTTTAATTTGAGTGAACAGTGATTTTATTGCTTGCGTTGCTGACAAGCTAAAGGGCTTATTCAAGAGCAGGCTTTACGGTTATTGTAATAACATGCACGGCGTAGTACTTACGCTAACCTCGGCTGGGGCGACGCCTCTTGGAGTAGACGGTTTAGTTCATTTCCCGAAGCAATGCGCAATAATCTGTGGCTTTTTATACGCACTCTCGCGCTGTCGCATGCGAAAGTAACAATGACACATGCAGTACAAGTTTGCCAAATCCTAACGTCTCAGCTACGCGGGGTGGCTGCTTGAATTTTCTGTTACGATCAAACTTGATGTGCTGCATAATGCTGACCGTCGTGGCTCGTGGTGCGCCGCTAGCTCATCTCAACGGGGCGTGCTCACGGTACAAGGACGCTTGCGTGAGTGCAGCAAGAAGTTTGCAACGTGTGACTTTAGAAGGGAATAACAAAAGAACTTCGCAATCCGGCTTCGCGAAAGTGATGGTGAGGGATGGCACGCTACACAGAGGCCCCACAGAATTTATCTGAAAAATGCTGGGAAATTTTATTGCTCCACAGTTTCAAGAAAAATAAAAATGCAGCAGGTTTTCTGCGAGGACCCAAGCCGCTTCCTTGTAAGTCAGCAGGTCCACTCAAAAAACTTTACCATGCCTTCATAAAGAAGGCAGAGAGAAGGGCTAGAGCTTTCTGACATCAGAAGTGCGTCAAAGGTGCATCAAAAATGGCCGCGTATCTGCTGCTTTCGTTGCAAATGTTGACAAAAGACGTTAGTCTTTATCGGCTTTTGTCAAGTAAATGTCTCCTTTCGCTTTCCCACTCACCTCTCATGTTTTTCCTCTTCCGTCGCGCTCCTCCCAAAGTAAAGACGCCAAGGGTTTGCTTAAATCATTTTAAATTTACCGCGTTCCACTGCTCCAGGCCGGGTGTGTCGATGCCAACGTACGGCGGAGACGCGCGTCACTCGAGCCGCCCTACTTCAACGTTGAGAGAACCTCGTTGCCCTACTCCACGTGCTTTCCAAGCAGAACGTGGAACCTATCTATTGGAACCTTTCGTAACTGTTGCCGGTTGATTTATTAAAATGGCGCCAGAAGCATAAGCGGCGCGGGCGACAGCAGGCGACGGCTGAGTGAATTTTTTTCTGCAGTTAATGAAGTAGTATCTATTTTCGCAAAAATCAAGCATGTATGTTTTTTTATAAAAGAACACTGCAAATATCACTTCTGTATTAATTTCTTGTCTTATATTTGCGTAATGTCTTGTTCTTCTTCACCAATGTTGACAAGTATGAACATTACACCGGACTTAGACGGGTAGATTTAGCTGTGACTATATAAGACTACAGCGCAGGCCTGGTTTTACTTTGGCCGGGTGGCTGAATCGAGTCACAGACAGACAGACAGACAGACATACAGACAGAGAGACAGAGAGAAAGCAGACATACAGACAGAACAAAATTTCTGGGTTTAAATAGCCCAAGAAAAACATCGTCTTTAAAAGTTCGCTAGAAGTGCGTCCAGCCTTCGCCAAAACGGCGAAGGCTGTTTTATCGTCAAACCTTCAAACCTTCAAACATTCATCGTCAAACCTTCAAAAACCCAAATCGCGAACGATTAACGAAGCCATGCGAAGATTTTTTGCGCACCAAGTAAACGCATCTGCGAACCATCCAGCTGTGTACCGAAAGCCACTCTGTATTATTGCTTCTTCATGACGGATGCGTGTATCCTCTTATCTATGGAACCGTTCCAGTATCACGATTTTCTAGTAGTAACCGTTTTGATACAGTGTAATCCCCGTTTCCCGCATGCGCCGTGTGGCCAGAGATGTTATCCCCGCTTTTAGGTCGAGCAGCAGGTCTATGGGAAAATGCATTGGTTTTGTGACAATACGCCATCGGTCCCGCCAAGAAAGTTCACTCTTGAGAAACACACTTGCCATTGCATGAGAATTGAACCAGTGTCCTTATAGTACGAGCCAACTGTGTTACTCCTGCGCTAGCTCAGTATGTTGCCAACGGCGTGCCGAAATTATTCCCAGTGTCGGCCTCGTGACCGGTAAAAGTGATGGCACGAGAGTCAAATAAGTATTCGTCAGTTACGGAGAATCATCATTTTGGGTAAGCTAGCTGTATATAGCGTGAAGTGTCAGCAGTATGATCGTCAAGTAATTCCCGCCAAGAGACCAAAAACCCAACGTGTTTTGATTGATTGCTTACGAGGTTTAGCGCGCCGGCGCTACACAGGCGATGAGGCGCACCGTAGAAGCTCCGGAATAATTTTGACATCTTTAAGATCTTTAATGTGCGCCGAAATCTCGAACACAAGGGTATTTTCGCTTTTCGCCTCCATCAGAGAAGCGGCCGCCGCAGCCGGAAGTCGAGCCCGCGTCCGTGGCCGTAGCAGAAGAACATTTTAGCCACCGAGACAGCTCGGCGGGTAAACCAAAATGAAGACCGAGACGGAAACACTATAGAGCAGTAAAACGAAAGCTCTTGACAGCTGTTGCCAGGGTAAGCCCTACGTTTTCATCTTCAACGCGCGTATGCTCACTCACGTACCCGGCGGAGGACATTTTGTGTCCTCATTTTTCTCATTTATTTTATTTTTAACCATTCTGGCGTCCTGTGGTGACAAGCTCCGACCTCTCAGACCTGCTACCACGATGGTAGATGCCATTGATGGTCAGCACGGTCCAAGGCAGCCTGCCACCGGGCGGCGTATTTCCAAAGGCTTCGCTGTACAGCGCCCCACGTGACATGTCCCTTCGCGCAATGCAGAACGCTACTTAAACGAGGGCCGAGGCGGTGGCCTGAACCAAAACCGACCTTTTTAAAGACAACGAATGTACTCTGGTGAGGAAAGGAATCACTTACCTCGAACACACATTTCTGAAGTACAGCGCTATCGAATACTGCGCAGTGGAACTGATCACCGGCCGGAAAAAGAAGAAGGGTACCTTCGTAGTTAACGTATATAGCAACCCCAAGAACTTCCAGCAGAAGTTTCGGACCCTAATACACAAGACAAGCCAACTAGCCCAAGACAACACAACGTTGCTCTGTGGTGACTTCAATGCGTTCCACACGAACTGGGGCTACCCCAAGACGAACGTCAAAGGACGCAGCCTGCTTGAGGACGCCACAGACGCTGATTACCATCTGCTCAACGACACTACGGCACATACCCGCATCGGCTCGTCGACACAACGAGACACCAACCCCGATCTCACTTTCTGCAAATCGACTCACAGCGGTGCCGGGATACGCTGGCGCAATACCGGGGAGACGCTTGGCAGCGACCATTATATCGTAAAAGTTACCATGCCGCTACAGTCCACAGCGCAAACACTTGCCCCCAAAACACAACGCATAACAGACTGGATCGCCTATCTCACGGCACTGGAAAGCATCTTAGAACATGTGGACGACATCGAGAAACGGACGCAAGCCCTTAACGAAGCGGCCCAAGCAGCCACCACCGACGTTGAGCTCGACGACTCCACCCCACAAGCTGACAGTCGACTCGCACACTTACTCGTCGCAAAGAAGTCCCTACAGAACAGATGGAAAAGACAACGACACAACCGGAAGCTCCGCAAGAGAATTACAATACTCAACCGAGAAATCGAGAAGCACTGTGCAGTCCTCTGTCGTCAGCAGTGGCACGCGGTGTGTCAAGAAGCCGATGGACAGATGCATAAGAGTCGCACCTGGCACCTTTCTAAATGAAAACAAAGCTAAAGGAACGCAGCGCCACGGACTTGCCCGTACCCTTCATCGGGCTCAGCAAGAGCTCGGCGAACCTGAAGTCTGCCGACGTATGAACGCTAGATACCTGTCATCTACCCCCCCCCCCTCCATGAGCCTCTCCCAGATTACACGGGAGCAGACAACGCTCTCCTCGACAGAGACATTGAAGAGTGGGAAGTCAGGGCAGTATTACAAACCATCAACTGTAGATCGGCAGCAGGACCCGACAGGACGTCGAACAAAGCTCTCCGCAACCTAAATTATGCGGCCGTCTCCGCTCTCACACGTTTCTACAACGAGTGCTGGCGTGGCGGTCGACTACCAAACGCTGGAAGGAGGCGAAAACAGTCTTAATACCCAAACCTGGGAAGCCTCCTCACATAGACAATGCAGCTGCGCCCCATCTCACTCATATCCTGCGTAGGCAAAGTCCTTGAGCATGTACTGCTCAACCGGTGGCAGCTACACTTGGGAAGCGAAGAGCTATACCCGAACACGATTATCGGCTTCCGGACGAAATTAGGAACTCAGGATACCATGCCGTTACTGAAACACGAAGTCATCGACTAGCCGACGCGCACCCTCGACAACAGAGAGGTTCTGGGCCTGGACCTTCAAAGCGCCTTTGATAGAGTCCGTCATTCAGCCATCCTAGAGCATATATCCCGCCTCAACATGGGACGGCGTACCTTCTCGTACGTCAGACTTCTTGTCCGACCGAACCACAACTATCCATGCCGGGGATATACAGCTCCCCTCAAAATCAGGGTCAGGGTCCGGTGATCTGGTCCCATAACTATGCATGCTATTCAACCTAGTAATGATGGATTTGGCCAACCATCTTGCTAGCCTTCCCGACATCAGGCACACCATCTACACCGACGATATCACCCTATGGTTGACTGGAGGCAGCGACGGCCGCATTAAAGCTACATTACAACAAGAGATTGACGTTGTCGAGGACCGGCTTCAGAGCACGGGCCTAATATGCTCCCCTACCAAATCTGAGCTTCTAATCCTACCTCCTCACGAGAGTCCGACCCGTACCTCCACGGCTGCAAACATCACCCTTAGAACAAGAGACGGAACCGCAATCCCACACGTAAAGACCCTGCGTGTACTAGGCCTCCACCTAGATGCGCTCAGACAGAACGGCCTCACCATCAGCAAGTTGGAAACCAAAGTCGCCGCAGCCACCCGACTTATAAGGAGGGTGTCCACGCGCCATGCAGGCATGATGGAGGCTAGCCTTCTCAGGTTAATACAATCGTTTGCAATCAGTCACATTGCCTATGTGGCAGCCTTTCAGAATTGGAAGGCCGTCGAGCGCCTAAAGCTCGACATCATCATCCGCAAGGCATACAAGGCGGCACTCGGCCGCCTCTACCTACACACCAACACAGACAAGCTCCTCGAACTGGGCGTTCATAACACCCTGGATGAAATAGCCGAAGCCCAGCGCATGGCACAGTTCACGGGACTGTCACAGACCCGCACTGACGCTACATCTTGCAGCGCCTTGGCTACCAAAGACAAGAATCACAGGACAACAACGTCCCGTTATCCCTACCACAGAGCCTACTGCGCAGCCTCCACGTACCTCCGGTTCCCCGACATATGCACCCGGATCATAATCAAGAACGCCGAGTCGCCAGGGCGAAGGCGCTTACCGCTACACACGCTGCAGACACCGGCGCTTACCACGTTGACGCCGCGAAGTATCCCAACCGACGTAATACCTACGCCGCGGTAGTGATCGCAGCCGCGTCAGGAGAGACGTACACTGCAGGAAGTTTCACAGCCCGAGACGCCCACCACGCAGAAGAGCTAGCCATCGCGCTAGCCATCACGAACCCAAAGCGCACTACAGTGCTTAGTGACTCAAGACCCGGAATACTGAGCTATGCCACGAACCATGTGTCCTCCGGTGCAGTGAGGGTGTGCGGTGCCCTACCCCCCCCCCGGACGATGCCAATAACTCTACGGTGGTTCCCAGCGCATGTGGGCCCCCTGGGTCTCCGCGAAGGGCATGACAACAGGAACGAGGTGGCCGACCGGGCAGCGCACGCGCTCACCTGCCGCGGCGCGCTTGATAGTCCGGCCTCCTCCCCTAAGTCGACCCACCCTGTGGAGACGGAGCCACTCATCACATACGGGGACATCCTCGAGTGGTACCGCATTAATCGCCGGACTCTCCCGCCACCTCACCCAAAATTGACAAGAGAAGAATCGGTGACATTTAGACAGCTACAAACGAACTCGCTATTAACCCGGGTGCTAGCGAAGCACATGTGCCCGAAGTGTATGTAAGTGATAACTGTGTATTGCGTAAGAAGGAGAGAGCCACTGCGGCTCATATCCTATGGAACTGCGAAGTGAATCCAAGCAAGGCCAACGCAGCCACAGTGATCCCGCCGTTATTTATGGACGCGGTGAGAAGCAAGGACTACAACATCCAATTTCTGGCCGTCCAGCAGGTGTTGGCTGCCCTCGAACGCCAGCGACCCGAAAGTGCTACCTCCACCGGAGGTTCAGCATGAATAGGTAGCAGGCGACGTGCGGCAGACCGACGCGACGTTTAGGCCACGTCTCATCTGCAGAACTCAATAAATTTGTTTCCCCCTCCTCCTAAAGACGATAGTCTTTCTTGGGCTACCTAAAGGAGCCATGAAGAGAAAATACAACTTCGTTTAATTTGAAAGAACGAGGATTCGGTATCTCACTCAGCTCTATTAGAGCCACAAAAGATCTTTTTTCAACGAAAAAAAAGCAGGAAGTATTTAAAAACTTTGAAATTTTGCGCCACGGTGACGTGTAACGAGCAAGAATGACGTCATACGGGCCAACAATAAAACATAATTTTCAGTGCGTTAATTGCACGTTAGCATTCAAGTGATGCGGTCAAATGGAACTAGAGGCCCCATTACAGACGTCCAGTCATGTGTCGTCACGACAGGTCTCTTAGGCGGCCGCCAATCGCACAAACAAGGTTCTGTGACGTCATAGAAAAGTTGCGGGAAATTGGCTAGGGGTCGCGACTGCTTCAAATGTTTTCTTTAATATCTCCGTTATTTGTTCGAAGGTTGCGATGATATAGGTATCATTGTTATCGGGACTAAGCATTCTTTCTAATAAACCCAACTTGTATTTTGTCTCATAGCTCCTTTAAACCCAGAAATTTTGGTCTGTCTGTATGTCTGTCTGTCTGTAACTCGATTCAGCCACCCGGCCAAAGTAAAATGCTTACTGAGCAATAGTCTTATATACTCACAGCCAAATGTAAACGTCTAAGCCCGGTTTATATGTTCATACTTGTCAACTTTGTTGAACAAGAACAAGATATTACGCAAATATAAGACAGGAAATTAGTATACAAGGGATATTTACAGTGTTGCTTTATTAAAAAATTCCTGGGTGTTTGCTTTTTCTGGAGCAAATGATATTCTACATCTACTGCCGAACAACGCGTACCGCCTGTTGTTGCCCGCGCCCCCTCCTGGCGGCATATGAGAAATCACGCGGCAACAGCAAAGAAAGGTTCCACTAGCTAGGTTTCACGTTCTGCTTGGAACGCACGTAAAGTAGGGCCACGCGGTTCTATAAACCTTGTAGTCGGCCGCATCGATTCATGCACGTCTCCACCGTACTGCAGAGCTGGCATCGAGGAACCCGGCCTGTAGCAGTGGAACGCGGTAAATTCAAATCGCCTTGAGAAAGCCTTTAGTGTGTTTACCTTGGGATGAGCGCGACAGAACAGGAACAGCATGAGAGGTGAGCGGGAAAGCGGAGGGGGGAATTTCTTTGGCAAATGTCTACAAAGACTATCGTCTTTTGACGACATTTGCAACGAAAGAAGCAGATACGCGGCCAATTTTTTGTGGTAGAATGCCCGTTGGGATAAAAATCTGTTTACAGGTAGAGATGGGCACCCGTCTCTAGGAGGAAGGCAAGAAGGGGGTGGTGGTGTGGGCCCCAGAGCCACCGCTGAAGGTCGGGGGGTCTTCCAGTATGGAGGCCTGTGCCTCTCAGGTGTCGCTTTCTGGCTGAGTTTAGTGCAGGACACGCCCATATTAGGTGGTCCGCATCAGCTTGTGCGGCAGGAACTGTGCAGAAGGGGCAGGTGTCATCAAACGGGGCATGGTAGCGTGGTGGCCACGCCCGGGTCACAGCAGGTGTAAGCGCCACTCCAACGCGAAGCCTGCGCACCAAAACCTCTTCCCAGCGAGCATGTTTACTGGGGAGGTCTGTTCAACAGGGTGGGATAAGGGCACGTGTGGCGGGACGCAGATCGTCCTTCCGTTGGAGAAGGTTTTTTATTGGACCTGTTGTTAACATTGGCAGCGGCCGAGGAATAGACGTAGGGTGACAAGCCCTATCCGCTGCAATGTGAGCGGGGAGCGTATTCCGCCGAACCCACAACAGCCGGAGAGGGCAGGGGTACGTGTCTAGTAGTGTGTGGATGTCCCTTGAAATAGCGGAATTGTTCGATACTCGGCGTAAATCCCATAGCACCACCATGGAGTCCGTATAAATATGCAGGATGGAACCAACTGGGGCGCGCTGTAAGGCCGGCGTTAGTGCCTGGAGGCCATCCCGGATGGCTGTGAGCTCTGCCAGTAGAGATGGCAGGGTGCGGATGGTTTGGTTGAAGCAAGTTTGAGAGGTGTCAGGGTAGATGGGACACTGGATCACAGTGGATAAAACGCCATCCTGGGCCCCAGCATCCACGAAGGCCTCTACCGCCTCGTGCTGGGACTCAGCCGTCAGTAGTGATCTTCTTAAACATGCGTTTACGGTAGATCGAGTGTGAAGTCGAGTCAGTGGACGATCGTCGGTAACCTGGTGATACCGCCACGGCGGCCTGGATACAGGGCGATCTGGTGAAGCAGGTAGGGAACAGCCCATATAATTAGCTAAGGCCGCTGCATCCGCAACAAAAGTACGTTTATGTATGCGGGCTGAGCACCGTTGTTCGACCAGTTCGTCAAGCGTGTTCAGCTGAGCCTCAGCTTGGAGCGACGGTATCGGGGTCATTCTAGGGAGGCAGGTGATGGGGCGCATTGCGGCTCTGTTAATAGCCTCAAGTCGGGCCCACTCCGTCTGGGTCATGTACTGGAATTGGGCCTGATAAACCAGTCGAGGCTGCAGTACTGACCTCAACAGGAGCCGAGCCATCTTGGAGCAGGAGCCACCAGACTTCTGCGAGATGCGTCGAATGAAATGAAGCATCTGGCCTTCTTTTTGTCGGGTAGATAGAAGCCACATGGCAGCCGTCCGAGACGCAGAAATTTCCAACCCTAGCACGCGAAGAGATGTGGCACTGCGTAAGGGTTGGCTGGAAAGTTGGAGTGTGACGGGAGAAATCGCCAGTTTGCGACGGCCCCAAGCATTGACCACAGGCATAACGGCTGTTTTATCCGTTGAAAGTGCCAGTCCAGCGTATTGCACCATCTCTGCGCGTCTAACAGGGCTTGTTGAAGGCACACGCTTTGGCGATGCAGGTCTGGATGGACGGTCAATACCATTATGTCCACCGCGTAGACGACGAAATGCAGGTCCGGTATGGAGCCCAGATGCCAGGAAAGCGGCAACATCACAATAATAAAAAGGAGGTGCGAAATAACCGACCCCTGAGGTACTCCGCGAACTGGTGTGAAGTGGCCATAGCTTGCCCCGCCGATTAGTATAGAAAAAGATCTTTCACTAAGAAAGACCTCGATGAAAGCGCACACCTTGTCTGGTAGACAAAGGCTTCGGAGAATTTCCAGGATTGCCCGCGGGGCTGACGTTATCATAGGCCTTTTGGATGTCCAAGACAAGGACTGTCTGCACTTTGTGTGAACGACCACCTAATAGCACCATTGACGACAAATGGCCTAGCCCCTCCTCTGTACCCAGACGAGGTCTAAACCCGATTTGGGATGGGTGGTACCATTGAAGGTTTCCAACCACCTTGAAGGCGGCCGGGAGCATGTGTTCCAAAAGCTTGCAAACCCGGGATGTCAAGGCGATTGGGCGCAAATTGGGAAGATGGTCGGGTCGCTTTCCTGGCTTTGATATAGGCACAATATCGGGCGTAAGCCACGAATCTGGTTATTTTGAAAGAGAGCCAAACCTCGTGATGTAGTCGAGGGAGATGGCTTAGCACTGGTTCATCGAGGTTCTTGTACACCTCATATGTAATCCCGCCCGGTCGCGGTGTCCCTCCGACGTTTTGCGGTATTCAATCGCAGCTAGGAACGCAGCCTGGTAAATGCAGATTAAATTCCATCAGCCGCGTCGTCAGAGGGCGGTGAACCAACCTGGTGTGACCAGAGGTAACGGGCACGGGCGCTCGACCCCAAGCCGTTTTCTCAGTTCTCAGAACGCTACCCTCGAGGACACGGGAGAATACATGGGAGAATACGCTAAGAGCTGGTAGTACGAGGAATACAAAGTCAAGCAAACAAAAGAATACACTGAAGTTAGTAGAAGGACAAATACATCAAACTTCAGACAAACACACACAAGCGTTCAAAAAAGGAAACAGTCATGGTCGTTGATCAGCAAACTATACCCACTATGTGCGAATGCCGCAGTTTCTCGGAAATATGATTTAGTTTGATCTTTGTGGCTCAGCATGCCTATTACATAACCGAAATCGCCACAGAGCGCACAAACATGTCTTAGGGTGGCTCACCAGGATAGTAGAATGGGAAAAATTGGATTGAGAAAGGCGTCATATCCATGTCTTTTTTGAGAATTCGCTGTAAAATGTCCCAGAAAAAGACAGCATCTCTTGCAGTCTACAAGCAGTGATCAATTGTCTCTGGTCGAGTACAGAGCCGACAGTCTGTCGACCAAGCTATAAACAGACCCCGGTCTTTCATCCAAGTTTTAACTGGGAGCGTGCCAGTGTGTAATTTAAAGAAAAATGTTTTAACACACCTGGCGGAACACACATTTTACGCACTATATTGAGGACATCCTGGTACGGACACTGGAGGTACGGAACACGATATAAAGGTACGGGAAAAAGTCCAGAAACCAGGGCATCGGAAATAGACTCGCGCGAAGCATTAAATATGTACTTAAGGCTAAACCGAGCCTGTAAGAAAAACCCAACCATTTCACCTGCTCGGAAAGCAAAGGGGGAATGCTGTAGGTCATAGAAAGAGATGAAGAATATTTGAGTCAGAAAGTGTTGAAAAAATTGCCCGCCTGGTGGGATCTGAACCCACGACCTCCAGAATACCGGTCTGGTGCGATTGACCACTACGCTACCGGCGGGGCTGTTTCCCCACCACTTTCTTGGGTATTTATGTAAGGTATTTTTGTCTCCTGAACTTGGCGGTGGTAGCCAGCGCCACTCGGAACTACTCGGGGTGTGAAGGGGACCGTTCTTTTACCCCGGGCCGTGACTCGAGTGTCTACGACATTTTGAGAGTGGTGGACCAGCGTTGAACCCTCTTAAGCTACCTTTGGCACCAAGAGACTGACCAGAAACGAGGCCCTCGCTATGCATGTGGCGAATCAGAAATGGGAAATGAGGGGCTCGGTGAATTAAGACAGAATAAGGGTTCGCAGGTTAAGAAAACCTCGGAAAGCAAAGGGGGGAATGCGGTAGGTCATAGAAACAGATGAATTTTTCTAGTCCAGAAAGTGGTGAAAAAATGCCCGCCGGGTGGGATCCGAACCCACGACTCTGGGCGATGACCACTACACTACCGCGGGGCTGTTTCCCATCTTCCCCACCACGTTCTCGGGTATTTATGTTAAAGGTATTTTGTTTCCTGCACTTGGGGTGGTAGCCAGCGCCACTCGAACTACTCGTGGTGAAGGGGACCTTCTTTTTAACCCCCGGGCTGTGACTCGAGAGGTCTACGACATGTCGAGAGTGGGTCGACCAGCGTTGAACCCTCTTAAAGGAGCCATGAAGAGAAAATACAACTTTTTTAATTTGAAAGAAGTAGGTTCAGTATCTTACTCAGCTTCATTACAGCCACAAAAGATGTTTTCTAACAAAAAAAGCAAGAAGTATTTAAAAACTTTCAAATTTTGCGCCACAGTGACGTGTTATGAGCAAGAATGACGTCATACGGCCAACAATAAAAAATAATTTTCAGTGCCTTAACTGCATGTTAGCAGTCAAGTGAGGCGGTCAAATGGAACTAGAGGCCCCATTACATACGTCAGTCATGTGTCCGTCGCGACAGGTTCAGTTAGGCGGCCGCCAATCGCACAAACAAGGTTCCGGGACATCATAGAATTGGCTAGGGGGTCGCGACTGCTTCACACTTCTTCTTTAATATCTCCGTTGCTTGTTCGAAGATTGCGATGGTATTGGTATCATTGTTATCGGGACTAAGCAGTCTTTCTACTAAACCCAACTTGTATTTTGTCATCATGGCTCCTTTAAGCTATCTTTGGCACCAAGACTGCCAAGACAGAGGCCCTCGCTATGCATGTAGCGAATCAGAAATGGGAAATGAGGGGCTCGGTGAATTAAGACAGAATAAGGGTTGACACTCAAGAAAACGTCGGAAAGCAAAGGGGGAAATGTTGGTAGGTCAAAGAAACAGATGAAGAATTTTTCGAGTCAGAAAGAAGTGGTGGAAAAGTGCCCGCCGGGTGTGATCCGAAGCCACGACCTCCAGAATACCGGTCTGGTGTGATCATCGCACCAGACCGGTAATGATACCTGGAACCATTATGTATGCGGATGATGTAGGACATTAATGTAAGAGGGTTTACGCAATTGTCCTTCGAAGTGAAAATGTTAACATATGCCGATGATGTCGCTTTATTTTGTAGTGACAAGGCAAGCGTGCAGAATGGTCTCGCCATTACACAAGATTTTGTGAGGTGCAGGTGCGGCCATGATATTTGAGAAAACCTGTAGAATTTGGTTGGGAGAATGGAACTAGACCCCATTGTTTCCGCCGGAACCAATTTGGAATAGTGACCATTGTTCGCCGGAACCAATTGGAATATTTAGGTCGCACTTTCGCAATACTGACTTGCATCGGTCGGAGCAGGCCTGAAGGTACAGCGCCAAGTGAATGACTCGCGGGGCGGCAGCTGTCAATCTTTTATCGTACTCAAGCGTGTAACTCGTTTCGTTACATTGCTCTCTACTGAGGATACAGGCTTTTCGACAAATTTTTGCGACCTTCATTTGGTGCTTGCGTTGTGAGCCAATGCGTCGCGATAACCTTTTTCTTGCGGTGGTGCGAGGGGGCAGCTTCTTCCTCGTTTAATCTAGTTTCGCAATGTTCAACATCCTTTTTTTAAAGCTGTACTGTAAATACGTCTTGCACATTTTCTCCCTGATATTGTGGTGTCTTCGCTGTCTGTGGAAGCAGCCCGAAGACAGCGGTGATTCCACAAAGAAGTATTTGACACATTTCGCTTCTTACAGGCCACAGAGCCGGAGCGGAGGGTTCCTTGTAGCAGGCCCTCAATAGAAAATTAGCAGTGGCTTAGCTCGGCTATGCAGGATATACGTAGCATGAGCTAAGGTTCAGCAATTCAATCCAATCCAATCCAGTCCAGTTATTTCCAGTCCAGTCTAGTCCAGTCCAGTCCAGTCCAATCTAATCCAGTCCAGTCCAGTCCAGTCACTGCTCCTTGCGCAAGCTCAGCACGGCTATCCAGGAGCCACGCGAAACGGCTATCAAGCAGCTCCGGCGCAGCGTCAGACATTGCTATTGCGCAACGGAGGCGCACAGCTGGGCACGCGCAGGCGCCAGTGCGTCTGCCGTGGCTATGACGTCACTCCTTAGGAATGCGCAGGCCGGCGAATTTGCAGACCCGATTCTCTACACACCCGTACTCCAGTTGGATTGGATTTCCAATCCCGTCCAATATAATGCAATTTAATCCAACCCAATGCAATCCAATGCAAATTCAAAAATCCAAGTCAGTGAAATGCTCCTCGCGCTTGCCGCAGCAGGGCCCTTCAGGGTCCACGCGGAACTGCTCAACCTCGGCGAGTGTAGCTTACGCTACAAAAGCGCGCGCATGGACACCGCACATGTCATGTGGGTGATATGTGCAGCCAAAAGTTTGGAAACACGCTACCAGGCAGGTGAGCACCTCGACTCAGACAAATAAAGCTTCTTCATAACCATCGTAACCACTCTGGCTGTGTCTAAATTGTTTGCAGTATATTTAATTTGTTTTTTGTATAAATTTTGTTCCCCGTAATGTTCACTTTCCGAACTTCCATTTATTCCCCCGTAGAATTTCTATTCGTGGACTACCCTTCCCTTGGCCATACCGCGTGAGCGGGGACGAACACCATCGCTTGCAACATGCCTGCCTGGCATCATCATCATCACCATTCACAGCCAGTGCCACAGTGTACCAGCGCCACCTCCGCAGCCGCCATGTTTATAGTTCAGAACAGCCAGGAGCCTGTTTCTGCCGTCGAAGCTTGTCGACGCCTGCAACAACCTATGCAGCGCGGCCGTTGGAGAACCTGCCTGCAGTTCACTTCGAAGAATGGGGCTCGCCACCCGCTCCATCTCCTTCAGACGTCCTTAGACGACGCTGCCTGCCACACTTGTCGGCCCGGCCACAGCCACTCGGCACACGTGCCTCATTTTCAGCTAGAGGCCGCTGCTAGTCTCCCTAAGTGGGCAGGCTTGGCTTGACGAACATGTGCTCGAGGCATGCGGCGAATGCTGGAGTTTTTTTTTTATGCCTATATTGGCTGCTACCCCTAAGTTGGTATGCCTATCTTGACGAACGTGCGCTCGACGCACGCGTGCACGAGCGCTCGGCATTTTATTTGTATTTTTAACTGCGGACGCCATACGCAAACGATTTGCTCAGCAGCTTCGCTGTTAATATGCGCAGAGGACTAAGATTTCGAAAGGACTGTTGCACCTTTTCCTGACGAAGGGACAGGATAAAACGGTCAGGGACGACCGCATGAACGCTACCCTACTTTGTAATGAAACCTAAAGATTGAGTGCCTAAACGGGCTCTTAAATAGAACGCGGGCGGAAAACTGCCGCCTTAATTCAAACTTCCGGCGTGCTCACGCGCCGCGCACTACAAATCTGCCTCAGAAAGCGATTACTGCTTGTTTGTACCTTCGGGGTGAAAGTATCGAATTTATGCCGCGGGTGTCGGTTCAGCGTGCTTCACATATTAGTTTCGCAATTACTGTGCTAGCTTGCATGTAATGCCGCCGGGCCCTGCCTTCTAAACTCTGCCTGTTTTCATTCAACGTGTTTTTTTTCATAGTATCGCCTTCACTTTCTGTTCCCTTCCATTGCTATCCTTCTTTTTACACCACCGTCCGTTTCGTTCTTTTTTTTCTCCGTGCACTCAGGTACAAGCAAACCCGTCTGCCCGTCTGTTGCGCTTGTTGCGCCAAACTATCGCCGCAGACGAAAATGCATTAGTAGCAGGCTCTAGGGCCTTTCCTAAGTTCATATCAGACACTTGATATTTCCCCTGAAGGAATGAATGTCTAGCAATGCATTCGCGCGTGAAATTGCAGACGACGTTGAAGGTGCTTGGCTTAGAGAACTCGTCAGGAATCATCATCAGCAGCAGCAGCAGCCCGCTCAGGTCGACTGCAGGAAGAAGCCCCCTCCCATCGACCTCCAACCGCTTCTGTCCACCGCCACTCGAATCCACAGCTTTCACCGGTTGTCGGCTCGTCTCACTACATTGCCAGCCCAAGTCCATTTCTTTTTCTTTATTTCAACTATGATATCTTCTGGTCTAGATTGTTCTCTGATCCAGGTAGCTCGTTTCCTGTCCGTAACTCTTACTCCTATCACTCTTGGTTCTAAGGTCCTTTGAGCCGACCTATGTTTGATTTCGGTTGTGTAGCAAGGCGCCAAGTTTCCGTTTAGACAATAAGGTACTTTTATAAAACAGAATTGGGAAGTTGTAAATTCTGCATTCAGCCATGCCCTCTCTACCCCATGGTATGGGAGTACCGCAACACACGGTCCCTTTCCCCAAATCCAAATCCCTCATTTGAGTAGTGGGAGGGCCCGTTGACCAGCTCCAACCCGGAGTCGTCAACAGCCTCTGGTAGACCGGGCGAGAAAGGACGCCAAGACCCAGGGCTTCCTGGACTAGGGACGTCCCCCACCTGGCGGTCAACCCAACAACATTGACTGCTCAATTAAATGTTTATTCCCCCTCCTCCTGGGAAGTTACACGTGGTAATAACACTGTATTGCTCCCGAAAACCATGTCTTCACAGCAAAGCATTTATGCGTAGTTGTGAAGCTTACTCGAAAGAGAAACAGCGTACAGTGCTTCATATGGAAACATGGAGTTTTACCAAGGCATTTATGTAAAGCATTAGGGGATTCAGATTGTCACGTAAAACTTCTTGTAACGCCATAAAGAAAGAGCTTCCAAGTAAAGTATTTCTGGATTTTATTGAATCCTATTTCCATAGAGCTCGGTACGTAGCGATTCGTAGGGTAACACAGGGTCTTTAGGAGGTGTTTAATAGTAGGCCTTACGAGTTTCATACTTCGTTTTCCGACTGTCAGTGCGGCGCCTGGAAAAAAGTCTTCCCAACTAGCGATGCGTATGTAGTATTGAAGCCGTGTAGGGGCCAGGTGACTATAAGGCCTTGGGACGTCCTTACTTTAGAAAGACGGCGCATATGCCACCCGGAAAAGTGTTTTCTCACCTATGCATGTCTGGGCTGAAATGAGGCCGTAAGTACTCTCTTGAGCAAAAAAACCGACGTTGTCGTGGTTGGCGGGAAAAAAAAGGTTGCCATATTGAAATGTACATACCAAAAGAAAGAAAAACGCGTTTAGGAATGTATAGGAGCCAAATACGTTTGCCCCGCGCACACACGCGCGTGGCCGAAGATGGACCAAGAGTTAGCTTAGAGCTAGCTGTATGACAGGTGAACGTGACTGCACGTGAGGAGAACAAGTGTTCGCCAGCTACTGCGAAATATCATTCTGAGGAAGCCGTAACATGAGACATCTAGTCTGCCTGTTAGCTATTGCCGCCAGAAAGGCGAAAACAATACGCAAAGAAGAGGACGCAAACACTATGCAGCAGCAGGAAGTCTTTGATAGGTAACGCTTGGGTTATTATAATGCTTTCGCCTTCAACTTATAAGCACAATGAAGTGCTGGGTGGAATTTTCGGTTGGATCCTTCTTTTCCTAATAATCTTTCTGACCGCTTTTTCCATGTGTGGCTTATTTTAAGGTTATCATTTTCGCTTTATTATCGTTTCCTGCAAGGTTTTTTTTTTCAACTCACAATTATCCCCTGCACTATTTCTTTTTTAGGGGCCATCTCTTCCTGTCCAATCCTCCTCAGTGGGTATGAACCTCGCGAAACTTGGCATAATCATCATCATCGTCCTGCACAGCCAGCGCCCCCTCGGCAGCCGCCATGTTTATAGCGCAGAACACCCAGCGGCCTCTCTTTGGCGTCGAAGTGTGCCGGCGTCCGCAACATCGTCTGCGGTGCCGCAGCTGAAGAACCCGTCTCCAGCCTTCAGCGCTCGAAGATCAGGGGTCGCCAACCGCCCCACCTTCTTCGGCATTCCTTGGACGTCGCTGCCTGCCCCACCGGTAGTTTCAGTCACGGCTGCTGGGTATATTCGTCTCGTCTACACCCACCACCCGTGGCCCAGTGACCCAAGAAGGGGAAGGTGACGAGTACGGCGTCTCGTGCCAGCCCGCCAATGACGACGAGCGCCGAGGAAGAGCTTGAGCGCGACCAGAGTACGGTGCCTAGGAAGCCGACAGATTGCAACGGGGTTCGTGGTGGCATCGGCCACCCTCGGGGTCGTCGTGCTCAGTGCACCGTGCTTGCTGCTTGCCAACTTCGCCGCCGCACACTCTGCCATGGATTGCATCACGGCGGAGCTCGTGAAATTTCAGTGTCCCAACGACAATGCTACGCCGGTTGCCTGCCCGCATCTTCAGCTGAAGAAGCATCGACATGCTCCAAGATGCCGGCCTTCATGCTTCGTCACTCGCCGGGACTCATACAGCACGTACATTCCGTACAACAAATACAACGTTAATGCATCAAGCCTTGTGTAATTACTCATTTGAACAACGACAGAAAATATGTCAGGCAAGTTCTGCTCTCTTCCGAAGTGTAGTCGTTCGCGTTGCTTTGAACCGACGCTCATGGGTGTACGGTACATTTCCAAGAGATGACCGTGTTTTGTTTTTATTCTAGTACGACAGTTCATCGGGCGTTCCCTACCTTTAAGAGACGTTGTAGAACTCTCCCGAAATCGTGCATTCGTCAAGAATTTCACCATCGTCCAATGACAGGGTTATTGCGTGATATAAATGTTAGGTCCAAGCTTTAAGTCCACTGCATGATGTCTTCGTTACGGCCATTCACCTAAACGTTCAGAATTTGCTTAGTAAAATAACCGTCGCCCTCTCCGTACCCTCGCCTAAAAATACCGAACAGTTATTTTATTGCGGGCGTGGCTATCCTCCGGCGCTTAACCAAAACAAAAGACTGAGTCCAGTGAAGCCATTTGAGCTGAAGTTACGACATACACACCATTGTCTCTTTACTGCTTTAGTGACTGTGTAACTGACACCTCAAGTCTAGATGGCCCTAAGAGGAAACGTAAGGGCTGCATTATATTGCTTTGCAATTTCTAAACATTTCTATGCTATATCGAAGAGAAGTGAAATCAAAATCCGCTGTGAGTATTTGCCAAGTCCAAACGATTCCTATATGTCGGTTACCTGTGTGCATTTTTTTTCTCAAGGAGGCGGCGGTGTGCTAGACGAAGCTACACGTCGTGCTTCGAAGTGTCCCGCATGTTCTGCAGGATGTTTTAACGTTGCGGAGAAATACAGTCTTGCCTACGTGCACTTTTTATGCTTTTTACTTTTCAAGCAAAGGTTGTATTAGCTGACTTGCGAGGTCAATAGTGGTGTGAAGTTGAAACGCCTTGCGGCAAAGCCAACTTTGTCCTTGTGCTCTAGTCACGACGACGACGACGATGAAGATGGTGATGATGTCCTTGAAATGTAAAACGTGCCCACGAGGGGAATTCGCCAGGGATGAAGTGTTGATTGTGCCTGAGCTTGAAAGGTTTCCGTGGATTCGCCTCCTACGGCACAGTTCTAGCTCTTCTATCGCAGCTGGCGCCAGCGCGCGATAACAAGTGCCGCGCTATATCACGCCCAATGGCAGCCGGTCAGGCGTCGTTGCTCGCATCCCGTCCACATCGCTGTTGCGGTTAGCTTTCTCTGGTAGAGCAGTTCATCTTCTCGCACGGCAATGGGTAGGCCGCGTGTTGCTTCGCTCAGAGCGAATGTGGAGAGCCATTCAAAAACGCTAACGCTCTTGATAATCACAGAAGAATGATGTATGGTAACATAACCAATCATTTGCGGTCGGGAAATGCTCAACGAAATGGAAAGGGTTTGTTTAGATCGATGCACACTTTCGCGTTTTCATTTCGATCATTGCCTTGATTTTGGTCGAAGTGTTTTTGTTTTCGTTTTTGGTTCATTGCGTTTCGATTTTGGTCGTTTTTGTTTGCACCGAGGGTCAAGCATCGAGGCCATTCCGTTTCTCAAAAGAAGATGTTATAATTTGTTTTTGTTTCACTCGCTTTCCTCGTCAGAATTACTTGCGCTGTCGATGCATTTTCGTGTTTTTTATTTGGAGATCCGTGAAAATTTATAATCAGAGTTTTCTTTTCCCCAGTATTTCTTCTCTTGTTGAGCCCTCTCTTTTTGTCCAACCTTCGTCAGTTGATATGGTCCTCTCGCTAACAATACCACCTGCCTGGTATCATCATCATCCACAGCCAGCGCCCCCTGCGCAGCCGCCATGCTTAGAGAAGAGAACGTCCAGCAGCCTCAAAGTGCCGTCGGAACTAGCCGCCGTCTGCGACGTTCTCATTGGCGCAGCCGCTGGAGAACCCGTCTCCAGCCTTCAGCCCACGAAGAACGGGGGTCGCCACCCGCCCCATCATCTTCATTCCTTCTTCGACAAAGCTGGCTGTCCCAACGGTTAGCCCGGCCGGGGCCGCTCGGTACAATAGCCTCCATTATAACCCTGTGGTCGTGGCTCGGCTGTTCGAGAAGGCGAAGGGGACGAGTACGGCATCTCGTGCACGTGGCGCGGACCGCCCCGTACGTGCCAGAGAGAGACCAAAAACCAAGGGGTTCGCAATCATATCGGTCACCCTTATAGTCTTCGTGCTCCAGGAGAGTGTATTGACTCCCTACACACTGCCATGGTCCAGCTCACTGCCGCACACGTCATTCTTTAACGTCCCAACGAGTTCACTACACCAGTTGCACGCTCGCATTTTTCGCCATGGAAGCATAGCGACGCTCCATCATGCTGGCCATCATGCTGTTCATCATGCTTCGTCGTTCAGCCCAAGTACTACAACACGCACTTTCGGTACAATGAAGACTACACCAACGCAGCACGTCCGCTGCAATGACTGTGTTGAAAAGGACACTAAAAATACCAGTCAAGTTTTGCGGTGTCCAGAAGTGCGGTCGTCCGTGTTGCTTTCTAGCGACACGCATGGCTTACCACATCGCACGGTACATTCGCGAGTAGGTTCGCGAAAGATTACCATATTCAAATCGTTCCTATCCGATTCTTTTTGTGAGCGTCTGTCTTCTCTATATTTTACGCCCACAACAATGCGCTGCTTCGATATTATGGTGATGCGAGAAGAATTTCGCAATCTACCAACGACAGGGGTGTCACGGGGTCTTCAGAGCTTGATGTGCATCGTCTGTTGTATGTGCCATGAGGCTTTTTCTGGATATCGAAAATTCGTTTGGTGCTATAAATATCGCCCCTCTCCATTGATCTTTTAAAGTGACTGAACAGTTGTTTCATTGTTTGCGTTGCTAACAAGACAAAGTACTAATTCAAGCACAGGCTTTAGAGCTATTGTAATAGCATACACGGCGTAGTACTTACGCTAACCTCGGCTGGGGCGAAGCCTCTTGTAGTAGAGGGTTTAGTTGATTTCTCAAAGCACTGCCCAATATTCTATGGCTTTTTATACGCATTCTCGTGCTGTAGCGTGCGAAGTAACAACGACACCCGCAGTTTAAGTTTGCCAACTCCCAACGTCTCAGCTACGCGGGTTGGCTGCTTCAATTTTCAATTGACATCAAAGTCGATGTGCTGCATGATGCTGACCGTCGTGGCTTGTGGTGCGCCGCTAGCTCAACAGTGCGTACTCGCGACACAAGCACGCTTACGTCAGGACAGCAAGTCGTGTGTAGCGTGTGCTTTTAAAAAAGACTAACAAAAGAACTTGGCCCTCTGGCTTCACGAAAGCGGATGATGAGTAATGGCACGCTACGCGGAGGTCACACCGAATTTAGGTGAAAAATACAGGTTAATTTTATTCCTCCACAGTTTCAAGAAAAATAAAAAAAAATTAGTGTGCTTTTCCGCGAGGACCCCAGCCATTTCCTAGTAAGTCAAGACGTCCACTCAAAAAACTTTGCCATTCTTTCATAAAGAAGGAAGAGAGAAACGCGAAAGCTTTCTTACATCACAAGTGCGCCAGAGCTGCGTCAAAAATATCGCTAGAAGTGCGTCCAGCCTTCGCAGGAAGTGTGTCAAATACATCCGTCAAACATTCAAAAGACCCAAATTGCAAACGACTAACGAACGCATGCGAAGATGTTTTGCGCACCAAGTAAATGCATCTACGAACGGTCTAACTGTTTACCGAGACGTGGTTTATGAGAAGGTACACCATTGCACTCCTCCTTCATGGTCGATGCGTGCATCGTCTTATCAACACAACCGTTCCATTATCGCGATATTCAATTAGTAACCGTTTTGACACATTTGAATGCTGGTTTCACGCACGCGCTGTGTGTCCAGAGATGTTATGACAGCTTTTCAGTCGACCAGCAGGTCTATGGGAAAATACATTGTTTTTTTTTACAAGACGCCATCGATCCCACAAGAAAGCTTTCGTTTTAAAAGCACACGTGCCACCGTATAAGAATCTAAACGGTGTCCTTATTGTAGGAGCCAAATGTGTTACCCCCGCACTAGGTCAGTACGTTGCCAACGGCGTACTGAGATTATTCCCTGCGTGTGCCGCGTGATAAGTGAACTAGATGACTCATGATTAAAATAGGTGCACGTCAGCTGCGGAGAACTCTCATTCTGGGTAAACCCGCCGCGGTGGTTCAGTGGCTAAGGCGTTGCGCTGCTGAGCACGAGGTCGCGGGTTCTATTCCCGGCCGCGGCGGCTGCTTTTCTGATGGAGGCGAAAAGCCAAAAACGCCCGTTTTTCCGGTGACCCGCAGTTGTCGCAGTAAGGGTTTGTGGTGACACCAAGTCGAAAAAGGTATGCCTTCGTAAGCGCTGCGTTGAGACGAAGTCGGTGATATAATGTCTCTAATCGGCGCGGAAGTACCTCTGGCAGCCTCATCCTGAGCTCAGGGTCTATGGAGCGTAGGAAGGCATGGTGGTGATCTGGAAGGGACCAGAGGCGGTTCCGTTCCATTGAAACAAGCTCCTTCGCCATAGTTGTGGCATCACGCTTAGTGAAAAAAAATCTTCCTCACATTGCGCATTTCCAGGCCCCTGCGAGCAGCTTCGTCCGCCTTCTCATTTCCTAAAACACCACAGTGACCGGGAAGCCACTGAAACGTCCAGCGTCGTTGGCAAGGTGGTGCAGGTATGTGATGTTGCGAGAGGCATGTTCATGTAGGGTGAAGCAGTCGCTGCGTCGCAGGGCTTGGAGAGCCGCCTTCGAGTCTGTGAAAACAGTCCATTGCTTTGGCTGCTGGCGTAAAATGTAGCGTATAGCTTCCTTGATCGCGTGAAGCTCGGCGGTCATCGATGATGTCGCACGCTCGAGGCGATAGGAGAACGTCTGGCCAGTAGAGGGAATAAATATTCCGGAGGAACTGCGCTCAGATGTGCAGGAGCCATCTGTGAAGATGTGGTTTGCGTCAGAGTACAGCCAGCTTATATGCTGAAGTGTTAATTGTAAGAGTACGCTTTGAGGCATGCTCTTTTTGGAGTCGATTCCGGGGATGCTGCATCTGATATGTAGGGCGAGAGGGTCCAGGGTGGAAAATTAGACGGCATTGCTTTTGGTGCCTGGGAGGGAACAAAAAGATTTAATGTCCTGAGTGTTTGCCCGAAACTCGAATTACCATCCTTCAACCATGCGTGTTAGTATACGGCTCTTGGCGTGCAGCCGATGTCGCAGATGTATTCGCACAGTCTCCTGGAGTCGAATCACTTCCAGAGGCAGACAGCCAGATTCAGCGATCGTACCTAGGCACGACGACCCTTTCGGGAGGCCGAGGCAGATGCGGAGGCAGTTGTTTCTGGCCGCATCTAGCTGCTTTCTGCTTGTGGGCGGGAGCTTCTGGAGGACAGGGAGGCTGTAACGCAATAGACCGTCGACATAGGCTTTGCAAAGCAGTACCATAGAGCGACAGTCGCTGCCCCAGCGACTGCCGGCGAGATACCCCAGGATTTTTGAGATGGCGGTGATTTTTGTACGGAGTTTCTTCACTTCAGGACCCCAGGAAAGATTCCGGTCTATTAAAATTCCGAGGAATCTGTGGGTTCGCACATATTGCAGGGTGCGGCCACCGAGAACCAGTGGATATCGTTTCATGTGCTTGCGAGTGAACGCAATGGCGACACTTTTCTCGGAAGATAGGTGGAGTCCTCTCGGTGAAAGGTACGCAGATATTTTTGCGAGAGCTTTCTGCAGCCTTTGCTGCGTGGTACGACGCGATCGCGACGCACTCCAGATGCAGATATTGTCCGCATAAAGTGTGACGTGGACACCAGGTGGGGCTTTTCATGTCCACGCCAGACGGCCCAACTTCCTACTATACTATAGAAAAAGGAGTACCTCAAGGAGCCGTCTTGAGCCCTCTGCTATTTAACCTTACTCTTATCCACCGCAAAGAGACCAAGAAACCAAAGACATTTGACTGATTGCTTATGAGGTTTAACGCGTCGGCGCTACACAGGCGATGAGGCTCACCGTAGAAGGTTCCGGATTAATTTTGACCCTTTTAGGATCTTTAATGTGCGCCGAAATCTCGGACACACGGGGATTTTCGCTTTTCGCCTTAATCAGAAAAGCGGCCGCCGCAGCCGCAAATTGAACCCGCGTGCTTTTGTTTAGCAGCAGAACGCCTTAGCCACTGAGCCACGGCGGCGGATAAACCAAAGCCAAGCAATAATTGAGAGAGAGAGAGAGAGAGAGAGAGAGAGAGAGAGAGAGAGAGAGAGAAAACAAACATTTTTAATTTGGAGCGTAATGGTGCAGGATGGTGAGAGCACCGGCGGGGGGCGTCCGCCAATCCGCGATGCCCTCGTCCTTACTGGCTGCTCAGGCCCTCTCTCTCAGCATGCAGCAGTAAAAAGAGTTTTTGGTAGGTGTTGCCATTGCCAGCCCTATGCTTCCATTTCCAACGCACGTATGCAGACTCAAGTGCCCGACTGAGGAACTTTGCACCTTGTTACCTCATTTTTCTCATTTTTTTAATTTTTAACCACCACGGTGTGGGTGGAGCTGCTAACCAGCTCCGACCTCTCAGAAGTGCTACGACTGGGGTAGAGGCCACCGATGATCAGCACGGTTCAAGGCGTCAGGCTCCGACCGGGCGGCGTATTTCCAAACGCTTCGCTGTACACCGCCCCACGTGACATGTCTCTGCGCGATGCAGAACGCTAATTATACGAGGGCTGAGGCGGCGCCCCGAACCGAAAGTGACCTAAAGAAACCAAATCCCCATTATTTGCAAAAGCAACACATAGAATTGAGTTTACAACGTACATATTATATTTAGAAATAATAACCAATAAGAAAATGCAAAGGTACACCTCCTGGTGCTCAACCCCAAGCCGTCGATGCCCGAACTCAGCACTCTACCTCGAGGCCACAGAGCCTGAACGGTGGGTTCCTTTTAGCAGGCGCTGAATAGAATAACGCGCGCAGGGACTACACACGTCACGTGGGCGCTCTCTGCAGCGAAGTGTTTGGAAACACGCCACCGGGAGGGTGAGCACACGGACTCAGACCAATAGTTTCTTCATCATAACCACTCTGGCTGTGTTTAAATTATTAGCAGTTTTGATAATTCGTTTTTTTCTCTTAATTTTGTTTCCCGCAATGCTCACTTTTCGAACTTTCCGTTATTAGCCCGCAGAATTTCTTTTCGTAAACGTCCCTATTTCTTGGTCAATCCCCGTGAGTGGGTACGAACATCATCGCATGCAACATGCCTGCCTGGCATCCTCATCATCACCATTCATACCCAGCGCCACCTTCGCGGCCGCCATTTTTATAGCTCAGAACAGCGAGAAGCCTGTTTCTGCCACCGAAGCTCGCCGGCACCTGCAACATCCTCTGCGGTGCGGCCGCTGAAGACCCCGCCTCCAGTTCACCACGAAGAACGGGATCGCCCCCCGCCCCACCTTCTTCAGGCGTCCTAGGACGACGCTGCCTTCCCCACCGGTAGGCCTAGCCACTGCTACTCGGCACAACTGCGCCTTCTCCAGCCAGCAGCCGCGGCTCAGTGATCCCACGAGGCGTAGGCGACGAGTACTGGCGTCTCGTGAAGGGACGCCATTAACGAGGACCCGCGCGGGCGATTGGAATGTGACCGGTGGTCGGTGCCAAGGGCGCCGGTACACTGTGCGTGATTCGTGATCATCGCTGTAAGCCTCACGGTTGTCGTGCACCTGAAACCGCGCGAGCGCCCGGCCAATTCCGCGTCCCCGCCTTCTGCCATGGTCCATCTTACTGCGGCCCACGTCAACTCCTATACGCCGCTTGCCTGTCGTAGACATTCTGCACCAGGGAAGTGCCAACGTGCTTCACGATGTCGGCCATCAGTCATCGTCCTTCAATGCTAGTTCTAAACCCCGTACGTACGCTTTAGGAAGACTACGTCAAGGATGCAACCCTTGCGCGGCGTCCGCGTTGAAAAAGGGAAAAGAATACCTTCAGTTTTTGTTTCTTCTGAAATGTAAATACTCGTCCACGTCGCGTTAAACAGCCGTCATTGTAGGCTTTTCACATCGCATGGTACATACGCGAGATATTGCAAAATGCCATTTTCTTTCATTGCGTTTTTTGATGTTGATGTTGTTCTGTGGGCATTCTGTGTTTTTCTGCGCCCCTGCAAGGTGGTCAGTTGACAGGATGATTGGTTTGCTAGGCGGGAAAACAAAATTCACGAATCACATACAGACATCTGGCCGCTAGAGAAACGCTACCTTTTGCGCACTGCTTGCCACGGTTGGGACTATGTTTTCTAATTTGGTGAATACCAATTCGGTTGCGTTTTAAGAGGTGTTACAAAAGGCGAAATGAGCAACTGGTTCTGATAAATCACGATTTTAAAAGTTCCGTCACGTTTCACGTAATTCTCAAACTTATCAAACTAGCTAGTTTAAATTGGTATAAATGGTAATCACTAAGCTCACATGCCGAATTGTTTGCGTCTGCGCTTCTGGCGCTCGGTGGTGTAGCTTCCAAGCGAGCACATGAGGATTGGGAAGTAATACGTGATAATATAATATATTGCTCCTGAGACAGATGTCTTCGCAGCAAGGCATTTACGCGAAATTGTGAAGCTGACTCGAAAGAGACACGGCATATAAAAACATGGAGTTTTACCAAGGCATTTATGTAAGGCATTGTCATTCATATAAAACTTTATATAAAATTTCTTCTAATGCTTTAAGAAAGACCTTCCAAGTAAAGTATTACTTTATATCAGTAAATCCTATTTCAATATTGCTCGGTATATAGTGATTTGTAGGGTTGACAGGTTCTTCAGGAGGTGCTCAACAAAATACCTTTCGACCTTCATACTCCGACTGGAAAAAAGTCTTCCCAACAAGCAATCTGTATGTAGTATCGAAGCCGTCTCGAGCCGAAGTATCGAAGAAGAGTCTACATCGCTTCATGCAGATACATCGGGTCTTATGGAAGTATTTATTGTAAGGTCCCGTGACGTCCTCAGTTTAGTAAGACGGCGTATATGCCACATGGAAAAGAGTTTTCTCACCTATGAATGTGTGGGCTGAAATGAGGCCGTAAGTACTCAATTTAGCATTAAGCCGACGTTGTCGTGGTTGTCCGGTAAAAAAATGGCTCCCATGTTGACACGTACAGAGAAAAAGAAAAAAAAGATGTTTAGGATTCTGTAGGAGCCAAATGCGTTTCCACCACGCTTCATACGAGCGTTGCCAACGACAAGTGAACGTGACTAGAACAAGTGTTCGTCAGCTACTGAGAACTGTAATTCTGGAGAAGCCGTAGAATGGGGTGTCACCAGTCTGCCTGTCAAGCAATTGCCGCCAAAAAGACTAAAAAGCTATGCAAAGAAGGGGACGCAAACAGTATGCAGCAGCAAAACGCCTTTGACAGGTATCGCCTGGATCAGTATAACGCTTTCGCCTTCAAAGCATATGCACAATGAATTGTCGGGAGGGATTTTTGATTGCTTGCTCAATTTCCCATTAATCTTTTTGACCGCTGTTTGTTTGTGTAGTTTATTTTCAGTTTCTCTTTCTTCTTTTAATATCGATGCCCGCAAAGGTTCTTTTCCAACTCACCATTATGCCGTGCACTTCTTCTTTTGTTCGGGGCCCTCTTCCCGACAAATCAGTGGGTATGAACCTCGCGAAACCTGGTATAATCATCATCATCGTCCTGCACAGCCAGCGCCACCTCGGCAGCTGCCATGTTTTCAGCACAGAACACCCAGCGGCCTCTCTTTGGCGTCGAAGCGAGCCGGCGTCCGCAACATCTTCTGCGGCGCCGCAGCTGAAGAACCCGTCTCCAGCCTTCCTTGCTCGTACAACGAGGGTCGCCAACCGCCCCACCTTCTTCGGCGTTCCTTGGACCTCGCTGCCTGCCCCACCGGTAGGTTCAGTCACGGCTGCTGGGTATATTCGTCTCGTCTACACACACCAGCCGTGGCCCAGAGAAGAGGAAGGTGACGAGTACGGCGTCTCGTGCGAGCACGCCAAGGACGACGAGCGCCGGGGAAGAGCCTGAGCAAGACCGCAGTACGGTGCCGTGTAAGCCGACAAATTGCAACGGAGTTCGTGTCGCATCGGCCACCCTCGGGGTCGTCGTGCTCAGTGCACTGCGCTTGCTGCAGGCCAACTTCGCCGCCGCACACTCTGCCATGGATCGCATCACGGCGGAGTTCGTGACATTTCAGTGTCCCAACGACTCTGCAGCGCCGGTTGCCTGCCTGCATCTTCAGCTGAAGAAGCATCGACATGCTCGAAGATGCTGGCCTTCATGCTTCGTCACTCACCGGGACTCATACAGCACGTACATTCCATACAACGAAGACAACGTAATGCATCTGCATCAAGTCTTGTGTAATTACTCTTTTAAATAACGACAGAAAATGTCAGGCAAGTGCTGTTCAGTTCTGAAGTGTAGTCGCTCGCGTTGCTTCGAACCGACCCTGATCTGTTTCCACAACGTATGGTACATTTACAAGGAATGACCGTAATTTGTTTTTATTTTAGTACGGCATTTCATCGGTCGTTCCGTACCTTTAACAGCCATTGTAGAACTCTTGTGAAATCAGGCCCATTCGTCAAGAATTGAACCATCGTTCAATGTCGGGGATATTGCGGGATATAAAAGTTTGTTCGAAGCTTGAAGCCTATTGCATGATGTCTTCGTTATGAAGATACACATAAACATTCAATATTTGCTTTGTACAATAAACATCACCCTCTCCGTGCACTCGCTTATAAAGACCGAACAGTTATTTTATTGCGGGCGTGGCTATCCTCCGGCGCTTAACCAAAACAAAAGACTGAGTCCAGTGAAGCCATTTGAGCTGAAGTTACGACATACACACCATTGTCTCTTACTGCTTTAGTGACTGTGTAACTGACACCTCAAAGTCTAGATGGCCCTAAGAGGAAACGTAAGGGCTGCATTATATTGCTTTGCAATTTCTAAACATTTCTATGCTATATCGAAGAGAAGTGAAATCAAAATCCGCTGTGAGTATTTGCCAAGTCCAAACGATTCCTATATGTCGGTTACCTGTGTGCATTTTTTTTTCTCAAGGAGGCGGCGGTGTGCTAGACGAAGCTACACGTCGTGCTTCGAAGTGTCCCGCATGTTCTGCAGGATGTTTTAACGTTGCGGAGAAATACAGTCTTGCCTACGTGGCACTTTTTATGCTTTTTACTTTTCAAGCAAAGGTTGTATTAGCTGACTTGCGAGGTCAATAGTGGTGTAAGTTGAAACGCCTTGCGGCAAAGCCAACTTTTGTCCTTGTGCTCTAGTCACGACGACGACGACGATGAAGATGGTGATGATGTCCTTGAAATGTAAAACGTGCCCACGAGGGGAATTCGCCAGGGATGAAGTGTTGATTGTGCCTGAGCTTGAAAGGTTTCCGTGGATTCGCCTCCTACGGCACAGTTCTAGCTCTTCTATCGCAGCTGGCGCCAGCGCGCGATAACAAGTGCCGCGCTATATCACGCCCAATGGCAGCCGGTCAGCGTCGTTGCTCGCATCCCGTCACATCGCTGTTGCGGTAGCTTTCTCTGGTAGAGCAGTTCATCTTCTCGCACGGCATGGGTAGGCCGCGTGTGCTTCGCTCAGAGCGAATGTGGAGAGCCATTCAAAAACGCTAACGCTCTTGATAATCACAGAAGAATGATGTATGGTAACATAACCAATCATTTGCGGTCGGGAAATGCTCAACGAAATGGAAAGGGTTTGTTTAGATCGATGCACACTTTCGCGTTTTCATTTCGATCATTGCCTTTGATTTTGGTCGAAGTGTTTTTGTTTTCGTTTTTGGTTCATTGCGTTTCGATTTTGGTCGTTTTTGTTTGCACCGAGGTCAAGCATCGAGGCCATTCCGTTTCTCAAAAGAAGATGTTATAATTTGTTTTTGTTTTCACTCGCTTTTCCTCGTCAGAATTACTTGCGCTGTCGATGCATTTTCGTGTTTTTTATTTGGAGATCCGTGAAAATTTATAATCAGAGTTTTTCTTTTCCCCAGTATTTCTTCTCTTGTTGAGCCCTCTCTTTTTGTCCAACCTTCGTCAGTTGATATGGTCCTCTCGCTAACAATACCACCTGCCTGGTATCATCATCATCCACAGCCAGCGCCCCCTGCGCAGCCGCCATGCTTAGAGAAGAGAACGTCCAGCAGCCTCAAAGTGCCGTCGGAACTAGCCGCCGTCTGCGACGTTCTCATTGGCGCAGCCGCTGGAGAACCCGTCTCCAGCCTTCAGCCCACGAAGAACGGGGGTCGCCACCCGCCCCATCACCTTGCGACCTCCTTCGACAAAGCTGCCGGTCCAACCGGTTAGCCCGACCGCGGCCGCTCGGTATAGCAGCCTCCATTCTACCCTGTGGTCGTGGCTCGGCTTTTCTAGAAGGCGAAGGGGGCGAGTACGGCATCTCGTGCACGTGGCGCGGACCGCCCCGTACGTGCCAGAGAGAGACCAAAAACCAAGGGGTCGCAATCATATCAGTCACCCCTATGGTCTTCGTGCTCGAGGAGCTTGTTTTGATTGCCTATACACTGCCATGGACCAGCTCACTGCTGCCGCGCACGTCACTCTTCAACGTTCGAACGAGTT
This sequence comes from Haemaphysalis longicornis, assembly GCA_013339765.2. NCBI lineage: Eukaryota > Metazoa > Arthropoda > Arachnida > Ixodida > Ixodidae > Haemaphysalis > Haemaphysalis longicornis. The sequence goes on along the minus strand of CM023449.1, from coordinate 85,858,274 downwards.
CACTACACCGGTTACGCGCTCGTATTTTTCGCCAAGGAACCATTGCGATATTGCGATGCTCCATCATGCTGGCCATAATGCTTCGTCGTTCACCGTAAGTTCTGCAACACGTACTTTCGATACAGTGGAGCATACGTCAGCGCAGCAAGTCTGGTGCAATGACTGTGTTGAAAAGGACACTAAAAATACCAGTCAAGATTTGCGGTGTCCAGAAGTACCCCCGTCCGTGTTGGTTTCTAGCGATACGCATGGCTTACCACATCGCACGGTACAGTCGCGAGTACATTCGCGAAAGATTAACATATTCAAATTGTTCCTATGCGATTCTTTTTGTGAGCGTCTGTCTTCCCTATATTTTACGCCCACAACAACGCGCTTCGTCGAGGTTATGGTGATGCGAGAAGAAATATTATGGTGATCCGAGAAGAATTTCGCAATCCACCAAAGACAGGGGTGTCACGGAATCTTCGGAGCTTAAAGGGAAGGTGAAGCGGTTTTAGAATTAAAAGAAAAGTTGACTAGCAGCAAGTACACATTTAATAGCTCCCGTGTACGACATATTTCGCAATACATGCAATAGAAGCGGCGCAATGCGCAAACAAAAGTGGCCCGATGCCCCGCCCCAATCTCGTCGCGCAATGCCGGAAGACCGAAGAGTGCGGGCAAAAACCGGCTGAAAAACGTCATATCTGAACTTCCGGCCGCATCGGCCGCCTCTGCCACCCTCTTTTCGCCGTGTTTCCTTGTGAATAATACGTGTTGTGGTTGATAGCACTTATTTGTAGAATTTTCGTGTTCAAAAAGTATGCAGGAACGTCAAATGAGGCATACGTTACCATGCCGTATTCCTAAGCTGGATAATGTCACGCAGGGATGTTTGATAACATACGGAAGCGACAACCGAGATGGCTGTGCTTGATGACAGAGAATATACTACACTACGTTAGACACTTCGTAAAACGCTCCAATGCGTTTTTCTTATTCCTTTCTTTATTTCTTTCTTTTTCTTTTTTGATGCGCCGGAAGTGAATGTTCCCATTAGATGCTAGATTTAGGAAGTATGGTGAATACTGCTGTACTTTGGCCCGGGATGTTTCGTTCAGTTCCAGAAACAAAGTGACATTTGTTCAGGAAATACCTGTTTCGTTAAACGCGTCGGTTTTCTTTCCCTGTGGGCTTAAAACAGTGTTCGAAAACCCAATTTTTTGGCGAAACTATAGGAAGGGGATAATGCTGATAGAAGTTTCCTCCCGGCTAAGAGGTAAAATGTATTCCTACAAAGTAACAGAACCAAGACCACCACATTACTTATTTTGCAAGTATACATGCCACGATAAGGTAATGTTTGTCTGGAATGAAAAAAAAAAAACACTCCGAACCACCACCGTGCCATAATTTGTGTTGACTGCGGGGGCCTAATTATTGGCCCAAGATTCCGTGTGCCTGCATATTATAACCTGGCAAGCACTTGTTGCTGCTGAACCTCAACTGTGCTCCAGTGATAGTCATTGATATATATAACGATGATACTTAAAAAATGGGACCGAAAAGTAAATATACGGCCCTTGTCTGACTAGCACGGTAAATGCTTAAATATAGAAATGCTGAAACAGGCCAGATGTATTATCACAAACGTTTGGTGATTGTTACCTAAAGTAACGTAACTACAACGTAACTGCCTTGTACGACTGGTCTGTTAATTTTAACGACGTGGCCGTAATATTGTAGCAGAATGCGCAACGCATACGCGAAAATCAAGCACTACTAGAGCCGATAATGCTGCGGAGCCCCCAGTATGCTACAGTGTTTTCAGAATAAATGCATGTCAAGCAGTAAGACGCACTCATCAAAGTGCAGCTAGCGATCGGGGAGGCGCCGTAGCGCCGCTGCCCAAATGGCGCGCGCGTGCGTGCGCGCGCGTGTGGGTCGGTGTATGGGGATGAGAAACGGGGCTGGGGTGGGCGACAACGAACAAAGGAAATGCGGAAGCAGAGTCCGCTTGTCGGTTTATGCGTGTACCGGCAAGATGTGTCTCGCATATACGTTTACAGCGCATGAACGCTATTTTTTCGTGCAGTGCACGTACGTGCTTTGCGCTGGTAGATTGTTTATAAAGCGGCGGTTAATCTTCGGCATAAATGGTTTCGTATATAGTAACAAAAAGTTCAGGCAGTACCTAATATTAAAATAAGGAATAGAAAGCCCCGATGCTGGTTGCCTAATTGAGAAATATTTTGACGGAACCCTATAGCCGACGCCACAGTCACTGCTTTGGGGTTCTCGGTCGTTTAAAGCAAATTTAAGCTCCAAGATAATTGAACCAACAGCACGGGAAGTTGGAAAATAAACTTGCAGTCATGTGCGAACATTAAACTGCAAGCTAAATTGCCGAAAAGGCAAGCGCCGCTGCCGTACGATCGTTGGCAATGCTTCCGACAACCCGCGCGGCCGAAGGGTGTCCTCCTTTGACGTCATCACGGGCGCAACCAATCAGGTACGTCAAAAGACGGAAAGCGCGCGTATTTCAAACGGGACCGCGTGTTTTGCAAGATAAATGCCGGTTGGACTCATGTACGATAAAATTCAATGTGACATTCGGAGTCAGCGCGCAAGTGACTATATAAACTTGCCTCTAACTCAATTTTTTTGGAAAGCGCTTCAGCTTCCCTTTAATGTGCATCGTCTGTTGCCTGCCTTATGAGGCTTTTTCTGGATATCAAAAATCCGTTTGGCGCAATAAACATCACCCCCCTCCATTGATCTTTTAAAGTGAGTGAACAGTTGTTTTATTGCTTGCGTTGCTAACAAGAAAAGGGTCTAATTCAAGCGCAGGCTTTAGAGCTATTGTAATAACATACACGGCGTAGTACTAATGCTAACCTCGGCTGGGGCGAAGCCTCTTGTAGTAGACGGTTCGGCTGATTTCTCAAAGCACTGCACAGTATTCTATGGCTTTTTATACGCATTCTCGTTCTGCCGCATGCGGAAGTAACAACGACACCCGTAGTTTAAGTTTGCCAACTCCCAACGTTTCAGCTAAGCAGGTTGGCTGCTTGCATTTTCCGTTAAGGACAGAGTCGACGTGCTGGACGATCCTGACCGTTGTGCTTCGTGATGCACCGCTAGCTCAACAGTGCGTACTCGCGACACAAGCACGCTTACGTCAGGACAGCAAGTCGTGTGCAGCGTGTGCCTTTAAAAAAAGACGAACAAAAGAACTTGGCCCTCCGGCTTCGCGAAACTGGATGATGAGTTATGGCACGCTACACGGGGGTCACAACGAATTTACGTAAAAATACTGAGTAACTTTGTTCCCCCGCAGTTTCAAGAAAAATAAAAAAATGAGTGTGCTTTTCCGCGAGGACCCAAGCCATTTCCTTGGTATCAATACGTCCACTGAAAAATACTTGCCATTCCTTCAAAAAGAAGGAAGAGAGAAGCGCAAAAGCTTTCTGACATCACACGTACGCCAAAGGTGCGTCAAAAATATTGCTAGAAGTGCGTCCAGCCTTCGCCCGAAGTGTGTCCAATCCATGCGTCAAACCTTCAAAGACACAAATCGCAATCGACTAACGAACGCATGCGAAGATGTTTTTGCGCACCAAGTAAATGCATCTACGAACGATCTAACCGTTTACCGATATGTGGTTTATGAGAAGGTACACCATTGTACTCTTTCGTCATGGTCGATGCGTGCATCATCTTATCTATAGAAACGTTCCATTATCGCGATATTGAATTAGTAACCGTTTTGACACATTTGAATCTCAGTTTCACGTACGCGCTGTGTGTCCAGAGACGTTATGACAGCTTTTCGGTCGACCAGCAGGTCTATGAGAAAATGCATTGTTTTTTTGACAAGGCGCCTTCGATCCCACAAAGGAAGCTTTCGTTTTAAAAGCCCACTTGCCATCGTATAAGAATTGAACCGGTGTCCTTATAGTAGGAGCCAAATGTGTTACCCCCGCGTTAGCTCAGTATGTTGCCAATGGCGTAACGAGATTATTCCCAGTGTGTGCCGCGTGATGGGTGAACGTGATGATACATGATTAAAATAGCTGTACGTCAGCTGCGGAGAACTCTCATTCTGGGTAAACCCGCCGCGGTGTCTCAGTGGCTAGGGCGTTGCGCTGCTGACCACTAGGTCGCGGGTTCGATTACCGGCCGATTCGCGGGTTCGATTCCCGGCCAATCAACCAATCAATCAATCAACCAATCAATCAATCAAACAATCAATCAACCAATCAATCAAACAAACAAACAATCAATCAACCAATCAATCAGTCAATCAATCAATCAATCAATCAATCAATCAATCAATCAATCAATCAATCAATCAATCTGGGTGAGCTAGCTGTAGCGTGAAGTGTCACCAGTATGCCTGTCAAGTAATTCCCGCCAAGAGACCAAGAAACCAAAGACACTTGACTGATTGCTTATATGGTTTAACGCGTCGGTGCTACACAGGCGTTGAGGCGCACCGTAGTAGGTTCCGGGTTAATTTTGACCCTTTTAGGATCTTTAATGTGCGTCGAAATCTCGAACACACGGGGATTTTCGCTTTTCGCCTCCATCAGAAAAGCGGCCGCCGCAACCGGAAATTGAACCCGCGTCCTTTTGCTTAGCTGCAGAACGCCTCAGCTCCTGAGCCACCGCGGCGGATAAACCAAAGCCAAGAAAGAAACGAGGGAGAGAAAGAAAATAAACATTTTTAATTTCGAGCGTAATGGTGCAGGGTGGTAAGAGCACCGATGGGGGGCGTCAGCCAATCCGGGATGCCATCGTCCTTGCTGGCTGCTTATGCCCTCTCTCAGCTTGCAGCAGTAAAAAGAGTTTTTGATAGGTGTTGCCATTGTCAGCCCTATGCTTCCATTTCCAACGCACGTATGCAGACTCAAGTGCCCGACTGAGAAACTTTGTCGTTTGTTTCCTCATTTTTCTCTCTTTTTTTTTAAATTTTTAACCACCATGGCGGGAGTGGAGCTGCTAACCAGCTCCGACCTCTCAGACGTGCTATACTGGGGTAGAGGCCACCGATGATCAGCACGGTTCAAGGCATCAGGCTCCGACCGGGCGGCGTATATCCAAACGCTTCGCTGTACACTTCCCCACGTGACGCTTCGCGCGATGCAGAAGACTAATTACACGAGGGCTGAGGCAGCGCCCCAAACCGAAAGCGACATAAAGAAACCAAATCCCCATTATTCGCAAAAGGAACACATAGAATTGAGCTAACAAGATATTATATTTACAAAAAAATAGCCAATAAGAAAATGGAAAGGTGCACCTCCTAGGGCTCGACCACAAGCCGTTGATGCCAGCTCTCAGAACTCAACCTCGATGCCACAGAGCCGGAACGGTGGGTTCCTTTTAGGAGGCGCTCAATAGGATAACGCGCACAGGGACATCACACATGTCACGTGGACGCTCTGTGTAGCGAAGTGTTTGGAAACACGCCACCGGGCGGGTGAGCACACCGACTCAGATCAATAAAGTTTCTTCATCATAACCACTCTGGCTATGTCTAAAATATTAGGAGTTCTTATATTCGTTTTTTCTATTAATTTTGTTTCCCGCAATGCTCACTTTTCGAAATTTCAGTTATTACCCCGCTAACTGAAATTTCGAAAAGTGAACAATTATCCTATGCGAAACGCCCCATCGCCATCCTTCTGCAGGAGACTCGAACAGCCAACTTTCACATCCCTGGATACATCAGCCACTTTCTTCCTACGATTACACATACGGCGACAGAAAAGCCTGCGGGACAGAATGGGATGTTCATTCGCTCCGACCAAGTATACACCCTCATCGACACACGCAAATACTGCACCTGCATGCAGGAGATCATCGCAGCACGCATACAGCTGGCCACCGGCTCAAGAAAATTTAAGACGTACATCCTGGTATCGGCATACTACCGTCCAGAAACCAGCAAGAGCACAAAAGGGTCCTTCGAGTGGGTCGGAGAATTGCGCACGCTCTACCCAACAGACCACATCATCATAGGTGGGGATTTTAACGCCAAGCACACCACCTGGAACTATACTACAAACTCCCCGCGAGGCAACGACCTGCAGGCTTCCATGGAAGCGTATGGTTTCTACCTTCAGAATAATATTGCCACCCATACCAGAATCGGTTTGCACGTGAAACAAAGGGACACTAACCCAGATTTGACTTGGGCAGACGGCCCCCTCGTCCATGACTGGCACGTTGCAACAGACCCTTGGGGTAGTGATCACTACCCCATATGGTTTGGGCTTAAACGAGCTCAACTCCGGCAGGGCACACGGCGAATTACCACCACCAATTGGGAAGCCTTTCGATCCTGCTCCATCTGCCCAACTAAAGCGCACGACATAACTAGCCTCGGTAACGAAATACAGCGCGCTTATCAAACAAGCTCTCAATGTTCCACAGTAGATGAAGACTGTCCTTGCCCTGACCGGCACTTGCTAAACCTATGGGATACCTACTACATACTCGTGAACCGCTACAAATGTAATGGGAGGCGATTTCGAGACCTGAAGCGAGCCCGGCTCAAACATAAAGAAATTAAGCGATACGAAAAAGAACTGTCTTTCTTGCGTTGGACGGAATACTGCGACAGCTTCAACAAAGACACCTCTACTAAAAAGCTGTGGCACACATTTCGATCCCTTAACGGCAAGAAAAAGACTGGTAACTGTATTGCCAAAATTGCTCTCAACATTGGGTGTTCTATCGAAACAATTGAACAAGAGGCCGCTTACAACTTCTTCCCCAACGCCAGCCTTACGCCTCCACCTCCCCACCCTCGCGTAACGGTTACGGACGAGGACAATGAAGAATCACTGTTCACTATGGCGGAAATGGAGACTGCCCTCCACCAGGTTAACAAGCGTAGCGCTCCTGGTAAAGACGGTATCACTTGGACTATGCTTCAGAATTTAAACGAACAAAACAAACAACTCCTCCTCCAACTCCTCAACGATGTTTGGAAATCTGGCTCCATCCCTGCCTCCATGAAACACTCGGTTATACAACCTATCCCCAAGCAAGGGAAACCAACAAACCACGTCCGTAACCTCCGACCAGTCTCTCTAACATCCACGATAGGTAAACTTCTTGAAAGGATGGCTGCTAATCGTCTCACTTACCACTTTGAACAAATGACCAACCACTTTCACCCTGGCCAGACTGGTTTCCGCCCCAACATGGGGACTCATGACAGTCTGTGGCTTCTAAGACGGCTCATCAATTCAGCTCGACCAGGCCCGCCATCAGGACAACCACATATTCTGGTGGCAGTTGATCTGCAGAAGGCCTTCGACACGGTGTCGCACGAAGCCATACTGGCCGAAATCGAGAAACATTATCCGGGCAAGAGGATGTACAACTACGTTGCCAGTTTTCTAGAAAACAGAACGTTCGAGATTCGAACGGGCAACGACGATCCGAAGACATACTACAATGATCGCGGAGTACCACAAGGCTCCATAATATCACCCCTGCTATTCAATTTGGTGATGAGAAAGGTGGCAATTGACATACATAAAACCAGCGGCGCGCGCCTCACCGTCTATGCGGATGATATCACGCTGTGGACGGAGCGAGACGATTATCCTACCACTGAGGAGGCGTGCATAGACCTTCAAGCAGCCCTTTTTGCCCTAGAAAACGCCATCCAGGCAGCAGGAATGCATCCCTCACCGGAAAAGTCCACTCTACTGCTTTTGGGTGGCAAAGAACAGGAAAGACAAAAAGTCCATCTTTACCTTGAAAATCAAGAGATTCCGCTGTCCTCGCAAGGTTGGATCCGCCTACTCGGCGTTCCTATCAGTCAAAAAGGCAACGCCACAGAATGGCTCAAGCAGGTCCGACAGGGCTGGGATGCTACAGCCCACCTTATCCAAAGAATCGGCACAAAATTCGGTGGCGCAAGCACTGCCCTCATCCGGAACATCGGTAGAGCCATTCTAACTTCCCGGCTAACATATGGCGGGACCTGCTTCAACCTGACGCAAACCCAATTAAATAAAGTTCGAACACTGCATCACAAACTGCTTCGAGTCATCACCGGACTGCCTCGGCATACGAAGCTAAATGACTTGTATACTTTTGCATCGCTGCCACCAATTGAAACAACGCTGGAAGCAGCGCGCGACAACCATTCCGACCGTCGCGAACTCACCGTTCAAGGTCGTCATCTCATCGCCTACGATGAGACGCGAACTTTTACACCTGGCCCGTCAGCAGACCCTTCTTTGACCCGAAACCCGCCTTGGCAATGGACACAACCGGTAAATCACAAACCAAGGTCGACAAAAGAGCGCAAAAGGCACAAGCATCAAAGAAACACCCTATCTCGCTTCCAGCACCTACTAGAACCAGGCACATATGCCATCTACACTGATGCCGCACTAGCATCCGACCGATTTACGTGCGGGATACACCACGTCAACGATCCGAGCTTGACAGAGTACTTGACGTTCTCTACGAAAACAGAAATCGACCCACTTACAGCAGAACTTAAAGCCATTCTACTGGCCACCGCCCTACTTAAGAGGGATCTCCCGTCCATCAAGACAAAACACAATCCCTCTAAAGTCGTCATATATACTGACAATGCAGAGGCAATCAGCACAATGCACTCTCCAGATCCGCATGACTATATCTCCAATGCAATTAGACGAACCATCGACAACCTTGCCGAAATGAATGACACCACAATTCTTATAGAATGGACCCCCGGCCACCAGTCTAACCCAGGGAACGAGACGGCCCATCGCATGGCATCTGTGTCACTTCGTACCTCCCAGAACTCTCGTGCGATGCCCGCCCCACTTCCCGAACCTGCCCTCAACAGCCCAGTCGTCGAACGCCGTATCCGAAAAATGCGGCGACGCCGTCACCTCCAGGAAACGACCCCAAGGCCAGACCCACCAGTTCCCGAGGACATCCCGCGAGGCCTCCAGGTCCTTCTGCACAAGGCCCGCTCCGGCACAGCGGTCACTCCTGACGTCCGCGACCGATGGACCTGGTACCGACGTTTCGGCAGAAAAAGACCAGATGGCTCCACACCTGTTCCTCCTCCTACCCTTCCCTGCCCCTTGTGCAGTGCCGACCAACCCACCATACACCACCTTCTCTGGAACTGTGCCGGACTCTCCGAGGAACGGCGTAGGTGTCTACCTCCTCACGTCACTTCCCTTCAAGAATGGATAACGCCTTCGAGCGACGTGAAAGAAACTTTACTGACCCTGTGGGCATTTGCTGAACGTACAGGTGTAGTGAAAATGACCTAAATCAAGTGGTCCGTGTGCGGGGCGGACATGCTTTGTGATTGAACCCAATCCCCCCGCTGGTTTATTTCCCCTCCTCTTCCTCCCGTTCCCCTGCACGAGGCGTCCGACCTCTCCCTTCTAAATAAATTCATTCATTCATTCATTCATTACCCCGCTGAATTTCTCTTCGTAAACGACCCATTTCTTGGCCAATCACCGTGAGTGGGTATGAACATCATCGCATGCAACATGCCTGCCTGGCTTGATCATCATCACCATTCATAGCATGCACTACAGTGTACCGGCGCCACCTTCGCAGCCGCCATCTTTAGAGTTCAGAACAGCCAGGAGCCTGTCTCTTCGGTCGAAGCTCGCCGGCGCCTGCAACATACTCTGTGGTGCGGCAGCTGAAGACCCTGCCTCCAGTTCACCACGAAGAACGGGGATCGCCACCCGCCCCAGCTTCTTCAGACGTCCTTGGACGACGCTGCCTGCCACACCGGTGGGCCTGGCCACGGCCACTCGGTACAACTGCGCCTTCTCCACCCAGCAGCCGCGGCTCAGTGATCCCACGACGCGCAGGCGACGAGTACAGGCGTCTCGTGAAAGTCCGCCATTGACGAGGACCCTCGCGGGCGATTGCAATGTGACCGGGGGTCGGCGCCAAGGGCACCCATACACTGTGCGGGATTCATGATCATCGCTGTAAGCCTCACGGTCGTCGTGCGCCTGAAACCGCGCGAGCGCCCGGCCAATTCCGCGTCCCCGCCTTCTGCCACGGTCCATCTTACTGCGGCTCACGTCAGCTTTGCAAGTCCCAACGATTCGTATACGCCGCTTGCCTGTCGTAGACATTCTGCACAAGAGAAGTCCAACGTGCTCCACGATGTCGGCCATCAGTCATCGTCCTTCAATGCTACTTCTAAACCCCGTACATACGCTTTAGGAAGACTACGTCAAGGACGCAAGCCGTGCGCTGCGTCCGCGTTGAAAAAGGGAAAAATACATTCAAGTTTACTTCTCATACTCGTCCACGTCGCGTTAAACAGCCGCCATAGTCAGCTTTTCACATCGCATGGTACATACGCGAGATATTGCAAGATGTCATTTTCCTTCGCTGCGTTTTTTGATGTTGATGTTGTTCTGTGGGCATTCTGAGTTTTTCTGCGCCTCTGCAAAGTGGTCAGTTGACAGGATGATTCCACGAGAAGAATTTCGCCATCTTTCAATGTTAGTTGTATGCTAGGGTGCAAAGGAGTGCCAGTAGCTTGATTTGCCTTGTAGCTGTTGCGCCTGAACATCGTAGGTTTGTCGCATTAAACAACGCCCGCCCGGCCCCCTCCGGGCTCTATAAAACAAAATATTGCTAGCATCACCAACGCCTGACCCGTTGCTCATTCAGGTGCAAGAATGACAGCCTTTTGTTTGCGCATTCACGGCTTGGCTCAGTGCTGCTTCATTGAGTGTGTTCTATGCCACCTTGACTGCAGTGGTGAGTGTTGTGAAGATAGTGTGCTTCAGTCAACGTAATGGTATCAAGTGCTTTGAGGGTTAGTGGTACCGTGGAGGAGGGAAACCAGGTTGAAAAGTGCGAATGGAGGAGGGGGAGGTTGGGGCTGTCCCTGCGTTCTAATACGCCATGAGAACGTGTGCCCGGTGTTAAACAGAACTTGCATACGGCAGGGGTTTGCGTAGGGAACGTACTATGGAGGCGGCCTGTGTGAAAGGAGGTATTTCTTTGTAGTCGTAGAAGTAGTATTCTTCTTTTGAGTTTAGGTAAGTGCACGTATGGTTCCGGGAGTCCACTGCGAATAAAATCTGGCTGCAAAGACGCTTTCTTGCGCATAAAATGAATGCCGATCAAGTGAAATGACCAGTTTGGGTGGAAAAAAGTCATTTTTATCACACTACTTTTTTTTTCACTTTTTCGACACTACGCGCTAGCGCGTGCTTCAGTTTCTTACTAGCGAAACTTCTGCGCCATCTCTTGTCGTTTGAGGGAAAAGAAAACGAAAGGAAGTGCAGTGGGGGTATTATTCAGCTCGGTAGGGAGCTCCGCTGCATACAACCTAGTGCGGAGGAAGGCCAGTAGTGTGGGAGGGAAACGGGTGCTGTGCGCCGGGTCCGGATGGAATAATCTCAAATAAGCTCTTCCGTAAGTTGGATGGAAAATCTATTACGAAGTTAACTGAGGAAGTCAAGAAAATCTGGGAGATCGGGCTCGTTCCACATTCCTGGAAGGCGGCCTCGGTGGTGCTCATCCCAAAGACAGGCAAACCTCTTACGCCGGACAACATGCGGCCCATTTCGCTTACGTCCTGTGTGGGCAAGGTGGCTGAACATACGATTCACACTCGGGTTTCCCGATACATAGAAAGCCAGGAGCTGTTTCCGCACAATATGGCATGATTTCGACCTGCACTATCCACACAGGACGCCATGCTCCTTCTCAATAAACAAATTATTGACAGCTACACCAGGGATACTAGAGGCATACTCGCGCTAGGCCTAGCTAGAGCTTTTGATAACATCTCGCACACATTTGTGCTTGAGGAAATCTCGGAGATGGGCCTGGGACGTTTCCACGCATATGTTTAGCTGCTTTATCAGGGATCGCTAGGCTACCATCCAAATCGGTCAAATTAAATCTGAGGAAATTGACCTTGGGAGTGAGATGCACCCCACAGGGTGCAGTCATCTCTCCACTTCTCTTCAATATTGCATTGAAGGGCCTTTCGGAGCGACTGGCCACGGTGTGCGGGACCAACCATGCTCTCTACGTGAACGATATCACCGTGTGGTGCATGGGAGGGTCCGACGCTGAGGTAGAGGACGTGCTTCAACAAGCATTGGACATAACAGAAAATTTTCCTCTTGATTCGGGACTGAGCCTGTCACCGGTCAAGTCCAAGTTATTACTCTACAGACCCACTCGACCGGGGATGAGGAACCTCACTTTTTAGAGCAGATTCCCATAGCTATATGCACACGGGATGGGCAGAGAATCCCCAGTGTAGACTCCATCAGGATCCTCGGACTTTTACTGGAGTCAAAGGGGCGCAACTCTATGACTATAGCCCGCATCACCTCCAAGACGGAGAACATGCTTAGGCTCATACTCAGAGTCTCTAACCGCAGGGCAGGGTTGAGCGAGAGCAATCTACTTCGGCTCTGTCATACGTTTCGTGTGAGCCACATTAATTACGTTGCTTCGGCTCTGCACTGGTTCAAAACGGAGGAGGCCAAAATCGATGCACGAATGCGCAAAAGCATAAAGCGACTTCTAGGCTTGCCTCTCAACACAAGCACTGAGAAATTGAGAAGCTCATGCAATTGGTCATGCATAATTCCCTCTCGGAGGTGATCGAGGCCCAGAAGACGGCTCAGGTCATGCGTCTATCGTCCTCGCGGGCTGGTAGGTGCATCCTGAAATCCATTGGCTGCGGTCTTAAGGATTCTAACGAGCGTGAAGTGGCTTTATCGCCCTCGATCAGAGGTACGTTTACAGTACATCCGCATCCAAGAAATGTCCATCCGCAATACAATGTAGGGCGCCGCTTAGCTTGGACCCGCTCTCTATTGACATCGGTTGCAGAGAGACCGGAACTCGCGACCTTTGTCGATGCAGCCCAGTACGAGCGCTCCGACTGCTTCGAAGTAGTCTCGGTCAACCATAGTGGTAAACTCCTATGTTCTGCCTCAGTTAGAAAGGTATCGGCAACGGTGGCTGAGCAAATCGCCATTTTTATAGCAATGACAGACCCATCGCGTTCAAATATCTTCACAGATTCGCGGTCCGCAGCTAGGGCTTTCGCCTCGGGCTCGATCTCACGAGAAGCAGCGGCCATCCTCGGCAGTGAGGGCGCTGCCGGATTTCACACCATAAAATGCTTCCCGGCCCACATGGGGGCCAACGTACCTACATCCCGATGTTCCCAACGCTAATGAGTTTGCCCATGACCGTGCACGAGGTTTCGCTCACCGCGGCGGTCCCGGCGAATTCGCAGGCAGGGTCGCCGGGAGGTACAGGGACTCGCTCCTCACCTTCCACGAGGTCACGACTCACTCTCAACTCTCTCGGAGGACTTTTCCGCTTCCTCACCCTCACCTCACTCGAACGCAATCGTCGGCATTCAGCATGCTTCAAACGGGATCTTTCCCTTCGAGGGGAAGGTTTAGCCACTTCTCGCCCAATATAGAACCGCATTGTCCGGACTGCGGAGAGGCGCACTGCTCACTAGCTCATATGCTCTGGCAATGTCCTGCGTTACGCGATGCAGAGTTCACCAAAGAAGAGGACTGGGAGGGAGCCCTTAAAGGAGCCATGAAGAGAAAACACAAGTTTAGTTCATTCGAAAGATTGCCTCGTTAGAACCATAACGACACCACTTATAACGCAAACGTCGCTCAAATAAGCTACATAATTAGGAAAAAAGGAAATGACCATGCGACCCACCAGCTCATTTTCCGCAACAGAACCTATGATGTCACTCGAGAATGCTCTGCGATTGGCGGAGGCCGGCAAAAGCAAACGCATGTTAGGCAGGGCTTACAGTTTGCATAGCGAGCTAAATGCCCGTGAAACATACTGTACATTCTTTTTATGACAAAGAAGGGTGGAGTAAACGGTTGAAGTTCCGAACGAGCACGCAAGCGTGTGCGCCAATTCGTACGAAACTACCGCCGGCCGATCTCGACATCTCGCCGTCGCGCAGACGAATTTTCGGGTTCAAGGCTCTTAGGGGCCAACGAACCGTTCCAGCACGTACAGCCGCGACCTTGCTTGGTATCTTAATCCCTTGACAGGAGCTTGGCCGTCATATCGCCAACCAGCAAAGGTTAAAATAGAAACGAGGGGAGTAAGGAACAGCAAGAAGCGACGAGATAGTGCCAGTCGTCGCAGAAGTTTCGAATGGTGCTGGCTTGCTGCTGTCGTTACGAGCTCGTTTACAGTTTACAACCACTGAAAACTTCAGTTTGTTCGAGTACTTTACAATGAAATTTTGTTGCTGCAATTTTGAAATGCCCATGTAGTACGGGCAAATCGTCGAGGGAGTGCGACATCCCCGTCGGTGCGGAGATCACTTTTCATGTGCTGCCCAACGACGAACCTCGGCGAAGCAAGTGGCTACGTTTTGTGAACTTTGCAAACGGAGGAGAAAGAGAGCTAAAGGAAGTACGAGTGTGCTCGCTTCATTTCCGAGGAAGTGATTACGGCAGGGACCCTTACGTTAGCTCACTCCTGGGACATGCTGGCGCTCGTCGCCGACTTCGTCAAATCGCCGTCAAAGCGCTCTGACCTTGGGAGACAAAAATGCCGTACACACCGCGCATTGACGCTCGTATCTTTCTGGTCGGAGCAGAGAGCTCGCGCGAACGGCTTTCCATACACGACACCGGCCAACTGGCATAAGCGATACTGCTACTGAAATCGAACTATTATTAACCGTAATAAAAATACGGCACATACGTACCAGTCTGTATTCTTCCGTCGCGACGGGGCTGACGAGGCAGCGGTGCCGACGGCAGGGCGTTCGTCTGTTGTGGCTATCGCGGAATGGTCGCTTTCCTGTCCACCGCGTATCCCACAACTCTTGCCGCTCGTGCACTTAGAAGCATTGAGCGTTCAAGTGGTGTGAGGTTGTTAAATGCAAGCCCGAGCTCCTCGGCGAGAGTTTTGTTCTCCGGATCAGGCGATCCATGACTAGGGCTGCGGGTGCACTAGTTTTTACTAGTATTTTTAAAATGGCCGCCGTTTCGGTCGACTCCCGCGTGTGGGTGCTATATGGAGTCGACATACTAAGTATCTCTTTCATGGACCGGCTCGTATGACGCCATTGTTCACGTCACGAAATGTGCAATTTTAGCGGGAGATTTAAAACTTTGGCTTAATTGCCTCATTTCTCAGTGAATAAAGCATCATTTGCTTCCGGGAAAGCGCTTGGGGTACTATGAAACACCTAATCTTTCGAATAAAACAAAGTTTTGTTTTCTCTTCATGGCTCCTTTAAGAGCGGCGACCTTTCGGTTCAGCTTCGGGCTGTCCAGAGGGTCTGCGAGAGGGCGGAGGGTCACGGCCTTCCGGTCCCTGCGTGGGAGCGGCCCGCGACTGTCACGGACTCCCCTTGATAGGGGCGGTCCAAGGCAGTTACTCAGGACCTGAATAAAGTTCTTTGGCTGTCGGTCTGTATCGCTTGAAGAGACACGTTTAGAAACGGGTTAGCCTCTACCGGTAGAGAACTCCGTCGCGAATACAAACGCACTTCCCCCGTCGACAGTGGTAGTTTTTAAAGGCAGGATGTGCCAAATGGCGTGAAAATAGGCACCACCGCTCCGTACACTTTCCTACAAAACGATTTGTGAAGTCGCAAATCGTCATAGCTAAAGCGGGATTGAAGGAACAAAGCCGGCGTCAAAGCCATCCAGAAGGCCAAACAGTCACCGCGCAACTTGTCCTGTACTGGGTTTGAGGCAGTGCATTAAAATCACCGTGTAATTTGATGAGTCACTACAGTACCCTTCTTCTCATTTCTCTTTTCTTGCTTCTGTCGAAAAGAAATAAATATAAGCCATCCAATGAAACCTCAACGCAGCTGAATTTTTAGCTACGACTATTGATAGGGGCGGTCCAAGGCAGTTACTCAGGACCTGAATAAAGTTCTTTGGCTGTCGGTCTGTATCGCTTGAAGAGACACGTTTAGAAACGGGTTAGCCTCTACCGGTAGAGAACTCCGTCGCGAATACAAACGCACTTCCCCGTCGACAGTGGTAGTTTTTAAAGGCAGGATGTGCCAAATGGCGTGAAAATAGGCACCACCGCTCCGTACACTTTCCTACAAAACGATTTTGTGAAGTCGCAAATCGTCATAGCTAAAGCGGGATTGAAGGAACAAAGCCGGCGTCAAAGCCATCCAGAAGGCCAAACAGTCACCGCGCAACTTGTCCTGTACTGGGTTTGAGGCAGTGCATTAAAATCACCGTGTAATTTGATGAGTCACTACAGTACCCTTCTTCTCATTTTCTCTTTTCTTGCTTCTGTCGAAAAGAAATAAATATAAGCCATCCAATGAAACCTCAACGCAGCTGAATTTTTAGCTACGACTATTCCTATTCGTGGGTGCATAACCCATTTATTGAGGACATCATCATCGTCGTCCCCGTCGTCGACATCATCATCCTCACTTGCCCGTTTCAGTGGCGGTTGTGGTGACATGCATATTTCTAGAGGTCCTCCCAATAATCACCAGCATTCAGGACCTATCCTTCGCACCCCCTAACCCCTCAGGATATACCATATACCATGATTCAATGCAGTCTAGCTATCCGTGCCATTCACACGAGTAGTATTCCTGAAGAACTACACTGTGATCTACGCAAAGCCGTAACAAACCTACGTCCACACACTGTCACGCTGAGGTGGATTCCTGGTCACGCTGGAATCCCAGGCAATGAGGCAGTGCAAAGCCTCGCCCGCGAACTTCTGCAGCGGGTGCCCGCAACTCCCTGGCCTTATCCACCGACGCGGGACACTACTCTCCCCTGCAAACAAGAAATAAAGCTTCGCTACAAGAATATAAGAGACACTCTTCGTTCACTTCCTGTTCCAGACAAATCTCTAACCACCACGCAACTACGCATTCTTCGACGCATACAGTTAAATGCCTTTTTTACACCTGCTCGTCCCTTTCTCTACTGTCTGCGACACTCCCCCGCATGTCCCGATTGTACCTAACCGTACGCTCATTTAGAACACTGGGTTTTCTCCTGCCACATTGCAATTCAATCCCCACACTTT
>CM023449.1:85791210-85836210 GCA_013339765.2 Haemaphysalis longicornis | reverse complement strand
CCATCTAGGAATGCAATTCAGAAGACCATGCCGCAAGCATTTCTATACTCGTTTGGTTCTAAGGTTGCTGTAATTATTGACTGTTTTGAGGTAAAACTGAGCGGCCATCTTCCATGGAGCCACGTAGTGAGACCTGGTCGCAATATAAGAGCAGTAACACGGCCAAGTACTTAATTGGAATCAGCCCTCAGGGTGTCATAACGTTTATTTCTGAGGGGTGGGGGGCAACATGCAGTGACAAACACATCACAGAGAACTGCGGTGTACTAGACATGTTGACGCAGGGCGATCTTGTGTTGGCAGACCGGGGGTTTGACATTGCGGACACTCTTGGCCTCTACTGTGTACAGCTGCATGTACCTGCCTTCACGAAAGGAAGGAATCAACTTACGGCCTTGGAGGTGCACAACACCAGAGAGCTTGCTAGTGTCCGCATCCATGTGGAACGAGTGATTGGTCTTGTGAGGAACAAGTATGTTATTATGAAGGCTGTACAACCAATCGATTTTGTTGCATGTCGGCAGGACGACCCAGTGCCACCCCTAGACAAAATAGTGACAGTTTGTTGTTCTCTTTGTAACATCTGTCCATCTGTGGTTCCACCGAACCAGAAAGAACCTGTGTGAACACTTTCCTGTCCTAAATAATGGTTGATCAGCCTGGTTGATTACGAGGGTTGTACTCAGCCGATTTCTCATCTCATTGATCACGTGGCAGTAGTTCATTGTAGAGTACACTTTTTCTGAAACCAGCTTGTTTTTTAGGTTAAGGAAAATCAGGCTTTTTTTTCTGCTTCAGATAACCTTCATGGTCCTTGTAAAGAACTGAAAGTAAGCTGGTGGGTCTACAATTCAAGTGATCTACGTCTTCATTCTTTGTATCAATTTCATGTGATTATTTTTCTAGCTTATTAGTACATTATGGTCTTAAGACGTGTATAGAGTACTGAGAGTTTCCCAGGTATGATGTCCCCTCCATCTTTAATCAGTTCGACTGCTATGCTGTCTTCGCCATCCCTTTTTCTGTGATACATGTCTAGTACGGCCTTTCTGCCTTCATTGATAGCGGCACATGGAACTCCAATGCTGTTTGCCGTTGATTTCACTCAAGGTTGAATGACTTGTCTATGAACTGTACAATTCAGAGTGGAAGTCCTCTGCTGCATTCCCTGTATCATCAAAATTGCTAAAAATATTGCCTTGTCTTTTATTTTATTGCGTGGATTTTGGTCTTACCTATACAATTTCTTTTTAGCCTTTTTAACGGCGGAGCTGCTGTTACTGGCCGCAAGTTTGCCATTGGAGGCAAAAATACCAAGAAAATGCCAAGAACTTGTGAGCACGTGCCTCATAGCAACCGCTAAGTTCCCGGCTCACGCAGTGGCTTTAGCAACAAAAAAAGAGAAAAAAAGAAAGCCCTCCAGTACCGTCACAAGGAGCTACTACGCGTGTAATGCTTGCATGAGAAACACAACGACATCGGTGAATATGGTGATTACTACTTGCAGAGTGCAAAGCGATGACGAAAGTGGCTTTAGCATAAAAAAAAAGCCCTGAGTGCTATCATCAAGAGCTACCGCACATGTAATGCTTGCATGAGGAACACACCAATATTGATTAATATGATGATGACTACTAACTGACTACAGTTAAAAACTGCAACGAAACATGTAAAACAATTTCAAACCCGTACAAATGCATGCCGACATTTGTCGCAAAGATGACGACGACCTCTTCGATGCATATGACGATTACTAGCTAGCACTGCAACTATGCAAATAAGCAATAATACTGAAACTTAACTGTCCGGCAATGCTCACCTACAACAGCTTCTCCATTCAAGCCTTGCTCTAGAGTGAAAGCTTCCCTGAATTATTTTCCTGCTGCCTCAATCACTGACGTTGTTACTGCATTTGTCCTCAGCTTTCTGCTTGGATAGCTCGCCAAATTCTATTTTATCTGTGAAGGTGTTTATGTTAAAAGTCACAAATGATTGGCACAGTGATTGAAATGTAGTTGCCTTTTATTGGTTTTGATAAGGCCCTTCAGCCGTAATTAGCTGGAATTTTGGCTGCAGCAAATCACTGTTGACTGCTGTCCAAGCTGGAGCAGTCATCACAAAACCCACTGCTTTTGTTTGGGTGCCCGCTTAATCCCAATGCAGCTGTAATGGAACCATCCATATTTGCAGTTTTTGCCGTCACATGCGAGCATTCGTCCTTGTTCGGGCCCCTGACAATAGCAGAATGTGCCTGCACTAGCTGATGATACCAGGCTCTTCTTGGTGAAATATCCCGATAGGAGCTCATGCAAGATTACTTTCACAAAAAAATTGTATGCTGCCGCATTATTGGTGTCAAAAAAAGCCTTGTCCTGGAGTACCCTCTCAATGTGCAGCGACAGTGGGGTCCACACCACAAAATCACAGTAGGGAAAATCGCACACTGCCAACTGTGTTTGAATTTGATAATAGTAAGCGTGGCCATGCTTCAACTGCAGCTTCCCATTGACTGCTTCAAGGCAGAATCTGCATTATTTACAGCTGCTTGCTCTGCTGTGGTATGAGCAGCTTGTATGGGGACACTTCACTTCGATGAGTCCCTTTCCACAACATGTGCATGTTGCTGTGCCACCAGGGCTGGCTGCTAGGTGCGGGTATTTCGTGCTCAAAAAAACCCCCGTCTTGTTGTGACCAGAATTGGTGTGGCATGTTTTCATTACAGCTACGTATTCTGCAATGGCATCTTCTTCGTGGTCGATGCCCCACTGTGTGGCTGCCGTTGAGAACCGGTGCTGTTCTGGATAACAAATCTTCTTCACAAGGCTGACTGAGGGCTGAGTTGTAGTCGTGCTACAAACGCTCTTCATGATCGAAGCTGTGACCCGTCCAGCACGATACTTGAACCATGCCGGGCACTTGGCCTGCTGCCGGGTCAGCCCTTCAGCATGACGCACCATTTCGTCGGTGATGGCTAGTTGGGGAATCGTGCCTTGAGCACGAGAGACGAGTTGTGGCAGGTTCTCAGACTGAGCTTCGTTGCACAGCAACTGTCGAAGGTTGGGAGGCTCACTGCTTCTGGGTTGCACAAATCTGTCACTGTATTCTGGTAGCACCATAAATATTGCTGGTGGGAATCCTCCATTTTCGATACTCGAATAGAACGTGCCAAGTTCTTCTGCCGTAGGGGGTGGCAAAGCTGATGCTCCTGTGCGGACTTGTTCGTCAAACGGCATTTCAGGAAGGGCATCCATGCGGCTTTTCTTTTTCTTCGAAGGCGCAAAGTCTATGTCCCTCAGTCTCTTGTACTCGGTACCAGAGCGATGTGCAGGAAGCCAAACATTTGTCTTCTGCGTACATGTCTGCGACTCTCTGATACGCACTGCTGTCTCCATTGCAAAACGTGTTGCACCGACGTGGGAGCAGGCTGCACCTGCACCGGCCATGCAGGTACATTGCGCTGAACATATGCTTCCATCACTGTCAGCCAGAATCCAAGCTTTCAGTGGAGCTTCTCGCAGCCGCTGGGAGTGGCCAACCTGAAAAATGCATATATTCATGCTTAGGAATAATGAAATGCAACCATACAGTTGCGGTGTTTCTTAAAATGTTTACACAGCCAACATATTCACGTTTGTTTATTTAATTTTAGCCCATTGTCTGAGCAGTGAAACAATTTTCCCTTAGAGGTGTCTAGCTTCTTTTTTTATTCTGTCTCCTGACCCTAGTGACTGTGGTTTTCGCTATGAAAATAGCAGCGAAATTATAACGCACTCGGCTCTATTTTCAATGCCTACATTTTACCAGAGACGCAAAATGCCTGGTTTAGGTAAATGAGCAAAGGAAGGATATTTTGCATCGTGAACAATGCTCGGCAGAGTCGAGCATTTGCAGCAGTGACCAGCGCACCGCGCCGTTATGCACAGTGAACGGATGGGTTCACACAAGTGGGTACCGTGTTAACCCTTTTATATCCGGCGGCGCGGAGTGAAATAATTTTAAAATTTAACCTTACCTCGCTCAACACGATGACGCGCTTGGAGGGAAGCCGCATTGCCGTCATGCCGCTCACTCGGCCACTCGTGAAATAATTGTGAGCTTCCAGAGCCTTGTAGGCTTTCATTTCGGCAAGCGACACGTAGTTTGTCGATAGCACCAAATAGTTAACAATGTCCGCATGCGTCGTAACCGGCAGAAGCTCGACGTCCGCCGTCGTGTCAGTCCCGGCGCACAACGTGTACGGGTCAACCCCGTCGCACATGTTGACTTTTTCTTCATAGCGAGCACGCGTCGGACCCACCAGCCCAGCAAACTATGACGGGCAGAACTCCTTCCGCCTGGCCGTTGCCATGATTCAACGCACGGTAGTTCGTAAATGGCGAAATCAACACAGGCAGACAGCAGAGACGGCGCTACGACATTCGCACCGCTATGGTCCGCCGCCTTGCAGTACTCCAATATGGCGACGGCTGCTTGCAGACGATGGTGTGACGTCACGTGAAAACTATGTATAGTCCGTCATTGGCCTGGATGGAAACGTTTTACTGGCCGTAGATTCGAACACAGTGCCATAAAAATGCAAAGAATGGTGGGTCATAAACAGGCAATTTTAAAGGTATGAAAAAGGGACGTAGAGCGTATTTTTGCGGAATGGTTCTGCCTACTCTTCTGCAGACCAAGCTGGTGGTTAACAACAATATTAAAATTTGGAGGGAAACTCATTAGATACTTTATTTTATTATTTTACTAATATTTCAAATAATAAACTGCTTCAAGAGCTTCGAAATGTTTTTGAGTGCGCCTACGAAAACGTCGCCTTTGTAGTGAACCGGTGTTCCGACCGTCAGCTACAGTTTCACAATACTTGTTGCCGAGAGAGGTCCTTCATACTTGAAGGAAAAAAAAACGTGGCATTAAACAGTCGTGGACGAAGACAAGATAGGACTGGTGCAGGCGCCCGTATCTGTCTTATCTTGACTTCGTCGAAGTACGTTTGCTTTCTTCCTTTTTTTTCGTCAGCTACAACATTCGCGATGACATATCACCCGCTCCGTCATACATTCCTGCGACTCCGGGATGACCGACGTTAAGTACGATCACGCCCTGCCTGCTCTTTCATCCCCCGCCGCGGTGGCTCAGTGGCTAAGGCGTTGCGCTGCTGAGCACGAGGTTGCGGGTTCGATTCCCGGCCGCGGCGGCCGCTTTTCTGATAGAGGCGAAAAGCAAAAACGCCCGTGTGTACGAGATTTCGGCGCACGTTAAAGATCCCCAGGTGGTCAAAATTAATCCGGAGCCCTCCACTACGGCGCGCCTCATCGCCTGCGTTGCGTCGGCGCGTTAAACCCTACAATCAATCAATCAATCTGCTCTTTCATCGAACACGAAGTTGTTACGGCCAAAGACTATAGACGTGCTAATGCATATTGAAGAATGCAATTCCAAAAAACCCCTTAAGAATCCAATTGTCATGCCAAGCCCAAGCGAGAAGCAGGGGTTTTTCCCTAAAATTCCATGACGACATCGATTCCCAGATGCAGTTTTCTCTCTCGTGTACTTACTGAAAAACTCTATAGCCGCGTTTACATGAATGCGACAAGTGGCGCATCGCATCGCATCGAATCAATTTTCTAGCGCATCGCATCCATGTAAACGGGGCTAATGCGCTAAGGAAGCGCGTCGCATTAATGCGCGAGACAGGCAGGGGTGGATTGAGACGCGTAAGTCGACTTTCGAAGTGCATGTAAACGCGAGCGCATCGCATTAGGAATTATGTCGACAAGAAAAGTATTCCCTGCAAACGCAGCTTTGCATTTAAAAACGTCTAAATCGAGTGTAAGACGCCAGAAAATGCGAGTCGTGAAAAAATACCAAGAACCAGCCGTGCCGGAAGCTTTGGAAGCGCCAGAAACGTTGCTTTGCTTTACCTTCGATGTGCGACACCGTATGGCGCCACCATCGCACCAGGGGTAATGCGTACATGCAAACGCTAGCGCATCGCATTACTCGTGATGCGCTAGGAAATGTGCTATCGCATTCTGTCGCATTCATGTAAACGCGGCTTATGATGGACAAGATTGGGGGAGCCCACGACTACAGCAGGGACAGATAATTGGTGACGTCACGGGAGACCCCACGTCGGAAGTTTGGGGCGAGGCTATGGTGGCTAGCCACCATAGCGAGGTGCTCAACGCGTCATGCTGATGCCGATGTCGGAAGAACATTCGTTCTGAGCTTTCTAGTACGTGCATAGAATAAAATTGATTTTAAACATGCCATAGTGAACGGTTACTTTTGCCACTGTCTAGCAGGTATCTCCACATTAAAAACAAACTTTTTACAGTAATGTAAGCTTTGAAATTTCGGGCCAGCACTCCATTTGATATACCGTATTTTTGCGATTCTAAGCATCCCCTTATTCTAAGCACCATCTTCGGCTGGTGGAAAGGCTGTAGCAGCTGGAAAGGAATATGGAGTCCTCGACTGAGGACTTCACCTCCTGAAGAGTCCATGCAAATTTTTTCAGCAATACAAATGCATATCCTCCTCCTCCTTCTCAAATATCGGCGTTCGCATTATATTGGGCAATTCCAGCTTGGTGTTTCTGCGATTCTCCATTCGTTTCCTGACTTTCCCCATCTCAGTCTGCTTTTGCCAGATTTTGCCGCGTCTTGTCTGCATCCAGTCTAAATATGGCGGTCATTATTATTTCTCTTCTCTTTGTTTATGTTTGGTCTATCACTTCCCTCCTATTATTTCTTTTGTTGAGCGCCCACGTCTCGCCCGATCCCCGTCGGGGTGTATGAACCATGGCACTGAAAAACCATTGCCTTTTTTTATTCCATGGGACAACACAGATGGCCTTTTGAAAGTGAGCAGGTACGTCTCCCCCATACCCAGAAACATGCACCCGGTACGCCACCGAGACATCACCAGGAGGCGATGACCAAGCTCGCCGTCATGCCCGAGCGTCTGCCCTGCACCAGCGTTTCAGAGATGACCTTGATGTATGCTATGTTGACGCCGCCGATTACCACCTTACGCGCGCCATGGCCATGGCAAGTCGTAAAGGCAATTCTATGGCATCCGCATCTATTTACACTAATTACGCTGAGGAAGGAGAAGAGGCCGCTATTGCGCTTGCCATCGCCTCCACAACGGCTAAAACCATAGTGAGCGACTCTAAAACAGCTCTCCGGAATTACGAAATTGGCAAGATCTCTACTACCGCCCTACGCATCTTACGCTCCGTCCAAGCCGCTCGTAGGTGCAACGTGCAAATAATCTGGACACCAGCCCATGCTTCTCTCCCAGGCAACGAGCTAGCGCACGAGGCGACCCGAGGTTTCAGCTCCCAGGATAGCCCTGACGACGCTGCTGGCTCGGACCAGGGGGCTAGGGACAGGCTGGTGACCTACAGGGACATCGCTCAGCACTATCGTATGGAGCGCCAGAAATATCCTGCAGCGCATCCCACGCTCAAAAAACATCAATCTATAGCCTGGCGTCAACTGCAGGCTAGCCACGTTTATCCAGACCTTGAGGCTTGTGATGCTCAGCCACGAACTATACGAGCACGCTTACGAATCGCCAGTGCGGAGCAGTGGGAGACCTGTTTCCTTAGTTCCGACTGCGAAATGCAGGTCAAAGTCGTCCAACTGTCCGAAGATGCCGCTCGCGCCCAAGGGCTGCAGGCCGCCATCTGAGGGGTAGGAATTCAGGAAGGCTCCCACTTCCTCTTCCTCCTTTCACCCAGTTTTCGTCAAAATAAAGTTATTATCATCATCATCATGGGACAACACAGTTTGCCTGGCATTATCATTATCATCACACTCACCCAGCGCCACCACCGGAGCCGCCATGTTTACAGTACAGAACATTTAGCGGAGTCTCTGTGCGCGAAGCAAGCCGGCGCCCGCTACACCCTCTTTGGCGTCGAGGCTGAAGAACCCGTCACCAGCCTTCAGTGCTCGAACATCAGGGGACGCCACCCGCCCCACCTTCTTCGGCACCTTGGACGACGCTGCCTGCCCCTCCGGTAGGCCCGGCCACGGCCAGTCGGTAGAGCTGCCACTGTTTCACCCGGCGGCCGTGGCCCGCTGGTCCGCGAAGATGAAGGCTGACGAGTACGGCGTCTCGTGCAAGCTCACCAATGACGTGGACGTCGTGGAGGAGCCTAAGCGAGACCTGGGTTCCCTTCTGAGGACACCGTAGAAATGGAACGGGGTTCGAGGCCACATCGGTCACCCTGGTGGTCATCACGCTCAGGGCAGCGCGCTAACGCCAGGCCACTATCGCCTCTCCCTGTTCTCCCATGGTTCTTACCACTACAGCGCACGTCCACTTTCAATGCCTCAAGGACTTCACTTCGCGGCTTGCGTATTTTTTGCGAGAAGGCGTCGACGTGCTGCGCGATGCTGGCCGTCGTGCTTCGTCGTCCGCCATGAGTTCTACCGTACGCACTTATGGCTCCCGGAAGGCTACGTCAAGACAGCAAGCCATTTGCGACGACTGTTTGGAAAAGGACAGTAAAAATACCTATCGGTGCAGTTTTGCTATAATCGTAAATATATTCGTTCTCACTGCTCTAAAACGTACTCTCACGGCTTTTTAAATCGTGTGATGCTATCGCGAGAGGCTGCCATATTTTTCTAATTTGATACGCTATTTGTCTTTCGGGCGTTCTCTACCATTATCAGACATTGCACAGACCTTTCTCGAAATCGCGGTGATTCTTAAACAATTGCAACGTCATCAAACGACAGGACTATTACGGGATATAAAAGTTTGTTTGAACTTTGATGAACATTGCTTGTTGCTTTCGTTTTAGGATACACGTATACATCAAAAATTTGCATCGTACAATAAGCGCACCCTCCCGTCCGTACCCCGCTTAGACAGATCGAGTGGTTGTTTTACTGCTTGTGTCGCCAACCTCCGACGCTTAAATACGACGAAAAGGTGATGAAAGGGAGCCCCTCTCAGCTTAAGGTACGACATACACAGAATAGTCCAGTGCCTGTCCAGTTAGTGAGCTACACATCGGCTGTGTCGATATCTCATGGAGGAGTCGGTTCAAATTGGTGGACAACATTGTTTTTCATTTTATGCATGTTGCCCTGACATCGGGCAGTGTTCATTGTGAAGATAAACCTATTTTGTTTTATACAATAAACGTCGCTCTCTCCGTACCGCCGCACCTCAGAAAGATGGAACAGTTGTTTTATTGCTTGGGTCGTTAACCTATGCCAAGACAAAACAACCTAGCCAAGACAAAAGGATTATTCCAGCCAAGCCGTTTCAGCTTAAGTTACGGCACACACAACAGTTCACAGCTTCTTTGCGCACACAGCCACTGTGGCGATGGCCGTTCGAGGTCATGGTACAATGCCTCTAGCTGTCAGAGGGCTGCATAACATTTTGTCGCATTTTATTTACATTGCTATGCTATCTAGACGAGAAGTGAAACCGAAACATGCTGTGGAAATTTGAGAAGTCCAAACTATAACTCTGCCCTGGTTGTGCCTGAGTGCATTTAGTTCGAAGGAAGCGTTGGTGTGCTGGACGAAGCTGCTAGTCGGGCTTCGAAGTCCTTCACATGTTGTGCAAAATGTTACTTCGAGTCTTGCCTGCCTATCACTTCCTATCATTTTTCTTCATATTTTAAGCGAAGGTTGTCTTGAAAGGCTTGAGTTGTCGGTAGTGGCGTACGCTGAAACGCTTTGTTGCAAAGCCAACTTTATCCTGGGCTCTAATGACGACGACGACGACGACGACGGTGATGACGATGGAGATGATTATGTCCTTGTATCGCTTGGCACGTACCCACTCACGGAGATTGAACATCGATAAAGTGTTGATTGTGCCTTAGTTGGAGCTTATACACTAGATTGAATTATTGATTGAAACATTCCCGGGGGTTCTTCTCCGTAGCCCTAGCTCGCAGTTCGCAGCTGACGCGGGCGCGCCCGCACAGGTGTGGCGCTCTATCATGCCACAATGGAAGCCAACCGGAGTCGTCAATAGAATCACACCACATCGCAGGTAAGGTCGCTCGCTCCCGTTCAGAACCTTGGCGTGCAGCATGTATAGGCCACGCCTGCTTCGCTCCGCGGAATAGCGGGTCGCCATTGAAGAACATAAACGTTCCGGATAACCTCAGATTGATTTGTAGTAACGTATACCAACCATTTGTGGTAGGGTTATGTTCATCGAAACGAAAACGACTTGTTTTGGTCGATCGACGGTTTTTCATTTTCATTTCAGTTATTGCGTTTTGATTTTGGCAAAAGCATTTGCGTTTTCGCTTTTCCAGTAATTGCTTTTCGATTTTGGCCGTTTTCGTTTTCACGGAGGTCAAGCTTCGAGGGCACCCCTGTTTCCGGAGGGAAGGGGGCACAATATTTCTTCACACTCGCATTTTCTGAGCCTAATTTAGTTGCGATGTAAATCTGTCTTCGTCTTTTCGTCTTGCTTTGCGTGAACGTACAATATAGCATTCCTGTAAAATAAGAGGCGAGACCAAGGGCCGCGACGTCCCGGTGACACGGTGGTGTTCCATTTTACAAGATGGCGGATGGATGAAAACGAAGCAGCTCGACAATTCCCGCTTTTCCTTTCCGCAGTATTCCTTCTCTCGTTGAGCGCTCTCTTTCTGGCAAGTCTCTGTCAGGGGCTATGGTGCTGTCACTAACAACACCACCTGTCTGGTATTATCATCATCATCACACTCCGCAGCTGCTATGCTTCGAGAAGAAAACGCACAGCGGCCTCAGTCTGCCGTAAAAACTGGCCGGCGTCTGCAATATTCTCACTGGCGTGGCCGCTAAAGAACCCGTCTCCAGCCTTCACCCCACGAAAAACAGGGGTCGCCACCCACCGTCTTCTTTGGTACTTTTGGGACAAAGCTGCCTGCCCCACTGGGAGGCCCGGCAACGGCCGCTCGGCCTCCCTTCCTCCCAGCGGCCGTGGCTCGGTGGTTCTAGAAGGCGACGGGGAGGAGTGCGGCGTCTCGTGAACGCTCACCAATGACGAGGACCGTCCCGGATGAGCCTAAGCGATACCGGCCTCGGCACCTAGAACCAAGGGGTTTGCAGTCATCTCGGTCACTCTAATCACCTTCGTGCTCCAGGACCCACGCGTCGCCACTCTGTCATGGCCCAGCTCGCTGCCAAACACGTCAGTGTTCAACGTCTCAAGGAGTTTACTACACCAGTTGCCCGTTCGCATTTTTCACCAAGGAAGCATTGCGATGCTTCATCATGCTGGCCATCATGCATCGTGCTTCACCGCAAGTACTACAAGACGAACTTTCGATACAGTGAAGCCCACGTCAACGCAACAAGTGTGGTACAATTACTGTGTTGAAAAAGGACACTAAAAATATCCATCAGTCTAGTTTTGCGGTGTTCAGAACTGCAATTGTTAGTGTTGCTTTGCACGTGCGCTCATGGCTTACCACATCGCCCGCTATATTCGTGAGATATTAATACTTTTAATATTTGTGAAGCCCATCTTTGTGTGTGTACGTGCGCTCTCTATATTTTAGGCCCACAGCAACGCACTTCGTCGATATTATGGCGATGCTGTGGTGTGTAGGTTGTCGCCTAGATGGCGCCATGGAGACCATCATCATCGTCAGTGTACGAGCTAGTACGCTAGGTCCGCTAATTAAGCTAGCTCCCCGCTGAAGCGGGGCGTTGTGTTCCCGCTGGAAGCATCGTGTGTGTGCGTCTCTAGGGCTGTAGCTCTAGTTCATCGGTTCAGCGCTCGTCCGTAGTCAACGGTTCAACCAGGTACGCCAGTCACGAGACAACCGCCACCCCGCCATGACTACCCCTGTGCCGCGCCGCAGCTGACTCAGCTACGACTTCGACAACCCGGCTCTTGGGCTATGAGGCTTACACTTTAGACTGTACACAAGGATTACACTTTCGCCACGGGCCACTACACAGCACCGCCAGAGGCTCAGGTGCGTCCTATGCTCTACTGTATGAGTCCGCAAGCCAGTGTCGCACTCGCAACCTCGCTCCTGCTAGACGCTGAGCTCAAAGACATTGCCGCCGTCAAAAAAGCGTTTACCGACCATTTGCTTCAGCTGTCCAACGACAACGAGCTGTGCGAAAGGGCCAGCCTTCACCGCCGCGCTCAACAGCCGGACGAAACTGCCGATGCCTTATTCACTGCTCTCCGGTCAATGCTAAAACGCTGTAACTACGCTTCGCCAGAAGTCGAGGAAAGGTTCGTCCACGACCGCTTTATTGTCGGTTTGCTCGCCCGAAACCCTCTCAGAAAATCGTGCCGAAGTCGGAAGCTCACCTTGCAAGAGACACTTATGCATGGCCGTCAGCACGAATACGTAGAAATCGAGCGCCCGGCACGCGACTCGGCCGACTCGTCTCCGCTTGCCATCGACGCCGCCGCGCGTGTTCGTAACACGAAAGGAAAGACCGGGTCATCGGACAGGCCCAACAAGAGAGAGTGGTTTTTTTGCGGACATTCTTCGCAGGAGCGTGCACTCCGACTGGACGAGCAACCTGCAATTTCTGCCGCCATAAAGGTCATTGCGGCACTGTCTGCATAAAGAAAAAAAGATGCAACTCCAATCATACTCGGTCTTCAGCAAGCTCCGTTGAGCTTCATGCGGTGGCAGAGAACCGCCCCAACGCCAAGTTCATCAAATACTCGTAAAGGGCTCCCCACTGTCGTTAAAGGTGGACTAAAGTTAAAGTGGACTAAAGTTAAAGTCGTTAAAGTTTCGGTCGTACCTAGTTCATTTTCCGGCGTTCGGCTGAAACTTCGGGTTCCAGAAGGCGAGCTCAGAGATCCCGGAAACCACACGTTGCCTGTACGGGGTACGTACCAGGCCACACTCACGTGGAAAGGCGCAAGTCCATGGAGCAGAAACTATGTTCTGCCGTCCAAAACAGTTCCCTTGCTAGGCTTTCCTACAAGTCAGGCACTGGGGGTGTGCAAGTTCCTTGACCATGTCTCAGGCTCTCTTTTTTTATTGCGCAATTTCAAAAGTCGTCTGGAGAGCTGCTCTCAGACCCTGGCCTTTTCGAGGGACTGTGGATATTGCCCGATGCCGACACAGTCCGTTTGAAGCCTGGGGCGACGCCCTTCTCACTAAGTGCACCATTACGTCTTTTTTTACCTATCCATGGTCCCATCAAGAAAAAACTGTACAAGATGGAATTGGAAGGAGTTGTCCGCCGCGTCGACGCTCCGACAGAGTGGTGGGCTCGACTGGTAGCTGTGCCAAAAGGTGATGGTGATTACATGATCTGTGTAGATCTCTCTCAGCTTAACAAAGCCGTCCTCCGCGAACGCCACATGCTACCGACTGTAGAACAATGCCTAGGCTTGCTTGGAGATGCCAAGTTTCTTTTTCTAAGCTTTTCTCAAGTCTTAGTGTCAGCTGAATGAATGAATGTATGAATTAATTAATTAATTAATTAATTAATTATTTAATTAATTAATTAATTAATGTCTCCGCAGTCACAGCTGTACACAACGTTCATTACTCCATTTGGTCGATATAGCTTTCTGTGGCCCCCATTCGGCATTACATCGGCGCCCGAGTAATTCCAGAAGCAAAAGTCCCGGATGCTGGAAGGCCACACCGGCGTGGTGAACGTGATTGACGACATTTTTGTCTTTGGCAAGACACGTAAAGAGCATGACCAGTGCCTCCAACACGTCCTCGCAATGCTCTCCAAGGCAGGCATTACGCTCAACGGTGACAAATGTTCCTTCTGCACCAACAGTGACAAGTTCCTGAGAGTTGTAGTGAGTGGCCACGGTGTTTCACCCGACCCCGACAAGGTGGAAGCCATCAAGCATCTGCTTGCTCGCGAAGACCTCTCTGGCGTCCGTCGTCTACTGAGAGTCGTGAACAATTTTGGACGTTTCTTGCCTAATGTTTCTAACATCACCGCACCTATTCGCGCCCCGCTTCAGAAAAACTCTTTTTGCGGCTTTTGCGGAGCTCAAAAAACCGCTACATCGCAACTTACAACACCCAGTGCAAGACGAGGGTTCCAGCAGATGCAAGCTCCTTTGGCCTGGGAGCCGTGCTTCTGCAAAAGCAACCATCTGGAAAGCATCGAACCGTTGCCTTCGCTTCGTCTCTCGCGTCGGTAGAAACAAGATATAGCCAAACCGAAAAGGAAGCGTTGGCAGCCAGCTGGGCTGCGCAGAGGTTCGACCAGTATGTACGTGGTCTGGACTTCATCCTGAAAACCAACCATGAGACTCTCGTTGCACTTCTAAGAAACATGGAAATCAACCTCTTGCCACCTCAAATCCCGCGCTTCCATCTAAAGTTTATAAACTGCCAGTACAAGGTACTCAAAGTACCCGGCAAATTCTTGGCGACAGTCGGCTCCCTCTCTCTCTCGAGCACCTGTTGATGCTCCGTCTTCGCAGCAGGTCGACCAAGTGGAACTATTTGTGCAAAAACTCGTCCTTTCCCTTCCACGCCTAGTCTCTACACGGCTGCACGACCTGTACCCCGCCCAAGCATCTAACGGCGAGTGCGACGTTCTAATGGAGTACTGCACCAAGGGTTGGCCAAGGCAGTCTCGGTTGCCACTTCATCTGAAAAATTAAAGCTGTTCTACTCAATGTGAAAGCTGTCGGAAGTGCAGAGCCGTGATTCGCCATAACGGGCTGCAGCGCCGTTGTCCGCTCACTGCTGCCACCCAGTGCATCTCAAGTTTCCCGCCTTCGCAGTGCTCGCGCGCCCCCTGCCTGACGCTGCACCAGCGGGAGTTCTGTTCTTTTTGCTCTTGCTTTAATTTCGTATGCCGGAGCTGTTGTACGTGCTTTCGAATGCGTAATTTTTTTTTGCGGCTCGAGCCTTTCTGCGGCATTTCGAACGTGCCATTCTTTTCTTGCGCGGCTGGAGCCTTTCTAAGTCATTTCGAACGCGCCAGATTTTTTCTTGCGCTGCCGCTTTTTTCGCCTACTATCGTAAAAACCAAAACGACCACTGTTCCTAAGTAAATGAACGCAGGGGCTGCCAGTTATATACAAAGATTTTGCCAGAAGTGTACCTGCAGTTTTCTTTGCGTAAAATAACGGGGAAATGTATGACAAGCGCCAGCGCTTCACGAGGTATGAACGGTTATGACTATTTAAACCGCGCGGTTTTCGAAGCCTCAGCGTGACTCTGACTCAGGTACAGAAGGTTCATTTTGGGTTCGTTGTCTCGCTGCGCAGCCTGATTCCGGCAGTCGCATAGACCGTTAGCGAGCTAAGACGACAAGGCGAGCTCATAAAGTGCTCTGCACTGAAAAGTATTGTCAACACAGGGGACACCTCCCTGTGTGCGACGGTTTGCTCCTGAAGAACACTCGCATTGTCGTTATCACCTCACTTCAGGGGTACATGCTGGAAATGCCCTATGAAGGGCATCAAGGAGTCAGCCGCGGCAAGGCAGAGGCACAAGACTGTATGGTGGCCTGCCATCAACATCCAAATTTGAAATACTGTCTCCAGCTGCCCCAAGTGTGCTCAGACATGGGTCCAACGTTCAGAACATGTGATGGCTTCAACCACACCGAGTCTTCCTTGGCAGGAGGTTGGTGCCGACCTCTACCACCTGAATGGCAGGGACTACATTCTTCTTGTTGGCTGCAGGTCCAGATTCCCAGGGGTCATCAGCCTTGGGTCACCAACAGCAGCAGCACTAATCACAGCCATCAAGAGCGTTTTCGCACGCCATGGTATCCTCAAGTTAATGCGTACAGACAATGGCCCTCAGTTTCCGACCCTCAGTTTCGGGGACTTCGCACTGGTGTACGGCTTCTTGGTGCCCTTGGTTCCCACAGTTAAATAGGAGGTGGAGCGAACGGTCCGAATGGTCAAAGACCACCTCGGCAAGGCGGAAGGCCCCTACCTGGCCCTGCTGACCTACCGAAACACACCGGGCGTCCATGGACATAGCCCAATACAGCTGTTAATGGGCAGACGCCTGCAAACTGACATACGTAAGACAAGTAACCAGCTGAAGCCAAGTTGGCCGTCTTCGGTACAAGTGGACGAGCGTGACCGTGCTAACAGGCAAAGACAGACGGATGACTTCAACAGAAGACACGCTGCTCGTCAACTTCGTCTACTTCGGCAAGGTGGGCATGTTTCGGTCCGGGATATCCAGAGCCTAGCGGTCGTCTTGAGGCGCAGCGCAGCGGCCGCGCTCATATGTGTTAGAGACCCCAAAGGTGTGGTGCAGCACAACCGCATTCACCTCGTCTCAACGTCACCCTCACCAGCAGGTCAAAGTTCAAGCCTAGTTGCTGACACGGCGCCATCCTCGGCCACCAGAAGTGAGCCAGCATACCCTTCAGCGTCGCCTAGTGTTACGCCACGAACTGTTCCTGAGCCCCCGGTGTATGTGTCGCGTTACGGTTGAACTGTTTGTGAGCCAAGAAGGCTGGACTTGTAAGATGATTCAGAATGGGTGTTGTAGTGTGTCGGGTCTGGCCTAGATGGCGCCACGGCGACCATCATCATCATTAGTGTGCAAGCTAGTACTCAAAGTGCGCTAATAAAGCAAGCTCCCAGCTGGAGCAGGGGGACATGTTCCCGCTGGAAGCATCGTGTACGTCTGCCTCTAGGGCTTAGGGCTATGCCAAGGCGGTCCCTCGGCCACCCTCAACAGATGCTAGAAGAACTTTACGATCCCCCAACAAAAGGGGTATCTCAGGATTTTCGAAGCTGGATGTAATCGTCTTCTGTCTGCGTTATCAAGCATTTTCTGGATATCAAAAATCCGTTTGGCGCTATAAACACCGCTCCTATCTATTGATTTGTTCAAGAGAGAAAACAGTCGTTTTATTGTTTCCGTTGCTAACAAGACAAAGGTTTAACTCAAGCGGAAGTTTTACGGCTTAGGTAATAGCATACAGGGCGTAGTACTTACGCTTACCTCGGTTGTGGCGACACATCGTGCATACGGAGGTTCAAGTGATTTCCCAGAGCGCTGCCTAGTATCCTACGGCTTTTTATACGCAGTGCCATGCACGCGGAGGTACCACCGACACACGTAGTAAAAGTTTGTCAAGTACCAACGACTCAGCTACGTGGGTTGGCTGCTTCCATTTTCCGTTAACGACAGAGTCGACGTCTTGAACTAGAACTGTTCCTTTGTCGCGATTTTCAAGCAACCGTTTTGACACATTGAAAACCTCGTTTTACGCACACGCCGTGTGTCCAGAAATGTTATCACAGGTTTTCGATCGACGAGAAGGTTTACTGGAAAATGCCTTGTTTTTTTTTTTTAAAGACGCCATCGGTCCAACTAGGAAAGCTTCCTTTTAAAGACACATTTGCCATCGTATAAGAATTCAGTCAAGGTCGTCAGAGTACGAGCCAAATGCGTTACGCCCGCGCTACCTCAGTGTGCGCCAACGGCGGACGAAAATTATCCTATTGTGTGCCGCGTGACAGGTGAACGTGATGGCGCATGATTAAAATAGGGGTACGTTAGCTACGGAGAAGTCTCATTGTGGGGAAGCTAGCTATAGCAGTATTCCTGTCGAGTAATTCCCTCCGAGAGACCAGGAAACCAAAGTGATTTGATTGATTGCTCATGAGTTGAACGTTTCGGTACTACACAGGCTACGAGGCGCGCCGTAGTGGAGGGCTCCGGCTTAATTTTGACCCCTTAAAGATCCTTAATGTGCGCCGAAATCTCGAATCCACGGGGATTTTCACTTTTCGCCTCTATCACAGAAGCGGCCGCCGCAGCGAGCAATCTAACCCGCCTCCTTGGTCTTAGCAGCAGAACGCCTTCACCACTAAGCCACCGCGGTGGGAAAACCAACGGGAAGAAAGAGACGAAAACGCAATACAGGAGTAAAAAGAACGTCCCTGATAGGTGTCGCCAGGGTCAGCCATATGCTTTCATCTTCAACGCATCTATGCAGACTAAAGTGTCCGACTGAGGATTCTTGTCGTTTGTTTCCTAATTTTTCTCATTTTTCTTTCTTTTTAACCACTCTAACGTGGGTGGAGCTGCTGACCAGCTACGACCTCTGTGACCTGCTACGACTGGGGTAGAGGCTATCGATGGACAGCACGGTTCAAGGCATCCGTCTCCCACCGGGCGAGTGCACTAATACCAGCACCTCGTCTCAGACCAATAAAGTTTGTTCCCCATCATCATAACCACTCTGGCTGACTCTAAATTATTTGCAGTGTAGATATGTCGTTTTTTCTCTCATAATTTTGTTTCCGGGAATGTTCACTTCTCGAACTTTCAATTATTCCCCCACAGAATTTCTCTTTGTAAACGCACCTCTTCGTGGCCAATCCCCGTTAGTGAATACGAACATCATCGCTTGCAACACTACCTGCCATCATCATCATCATCATCATCACCATTCATAGCTAGCACCACCTCCGCAGCCGCCATCTTTACAGTTCAGAACTGCCAGGGGCCTCTTTCTGTCGTCGAAGTTCGCCGGCGTCTGCAACATCATCTGCGGCGCGGCCGCTGGAGAACCCACCTCTAGTTCATCACGAAGAACGGGGGTCGCCACCGTAGTGGCGACCCCCGTTCGCCACCGATGGTGTCGCCACCGTAGTGGCGACACCATCTCCTTCAGACACCTTTAAAGGACGCTGCCTACACCATCGGTATGCTCAGTCACGGCCACTCGGTAGAACATTGCCTACTCCACCCGGTGGAGGCGAGGGTGACGAGTACGGAGTCTCCTTCAAGGCCCCCATTGATGAGGACCACCACTGGCGATTGAAGTGTGACCGGTGGTCGGCGCAACGGGTACCGACAGACGTGCGGGTTTCGTGGTCATCGTTGTGACCCTTACGGCCGCCGTGTTCCTGAAACAGCGCGAGCACCGCGCCAGTTTCGCATCCCTGCATTCTGCCATGGTCCATGTCACTGTGGCTGACGTCAATTTTGCAAGGCCCAATGACTCCTACACGCGGTTGCCTGCCGTAGGCATCCCGCACCGAAAAAGCGCCAACGAGCTCCACGAAGCTGGCCATCAGGCATCGTCTTTCTCTGCGAGTTCTGCAGCTCGTACATACGTTTTAGGAAGACTACGTCAAGGCAGCAAGCCGCGTGCGGCTGCTTTGTTAACAAACGACAGCATAAATATCATTACAGTGTTGAAGTGTTCTATACTCCTCCAGGCTGTCTAAAACAGACGACATAGCCGTGTTTTCATATCGTATGGTGCACTTATTGCAAAATTGAATTTTTCTATCACTGAGTTTTTTCGTTCTGTTCTTGTTGCTCTGTGGGCGCTCTGTGTTTTCCTCCGAGCCTGTAAAGTGCGTCGATGACAAGGTGAACGATTTCGTGATCTTTCAGTAAGAGTTGTATCACAGAGCATGAAAGATCGTCGGAAGGTCGACTTGCATTGTAGCTGTTACACCTGAACGTCGTACGTTTGTCGTAATGAACAACGCCCGCCCGCCCACCTCCAGCATCCCTATCCCTGTTTAAAACAAAATTATTGCTAGCATCGCCTACGCCTGGCTCATAGCTAATTCAAGTGCAGGAATGACGGCTTAGGTTTGAGCACTCAAGACATGACTCAAAGCTGCTGCTTGACTGTGCGCTACTGCTACCATGACTCCGGCGATGGGCCTTGTAAAAGGTAGTGTGCTTGACTTAGCTTAATGCGAACAAGTGCCGAGAGGATTATTATATGCGGAGCCTTTTATGCTCACGGGGATTGTCCCGCGGCGTCGGCGGTGGTCCGGCGTTCGCACACCACCGTTTCTTGGCCAATCCCCCACGTCTTATACTCGGGGGGTCTATCCCGCGGCGTCGGCGGTGGTCCGGCGTCCGCACACCACCGTTTCTTTGCCAATCCCCCACGTGGGTACGTGCTATAGAAGAGGAACAACAACAACAACTCCGGTTGTGCTTGCGCTTGACTCCGTGATTCTTCAGATGAAGTAGGATGGAAGCAACAGCCCCGTCAGTGAGTGTACGGACGCAATTGAGTGAGAGCATCAGCGCAAACACTAACAGCAATTACACCCAACTACAATCCACGGAACGTGTATCGATCTCGTCTTTACCAAATGCAACGGCGACGAACACGACAGCAGGCAGTGCTACTACGCCAACTACAAACACAGTCAGTGATCACGCCGGCGCTCGCGCGTCACGTGTGCCCGGACGTGTACGCCAGTGACGTGTGTAGTGTGTGCGGGCAACGTCGCGCAACTCTGGCCCACATCCTGTGGGACTGTGCAGTGCACCCCGTGGAAGCTATCGACCTCTGCGGCCGGCTGCCGGACACCATAACGAGTGCCGTCTATTCGACGGACCTGGACGCACAAACTCTAGCCGTCCAGCAGCTCGAGGCTGCTCTCGCCAGGCAGAAGCGGAGCGAGTCGCGGACGGGGGGAAAAGGGACGAACTCCCGAGTGCCTTTCGCGCACCGCTCACGCCGACGCCGGCGCGGCCTAGTCCCGAAGACGTCGTGAACGTGGGTGGGATGTGGAGGCTCTGCGCATCCCGACCTCCCACTGCCTGCTGGCCATAAATAAAGTATTTCTCTCTCTCACACTCTCTTCAGCGACCATAAGGCCGTCATACTCCAAGTAAGAAGACGTGCAAACCTAATAAAGACCTTTAGATACCACTTCAATCTCGTCTCACTCGCGTATATACGCATACAATAAGGAAAATTACACCCATCTCCCCGAAGGGAACCATGGGTAGGATATATGAGCATTACGGGGTTCACTACATTTCCACCAAATTTGGCTAACAAACAAAACGAAAACGCAAACGGAACCCCCATGACGCTCCGCATCCTACTCATGGTTCCCTTCGGGGAGATGGGTGTAATTTTTGGCATTGTGGAAGAAAATATAGAACAAACACGGCTAGTGGTACGATTTATGCCTTGTGCTTGTTTGTTGTTCGCCTGCCGCATTTCACGAAGTTGGGAAGGGGGGTAGAAGAGAGGGAGGTTAGGGTTGTGCTTTCACTCTAATACGGCATGAAGTAGAGTGCCGGGTTTTAAACAGAAGTTGCATTTGGCCGGGAAGTGTGTACGGAACATACGATGGAGGCTGCCTGTGGGAGGGAACGCAATGCTTTGCAGTCATAGTAGTGGTTGTTCTTTTGGAAGCTTAGCTAAGGGTGCGTAGGGTTTTCGCATTCCACTGCGGATAAAATTACTCCCACCTCCCCTCGAGGGAACCCCTGTGTAGATGCGACGCATAGGGGGTTCCGTTGTTGTTTCCGTTAGGTTGATTCTCCCATCGCGTGAAACATGCCGTGAAACCCCTGCCGCTGCTATGACGCAACGTGGCGCGGCTATGACGCAACACAATCCAACACAATCCACTTTAATCCAGTCCAATCCAAATCCAATCCAATCCAAGCCAGGCCAAGCCAAGCCAATGGAATCCAATCCAATGACCCTCGCGAGAGAGTGTTCGCTATCGGAGAGGAGAGGGGGTGAGCGGCGGAGAGCGCAGCTCGCGCGGCGAGGAGAATGGGGGAGGGGTGTGGACGGACAACAACAACGCCGTATGGAGGGACAAGGCGAGTGAATGAGATGCAGTCGCATCTAAAATCGGGATACAAAGACGCTTTGTTGCACATCAAATGAATGACGACCTAGTGAAATGAACAGTTTGGGTGGAAAAGAGAACTAGTGGCGGTCATTTTTTTATCATACTACCTTTTTTCACTTTTCTTCAGTACGTGCTAGCGCGTGCTTCAGTTTCTTAGTAGCGAAAATCCTGCTCCATCTCTTGCGGTTTGAGGGAAATAAAAGGAAAGAAGGTAGGGAGTTCACCTGCATACAACCCAGTGCAGGGGAAAGGGCGTAGAGGGATAGTGAAAATATAGGGTGGAGTGTTACAGAGATAAAGATAGATACTGCGCCACTTATGAGCGGTTATATCTCCAATGAGAATATCTTTGAAGTGATCGCTTGATTAGACATGTTTAGGAACAAGGTAGCCTCTACCGGTAGAAAACTGCTCCGCGAATGCAAACATCGGTTGGTTTTTAAGGCAAGAAATGCCAAAAAATGTGGAAATAGGTACCACCGCTTCGCGGTACTCAGAATAAATAACTACACTTTCCTACAGAGCGATTTGTGTCGTCGAAATTCGTCATTTGTAAAACGGGGTGTGTGGGGCGCGTCGGCGTCAAAGCCGTCCAGGGGTTGAGCTGTCGCCGCCACTTCTACTCCTCATATATACTGTAGCTGAGGCGGTGCAAAAACTGCCGTGTAATTCGGGCTGTTACTACACCGCCCTTCTTTTCACTTCCATTTCCTAGTTTTTATTTTAGATACGAAATACATTTTACCTATGACATCAGGCCTCAGCACAGCCGAATATTTGCCTATTGCGAATCCCATTCGTGGCTAGATACCCACTTATCGAGGACGTCATCATCATCATCATCACGTCCAAGCTTCAATGGTGGTTGTGGTGACATGCATATCAATTTACCCACAAGGACACAAAGACGACTACGTACGCTTTGGCAAAGTTTTCTGTCTAAGGGAAGAAGGAAAGGTTTGGCGAAGTTTCGTGTCTAAGGGGAAAAGGAAAGGTAATGGGGGACTGCTAAAATAGGCAAAAAGAATGACGCCTTCACTGTGGTGGGGAGGTTATCGGAAGCACCGAAGGCCGGATGTCCCAAGGGAGTCCCGCATTACGCCACAGTAGCCAGAGTTCCGCAGTGTGTGGGTTTTATGTCGGGTATGCGTCACAGGGCGCTCGACGCTCTATCATTTACAATGGCGTCACCGATATGGCCATCTGTGCCAGGCGCAATATTGTTTTTTTCGGGTTGCTTCCGGCACGACGGTACACCCTGGCATTACACTCTTCGAGCACGAGGCTTTGCGTGACGTCGCAGCCTGGACACGCTCCCTTGTGTACCCAGCCTTCATGCAGCGTAGCTATAGGAGCCTATCAATGTTAACCGAAGTCATGAAGACCTAGCAATATGATTTCATTCGCAGGCCACAAGGACGTTTTCCCAATCCAATCCAATTGCGTCGGGTATGCGTCACAGGGCACGACGCTGTGTCAATGACCATGGCGTCACCGGTATGGCCATCTGTGGCTGTCACAATATTCTTTTTGCACGTTACTACCGGTATGACGGTACACCCTGCAGTTACATTCTTCGAGGAGGAGGCTTTGCCGTGACATCGCAGCCTAGACATGTTCTCTTGTGTAGCGAGCCTTCATGCAGTGGCGCTGTAGACACCTATCAATGTTTACCGAATATAGAAAACGTTCGGCGCTAGATGTTGAACAAAGGGAGGAGATATGTGTTATTGCGAGCACGTACGCCCTTTTATTCGTGTTTTCGACTGGAACAACAACAGTACGTATTCATTATCACTGCTACGTTTATTACCTGGCTATATACGGTCATGGCAGTGGGCAGAAAAAAAAAACACCAGGCATATCCGTGCAAATGTCTTCGGTCGCGTGTGCTCGTATAATACGTTCACAAGACAAAGATTTGATAGGTAGGTTGCACGTATGCCCGGAGACGGTGCACGGTAAAACGATTAGTGACGAACATCCCGATCTGCAACAAAATAAATCGATAAGAATGAAGTCATTAACCTTACTCGAAAATGTAAAGCGGACACAAAGCTGAAACCTTATATTAAACTTCCCAAATTCTCATTTGGCACGCCCCACAAACCTGTAAAAGGCATACAAGACGAAGCGGTGGCTGTTTGTACCTTCGGGGGCGAAGGTATCGGAATTCCGCCTCGAGCATCTTTGTTGTGCGCTCCACTTATATACGCTTCCGAATTCTCATGCTAGCTTTCCCGTAATCCTCTCGTGCCTTCCTCTCAAAACTGTGCGTGTTTTTATTCACAGCTTTTAATTTCATTAATTCCGTTTTTTCCCGCGTCTCCTTTCATTGTTTCATACCTTTTCTCTCTACCGTCCTTTTCTTCTAATTTTTCAATTAAATTTTAAGATTTTCATTTCTTCTCAATTTTAATCATTTGGCTTTCCAGTCTGTAACGCTTGATGTGTCCCGCATAACCCGCATACGGGAACGCCAAAATTAAAATGGCCTAGGGCCTTCTGATTAAATATTTTCTGGTGAACTCAACCAGAAAACCTGTTTTTTTGTCTGTAGGGCTTGATGTGCGACACTCTCGTGTCATACGAACATTTTACTGATAACACCGCTATAGTACGCTAATCCCTCACTCCTTATATATTGCCTCAGGGCGAATTTGTTTTCAGCAATGCACTCGTCTACAGAGCTGAAGCCACCTTCAATTTGGCGTCGTGTATAGCGTTGTAGGGAATGCATTGTGCGGAAAGGAGGCATTCATAAAAAGGCCATTTGACCATCAAGCGTTGATATGGCTAAGATATTGCTCCTCAAAAAGGTCTTATAAGCAATGCAAATAGGAGGGGCAGCCGACTATAAACAGGCTGAATGTACGGTTTTTCACAGGCAAGCATGGGGTGTTATGGAGGTATTCATATCTTAGTATGAAAGGAGGGCTGACAATACATTTTTGTGTTACGTTTTTTTTTTTTTTTTTCCATGAGTGCCCACTCTCCCAGTAACCATAGAATGGCGTATTAGATGGTCGATCGCAGCGTAAATAATTCTTCACAGCCTCGTATATTTGGGTCAATTCCGGTTTCGACCGAACGAACATCACGGCAGCCGCCTTCGCAGAAGGGCTCCCATGACATTGCGCGCGCCTGCCGATGTCATGCGCCCGGGAAGCATGACGTCGGTCACAAACCTGCGACGTGATGCACAAGGCGGAGCGGCGCGCGCCAACAGCAGCCAGCTGCTTGGCTAGGTCTGACGTCGGCAGTTTGGGGCGAGGCGCGCAACGCGTCGTGCTGATGTCGATGTCGAAAAAGAATTCGTTCTGAGCTTTCTCGTGCGTACACAGACAAAAATTTATTTAAAAAATACCTTACTGGACGGTTCCTATTGACAATACCTGCGCAGCATGCCCACATGCCAAACAAGGTTTTTACATAGTTATCTAACGTTTGAAATTGCATGTCGGTACTCCTTTTGATATAGATTAAATGTGAAAAAAAAGTTTCTATGGGAGGCTGACCACTTCCCCTTCCCTCTCCCCTAAAGCTCAAATAAACGTTTTTACCACCACCACCACCAGCTATGCTTCTAAACGTAGTGATGAAACCACTTTGAAGGAGCTAGGTATATAGTGGTGATATATGGGGCCTTATGAAGGTACCTAACAAGGTGCCTTCGTAAGACCCCATGGATTTATTGTGCTGGGGTTATCGTTGGGAATGAGACGAAGGGGCCTTTAGGTGTGGAAGCCTGGGTGTGTTGGCGTTTGTAGCGCTTAAATTTACAAAGTCTGAATGCAGGAATTGGTCGGCTATCCCTGTCACGCCATTTCGGCCCGGAATGGTTCGAGGAAGGCTGTCTCGGGGGTCGATAAGAGGCTTTCGTAAGAAGGACCGCCTATTCAGTTACGTAAACTGCTTGGTCCCCAGGGGTGGGTGGGCCATGTCCGGGGTTCTGGTCGGTTCGGACCTCGCAGCCTCAATCCGCGGGACCATACTTGACGAGTCTTGTATTTTTCAGACGATTACTCGCTTTCGCAAAGGCTGATGCGCAGCAGAGGTAATATTTCCCAAATGTGCCGTAGGATGTGGAAAACCACGAGTGTAAGTTCATACCAGGGATAGCCAGTACCTTGCAAAACAAATGATTTTACGAACGGGAATTAGTATTTTTCTTGTACACTCTATTTTCAAAGCACACGTCCCCCAGGAGTTGCTGTCTTGATGTAGTTCCTCTGGGGCTGTGAGTAGATGCTGTAACGCTTTCAGTGCACGATGAATCACGACGTCCAGCGTCTTGCGGCACGTCGTCCTTTCTTTATCAGGAAATGCCAAAAGACATCCGGTGAATTGGAGTGCCTATATGGGACGTAAAAACCTTTAGAGCAGGAGGGGTATTATCGCTGGGTGTGATAACATGGCAGTATCCATAAAATGCAGAACAATCCGATCCAAGTTTGAGTGTGGGAATATATACGTTTGTAAATTGCCAAATCTTATTTTCTGTATTCGCAATGTTCTCGCATCTTGTATTCTGTATCCTATTACCATGCCTTGTATCTCAAAATTGGACCCGATATTAGCCTTTGGCTATGGGTCTAAGCAGTTTTTCTGAACTATCATGCTGGAATCTGGAAATAAGGTGAAATGAAATCAAAAATGTTAGGCATCTTTTGAGAGATATATTGAAACGTTTCTTCCAAGAGCCATCGCCAAAGTCGAAGTGTGACACATTCACTGAAGAAGTCGGAGTCGTCTATGCTGTGTATGTCGTAACCTATGCTGAAGGGGTTCCTCTGGAATCCGCGTTGTGTCTTCGTTAAGCGCCGGAGGTCAGCGACGACAGCAATAAAACAACTGTTCCATCTTTTTAAGCAGGGGTACGAATGGGGTGACGTTTATGTTTATCTTCACAGTGAACACTAGATAAAATTGGATGAAGATTCAAACAAACATTTATATCCCGTGATACCCCTCCCGTTGGATGACGCTGAGATCCTGGACATGTGGGCACAAAATGGAGAATGTCCTGTGCAGGATCTAATAAAGGTAGAGAACGTTCTAAGAAGAAATGACGTAAAAAACACGAAAAATAGAGTAGGGTTATCTCTCGGAAATGCACCGTACGATGTGAAAAACAATGAGCGTCTGTGGATAGCAGCACAAAAGAGTACCCTGCAGAGCATAGCAAAGCTGGACCAATAGACATTTTTACTGTCTTTTTGCAACAGTCGTCGCAAATCGCTTGACATAGTCTTCCTGGCACCGTACATACGTGCGGTAGAACTCTTGGCGGACGACGAAGCACGACGGCCAATCATCGCGCAGCACGTAGACGCCTTGTCGTAAAAAATACACAAGCGGCGTAGTGAAGTCCTTGAGGCATTGAAAGTGGACGTGCGCTGCAGTGGTACGAACCACGGCAGGACAGGGAGAGGCGATAGTGGCCTGGCGTTGGCGCGCTGCCCTGAGCGTGATGACCACCAGGGTGACCGATGGGGCCGCGAACCCCGTTGCAGTCCTACGGTGTCCTCAGCCAGGAACCGCGGTCTCGCTTAGGCTCCTTCACGGCGGTCCACGTCACTGGCGAGCTTGCACGAGACGCCGTACTCGTCAGCCTTCAGCTTCTCGGATCACCGGGCCACGGCCGCCGGGTGAAACAGTGGCAGGTCTACCGACTGGCCGTGACCGGGCCTACCGGTGGGGCAGGCGTCGTCGTCCAAGGAATGCCGAGGAAGATTGGGCGGCTGGCGTCCCCTGATCTTTGAGCACTGAAGGCTGGGAACGGGTTCTTCATCCTCCGCACCTAAGAGGATGTAGGAGGCGCCGGCTAGCTTCGCGCACAAGAGGCAGCTAAGTGTTCTGTATTCTAAACATGGCGGCTACGAAGGTGACGTTGGTGGTGTGTGGTGATGATGATGATACTGCCAGGAAAACTGTGTTGTTCCATGGATTAAGAACAGGCTACTGTTTGATCAGTGACCTGGTTCATACGCACTGACGGGGATTGAGCGGAAAGTGGGCGCTCGGAAAGAAAAGTTACGCTGGGGAAAAGGAAAAATCCAAGAATGAAGTTAGAGAACCAAAAACTTAGGAAGCGGCATAATGATGCTAGAAGCCTATTAGGCAAGCCAAAAGTTGGCAGAAGATGACAGAGGGAGAAAAACTAG
The DNA here is from genome assembly GCA_013339765.2 of Haemaphysalis longicornis. NCBI lineage: Eukaryota > Metazoa > Arthropoda > Arachnida > Ixodida > Ixodidae > Haemaphysalis > Haemaphysalis longicornis. The sequence continues at coordinate 85,808,470 of CM023449.1, read as the reverse complement.
GAAACAAATATGGAACCGCAGAAACACCAACCTGGTAATTGTCGAATAACGCGAAAGCCTATATGGTACAAGGAGGAAAAGGATAAACATCTTTATTGTTGGCAAAATTTCCATGGCGTGTTCAGGAGGTGAAGTCCTCAGTCCAGGAACCCATATGCCTTGCCTGCCGCTACAGCCTTTTCCACCAGCCGAAGCTGGTCGGAGACGCATGAGCTGGATCGGGCAGCGTATTTGATGATGATGATGTCCCCAAAAGCTTCGTTATACAGATACCCCACGTGACATGTCTCTTCGCGCGATGCAGAATGTTACCATTAGCTTGGTCGGCTGCATACAGAACCTAAAGCGACGTAAAACATACCAAATCCCCAGTATTATTAAAAGCAACACGTAAAATTGAGTTTATACGAAAAAAAGTTCCATAAAAATGAAAAAGAAGACACGCTGAGGCTCGAACCCAGGCCATCAGCGCCAGCACCCAGAACCTACCTCGAGGCCACTGAGCCCAAAAGCCTGTCGTTCGGAAAATACGTCGCCCGGTCCAGCTCATGCGTCTCCGACCAGCTTCGGCTGAAGGAAAAGGCTGTAGCGGCAGGCAAGACATATGGGGTCCTGGACTGAGGACTTCACCTCCTCAACGTGCCATGGAAATTTCGCCAACAATAAAGCTATTTATCCTTTTCCTCCTTGTACCATATAGGCTTTCGCGTTATTCGACAATTACCAGGTTCGTGTTTCTACGATTCAATATTGGTGTCCTGGTTTTTCTCCCTCTCTCATCTTCTGCCCGCTTTTGGCGTGTCTAATATTCTTCCAGTATCACTGTGCCACTTCCTAAATTTCCGCTTCTCTAGCTTTGTTAATGCGTAGCATTCTTTGACGAGTGTCCCTTCCCCGCCCCCCAGCCAGGAGCTTGTAACTCTCTGTATTTCCACAAAAATGCAGGTTTCGCGAAAGTCACAAATGTGATCGTTGTAATAACGTAAATTTTGAAAAATAAACAACAGGAAAAATATTTAAAATTATGTAAAATCTCAACCTGTGTAATACCCTGAATTTCCACAATACTGAAGATTTCGCGAGAGTTTCGCCTGTAATCGTTATAATAGTGTAATTCGAGATAATTGATCGGACAGGATTTAGAAAAACCAAGAAATTTGGCTGGAAAAAACTCACACTAAGGACAGGCGGCATAAGAATGCTACGCATTAGCAGAGTCCTTCAATGCTTTACTGGTCACGAAACTGCTCCGTAACTCAATGGGAGAGCTTCATATGCTGCGTTTGGCCGCCGCGCGGTGGCGCCACCCTCTCACTGAGGTCACTCCTCGGGCGGCGTTGCGCTGGCTCGAACGGCGGAGCCGCGACGAGTTGTGTTTGTTTTGTGCGGGAAAAAATGTAACGTGCATATCGCGCTCTTGTGATGCGACTTAAGTAGTGCAACGACGATGTCGAACATGAGTTGCGTCCCGGGGTGTCGTTCCTCGTACAACGATACCACAGAAAATGTTTCCTTGTTCTTTTGACCGAGCGACGGGCAGCTGTGTGACAAATGGAGGGGCGCCATTCCAAGGCAAGCAACCGGAGATTTCAGCTTCGATTATAAGTGTGCGACAGTGTGTGGAAATGCACTGTGTGTGAGAATGAAAAAAGCAATGTACCCTTTTGAGAGCATCGTGGACCTAGAATTGTACAAGGCTAACTTAAAAGCCGATTTGTGTCATATCAGTCAGGTTGTAGCGGTGCTTCATTGCCTGTTTGCAAACTTGTATTACATTGCGCTCAGGCTCGCGTGTAAAAAAGCTTTGGGACGTCCTTGTGGTTTTACTTTTCATATTTCCGCGAATTATCCCCGAGGGTTCGTTTTGTTTGTTTTGTAACCGCGCGTGGCCGATTCCGGTTTCTTATCTGCCGTTTCAACCAGAAGCGCCCGTTTGCTCTTTTTGTCGTACGTCCCGTCGGGCAATATTGTTGATATGGAAAGGGTGCCACCTTGTCGCTAACTTGATTTTTTGTTTCTCCGAAATGTACTCGATCCCATTTCCATGGATCTGAAATTAATAACGTTCCAAGAGTAATGCATGCATAGCAAACGCCGCGCAACTCACTTTATCGACGTTCATCTGTTCACGTCACACTGCGGACTGCTTCTTCGACGTTTGTGTTCATCTAGTCTTTTGTAGTGCAGGAGATCTCTAGTTCGCTGCGTTCAGAAAAGCTTTGCGTCGTTCTTGGCTACGTGGCAATATTCTGTTTCCTCCGTGTGCTGCACATCGCTGCGCGAAAAAATAAATTTTTGTACACTGGACCACGCTCTTTTGTTTCCCTTCGTAACATTGAAATTTTTTGTTGCGTGTGATAAAATCATTTTCATTGTTCTTTTTTCGCTTTCTTTTTTGCAAGGATTGCAAAGAGCGCAAGCGGAAGGACACACGGTGCAACATACATATACAGGGTGTTTCAGTGAACACTTTCAAAAATTCCTGAAGGTAGGCTTTTCAAGAAAAATAGGAATTCTCTTAAGGAACAAGCTATCAGGTTCGGCGGACGTCAGCAGTTATGAGAAAAATGCGAATTACATAGTTAATTAACTAAAACTCTGTAATGAACTTTTTAATTAGCGGAGTTTGGCGGTTATTGCCAGTGGCGAGTTTGTAGCCACGGAGACGACGATAACGGACCAGTTTTTAAAGCAAAGAAAAAATGCACTCTGTAGAGCCCTGCAGCCCGCAAAAATCAAGTTTTTTTTCCCCCATGAAACCGAAACGCAGCGCACATGGTGCGCCAGAAGTCTAGTGCAAACGCAACATCCGCCGATGACGTGGTGCAGTGACTGTGTCGCCCAATTCAAAAAGGCTCTGGTGATTCCCCACGCTAGGGAATCAGCTGATAAAGTCCATCGCCTCTTGTATTTTTTCAATGATCAACGCTCACCTTACACCACGGCTAGCGTTATCTTTTGTTTCGTTGGTAGGCGCAAGAAAGAGGCTAGCCATTGCCCACAAAACGGTCGCCCGTTTCGGGAGTCCTAGTGGGCGTTGGCGACAGTTTTGCTTTTCTTTTTTTATTGTCTCAACCACATCTGACGCGGCTACCAGATGTGCAAGATGTGAAACGTCACCACCCGTTCCTTTTTTTTTTCGTTAGGTTTATTTGCTGTTCGTTTATAATCGCTGCGTGTTAGAAAGCGCATCAGACAAAGGAAAGGTTTGTTTGCTGGGCGAGGAGGGCTTTCGCGGCTGTGGCTGCTTGCTGAGGCTTCCTAGCTAGGGAAAATTGCACTTACATTTCGCATTGGCCGCCACATTCATTGAAACACACGTCACCAGCCGACGTTGCGTTCGCTCAAGACTTTTAGCGCTCCTTCAGCGCCGAGTTTCGTTTTTGAGCGGAAAACAACGGCAGGTTTCCTCACGCTACAGGGCTTTAAACACCGACTTTTTCGTTGTGTTAAAAACTGATATGAAATCGTCTTCTCTGGGGCCACAAAATCACCATTGACAACAACCACCAAACTCCACTAATGAAGAAGTTCATTAGTAGAGTTTAATTACCCACCTAACTAATGTGCACACCCTTGATACTATCTGGCGCCCGCCGCAGCTAGCAATCTCCTTCTGAAGAGGGTTTCTTTTTTTCTCGAAGAGCCTATTTTTAAGAATTTTTGAAAGTGTTCGCTGAAACACCCTGTATCTCTTCGTGTTTTGATCCTTCGCGTTTCTGCAGCGTTTTTAGATGTTTTCAAGTATGTACACACTCATCGAAACGACAACACTATTGGGCTATCTCTTTTAGCGTTCTGTGCATTCCAGAACAATCAATGGATTCATTAAGCGTAGTCTGAACGACGCGTACTTGGTTTCTTTCAGTTTTTTTATTGTATTATCGATAGGCCCGCAGCAGCCCGTGACTACACAGCTACCGTATGTGTGGTATTTACAACTTTGCTTTAAGAAAAGAAGCAATATAGATTTAAAATCCGTAAACACGACGGCGCAGTGCTTGTGCCAGAGCACACAGAAGCCGTTGCCGTTCGCGGCCGAAGTTTACGGTAACTTACTTCGAAAAATAAAACCCCATTGAAGGCAGGTGATTAATAAAATAACCGGACTATTCATCGCTAACTACTACGAAAAAAAAACGCAGTTAATCAGCGCGCAGACACCAAAAGCAGCGAGCGTTTGCACGCCAAGAGCTGGCCAATACGCCGCACGCGCGGCGGCTGGATGACCTTCGTGCGGAGGTGGCGCCTGTAGCGGCGCGCGCGGTCCCTATATGAACCGAGAGCCGAAGTTTCATGACCAGTAAAGCATTGAAGGACTCTGGCATTAGTAAACAATTTTCTGAATTTCTGCACAATTTTTTTTTTGGTCTTTCACTTTTCCCCCGCGTAACATTTCTCTTTGAGCACCCACTTAACGCCCTATTCTGGTCAATGGGTATGAACGAGGCCACTGAAAAAGCATAGCCTGTTTTTAATCCATGGAACAACACAGTTTTCCTGGCAATATCATCATCATCACACACAGCCAACGTTACCTTCGTAGCCGCCATGTTTAGAGTACAGAACACTTAGCGGCCTCTGCGCGAAGCTAGCTGGCGCCTGCTACATCGTCAGAGACGCGGGCCTAAAGAACCCGTTCCCAGCCTTCAGTGCTCGAAGATCAGGGGACGCCACCCGCCCCATCTTCTTCGGCATTCCTTGGACGACGATGCCTGCCCCAACGGTAGGCCCGGTCACGGCCAGTCGGTAGACCTGCCACTGCTACAACCAGCGGCCGTAGCCCGGTGATCCGAGAAGCTGAAGGCTGATGAGTACGGCGTCTCGTGCAAGCTCACCAATGACGTGGACCGCCGTGAAGGAGCCCAAGCGAGACCGCGGTTCCTGACTGAGGACACCGTAGGACTGCAACGGGGTTCGCGGCCCCATCGGTCACCCTTGTGGTCATCGCGCTCAATGCACCGCGCCAACACCAGGCCCCTATCGCCTCTCCCTGTTCTGCCGTGGTTCGTACCACTGTGGCGCACGTCCACTTTCAATGCCTCAAGGACTTACTACGCCGCTTGTGTATTTTTTACGACAAGTCGTTGACGTGCTGCGCGATGATTGGCCGTCGTGCTTCGTCGTCCGCCAAGAGTTCCACCGTACCTACTTACGGCGCCAGGAAGACTACGTCAAGCCATTTGCGACGGCTGTTGTTAAAAGACAGGAAAAATATCTCTCGGTACAGTTCTGCTGTGCTCTGAAGTGTATTCATTCACACTGCTATTAACCTATGCTCATGGCTTTTCACATCGTACGGTACCTTCCCGAGAAATGACCAAGGTTATTTTAACAAGATCTGACTGAAGTCATATCCGTCACGGAAATGACATGTCCAGAAAAGCGCGGCTGCGCCAGGATTCGAGCCGAGTGCTCCGCCGCCGCAACGAGAGGTGCCAGGCGCTTTACCCACACCGCTATGAGCTGATGCGCAGACAGCGGCATGAACGCGCCATATATTTTTTTGTATAACCGCCTCTATTTTGATGGTGCTGCCGTCTAAGAGAGGTGAAGCGAAGTAGTGCATCACGATGCTAATCAGCGCCGACAGTTGGCGCCAGCTGAGCTCGTCGCAACGCAACCGGCTGCCGTACACTCCACGGAGCAGGGACGCAGTGGTCGCACACTTGCGACATCAACAACGCGCTAGCTGATTGTCGCTCTCCAAGCACACCCACAAGACAGCCCCGCGAATCATGCTCTTTCGCGCCAGTGGACCGGGATTTCAAGGGTGGAAACACTGTGCGTGACAGACAAGACAGTAAGGAACGGACAGGACGGGTGCAGTGAACGCCCGTCTGGTGCCTTCCTTTTTGTCTTGTCTCTCACGCGCAGTTTTTTCCACCCTTGAAATGCAGTACCAACTGCCTCAACAACACGCGGTACGACCGTGAGTTCACCAAACGGTTCGCTGACAACCCGTTCTGTTTCGTTCACACGGTTCGCGAGCGCGTGTGGTTTCATTCGGGTTAACGCAGTGCTCCGCCACGTGCAATCCAGTTTCTAATGGTGATAAATCTGACGGTCCCATACCGGCGAAATATAAATAGCGATGTGCAAGTTCATATCGACGCAGAATAAACGTTCAACTGATCCTGTTAAGGCACATCTCACTTTCGTGTTTTACCGAATCCTATGAAAGAAGGAACAACCACATTTTTTCTCATTTTCTTAAGTCATGTCTTCTTCGAGCGCTGTCTACGTTTATTAGATCCTGCACAGAACATTCTCGATATTGTACCCATTTGTCGAGAATTGCAACGTCATCTAACGGGAGGGGTATTACGGGAAATAAATGTTTGTTCGAGGCTTGATGCCCATTTCATGTAGTGTTCATTGTGAAGGTAAACCTAAACGTGGGATTTTTTTTTTTTTTGTGCAATAAACGTCGCCCTCCTCATTCCAGGGGAGCTCCTTCAGCTTAAGTTTCCACATGCAACATGGTCGACTCATACTTCAGTGAATGTGTTCCGCTTCGACTGTGGCGATGGCTCTTGGAGGAAGCGGTTCAACGTCTCTCTCAAAAGCTGCATAACATTGTTCTGCTTTTGATGCATACTGTGATGTTATCACATCCAGCGATAACAACGCCACCTGCTGTAAACGTTTTCTACGTCCCAAATAGGTACTCTAATACGCCAGCTGTCTTCTGGAATTTCCCACTAAAGAAGCGACGACGTGCGGGACGTGTGCTTCGAAAATAGAGTGTACAAAAAAAATACTAATTCCGCTTCGTAATATCGTTTGTTTTAAAAGGTACTTCGTATCCCTCCTATGAACTCGTGGCTTCACACATCCTGCGGTACATTAAGGAAGTTCTGCGCGTCAGCCTTTGCGAATGCGAGTTATCAAATAAAAAATACGGGATTTCCTGAAAAGCCCTTCTTGGACAAGCCCTTTTTAGCCATTCTTGGACAAGGCTGCCTGCCCCACCGGTATAGGCTCAGACACGGCTACTCGGTAGTTCTGCCTCTTCTTCACCCGGCTGTCCTGTTTCAGTGGTCCGAGAAGGCAAGGGTAACAAGTAAAGCCTCTCGTCCAAGGCCGGTAATGACGAGGATCATCGTGGAGAGCCTGAGCGCGACCTGGGTTCGGCGTCAACGACGCCGCCGGTTCGCGGTCGCATCGGCCACCCTCGTGGTCGTCGTGCTCAGTGCACCCCGCATGTGGGAGGACAACTTCGCCACCGTACACCCTTCCATAGTTTGTATCACTGCGGCGCGTGTGAATTTTGCAAGTCCCAACGACTCCACTACGACGACCGCCTTCTCGCATGTTTCGTCAAGCAAGGGCTCGATCATGTTCCCCAAGATTTAGGGCCATCATGCTTCGTCGTGCACGATGACTTTACAGCATGTACTTTCGTTACAGGGAAGGAAGGCTACTTAGCGCAGCAAGTCTTGTATAACATTTGTGCTGAAAATGACAGAAAATTTATATCAGTCAAATTCTGCATAGTTCTGAAAGTATTCGTCGACGTTGCTTTGAACAAACGCTCATGGCTTTTGACATGGTACCGTACATTACCGAGAGATGACCATTATTTTTTCTATTTTGTTACTTCTCTTCTTCTTCGGGCGTTCTCTGCCTTTATCAGAACTTTCTCGAAGTTACGCATATTGATCGCACATTTCACCATTATTCATCAACAGGGATATTAGGATATATAATAGTTTGTTCGAAGCTTGATGCGCATTGCCTGTTGTCCTCATTAGGATTACACACCTAGACCTCCAAAATTTGCATCGTACAATACACGCAGCCCCTATTCGTACCCTCGTTTAGAAAGATCGAATGGTTGTTTTAATATTGGCATTGCCAACCACCGACACTTAAATAAGACAAAAAGTTGATTCAATGGATTCCCTCTCAGCTTAAGATATAACATACACGGCATTGCCCAGTGTAAAATGCCCTTCTGATATGGTGGTGTTTCTATTTCACAAGATGGTGATGAGACGAAGACGAAGTAGCTCGAGTGCCAGCTGCTTACGTTATGACCAGCACCGATGAGATCATCATCATCATCGGTGCAGTGAGGATTGTCCATAAAGTTTCTACACCCAGCGCTTCTCCTGTGCGAGAGTTACACTTCGAATGTGCCGATGGCTCTTGGAGCAGCCGGTTCATTGACTCTCTCAAAAAGCTGCGTAACATTGTTTCGCATTTTATGCATGTTGCCATGTTATGGCACACAGTCATAACAACGCCACCTGTCATAAGGGTTTTCTACGTCCCAACTATATTAAAAATACGTGAGCTGCTTGGTCGCTTTTCTCGCTACGTAAGCGTCCCTTCCAGAAACCCGTCGCGCGTGGAGCCACTGACCACCTGTCCCGATGGTGTAAAAGTTGCCGCCTGAGCAATGCGTCCCTGGTCGGAAGTTGTTCCCAGCTCGCCGTGAGGAGACTGCAGGCGTACAGGGGCGGGATCAGGGGACTCTGCGTGCTGTCGTGCCGTGATTGTTCCCGGCTCTGCTGCCTTCGACTGCAGATCTTCTCTCACAGTTCTTCGCCGTGTCTGCCATTGGGAGGCACTTGGCGGTATGCGAGAGCCGTCCAAAGGCGTGTAGCGGTCAGACGTCGACGGCCCGGGCAGAGCCCCGCCGTGTCCGTATATTGATGTTCGGGATAGACGGTAGCGATGAAGATTTTGCGATGGTTCAGGTTCGGTTTCGGAGGGATTGGGTGGCAGGCTTCTCAGCCTGTTCTTTTCCAGTTGGACAAGCCTCGGTGCGATTGGAAGAGAAGGCAGCCCCGTGTGGTAGCCTATGACCTACGGCGATAAAGGATGGAGTCGCCTATACGTCTGAAGTCCACGATTTTGTTCCCAGCCACTCCAAGGGATGTGCGCTGGCAATCCCTGCTCTGGCTTGCAGGGACTCCCTGGCGCGCTCCTCCGGTATGGGCAAGGTCTCGGGGTTTGCACGAAGTCGCAGTGTGGACCTCCCCGAGTTGGGTGGCAGGCGTCCTGGCAAGGAGTTTTTAAGACCGATTCCCGGTAAGTTGCGAGGGTCACAAGGGATCTTCCTCTTGCGCACGTCGATGATTGTGTCCGTACGTTCTAGGGTGGAGAGGCTGGCGGCTTGGTAAAGGAAAAAGCTCAGGGTTCCAGCAGCAAAATAAGCGACGTTGGCACAGTCCGTGGATTTTTGCCAATTGTTGTGGCCGTCGCCTAATGGCAACGACTCTTGTGATCCAGGAGTGCCCATCGTGCTCAGCTACCCTTGGAAACGCGTGGTGAAGGCGGCCTGAGTTAATGGAGGTTGGCGCCTCACCAGTGCATCTGGAATCCCGCGCAAGTCGTGACTAGGCCTAGCACGGAACTGTTTTTCGTCTGCGTGACACAGAGATGGCCGCCTCCGAGAAACCTCACTGTGGTATGCTAAACACGGCATGTCGAGAACGTTGGCGGGATGCTACCAAAAAATGCGTGCGGTGTCTGTCCGACGACGAGAAACAAGTCGAACTGCAGTCGTAGGGATGGAACCTGGCTGTTTTGACGACAATAATGATGACAATGATGATGATGTGTTCAATGCTGCCATCAACGCCCCTTTCCCCAATTACCCACAACGGCGGATTAGCCAAGACTACTTTACTGATTGTAATTAGATAGGACTTTAAATACTAATTTATTTCCAAAATATAGGGCCATGAAATCAAAGTGCTCTATGATTGAGTTTGAGGATATAGGTGCCCATCTCTTAGGCGCCCCACTTGCCACATTTTTAAGAAAGTTTATTCAATTGACCCACACGCACGCACAGACAGGTGGTGGAGGCCATAAAGGGGCGCCAGGGAAGGGTTCGGACACGCGGGAAGTTGTGTCCGATCAGTCTGTATATCGTCTTGAATTTGGGATAGCTAGTCTCACGAAGTGTGATGTTGCGGCGTTGCAGAGGTGTGAACGTGAACGCCATATGGTTTTACCTCCCTGCCGAAGAGAAAATAATGTCGGTCGCATGGCGTGCGAAGTTAATTGTTGTACGCTAGATAACAACCACAAAACAAAATTGTTCGCCGAGCCCGCGGCGCGGCGCGTAAACGTCGTTCTGGCCGGCTTAAATAAAGTTTACTCAATCCAATCCAATCGCGCGTCGCGGACAAATACAATAATGTCCACTCGCACGTGGCGTGCGATCTAGGGAAGAATAAATAGTTTGCACGTGGCGCACGAGCAAGAAATATGTTTTTCCGCATGTAGCCTGTCGAACTAAAAAAAATTGCTCCGACGGGATGAGTGAAAGGTACGCTGTCCTTGGTATGCCTGCGAACGAGTATAAATAAGGCGTTTTCGGTTCTCGATGGAAATATTGGAATGGTATGCGAGTTTGCCTCTAGTTCGCATAATCCAGCAGTGCTTCCAAAAATTCCAATATAAAATTGACTTTTTGACTACTTAATTTCCTGCGTGCTAACAATAAAAATATCTTGTTATAGATTTGTTATCCTCTTTCGCGCACATTTTTCGACAGTCCTCAAACACGGTGCCTAATAATTTATTGTTTGTTCACATGCCTCCAGGCGTAGTTTTGTACTAATATTAGTATGAAACTCTATGAGCTCAGCCCCTGGCCAGTTCATGGGACACTCCAGCAGAGAGGACTGTGGGGCCATCCATTGGCGCCTGCATTAAGTAGCGGCCGAACACGACACAAGCCCTTCGCGAACACCCCTGGGGTCGTAGAGACCACCCAGATATTGTACCTTTCACAGACCGGTAGCCGATGCCTTGCTATATATCGGTACGCTATGTACCGGGCTAGGGTGCACGTGCCCACGAAAGACGAAGACGAAGTCCCGGCGCGCCAGAGCATGCAGCGGACTGACGCCATGTTTTAGCCGCAGCCAGCGGCTGGATTCTTTTCTGGTTCCTGTAATAAACGGCCTCGAGACTTGACACGCCTCTACTGCGACCACCCTGCCACAGCCGATCTCAAACACGCTTCACTTGCCACTGCACTAAGTTATGTCACTTTCCTAAATTCACCTCTCACCCTTAGTGGACCACGGGTGCTCCTGTTTCATCTTAAAAACGACAGTTCTAACACTACCTTTCCTCACCACAACTCACACTGATCCCAAAAATTTAGTACCTTTCCACTCAACGAAGAAGGATTACCAGCGAAGCTACAGTGCCCAATGTAAGAGCTGTCTTAGTGGGTGATTGTAACATAATTTCTTTTCGAGAAGTTCTAATAAAACAACAATAGCTGTAATCATACTCAATCCGTAGGTGACCATGCTTCACTGTGGAAACCCGCAATGCGGAAACGCCAGCTTAAAAAGCCGAGCTTAAACCGGTCACCTTAAAGTCGCCTTCACTTCTCAGCACATATGCATTGCTGGAAAGACCTTTCTCCCGGAGTAATATAAGCCACCTTATATAAAATTATCAATGGCCTAGGACTTTTTTTTATTTTGCGTTGAATTCTCAAACACTGAAAACCAGTTTTGCGCAGCGGAGAAACCGTTGCTTCAGAGTGATCGGGACGCGATACCATCAGAGACTGTCGTCAGGGCCAGCACCTGAACAGCTGCACTGTTAACAATTATCAACGAACATTGTTTTGAACAGTATCATTTGTCCCACGAAAGGTGACCTAGCCCAAAGGCAATATAGCGACTGTCTCAGACACGAAATGTGCTCTCTCACTTTTCTATGGGCGACATCTGAAGTAAGTAGAGACATCCTAACCCCAAAATACGTACGTGAGCAGTCAAACCCTCTTTCCATTCTCTTCATCGCACTGAATATGGTCTTTCCTTTTAGTTAAAGCTTTCTACAACAAATTAAACCAGTAACTCAAAGAATAGAAAGAATGGTTGTTTCGGCCTCCGGTAAGAAAGCGTATAGTGTATGGTTTTTGCATTGTCATCTTTGCTCTATTGACCGTTCTACATTCCCGTGTTGTCCAATATGAATTTTCCCTAAAGCTGAGCTGACCGGTTTCACATAATGCCGTTATTCTCATTGTATCGTCTTCCCCACCTTCCAGTTCTTTTCCTCTATTTTATTGTCCACAGCCCCCTTTTCGGTACTTTCGTTACTTTCTTCCCTTGTTTTCGCTCTGTTTCATTTACTTCCACTTTTTTTACGTTGTCATTTTGTTAATTTGCATTCTCTCATTGCTTATTTTCAGGCTTTTCTTTTCCAGCCAATCCTTTCAGTCTCTGAGAGCACTCTTCCTGGCCAATCCCCTGTTAACCATACGGGTGGCAGCACTTGTCATAATCATCATCACCATTCACAGCCAGCGCCACCTCCGCGACCGCCATCTTAACAGTCTAGAACAGTCAGCAGCTTGTATTTGCAATCGAAGTTAGTCAGCGTCTGCAACTTGCTGTGCACGCCGCATCTGAAGAACCCCCGCCTGCAGCCTTCAGGCCACGAGGAAAGGTGTCGCCACCCGCCCCATCTTCTCGGACATGATGCCTGCCCCACCGGTAGGCCCGGCCACGGCCACTCGGTAGGCCTGCCTCTACTCCAACCGGCGGCCTTGGCACGGTGGCCGAAGAAGGCGAAGGGGACGAGTACGGTGTCTCGTGCATGCCCGCAATGACGACCATCGTCGTGGAAGAGTTTGATCGAGACCGGAGTTAGGGGTCAAGGAAGCCGCAGTACCACAACGGGGTTGGCGGTCACATCGGCCGCCTTCGTGGTCGTCGGGCTCAAGGCATCGCGAGAGCGGCAGGCCAACTCCGCCACCGCACACTCTGCCATGACTGGTAATCCTGCGGCACACGTCAATTTTCCGAGTCCCAACGATTCCGCTACGCTGATTGCGGGCTCGAATTTTTTAGTGAAGGAAGCGTCGACGTTCTGCATGATGTTGACTGTGTTGCTTCCTCGTGCACCACAAGTTCTACTGCACGTGTTCACGGTGCCAGGAAGCTACGTCAAGGCAGCAAGTCTTGCGGGAGGACAGTGTTCAAAAATGAGAGTAAAAGTTTCTATGCGTCAAGTTTTGGTGTGTTATGAAGCCTAATCATTTGCATGGCTTTAAACTGGCGATAAATGGCTCTTCCCAATGTACGGTACACTCGCGAGAGACAACCATATTTAATTTTTATTTCATTGCGGTATTTTTTCTGAACTAGTTATCTACCTTTAGCGGCTTGTGCAAAGCCCTTTCCTGGAAATATCCCCGTAAGTCAAGAATTTCACGAAGTTTCAACGACAGGGGTATACCTCCATATGAAACCGTCTTCGGATCTTGATGTCCGTTGCCTGTTTGCATTATGAGGATAATACTGCACGTCGAAATTTGTCTTGGTGCAATAAACCCGCCACTCCTCATTAAAATATTCCACCCCCACTCAGAAAGCGAACAGTAGTCTTATTGTTGGCGTCGGTAAATTTCACGCTCGAGTGAGACAAAAGGCTCCATCATCTGAAAGCCTTTCATCCTAAGTTATGACAGACTACCAGGTTACAATGCTAGTTTTGGACTTGTGCCTCACCACGAGTCCGCCACTCACATTGATAAAAATAACTCGTACAAAGCTGCCCTTGGACTCCCAACTTATACTTCCAATGAGCGTCTGCTTCACCTCGGCCTGCACAACACGCTCAGTGAACTACTAGAAGCACAGCGGACGTCCCACCTCCATCGCCTCGCCCTCCCGCCCTCAGGTAGGACGCGTACTCCAGAACATTGGCCGGCCCACCCCCTCCCCTCAACACGAACTCCAACGCATTCCCCCTGTCCATTCGTCAACGCCTGAAGGTTAGCCCGGTACGCAAACACAGTGCACTCATCCTTCAATCGAGGACGTCGGGAAGCCCGTGTGAAGATGCTCGATAAACAGTACGGCGCTGACTCCCAAACACGATATACGGATATTGCTATAGCTCCCGACCACACGCGCACCACCATAGTTACTGTGGACTCGAACAGACATCTGGCCACAGCCGTCACCTATCGAGATCTGCCGGTGACCTCAGCCGAAGCGCTTGCCATCGTCCATACAACTACCACACACCAGCCTCAACCATACTTCACCATCATTACGGACTCCAAACAAGCCTGTCGGCTGTATCAAGCTGGCCTTGCACCACCCCAGGCCCTCCCTGTGCTCCAACACCTTCCGAGGACATTGCAATTTCGATCGTCTGGACCCCAGGCCCTGCTGGCCTTGCAGGGAATGAGGCGGCTCATGTCGCAGCCCGCGATCTCCTTACCCGGGCACTCCCAACCGCAAGGACCGACACTGCCGGGCGCCTAATCTCTGACCATCAAATCCTACCTCCGCTTGACTCTACCTACAGCTCCCTCCTCGCGCACTACACACACAGCAGAACAACATACCCTCCTCCACACCACAGTCTCTCCAACCACTCAAGCTCACATATATCGGCGTCTACAAACAGAAACCTTCTACAACCCACTATCCTCTCCCGTCCATTTTCCCCCACAACTGCCCACAATGTGACATCCCTCTCACAACCTACCACCTTGTGTATTCGTGTCCCCACCACCCCCACCCCATTAACTCCCCCTCCCTTGAGCAGTGGGAGTCTGCGCTGACCAGCTCGGCGCCGGAGCATCAAATCGCCCTGTGCAACGAGCCCTGGATTCGGCGCAGGCTCGCGGCCTCCTGGACGTAGGAGGCTGACCACGTCCCTTTCCAGCTCCCTCGGCTGCTCAATAAAAATATTTTTACCACCAACCAATATCATTCTCGAGATTATCCGTTATGTCACATGAAGCAGCCTAGTACGAACAATTTAGCCGCAGTCTCAGGCACGAACTCGGCGACGTGTAAAGTAATTCAAATGATCCTGAACCCGAAGAATTTCATAAGAACTGAAACACTCTTTCCTTCGCCCCTCTCCTCGACTGGCTGCTCGTCTTCCTTTTAATTTAGTCTTTCGACAACAACATCACCAACAACAAACGGGTCACTTAAAAAATATAAAAACTTGTTGCTTGCCCCTCCTGGACGAAAGTATTGTGTTTACTGTGTGGTCCACGTTGCCTTTCAAAAATAATCTCTTCTACTATAGCGGCCACGTGACCCTGTAAGGCTTTTTACCCCTAAAACTGAGCTGGTTTCATAGATCACCTGCTGCTGATTGCCTTGTTTTTCCCACCTTGCAGTTTATATCCTCACCCTCTTCCCATTTTCTGTCGCTATTTCACTCGTCGCGTGTGATATATTTGCAGTCTTTTCTTAGACTTCTGTTTCGATATATGCTTCATATACATGCTTTTTTCTGGTAGTATTTGTCTCTTTGGGCGCCCTCTTCCTGGCCAGTCCCACTCTGTGGGTATGATCCTGTCACTGCAGCCCCGCCTGCCGGGAATCATCATCATCACCATCCACAGCCAGCGCCACCTACACAGCCGCCATCTTTACAGTTCATGACAGCCAGCAGCCTTTCTTTGCCATCGAAGTTCGCTGGCACCTGCAGAATTCTGCGCTTGTGCGGCATCTAAGGGACCCGCTTCGAGGCTCCCTCAGTCCACCAAGAACAGGGGTCGCCGCCCGCCCCATCTTCTTCGGCCCTACAAGGACAAGGCTGCCTGCCCCACCGGTAGGCCCGGCCACGGTCGCTCGGTAGGCCTGCGTCAACTCTACTTGGAGGTCCTGTGTCAGTGGTTCGAGAAGCGCGAAATTGACGAGCACGGCGTCTCGTGCAAGCCCGGCAAGACGAGGATGGTCGTGGAGAGCCAACGCGAGACTGCGGTTCAGCCCCACGACGCCGTCAGAGTGCAACGGGTGTTTGCGGTCGCATCGGGCCCCTCCTGGTCGTTGTGCTCAACTCCGCCGCCGCACACTCTGCCATGGTTCGTATCGTGGCGGTGCGCGCGAATTTCGCAAGTCCCAACGACTCCACTACGACGACCGTCTGCTCGCATTTACCGCCACGTCAGCGTGCATGTGCTCCAAGATTTCTGGCCATCACGCTTCGTCGCTCCCGGCGACCTTACAGCCCGTACTTTCAGTATATAAAAGGAAGGCTACGTTAACGCAGCAACTCTTGTGTAATGATTGTGTTTAAAAATGAAAGGAAATATATTTCAGCCAAATTCTGATCATACCTCAAGTATATACTCGTTCGCGTTGTTTTGAACCAGCGCTAAGGGCTTTTCACCTCCGACGGTACGTGTATACCGAGAGATGACTATACATTATGTTTCTTATTTTCTTAAGTCATTATTTCGGGCGTTCTCTACCGTTATCACATCCTGCATAGAACTTTCTAGAAATTGTGCCTATTACTCAGGAATTTTACATCATCCTGCCACAGCGGCATTAGAGGATATAAAAGTTTGTTCGAAGGTTGATGCCCATTGCGTGTTGTGTTCATTATAAGGACACACCTGTACATCAAAATTTGCATTGTTCAGTAAACGCAACCCCCCTCTGTAGCCCGCTTAGAGATCGAACGGCTGTTTTATTGCTTTCGCCGCCAACCACGGGGCTTAACTGAGAAAAAAGGTTGATTCCAGGTAAGCGCTTTCAGCTTAAGATTATGCATACACAGCTTATTCCACTGCTTCTTCAGTGAGCGTGTTACTCGCACCACAAATGTTTCAATGGCTTTAAAGCACAAGAGAGGCGGCGTGCTAGGGCGTTGACTGCTTTAGTTTAATCGCGACGAAGATATCCCCCAGATCGGCGAGTACCACCCGCAGATTTCGGACGCCGCGACCAAGGGCACACACTTTCCAGGCATTTCTCCAGAAGCAGAATAGCAGTGAGGAGTAAAAAAAAAAAACTGGTTGATTCCTCTGACATAGGAATCGGTAAAACACGAAGGTAAAATGTGCAGCGAAATCTGCAGCTGAGCATGATTTGCGGGTCGGCGGCTGTATTGTGGGTGTGTTTGGGGAGCGACGTCCTGCTGACGGGTCGCTTCAGCAAAGGTGTACTGGCGTCATTTCCGTGACGGATATGACGTCAGTGAAATCTTGGTGTATCCCGGCATAAAACACTTTCGTGTTAAAATATAAAACCGCGAAAACGAACAAACCAAATTATAAGGAACTTTTTAGTACTAAAGGTTGCTTTCCCCGCAAGAAGACCCTGTGTGCAGGGGTGCACCCTTTACAGGACGCTTGTTCGTTGTACTGGCGTCACTTCTGTGACGGATATGACGTTGGCTAAATCTTTGTGAATCCCAGAATAAAACACTTTCCGCGTTAAAAAACTCAAATGGGAGTATGAAGCCTGGTGGTCAGCTGGTGGTCAACCAGCGAAAACAT
>CM023449.1:85324710-85791110 GCA_013339765.2 Haemaphysalis longicornis | reverse complement strand
CCGTCCTTTGTGCGGACATCCGTGTGCCGTAGGCGATGCCCCCCACCGCCTCCCACGTCTTCTGGCTGTGAAGTAGCTGTGACGTAGTTCGCTTCCTGTGGGGTACCGCAGAGGCTTCAATCTTCTGCGATCTGCGCTTGTGGGCACGCTTCTCCTGTCCCGGGGGGTCGCAACCCGCACGTGGGTCTTGTGTATGTGTGCCCTTAGCTGCAGCCCCTTTTTTAATGGTTCCGATTTCCGTTTTCCGTCCCTCCGACTTCCGGTTTTTTCTTTCGCGTAGGGCCGGAGAGATGCCTTGTCCTTTGTCCTGGTGCGCGTGCCGCGTCGTCTGCTTCATTTTTTCTATTTTGTTATATATCGTCTGCTGCGCGTGAGGCATCAACGTTTCTTTTTTATCCTTTTTTTGTCGTTTTATTCGCTGCACGGTGGAGGGGGTTCTTAAGACGCTGCATCGCGCGCAGTGGCGCGTGCCGGGCGTACGCGCTCTTATCGCTTTATCTAACAGGCTGTCGTCTGCTTTATTTGTTGTAGTTCGCTAACCGGCCACCAGGGAGTTAGGTGGCGCGCGCGCTGGGACTGATATCGTTTGAAAGACGGAGTGACCCGCCTGTGCGCGCGTGTGGTGAACTTTCTAGATTTACGCTGAAGGCTCTATGGTTGAAGGGGAATTCGGAATGAAAAAAAAAGTGGGGGAGGGAATTAAGTTGGTGATGGAGAGAGTCGCGTGCTGCCGCCATATGAAGCTCACGCTTGCCTGAACAGACGTCGGGGCTTTCGCGCAGCTGGATCGTCTGCTCCACTGCTGCGCGTGCCGGGGGGAGGTAACGGGATTTGCGCGTTGGGGTGGGGGTGGGAGGTTCTTTGTGTGTTTCCCTTCGGTGTAGTCTCCGCGTCAGGGCCCCGGATCCGCCGATGGTGCCGTGACGTCACTGTTCGCGCAGTGGCGGGAACCCATTGTTGCGCTAAGGTAGGTAAGCAGGCACGGATCTCCGTTTCGGAAGGAACTACGCCCGCTGAAGATGAGCGGAAGACGCGTAGAACGACATGCGCTCGCTTTTGTGTTTTTTGTAGGGGAAGTTATTGTTGTAGAGTTCGAACTTTCTTTTGTATAAATATTAATATCCGAGCAGAAATGTGTCCGTGCATATGGTGGTCATGGAATCGCCGTGATCACGTGAAGCTCCTTTGAAGGATTCCGGCTTACTTTTGCTTTGCGGACTTAGTTCCCGAAGCAGACATTTTGTCATCAAACTGCTAGTAGCGATAAAACCGGCGTAGTCGATAACATTGGTCGGACTGCGCATGCGTGACATGGTCCAGAACAAGATCGATATCTTATCAAGTTATACGAATTCGGTTTACGAAGCAAAAGGCAGACTGGGAGCATGTCCAGAGCCACGGTAGGCCATTGCATTCTAATTTGATTTTTTTTTTTCGTTCTTTTCTGGGGGGTGGTGTGGGGTCGATTAAACTTTGCCTGTTACTTCAATGCATTGTTCTTCTTGCTGATCCCAACGTAACTGACTAATCGTGGCGGTATCCGGGACGCAGTGAATGTGAACAAGCTTTCGCGCAAAAAAACGTCGAGTCGTCTTTACAGTTGCCGTCCAAAAGGCCTTGAAGTCGAGGAACTACACACTCTCGCCCCAATGTGTCACCGCTGCTTCCGGAAGTGGAGGGTTGGGTTCCAGTTATGCTGCATATATACGCGTGCAGTGTGCGCCGTGGTTGTTGCGTGACGCGTTTGTTTTTCGCGCCTTCGCTTTCCCACCCAGTCCCGTTCCGTTGCACATGGCGACATCGTCGGTGTCTCATCTCATGGCCTCATCAGCTCGCATCTGCTGCTTAGTGGCGCGCTCATCGCTGTCAGGTGTCCTCACTGAGCAGAAATGTCCACTGACGGTATGTGCGACGTCACCGCTTTCTGCAGTGTCACGTGAACGCCCTCTCGCAGACGATCGCTGGTGGCCGAACTTTATGGAATAGAGGGAGGTGCTACGCCATTAGAGGGAGACTACGCCATTTTGTGTTTTAGTGTTTTAACCATAGCATAGTGTTTTAACCCTGGCTGCCTACTTGTTTATCGTCTGCCAACGCAGACGCAAGATGGCGGCGTAAATGCAAGCGCCCTCGCGCAGCGCTTTGGGTCGTGCCGCTCGCGTCCGATATCCGAGGCGGTTGCTTTGGACACGTTCGTAATCGTGCCGTCAATCTACGCGCATACGAGTCGGACCAGCTGCCTTTTCCATCAAGCAATCGTCGCCCAACGCCTCCGTTTCGCGCGCCCGCAAAGCCTTTCGGCTCGCCGTGTCGTATTATTTACTATCGTCTGCGTTTGAATCTCTCCTTCCCTCCCCCTCTGCCTGACCTGCCAGGCTGAGGTTTCCGCCGAACACCTGGCGTGCTCAGGGCCTGCGCAACCAACCGCAACTGCGTGCCCCCTGTGACGTCACGTGACGTGAAAATAACCCTGCCGCGGTCTCGTAACAGGCGTCCGCCGCGGGCGATTCGTTGATGCGCGAAGACTCGTAAGTGCGCGCTTCGTTGAGTTTCACTTCGGACGGCTGGGTTCGTGGGAAAACAGCCGTGGTGCTGGCGCCGCCATTTTGTTGGACGGGGCAGGTTGGCACTTGGCGCGACACGCTGCTTGGTCACGCTTTTTTTTATTCGGTTGTTTTGAAATTCTAGACTAGAGTGTTTATGGCGCTTTGTCCCTTGATTGGGTTCGCGGAAACGCCTTTTGCGAGTGGTAGGCAGTGCTGGAGTATGCACCTGACGTTCTTTCTAATAGGCTGCGCAATGCAGGTGGATTCAACTCAGGTGGCGCCATAATTCCTTCTGAAACACTAGTGACTAGCAAGAAAACTTTTTTATTAAACCTGGTTTTGGCTTCGGATTGACTTGTGTCTTAGTAGCTAGTGTCGTCTTTGCGGCAAAGGTTGACTTGTCGGTTTTTACCTGCTCTACTGGCTAGGTTACCGCGTGCGTTTCGCCACGGATGCTAGGGAAATTGGAATGCACGTCTATATTCGACTCCTTCGAATCACGAACAATGAATTCACCCAAAGCGACACTGGCTATTTCTGCAAGGATATGAATGCGCCAGGAAAGGGTACTTGGCGGAAGGAAGAGTTCCCGAGATGGTGGCCTAAAACAGGAAAGGAGGAAGGGGGGGGGGGGGGGGGGAGGAAGCAGTTTGCAGAATGGAACCAGCTCCGTTACTCGTGAGTAGAGTCATGGACAAATGAAACCGCGAACACGAAAATACGAACCAGAACCCGAAAAATCGAAGAATTTGCTTTTTGGTGATCACGTAATGACGCGATTGTTTACAAACTTTGCCACTGTTATGACGTGACGCGACAATTTGATTTGCATAGAAAAAAAATTGCGCTATTTGTGTGTTCCCGTTTATATTTGCGCGTTGGAATTTCATTTGGCCGTGACTGCACATGTCGCTTACATGGCGAATGGGATAAAAAAAAATGTGGTTGAACCCTCTTTCATAGGAATCGGTAAAACACGAAAGTGAAATGTGCCTTCACAGGAGCAGTTGAATTTTTATTGCTGCTCGATATGAACTTGCACATCGCTATGTATATTTCATCGGTATGGCACCGTTAGACACGTCAACTCTAGACACTAGATTGCACGCGCCGGATAATTGCGCACATCCCACTGAAACCCCCACCTAATATCATTTCCGGTTCCGTTCGGGTTGGTTCCTGCCTCAAACCTTGCCCCGTTTGGTGCATAGCACATTTGTTTATCAGGCTACGGTAGCGAGCTTTATGCGATGCGTATAAAGAATTTCGCTATCCAAATCTTGATGGAATCGAGCATGCGCTGGAGTGCGTTGCGCATGCGCAGTTAGTCCTTCCTGTCGACTGCGCCAGTTATCGTGCCGTTAAATAAGTACGCGGCAGTTTCCGGAGGGTCAGGTTGAAAAAGGTCCTACAAACGGCTATTCCCGGAATGAAGGTGCCCTCCGTTAGCATTAGTGGTGTCACCCGCCGCGGTGGCTCAGTGGCTAAGGCGTCGTGCTGCTGAGCACGTGGTAGCGGTTTCTATTCGCGGCCGCGGCGGCCGCTTTTCTGATGGAGGCGAAAAGCGAGAACGCCCGCGTGTTCGAGATGTCGACGCACATGGAAGATCCCCAGGTGGTCAAAATTAATCCGGAGCCCTCCACTGCGGCGCGCCTCATCGCCTGCGTGGCGTCGGCGCGTTAAACCCCACACAATCAATCAATCAAATCAAGCATTGCTGGTGTCACTCTGAATGTACCAGATTACCGAAACGCTGTTCAGTTTTTAGTGCGGCGAGAAAGTGTGCATGCATTTGGGAGATCGCTTGTTTTGTGGTATTTCTCGTCAAGTTGCTTTAGCTTGTTGCAGTCTCACCGAACTCTTCCAGCGCAAATTCTGCGCAGCAAGCGCAGTGCATAAGTAGCCCGACAGACAAGCGGGGACATGTCTGGACGGCAAAATAATTTTCCTGATCACCGCAATGGAAAAGCTCCCCCCCAAAAAAAAAAAAAAAGTGCCGGAGTGATTTACCTCCCCAACATATGGAGGGGACGTTTGGTCTCGCTGTCGCTCCCAAACAGCGCTGTGAGGGGAATGAATGAGGAGAAGGGGAAGGGAGGAGGGGGAGGGGTTCTCATAGCGAGAACAGCTGGTCGCGGCGCCCCACCTCCTGCTTTTGCTTTGTACTGTGTTTGGCTTTCTCCGTTCTCGTGGTGGTTGGGGTTCGGCGCACAACCCCTGCCCGGTGAAACGCGCACATATGCCTGCCCGGCTGGTGTGTTAGAAGATGACGCGCGCCCGCACGCAGGCAGCTTTGTTGTGTCTTTCTGGTTTCGTCGTGCGTGCTCGTTGCTACGCATTTCTTTTGCCGCTTTTGTTTGTTGCAATTCCTTCAAGCCGTCCGGGGTGTTTCTAAAATGCTGTTTCGTAGCTCCCTGGCCCACTCCGCTGTACGGCGCCGTAAACTTTGGCCTCTGAGGTGCATTATTTTGTCGAGAATGATACGCGACAAAAGAAAGGAAAAATAACGGGAAAACTGCAAAAATGTGTGGTGTGGGGGGGGGGGGGGGCGACGAAGAGGTGATTTGCTGGAGACGGATGCGTATTCCCTCAATCGATATTTCCCTCTTTTTCACCGTCTGCTCGTACCCCCCCCCCCCCTTTTTTTAACCCCCAGATGCCAAAAGAAGGTCCGAAAAACAAAACAAGGACGCTGCTTTTTTTGTATTTGTTTTGCTTTTCCTGGCAGGGCCAGGCGGATTATCGGGGACGACTGCGTTCGCAAGCCAGCCGATATCCCGAGCTTTTTCATCGTTTTCCGGAATTTGTAGCGGCACTCCGTTCTGTTATGTTCTCTGTTGCTGTTGCAGCGATTTCCAACCAATGCCGTAACACGTCATCCGTATAAATTACCCGGCTTGGAGAGAAACGCATTTCTGGACTGGGATGAAGTTGAGCGAGTTACCAAAGTCTAGCTTTTTCATACGAAGCAAATTCGTATTTTGTCTTCACGGCCCTCTTTAACAACCGTTCGCGTTCCAATGAACGTCGACGGTGTGTATGCTCGTGTGCCTGAGCGCCCTTCCTTCTCTGGACGCAGGGTGAAGCTGGAGCCGCTCTCGTCGGACGATGACGACGACGACAGCCGGAGCAGCAGCAGCAGCAGCAGCGGCCGTAGCAGCGCGAGCTCGTCCAACGACGACGGGCCGGGCGATGCGGCGGGGGCGGGGCGGAGTCGCGCGTCGTCTTCGGTCGGACACCACGCAACCAACGGCAATGCGGCCGCCGGGGCGGCGACGCGGGTCGCGGGCTCCACAGCCAAGGGAAGCAAGACCCTCAACAAAGGTACTGATTAACGGAAAAGGAGAGAGGGAAAGAATGCTATGATGATTGTGACGTTTCTCTTCGTGTTCGCTGTCATATATATATATATTTAAAGATACCTTCGAACAAGGTAGAAACCACGATTGTTGCCAACGTTTCAGCAAAAAGGCTTGCCTTCGTCAGGGGCCAGTCAAGAGGCTTGCCCCTGACGAAGGCAAGTTTTCTTTGCTGAAACATTAGCAACAATCGTGATTTCTACCTTGTTCGAAGTTTTCTTTTCTTGTGTTCTCTACCATCTTCCAAGTTTTATTGCTGCTTTATATATATAGGGAAAAATTGTTGTAAATAAACCTTGGGAACAAGAAACTGGTTTTGTTGTAAGCAAGAATTCGTTGAAAGCGGGCATGATATGTTCATTATGCAATGAGGGGAAGAGTCTTAGTGGGGTTCGAATACAGCAATTTCGTTTTAGTGAAAATTTCTTGTATAATATAATATATATATATATATATATATATATATATATATATATATATATATATATATATATATATATATATATATATATATAGGGAGCAGTTGAACTATTGAAGATGGTAGAGAACAGAACACAAGAAAAGAAAACTTTGAACAAGGTAAAAGCACGATTGTTGCCAACGTTTCAGCAAAGAGACTTGCTTTCGTCAGGGCAATCTCTCGCCTGGCTGGCACGCTTTATATAGGGGTAGGTCCCAAGGTTCCAGACTATAAATACATAAAGTCACAAAGAGCGCGTAGAAATAGTTTAAGTAAATAGTCGTAGACTCGGCAACAACAATAACAAAATGCTTACTCACGTATCGGCAACGGGACTTGCCTTCATCACATAACGAATCCGCGGGACAGGAACCTACCTCGCTATAGGCGATAATTTGTTAAAAGCGGGAATGCTTTCCTGGCATAGCAGTGCATTGGTAACCGTAAAAAAAACTTCGAATACGCGAAACATCTAATAAGCAGCTTCGTTATAACTAGGGTTTACAGCATACATATACAGTAAATGCATTCGTGCTTTAACGTTAGGCCTCCTCCCCCGCGCGCCTCGTAGAGTAGGGCGCAGAGTAAGAGAGCGAGCGCGCATGCGCACCGTGTGCAGGCCGCTGGACAAGGAGGAGGACGACCGCTGAAGCGCAGCGTGCAGGCGCTGGGCACCCACGACTGGGGCGGCCGTGGCCCGGTGCTTCCCCGACCGCAGCGACGTGCAGTGCCAGCAGCGCTGGCACAAGGTCGTCAACCCGGACCTCGTCAAGGGCTCCTGGTCCAAGGAGGTACTGGGCTGCTCCTTCTGTCTTCCCAGTGAAGAGTTGGTGGGCTTGATAGGGCGCGCAAGGGTCGCTTCGAGTAGTGAAGTTGTCTCTGAACGAGCTGCTCTGTGGTCTGATAACTTAAGCTCCACAAATGGGTGTGATATAACGGAAGCCGCGGTGTTTTTTTTTTTTTTTTTTTTTTGCATTAGTTATCAACCTAACCGTTCTCCATTTGGCCGAATGGTTCTCCACTGGGCTGGCATCCTCGAGATATAGCGAGTTTGTTGGCCCAAACGGACATGCGCCGTTAATGAATTGGGTCAATAAATACTACTGGGAAGCTTCTTGTTTCAATCATTAAAAAAGTGGCCGCGTATGTGCATCTGTACCTGCAAGTGACGTCGAAAAGCGGTGTTACTAGCGGGCTTGCCGGGTAACACTGCTCTTCCCCTGACATTCTTCCTCTTTCAACTCGCTCTTCCTCCTAATCATATATGTCCTTCATAGCCTTCTACCACCCCAGCTCCCACTCTCCGCTCCTTTCCCGTCCCGGGCCACGTAATCTGCTGGGGGTCACGTGCCCTATGCCCGCGGTAACCACTGATTGGTAACCACTGGTTGGT
Organism: Haemaphysalis longicornis; assembly: GCA_013339765.2. Taxonomy (NCBI): domain Eukaryota; kingdom Metazoa; phylum Arthropoda; class Arachnida; order Ixodida; family Ixodidae; genus Haemaphysalis; species Haemaphysalis longicornis. The sequence continues at coordinate 85,783,352 of CM023449.1, read as the reverse complement.
GGTAACCTGTTGGTCAGCGACCCACTAGCGAACCGCAGGGAACGTACAGGAAACCGTCGTTGTAACAAAGCGCGCCCTCAAAACGGAAAACCGGCTTCGTTATAGGCCATATTTCGTTAAATGCAGGGGTGATTTGCTCTCGGTGCGCTGCTTCGCTGCTTAGGCACTGTGAAGCACTTCGAGCGAAGCAGTTTTGTTATAACGATCGTTTGCGATAATCTGGCTGATACCGAAAATTTTCCGTACTTACCTACCGAAAAAAGACTTGCGTCCTCAGAAAAAAACAGAATACGGTGTAAAACGTGGCTTGTGTCGTTTTATTTCGAGAGTATGGTGTCGCAAGCTTATAAGTACGGTTGTTCGTTTTCGGGTTTAATTTTTTAAAGGGGGGGGGGATCGGGTGCTATCTTTCAAACTGATAGTCAGGGAGAAATCGGTGTTTTTTTTTTTTTTTGTAAAACCATTCCGAAATTCGTGTTTTTTTTTTTTCGAGTTAAATGTACATTGTAGAAGGTATCACGAGCTGCTTAACTCTAACGCGTTAAGTGGTGTTTGTTTTGAGCTGGTAATCGGGGGGTACCATCAGGTTTCTAGAAAATGCACTCCGCATTTGGCATTCGTTCGGAAATGAATCAGGAATGATCACAGTGAAGAAAGAGCATTGATAACGTCTAAGAGATGAAAATGGTCATTCACGAAAAGCTGGTCATCGCGATATTCACTCGTCCTTGTTTAATACATTATCACCTGCTTGCGCAACATGTTGGTCTTCATTCGAGACCAGTGTGATCGTTTAACGTATCACAGCTGGGAGGAAGTTCTCTCGGCAACACAGCTTCAATTAGCGAGGCACAACAGTGTCAGCGCAGCATTGCGAGCCTGAGGTAGCGAGCGGTAGTCATGGCATTACTCAATGAGTTCGGAAGCTGTGTTCGTGGCCCTTGGGTTGAGAACGGCGGAACGTCAGTACACGATTCGGTGCAGATCGCTACTTTGACAAGGTCCATTCCCGATATTCCTGAAACATGCTCGGGGTGTAAGAATCGCGTAAAATCGGGTTTTACCCGAAAACGAACAACGCTACTTATAAGCTAACGCGTATGGTTTCGCCGTCCACTTGTCCATCATTGCGTCAGAGCGCGAGTGGAAAAGGCGCGGAGGACGGGCCGTCGTCTTTTAGTAGCGCTCTCTTCTCGTTCGGCCGAGTACGTCGCCGGCACGGAGGAAGAAAAAGTTAGGAGACGGCGCAGCGGGAGAAACGTGAAGCCTATACATAAAAAGTAAAATCGAAGTCGGCCCAGGCGTCACTGCACCACGTGACCACACCGCACTGCCGCTGTATGGGCCGCCGCGCACTCTTCAATTTCGTCTGCTCGAAACTGCTCTGCGGCCCGTTGTCGCGAAGCCTGCTATATGTTGGTTTTTTTTTTCAACGGCTTTTGTCTTCCGCACGTACGCGGCACTCCTGCCCGCACGCGGGCATGAGATCGCCGAACAGACAAATGCAGGAAGGACGGGGAACAGCTACCGCCAACGAAACACGAGAGATGCGCCGGAGTCGGAGACCGCCGCCGCCGCCGGCCCACCCGACCATGGAGGTCACGTGCTGGGCCGACTTCGGCGGCTTGAGAAAGAGAAACGGCGGAGGGAGCGGCTTCAACAGAGCTGGCCTTGCGAAGGCTAGCTGCGTAACGTCATGCCGTCTCCTAACTTTTTCTTCCTCCATGGTCGCCGGGTTCGACGAACTCGCGCGAGCGGAGCGCCGTCTGCTTCGCCGTCTGCTAGCTCGTACGAAAGAATGGACGGACGTCGCGTTTTCGCGAGCAGCGGCGCTCTTTCTTTGGGACCTCCTCGTATGCGGCCTAAGCCCGCCCGCGATCATTTCTACCGGTGCTGTAGTTGTTTTGTTTTTTTTCTTTGGCGTACCGCGTCGTTGAGCGACAGGCGTTGTGAGCATGTCTGCTGGAACAGGCGGCACGATTGCGTTGACATGTCGGTGGAGCTCGTTGCCGCCGTCAGATGCGTTCGTTTGCTGGTGCGTGTTCCAGCTCTCGCTAGTGCGAAGTGGAACAGAGGAAAAAGTGAGAGTTGCGTTGGAAAAATAATGGAGGATCCATTGGTGGACCTTTGGGAACGCATGAGCGTCTTATCACTCTCCTTCGCGAACTTGACGCTCGGCCCGAGCCGCGTTTCGGCTTTTCAAGCCCGCCCGCCTTTCGGAGTTTCTCGCACGCCATTACAACAAACAAAACAACAATAATAAAAAACAATAACTGCATAAAGCTTCTCCCCTATTAACAAAGTGTTTCTGCGACGTTACCTTTCGGTAAAAAAAAACATCATTCTTTACAGAGCATTTTTTTTTTAATCTTTGCTAGCAGTTGTGGCGCTTCCGATAACCTTATGACTTCGGTAACCAGGGATAAGAAGTCATTTGCTTGTTTGCCTACCGAGGCACCATAGTGCAACATTTGCAAAAATTTTCACGGAGGGAGAACATATTTTTTTCGGGTTCAACGTCATCATTCACACTTGCGCACGGTTGATTAAACTTTTCCGGGCGGAGAAAAACAAAACTTGCCCCTCCTCATTCCTTTGGACATTCCTTTTTTTCCTCACACTCTGAACTTTATAAATTGCTTTCTCTCTCTGTATCTGTCGTTTATAGGGGCATCTCATCTCTATTCGTGGCTTTTGTCGCTCGTGAAGAGCGGTGGTCAGCCTGTTAGCAGTTATGCTTGCTTATTTCGCCGCGTAGCCCTCGCTCTCCGTCTACTCCGTTTCCCCTTTCCACTTCCGGTCTGACCCCGGTTTGTCGCCGTCGCCTTCTCACGCCAGCGGCGGCCGCACCGTCGGTCGGGGATGGACTTCGCCGTGGGGCGCGGACTGCGATTTCCCTCGTGGGAAGCGCACCTTGGCCGGGGTGAATGAAGAACGGCCGGGATTCGGCCATTCATGCATTCATTGGCGTGTGCCCCGCCGTACGCGTTCGTTGACTTTCCACAACATAGGGCTCGGTATCACCGCGGTCACTACGCAGTGCTCTTTTGCTGTTGGTTTGCGAGGGGGCGCGACTGTCGGCGACGTTTTTTAAAAGTCGCGAGCAGCTTTGAAGTCGCGACTGGCGCGAATTTTAAAAGCTGCTCGTTATTCCGTTCTTTTTCTTCAATTTTTCGTGAACACTTTAGTGACCTCGCTGGAATAACTTCAGGAGAACACGTTGGGTAGGGTATTCTTTGTTGTAATTATTGACGCACTGGCTTTTCTAATTCGCTTTTGTCCATAAAGGTTCATTCAATCAGCCAATTTCGCCACTCAATTTTCAAAAGCACTTCCTCGTGAGCTGGAATAGGGGAATTTGGCAGTATTTTAGTGCAACCGCTTAAAGGATCCAGGATAGACAAAATAAATAAAACAAAATTAGTAGGTGTTTTAACAACTAATATTTTGAACAGCTTGGCTGCCCAACCACGTGAGCGGGACAGAGTGCGAGCTTTTTTTTTTTTTTTTCGGTCTCCCCTCTTTCTTAATCGGGGTCAGTAGACAGAAAAAATTAAAGCCGTTCCACTCAATGCGAAAACTGTCGCAAGTGCAGAGCAGTGATTCGCCATAATTGGCTGCAGCGCCGTTATCCGCTCACTGCTGCCACCCAATGCATTTCAAAGTTCCCGCCTTCGCAGTGCTCGCGCGCGCCATGCCTGAAACTGCGCCAGCGAGAGTTCTGTTCTTGTTGGGCTTGCTTTAATTTCATATGCTGGAGCTGTTTTGCATCATTTCGAACGGGTACTTTTTTCTTGCGCAGCTCGAGCCCTTCTGCGTCATTTCGAACGCGCCATTATTTTCTTGCACAGCTGGAGCCTTTCTGTGGCATTTCGAACACGCCACTTCTTTCTTGCGCGGGTCGCGGGTTCGATTCCCGGCCGCGGCGGCCGATTTTCTGATGGAGGCGAAAAGCAACAACGCCCGTGTGTACGAGATTTCGGCGCACGTTAAATATCCCCAGGTGGTCAAAAGTATTCCGGAGCCCTCCACTAAGGCGCGCCTCATGTCTGAGTTGCGTCGGCGCGTTAAACCCACATCAATCAATCAATCATTCAATCAATCAATCTTTCTCATCTTTCTTGCGCGGCCGCTTTTTTCGCTTATTATCGTGAAAACCAACCGAACGAGCGTTCCTAACTATGTGAACGCTCGGACTGCCGGTTATATACACGGATTTGGCCTGAAATATACCTGCAGTTTCGTTTGCGCTAAATAACGTGGAGGTGTATGACAAGCGCCAGCGGTTAACGAGGTTCGGACGGTTATAACTATTTAAACCGCATGGTTTTCGAAGCCTCAGCGTGACCCCTTGACGACGGTACGTCAGGCTGTACTTGGGTCCGTTATCTCGCTGCGTCACCCGATTCTGGCAGTCGCTTCGGTCGCGACCCTCCGGGTCGTGCCCACCGCGCCCTAACCCTTTATGTAAATAAAAGTTATTCCTCTCTCTATCTCGCGACCGTTAGCGAGCTAAGACGACAAGGGGAGCCCATAAAGTCGGCTTAAAACTTTTGACCTGGTAGAGAGAGAGAGAGAGAGGAGAGAGAGAGAGAGAGAGAGAGAGAGAGAGAGAGAGAGAGAGAGAGAGAGAAACGTTTATTCGAGCTTTCTAAAGTGGGAGTGGTTCCCTAGTCCTTCGCTCTGGATGCCAGGAGCTGCTGGACGTTCCAGACCTGGTAGTTGACGTCGTACAACCCGGCTAGCACTCCAGCTTACCGTCCAACTCCGTCGACTTCTCCATTGTCCGTGGCAAGCAGTCCCATTAGGAGGTCGCTTTTGGGCGGGCACTCTCGTATCCGCGCGCGCGTGGAATGCCTCCTCTCTCATCATTGTCGTTTCTGCGCTCCTCCTCCGGCGACGGCGTAGCCACATCGTGCAAAGGCCGGATGCCGCTAATGACTACGACCGGGTCGGCGACTTGAGAGAATAGAACAAGGGACGGACTACTACCTGCTCCCTCCCCCTCGCCCAGTTTGTTTCCCGAGCCGCTCAACAGGCGGTACTTCTACGCCGTGATCAGGTCATGCCGCTGTTCTAGGGTGAGAGCCTTCAGTGCCTGACACTGCGAAAAATCGTCGTGTTTGTCCGGTATAGAAAGTGACCTCCGCTGTAAGAAGTAAATAAACAAAAAAAAAAAGCGTCGGATCCGATGGCATTTTTCCGATCCGCTACTGCCGTGCTGTCCCCGGCGTTCGTTGGGCATGGTAGAACAAAAGTTGTCGTTCCTTTGTGCCGCGTCATGCTCAAGTATCGTTATTATACAAGTATTGCCAAGCTTTCGCCATCAAACACGGAAACACCCTCGCCGTCTGCTTGTGGAGATCTACGCGAGGGAGGTTTTAGCAGAACTCGTTGGGGGATGTCACTTTTATTTGAGATCGGTGTCGGAGCCTATTGCGCGTACCTTTTCGTATGTTCGCATCAAGAGGCATTCGGAAACTCATGTGCGATCACCCCCTTCTTTATTTTCGCGCCGTCTGTAAATCTGATGATTTGTGCTTTCTTTTTTCTGCAATGCATGCTTCGGGCGTTCTGTCTTGCGGCGGACTGAGGAGTTACGTATCCGCTGGTATTTGTTAAGCAAACTGAGAGATACGTAATTGATTGCGCGCCCGCGTCCCTAGGAATAAAAATTAAATCGGTGTGGTCGCGCTTCTAGCAGCGCCAGCATGTTAAGGATGTCTGCAGTGGACGGTCGCGTGCGCACGCCCTGATTTATTTATTTTTATTTATTTATTTATGGGTACTGCAATCCCCTGGAGGGATTTTCGCAGGTGGGTACAAAAGACGGAAATATTAGCATATAACACCAGGCAAACAAATGGAACAGTCACTCACATTTCACATAGTAGGCAGCCATATAACACAAGTAAAAAAAAAAAAAAGAAACGTCACTTGCGTTTGACAAACGTAATAAAACGTAACAAAAATAGTACAGATGAAACATCAGTCTCATTTTATGAAAAGAAAACCAAGCTAGCACAGAAGTAAAATTATTTTCTCTGCTTTTCTAGACCAGCAGCAAAGGGATGCTAAAGATGTTTTGTAACTTGATGATTATTTAAACTATTCCAATCCTGCACAGTTCTAGGGAAAAAAGAATATTTGAAGCAATTATTGCGGGTACGGAACGGAGTTATTGTACGAGCGTGGCGTTGTCTAGTGGCGTAACCTGAAGAAAATGAAATAATTTTTCCTATATCTATATTGTAATGCCCATTAACTAATTGGTATAAATATTTTAATCGGGATATGCGGTTTCTTTCCGATATTGAGGGTAAGTTAGCTCTGACTAACAGTTCAGTTACCGAGGTGCGTCCATAACTGTTATATATGAAGCGAACTGCTCTTCTTTGTATTTTTTCTACTTTATGAATGTTAATTTGAGTAAATGGATCCCAGATCACCGCTGCATAATCAAGTATAGGTAGGACTATTGATTTGTAAGCAAGAATACGGACGGATGGAGGTGAAAGTTTCAAAGTCCTTCGTAAAAAGAAGAGTTTCTGATTAGCCTTGGAAGTTACTATGTCAATGTGTTTTGTCCAATTAAGATCGTTTGTTATCCATAACCCAAGATATTTGTAGGATTCAACCTTGGAAAGAATGGTATTGTTTGCAAAGTATTGAAAATTTAATTGGTTTTTCTTATGAGAAATGGACATGTACACCGTTTTTTCAAAATTGATTGACATTTGCCAAGCCTCGCACCAGGAAACAACCTTGTTTAGCGACTCGTTTAATAAAACTTGGTCCTTTGGGGATTCTATTTCAGAGTAAATAATGCAATCGTCCGCATAGAGCCTAATATTTACAGGGATATCATTTACTATGTCGTTAATATACAAAATAAATAGAAGGGGACCCAGAACCGACCCTTGGGGGACGCCAGAGTCAACAGCAACCCTGTGAGAGGAATGATTTTAAAAACTACAAATTGTTCCCTGTTTTTCAAGTAGGCCGATATCCATTTAATAAGTTGATCATTCCCGAGAATTTTTTCTAATTTGTATACTAATTTATTGTGCGAAACCTTGTCAAAAGCTTTTGAAAAATCCATAAAAATTGCGTCGGTTTGTTTGCCATTATTAATTGAAGTAGCGAAGTCGTGTATTGTTGATACCAATTGTGTCGTTGTTGAAAATCCCTTCCTGAATCCATGCTGATGCTGGTTTAAGATATTATGTTCATCCAGAAAATGTGAAATACTATTGTGGATAATATGTTCGAGAAGCTTACAAACGGTTGATGTTAGCGAGACAGGACGATAATTTTTGACACTCTGCTTGTTTCCTGATTTATGGATAGGCTTGACTCTGGCTGTTTTCCAGTCGTCCGGAACCTGGCCCTCGCGCAGCGATTTTGTAAAAAGAACATGGAGGTACTTCGAGATCCATTCAGCGTATCTCTTTAAGAACGCGTTAGGGATATTGTCTGGTCCACAAGATTTTCTGATATCAAGTTTCACAAGCATGTTCAGTATGCCCTGTTCACTAACAACAATATCAGGCATTCGCGGCGAAATAGTTTCAAAGATCGGTAATACAAAATTGTCACAAGAAAAAACGGATTTGAAATGATCGTTGAAAGCATTTGCAATTCGAGCATTGTCGTGCGTGAGAAAACCGCCGACATTAAAGACGTCACAATCTTTCGACGTGGGTGAAATGCTCCTCCAAAATTTCTCGGGACATGAGGTCAAGTAATTTGGCAAGGACTCCCCAAAATAACGCTGCTTATCTGTCTGAATTTGTTTTTTCAATTTTACTGAAAGGTCGGTGATTTGTTCTGAATACGTTACATTCAGACTTCGTTTTTTCTTTAGACGCTTTATTTGCCTTCTTAACCTCAGTGTCACCCGAGAAATCCATGGATTTTTTCGCTTCGATTTTTTAGTTACAACAGGCACAAATGATTCTATGCATTCTTTGACAATGTCCTTAAACCAGTTCCATAAATTATGTATATCAGTTTCATTATTCGCAAAGTCATCAAAGTTGAATGAAAGGAGATCTATAATAGCAGTATCATCTGCACGATTGAAATTAGGGAAAGATAAAAGGGGTAATGTCTTATCGAAAACTGTTTCACTTAGAGTAAATAGCACAGCATGATGATCGGAAATTCCAGGATATATTTCAGTAGTTGCTTTAGGTGTAATTGCCTGGTTAACGAAGAAAAGATCTAGGGTTGACTGAGCAGTACCTTGAATTCTTGTGTAGCCTTCAACTAACTGAAGGAGGTCGAAACTGTAGCAAATATCAAGCATAGCTGCACCCGAAGGTTCGCGCTGCTTCAAGGCAAAGTTTTTCCAATCTACGTTAGGTAAATTATAATCTCCTGTCATTATAATCCGGTCATCATGCTTAACATTCAATTTCAAATAATTTTGCAGTTCATTCAGCACTTCAACAGCAGCGTTTGGGGGCCTATAAACGCCTCCTATAATGTAACGGACATCATTGTGGTACGCCTTACAAAAAATACCTTCTACTCCTGGTATATCTGCCATTCTACATATTTTAAGGTTTTCTTTAAAAAGTACACAAACACCGCCGCCTTTACTACCACGGTCATTTCTGTATGCGCTGTAGCCAGACGGAACAAACTCACTATCGTAAACCGAGTCGCTTAGCCACGTTTCCGTCAAGACAGCAATAGCTGGATCATGAGAAAGTATTAATGCTTCTAATTCAGTGGCCTTATTAAGAACGCTCCTACAATTTACATTTAGTATTTTTAATGGGCCGGAGTGCTTGTTTTTGTGTCAATTCGATTTTTTCTTCAGCCTAAAGCGTGTCCCCTTTCCTTCGTCCCATGCAAACAAGACGTCATCAACCTTAAGCTTATCATAAACTAGTCTTGTCTTACAGCCGCGCAGTCTTTCTTCCTCTGAACTTTTCCACAATTGCTTCCGCGTTTCTCGAACTCGTTTGGAAAAGTCTTCAGACAGTGACAATGTGCTTCCCTTTAATTTAAATGCACTCGACAAAACGTTAGTTTTGTCGAGTGCAGTAACTAGGCAGTAATGATGGCAGTAACTAGCGATTGAACTCCGTCATATATCGAGCTCGTACAGACCAAACGTTAACTTCGCTACAGACCGAAATTCGGCATAATGGAACGCGCCATTCAGTGATAAATATTTAAGCGAGTACTTGTTTCTTGTAGCAATATGGAACATGGACTGTTCGATACGTGGCGAAAGTCGGTACATTCGAGTCCGAAATAATTATAGCGACGTTTGAATGTGTACTTTTAATTATTTGTACTGCTAAAGCAACGACGCAGACGACGATGCTTGGTTCCGTGGAGACCCGGGAGCTGGCAACAAGGTTATGTACGCAACATCACAGCTTACGTATTTGTTACAGAGAATTAAAAAAAAAAAAAGTTGAAGGCGAACTTCTTTTTCTTTCCCTTCACGAATGGGCGGCGCGTTTGCTTTACGTCCTTCTTTTATTTGAGTTGCACCACGACCGGCTTGAGTAGGCATCACTTTTACAGTCAACGCCATTCACTGTCGTCTTAAAAACCCGTACTACTACCTCTACGACACGCCAAAGAAAGAAATAAAGGAACAAAACAGCGCGATCGGCCATTCTCCCGCGCGAGGTCTGAGGAAGGTCATCGTAGCCTCCTCTCCACTTTTCTCTCTCCCTCGTATCGCGCTGGAGCGAAGAAAAGCCAACCCACCCCTGTTATTGCGGGGCGGCTGCTGGCTGATGTTTTCTGAATGGGCTCTCGGTGGGGGCTGGGAATACGGACCCTGCGGGGTTCTTTTTTCACCTTCGTCTTTTTACGTTCCTATTTTTGTTTTCCACCTCCCGGTGTTTTTTTTTGTTTTTTTTTTGTTTGTTTGTTACTGTTTTTATCGCCTAATGTTTCGTGAGGAGCGACGGCAGGCCGGCCATGACGGGTCACCCGTCGTGAAAAGCAACACAAAAGTACTTAATTGCTGCGTGATGGGTTCGCTTCCATGTGAAAAGCCGCCGTCGGGCATAGGGGCGAGGTCGCCTTAATTTCAGGCTGCTTTTAGGGCATTGAGGTACGAGGCTTTGCGGGAATTCATTGCCTTGAGCCGCGCTGAAGAAGTACGGGCGGGGTAAAGCTGACCCAGGGGCAAACAATTCCCCGGTAAAGCTTCATACTTTACTACCCTCTGGATAGCGTCACCGGTATCACTGGTCCGTTTCTGGTATTACTGCTGGTTTGTTAAAGCACAAGTGCGGTGACCACTGTGCAGTCAAAGTGATTTGACTGACTGGTGTGTGTTTTACGCATTTCACCACTCTCTGTCGCTACTACTACTGCGATGTCAGTCTGCTAAAACAACAACAAAAAAAAAAAAACTTCCGTGGTGACAGGTGAGGGATTCGTGCCGGTCAGCGATTGTGAGCTAAAGTTGGGGTTATCGGTGGCTCTGGAAATCGCGACGTTTATGACGCCGACCCGACCTCGTGTCTTCGGACGAGGAGTGCCTGCTAATCGCACTTATCGCTGGGCTTTGCGCGGGGATTTGGGCGTCTTCTATCGTTTTGCGCTGTTCTTTTTTTTTTTTTCTGGTGTCTGAGAGTTCCACGTAAACTTGTTACTGAATCCTCCGCTCAGCGCTCGGCTTTGCACTGGCTACTTTCGCTGGCTAAATGATTACCTCAGTGGATTAGTTACCCGCCCAAAACAATGATATACACTCAAAGGAAACAGATTGTTATTAATGAATATAGAATTTTCGATAACAATTCGCGCTAAACGAGAATTAAAGTGCTTCAATGTCACCGGGCGCGCTTTCTAAGTTCACGAATTCTTAGCTCAAGTGTGATGCAGCCAAAAAAATATTTTTTCTCGGTTCGGTTCAGTTAACTTTGGAGGCGTCTGTAGCTGCATGCTCAACTCCATTCAATGCGATAGCACTTGCAGTAGCCTCCGTCCGCGCGTTTATTGTTTGGGTCGCGAATCGCGCGATGTGTGTCCGGTCTTCCTCCGAAACGGCGGCGGTACGGTGGGGCTCTTCGATTATCAGTCCCGGACTCTCCCGAGGAGCAACCCCGCATTCGTTTTCGCCGTAGAGAATCCACGGGCTGTCCGTGGTGAAAACGAGGCTGTCAATTCAATCGAAGGGCCCTAGTTAGGGACGTTTCCGACCGGAACGCGTTCTGTTCGGTGTTCCGCTCGAAATCTCCCCAGATCGCGTCATCATGCCGAGCGGGCTACGTGCGCTACCGCCCTCTCCTCCGCGGGCGACGATCGGGATCGGCACTCGCCGTTTCCGTCGCGTTTTCCCACGCTCGTTTTACGATAGCGCGTTCAGCGGTGCGATACCGTGACCGTCGCACGCTGTGCTCCGTGCTCTAATTTACTGGCGGCGTTTTGACGCCGTCGCCGCTGGCCGCCAACGAGGCGGGGAGCCGATCACGCCCGGTTTGGCCGCGTGCGAACCAAACGGTATTGGAAGGCCGAGTAGTACGGTGACGTCGCCCTAATTGGCGGCAAAATTTAAAAGGCTTCGGCATGATTGGGGTCGGCGTTGTCGGCGCACTATACGGCGCGCTTCGCCAAGTATGTCCTCTAGTGCAACGCCGTGAAGCTCGCGTCGCAGCGGAACGTTCGTATCATAAAACCCACTTAAAATTATTGCTTAAAATTTAGTTTTTTTGGTGCTTTTACGCCAAAGATTAACTACGTAAACCATTTAAAATTTTAATGAATGGGTGAGCATGCTATGAAAATGGTTCACCAGTTAAGTAAAATCAGTGAAGGGATGGCATTGCAATGAAAATTGAAGTAAGACTTAATACAGCAAACTCTGGTTTTTTGAAGTCACTTTATTCGAAGTCTCGCTTCATAAATAAATTGGATATTTTTTTATGGTTAACTGCTTTGAGTGCGCTACCATTTGCAACGAAGCCAGCTTGCAGTCCAGGTGAATTCGTTTTAGCTAGGGCTTGCTGTATTTCATTTACTTGCTCCTGTTCTGACACTACGTGGAAAAGTAAGGGTCGAACCATTGTTGTGTAGCATTAAAATGTTAAAGCCATTCTCTTACGTGGCGTTGACTTGCAGTGGTATACATAGGTGGCTATCATAACTAGCCACGGATTCTCCAAGTGCTGTTTCAAACCATTTCCCCATGGAGGAAAGAAAAGGTTAGGAGAGGCCCTGACGTCACATTTGTGAAGCCGAGTCTCGCCATGACTTGAGCCCACGGAGCCCAGCACTCTATCCCATCATCCTTTGCTGTCTCCGGTTTGATTTGACTAACATGGCGTCGCCCTGCCATCCCGCTTCGAAGCGAAAACAGCTTCGTCGCTAATTCCTCGGTGCGATGTCATCTTCTAAGCTGTTGATTTCGCCTTCAATTTGCCCATTCTAACCCTCACCCAAAGTTTCAATCGAAAAACGGCCTTCGTTTTTGAGATAGAAGGACGATTTTTCAGCTCTTAAGCCTGGCAAAGTAGGGTTTGTCGTCGTCATGGCAACAGGCTGGCGGGATGGCGAACGCAGGCGCCTCCGACGGCAGAGTTTTCAAACTGGCCTAATTTAAAAACGTTTTTCGTAGCGACTGCGCTGGTTTGCAAGCGTAGCGAGGCAGCCACATACCAAGCGCCTTAAACATTTGTCCGTTCTATTCGCCCAAATTTGGCCGCCGCACTTGTAAACAAGTAAGCAACATTGTCTATGGGCTCAAGAAAATTCACGTGACTTCCTCCACACTTTTCGCAATGCATTGGGGTGCTAGGGGCCTCTCCTGAGTATTCTTTCCTCCATGCCATTTCCCCATACTAGTCAGCGCTGTTTATGTCTTCAAGATTGCGCACCTGAAAAAAAGTTCTTCCAAGTTGCCTGTGATTTAGCTATTCATTCAGTTAGTATGCGTTTTCCTAAAGTAAAATAGCGAGCGAAAGGGCCTTGATGCATCGTTTCTGAGCTTCGACATTTCTTCTCTGTCAGAACAGATTTGTGGAATGCGTGCTGATGCTAAAGGAATGAAATTATGCCTTAAAGGTGCTTCAGTGAAACATGCCTGGATAACAGTTGACTGACCTGTCCAGTACGAGGATTTAAAAAGAAATTGTGTCGTTAATGCGGTCATTACCGGTGCTGTGCATCACACTGGCAGCTTGTTGTTGCGCCACTTTGCTTGTTAGACATTCCTTGTGGGCACGTAGCTCATTCGCTGCTTTCATTGTTGTTTCTCAAGCTTTCTGCATTCGTTGCTTTTTTTTTCTTTTTTTTTTCTGTTCTCTTGCCTCACTGCGAAGTAGCAGACTGAAGATCTCAGGCCTGCCTCTTTTCTTTCAATAAAGCTTTCTTTTTCTCTCCCTCTCTCTCTCTCTCTCTCTCTCTCTCTCTATATATATATATATATATATATATATATATATATATATATATATATATATATATATATATATATATATATATATATATATATCATTTTGTTCGAACACCTTGGTTTGTGCCTTTTCCCTCCACCATCTGCACCTTTTGTTCCTGAATGTGGCTCGGTGCAGTAATATCAAGTTACCTAAGCAGTTTTGTTATCGCAGCTGGTGTCGTTCAAGCACATATGCTTTTGCTTGCCTCAGACGATTTCTATACAGGAATGCCAATTGCAGAATGACAATGGTGATCGTCGAGCATGTCACTTCAGGATTAATGCAGCCTTTGGAGCGTGTGGGAGTAAATTGCGAAGGAGTAAAAAAACACCCTCATTGGAAGGGCGTCAATGCAGGAGTATTTCAGCACCTATCACTTGGTGCATTTTGTGCTTGGCTTGGTGGGGTCAGGGGAGTTAATGTGAGTGTACTGTCGACTCCCTCATAGAAAGGGTGTAGATGTGGGAGTATTCTGAGCACCTCTGTGTGGTGTGTTTCCTGCTTTTCTCGGTGCAGGAAGACGAGAAGGTGGTGGAGCTGGTGAAAAGGTACGGCCCCAAGAAATGGACCCTCATTGCGAAGCACCTCAGGGGCCGTATTGGCAAGCAGTGCAGAGAAAGGTGGGTACACATGGGTGTTATCTTCTTTTTGATTGGCTGTGTGTAACTTTTGTTGGTTAGGTGTGAAGAAAATCAGTGGCCTTTTTTTTTTTTTTTTTTTGCCTTTGTATACATAATATTTATCTCCTGTTACCTGCCCACACTGCTTTAACAACCATTGTGTGTTTATTATCTGTGATACCAAACGATTTGGTCGCACTATTGTGGATGATATCATGACCTGCTGTTTATTACTTTGGCACACAAAACAAAAGCAAGCACGAATTCAAGCTAGTATACCTTTTTTTTTTTCACATAGTTTCCGTCTTTAAATTTGCCTGATTCGTTGAGTGAAATTTGCGTCTGGAGTATCAGAGCAACTTGTCTATTGGTGTTTCTTAAAGGGACAGACAACCGATTTTTGTCGAGTATATATTCTCTATCCCAAATGAAAGGGCATCACTTAAAGCACCTTGACGAGAAACGGTTTTGCTGATAACGCCCTAGAACTTTTTAAATCGAATTTTTTGATCTACGAGTCGTATGTGTCCCTCCCACAACTAATGCTGGCAACCATGACATGGAGTAGCTCGGAAACATAATTTTGTCTGTATGCGAAATAAAAAACGATATTTAAAAACTTGTTCCCAGCTAAAAAAGTTTGAATCGCAGGCTTTCCTGTTCCGTTATGTGTTTTTTTAATGCAACGGTCTATTTTAGGGTGCCTGGATGTTCCTCCTCGCCCGCCCCTCCGTGGAGGTACAGTGCCTAGAATATTCCAGGCACTATAGTGGAGGGGCGGCGAGGAGGAACATCCAGGCACCCTAGTCTATTTTGCACGAATGCGCCATCTGTTGGGATAGACGATAGGTAGAATTTGGCTTCACGTTGTGGAGGCGGGAAGTTCGATTTTCTCCGGGCGCGACGTTTCTTTTTTTTTTTTTTCTTTAAGCTGCCGTTGGCGTATTTGGAAACTGAAATCAAATATTTTGGCAGAACAAACGCCCCTGACTCAGGCAGAATCGTCAACGCTCCTTCGCTGGGTCTATTTACTGAACGCTGCCGTTGATTCCGGGCATGGAGGCTCAGTTAGCCACACTGAGAGGCATGCTGAGAAGCACCCAGCGACGGCAGGCGGCGTGTCTTTAAAAATTTCAGAATAATGTTTACAAATACATCTGCAATTTAACCTTGTACAAATACTTGTGTTAAAAGGTTTCCAATACGTGAATAAACGTTTCAGCAGTTACAGTAGCTGCTGGGTTTGCAGGTCACGTGACAGGGACACATATTGTAGTGTCAAGTTTCGACACTACGAACCGCCACCCTTCCGATTTCAGGAAGTTTGCTGCCAAATTAAAATTATTTCCGCCAGTTTGTTTAGAAATTGCTTGTGGTTATCGGGCTATATAAAACGCTGGCTTTCATATGAGCTAGAGAACATATACGCGACAAAAATCGGTTGTCTGTCCCTTTAAGCAGCACAGTCTGGGTGCAGTGTAGTAAAAGGTATGAGATGGGAGTTGTCAATTTGGTTAGTGTCAGTAGAAGTGGATAGCGAATGCCTCTTTGTCTTTGTAGCGGTGTTTGAAAATTGAAATTTTGAATATTAATCAAACAGTGCTTGCAACCAGTGCAAGCGAATTCACTGTTGTCAACTTTGCTGCCAAGTCTTGTATTCGACTTAAATAGCAGGCACTTGTTAAAGCGGAAAAGTGATAACACAAAACTTTGGCAATTAAAAAAAAGAAAAGCACGAAGGGATGCCTTTGTCCGAAATTGTTGCAACCTGGACTTTTAAAGGGTTCACGAAGACGAAATACAGGGTTGGTTCATTAGAAAGACCTGCTTGATACCAATTTGATAAATTGATACCAATTTTATCATAAAGTTCGAAATAGTAATGCAGATATTAAGTAAAACAGATAAAGCAGTTTTGACTCCCCAGCCATGTTTCGGCGACGTCCCTATGACATCAGAAAATCTTGTTTGTGCAATTGGCGGCGACTGACCTAAGCCACTATCAAGGAACATGGATGGGCAATTGTAGACAGTCCACTAGTGTGATTTGATTCTATCACTTGAATGCTAATATGCAGTGAACACACTGATAACTACCGTAATTTCGCGAGTATAACCCACCCCTACATATAACCCGCAGCCCCACTTTCCGTCGATGAATATAAAAAAATATGTCCCCACATATTGCCTGCATATTTTACACATAAAAGAATGGACCAAAGCTACTACTACTCAAGCAACACTACACATTTGTTTTGCCTATCTGACTACTTAACTAGATGACTTGCCGCGTACATTTTTTCAGGCTGGTATATTGTTGAGCTGTGTGTGCAAAATAAGCACTGTCAGTGGGACAACCGTGGCTTAGTCGCTATTACTGCTGTAGGGGCATCACGGCCCAATGTGCATTGCGATGAAGCTGCACCAAAGGAAGTACATCGCATATAATCCGCACCTCTACTTCACCCCTGAAGTTTTCGCATTTTTGATGCGGGTTATACGCGTGAAAATACGGTACGCTCTTAATGCTGGCTCATGTTGCTGCATCACTCCTGTTCATACCTTGTCACTGTAGCACAAAATTTGAGAGTATTTTAATATTTTTTTTTCTGTTTAAAATGCATCCTTCATGGCTAGAATGGAGCTAAGTGTTCCCAAGTTATTTTTCATTCAAATTGAATTAGGTTGTACTGCATTCATTACCCCTTGAAGAGAATCATCTGTGGATTTGGAGTCTGCTTAAAAAGATGCCTAGATCTCCTCGCCAATGTGTTCTTGCAGGTGGCACAACCACTTGAACCCCGCAATCAAGAAGTGCGCCTGGACGGAAGAGGAGGAGCAGATCATCTTCAGCTATCACGAGATGTGGGGGAACCAGTGGGCCAAGATTGCCAAGCTGCTGCCCGGACGGTAAGCACAGGCGACTGTTTCTACATCGGTATCTGTTCATCTACGTTGCCCAGTTACTGCCGCCAGTCTCGGCTGTCCTGAGAGGGAACCAAAGCCAAGGAACGTAGTCTGTTTATATCAGTCGACCAATGTGCGTGGTTTTGGGGCATGCTCCAGATAGTGTGGCTACAGCTCTCTGGAAAACAAGAAACACAACAAAAAAATGGACACGTCATCTTTAGACGAAGTGTTGCTGTCTTCTAGACTGCCTGTTTCCCTTAGCACGATAACTTAATTTTGGTTACCAACATCATCTTGTTGACGACGTGGTGTGCTGAAGTCGAAATTTAGGCCTCAGTTTTGGCTCATTTGCGGGGAGAGTTTACTGTTGTTTGTTGGGTGCAACAGGGAAGCCTTTCGGTACGCCTTGTGGTCACGTGCTGTGTTGTTCTAACCCCTTCCGACAGTGATTGGTGTAGGCAGGGTGATTTGAAGAATGCTGTCCATGTTCTTGCAGGACGGACAACGCAATTAAAAACCACTGGAACTCGACACTGAAGAAGCGGGTCGAGTCAGAAGATGGAGGTTTTGTGGAGCCGCCCCGGAAGAAGTCCAGCGGCAAGGAGACGGTCTCTTCGACAGCCGCTTGTCCCTCGTCGTCTGCACACCGAACGGTAAGTGAGGAACAATTTTCGCGACAAGCAAAAACACTTTTTTTTTAAAGCCAAGTTGTGATACGAATCAGCCCTTATTGAGACCAGCGAAGACAACGTACAACTCTGGTTTGTTCAAAAGGCGTGTGCAGCTCTTGCATCATCACTTTGGGTTGAAACACGGCTCGCTGCCATTACCAAAGAATGAGTGTTTAAATGGGCAAGCTTCAAATAATTTGGTTCTTCCAAGGCGATGTGACTTGATTAGGGATCTGCGAAGTGCTTGGTGGAGCGGCTAAAAGCAGCTGGTCAGTAGATCTAAGACTGAGCGCCAGAGTGCAGGAATCGGCATCCACTTCAAACGTGATGGGACCTTGGTTCATTTGCTGCTTCGTTTTGAAGAACTAACTCCGCCCGAGAGTCTTCAAACTTCCAAATCCTCAATTGCGATGTGATACTGAAGTCTGATTCACTGAGAAAAAACATTGCAAGCTTTGTTTTTTGCTTCCTGTTTTGATCTGTGTAATTTGTCACACCCACCGACCTCTGTCTTGTCAAGGCTTTCCATGCGTGAAAGTCAAGTGCCTCCAAATGCGTCGCAGGAGCGACAAATCAAGGCCCTCAGAGTGCAGCTTTCCTTCCCTGCCATTTGCGTTCATTCTGTTCCCCTTGCTCCTCGTCCCGGATTGGATTAGTCTTGTATTGGGTTGGATTGGCCCAGGTCAGACCGCGGGAAAAGTGGCGGGCAGCCAGGCTTTGTTCGTTGTACTGGGTTGGGAGTTTGATACAAGAAACAACACCCCTTTTTACTGTTACACAGGATTTTCAAGGGGGATGTCTGGACATAACCGGCCTCAACTATATAACTATAACTGGACATAACTATAGCTAACCTCAACAATAACTGGACATAACCGGCCCTCAACTCTGGGGGGTTGTTGCAGACCCACACAGAGAGGGGTGAGACTATAAAGGGTGAAATAAAAGTTTAATAACAATTTAAAGAGCAAAACAAAGTGTAACAAAAAGCCCTGAGATGGTGCATAGTTGGCATACTCAACACCTTATGTGTAATGTTAAGGGGGCCCATGTTGCAACAAAGTGAGCTTCGGCGGCGGCTGCCGGCATTGTCCATGAGTGAAAAGTCGGCGTGAGCGAAAAATCCTGTAGCGCAACCTGGTTGCACCTGCTGACACCCCTGGTATCGTAAGGTACTGCTCCAAGAGATAGCGTGCAAGCAGGAGCACGAAGTTTTTGTGGCTTGGAAAGTTTTTGTGTGACTGGAACGGGCCCTATAACGCTATAACGTTCCACACCTAAAGGCACAGCTTGGGTGTTATCAAAATCTTTTTTCCGGTTGTTTTCTCGATTCTTGTCTTTCTGCAGGGGCGTCGCAAAACGACTCGCCGTCAAGGTGGGAACAGACGTCGAAGCCGCGTAAGCTTAATGCGCCGCTTGCTCGGGAGAAAGCATTTTTCAACTGCAATATACAGTGTTATGATAAACGAAGTACACCGTCAAGTGAGCCTCCATGCAAACTTTAAGCTGAAATGTAGCAGTAGGCTTGGATAAAATCAATTTTCGAAGTGTTCATTGAAGCGCTGAACACTCCACGAAGCTGCCTTTTGGCAGAAAGGTCGCTGCATCTTCACCTGACATGATGGTGACCTTTGCCTCGACCCTAGGTTCCTGAACGACGTGCGAAGCCACACAGTGCCGCGGTCAAGCAGGAGCCCAAGCAGCCGATGGCCTGCGTTAAACGTGAGTTTTGCGTCGCCTGCTCATTCTCTGCCTTCCCTGCCATTTTTGCAATTTTGAAACCAGCAATTTGCACAGACAATTTATTAAGGGTGTTTCAAGTTGAACAGTGCTGTGAGTATGAAGCTGCAGTTCCTGTAAAAAGAGTGACTTAGATGCGTTCCTTTGGGAAGAAGCTTCTGGTAGGTGATAAAAAAATTGATTGTGAGAAAAAACACTTTCTACGGAATTTCTTTTTCTTTTTTTTTTTCTTTTTCTGCTTGCTGAGTATTTCGCATTCACATCTTGGAAGTTGATTGATTTGTCTGATCTGACAAAAGACCTCTACAGTTTCTCCCTTTTGTATCTAAGCTTCCTTGTCTCAAAACCCTCTCCTTTCCGCTATAGCCTATCCCAAAGTTCAAACTGCAGCGAAAAGAAGAAGTTCAGGATCGAACTCGCAAGATCTGTACTAAGTAGAAATAGGCTTTCTTTTACTGTTGAAAGTGAAGGAACATTCCATGCTTAATTAGTTGAAAGAAGGTTCAGTTATGATGTTAAGGCAGCACTTGCTGAATGTGTGAATGTTCAAACCACTTTTCTTGTCGCCGCCTTCACTTATAAAGGGACGCCTGTAAAGCCTGAAAGAGAAAATGTTTTTCACCATACGAAGTCACTCAAGAAACTCAGTGACGTCTTGCTGGTTTGCACTGTAGTTGTATGCTGTCACTGCACCAGAATTTGGACACCAACTTTCATTGTTGTCATCGGCTTTCGTTTTGTTCGCACACAGTTTATACAAGTTAGATGTGCTTGCGAAGCCGGAAGTCTGAAAGTCAGGAACGACAATGCGATAAGGAAAATGGCACCTTTGAAAGCATTTTGATATTGAAAAGAAAAAAAGTGCAAGAATCGGTCTTTTAAACTTCTCTGTGTTGCAAGAGTACATGCTCTTTAAGTCCCCGACAACGTTGTCCTGTCAATCGCACACTGCCATTGTGAGCACCTTCTGACAACACTTTCACTCAATTACCTTCCAGTTATCACAATTCAATTGTCTTGTTGATCACCACAGAGGAGTACGTTGTCAGCTACCCGCAAGTGCAAGAGTACCCAACATACCCGTCTGCGGGGCTTTTAACGGCCGCGGACGAGGGTCTACGGCCGCGAGTGACCCGGTCGTCGCAGCAGTCGCTCTGGCAGCCGGAGGACTTTGCGGCCGCCCTCTCGACGACCGGCGGTACCGCGGTCGAGGCTCTTGTGCCGGTCGTGATCAAGACGGAGGCAGTCAGTCCGCCAAGGGAGGAGGAGTACATCGACATCAACGACCTGCTCTCCCCGCTCAAGTGAGTTGAGTGTGGCAGCCGTGGGTGACGGAAGTACCCCAGACAGGTGTGAAATCCATTCAGGAAAATCCCCCCTGACATTGCATGGTAGGTTACTATGTACGGCGTACCATTTTCGTTAAGGTGAAACCCTTAGGCATCTCATCAAACGCCAAAAGCGGTTGTGTATAGTTGACGGCGTCAGCACAAATAGTACCAGAATTTCCGCTGCTGCAAGGAGGAAATAAATTGGGTTCGTTTGCTATTTTAACCTGGGTCTCCAGAGCCACAGCCACGGCACTAACCCGGCACCCTGTCAGGATGGAACAAGAATTAGCCTGGTGCGTGCGCTGTGACGTGGCCAGTCTGTGGCCAGTCTGCGGCCATTCTGCGGCCAGTCTGCCTGTCGGAGTAATTTGCATCGAAAGATGGAGAAACAAAGGCGAAGAAAGACTCACAAACGTGATGGAGCAGTGGAGAAGCTTTGATAATCGCTGGCTTTTACTCTCAAATCGTCTAAGCAAACTTAAGTTTCCGAAAACGTTATCGCTGTCTTGGCCAACGTCCGGTCAATGGGACTTTCTTCCTGAAACGAGCCAGCAGAGAGTCTCGCTGTTGTACTTCTTGAAGAGAGATGCTGTGTATCGGTGATTATTGGCAGGAGTTGGATTCGAAAGGAGGGTGTGTGTGTCTGTTTTCTTGAGTGTGTGTGTGTTTGGAATGCACCAGTCACCTGTTGTCAGGTTGCGTGGTCTTGCTGATTGGGTGAAAAGTGGAATTTAACTAAATTGTTCAATGCGTTTGATTGGCACCCTGCACTCTAATCTGTGCCCAGGATTTCTGCGTGCAGTTATAAGGCAGATTGAAATCAAGAGTTGGACAGAGGCCCATCTGGTCGGGGAAGCGCATGACAACAATTAAAAACTGACGCCGACCACAAGTGTTTATAAAAACGAAAAAAGACGTTTCGTTTTTGGCTACTGTACGGGAGCCTTGTGCACAATCTGTGAACAAGGCTCTTGTGAACAAGTGTTGTGAACAATCCTTCACAATCATTCACAAGTATTGTGAGCAAGAATTAAAAACGGATGCCAACCACAAGTGTTTATGAAAAGGAAAAAAAGATGTTTCGGCTCCTGTACGGGAGCCTTGTTCGCAATCTGTCAACAAGCATTGTAAACAATCCTTCACAATCATTTACAAGGATTGTGTAACAGGGATCCTTGTGAATGATTGTGAAGGATTGTTCACAATCCTTGTTCACAAGAGCCTTGTTCACAGATTGTGAACAAGGCTCCCATACGGGAGCCTTGTCCGTACGGCAGCCGAAATGTTTTTTTTTTTTTCGTTATTATAAATTTTATACTTCGTGGTGGGTGTCAGTTATTAATTGTTGTTATAAGGCAGATTCTGCAGGATGTTGGAACACTACAGTCTAATCCCGCTACAACGAAGTCCGCTTCAACGAAATTTCCGCTTCAACGAAATATTTTCATTTCCCCGTCAGCTAGCCATAGAAGTCAATGCAACAAAGTCCTCGCCACAACGAACCATTTGTCTGGCTTGCTTTCGCTTCAACAAAATTTTCGATGAATTGGGCTGGGTTTGAACAATTATTTTACAATAAAATATGCATAGCACCAGCTATCTGTAACTTTTTAAACATTCAGGACGCTTAGTTTCACCGAAAACATGCGCGGTGCGCCCACATCGCCACCCAAAACAAAACATTTTTTTTTTTTTCAAAATTAAAGGAAAAAGCTTCATAGTAAAGTCGCATTTCTTTCCGTAGCGAGCTCTGGTAAGGAGTGATTTGTTTGGTTAAAAATCTGCAGAAAAAAATAAGTGAACCTTCATGTTGTAGTCGTGTGTTTATTGTGACGTCCGTGGGGGGTAAGTTTTGTTGATTGTTGCTACTAGAACTACTAGTTCTAGTTCTAGTACTAGTTCTAGTAGCTACTAGTTTGACCTTCTTTTTGTGCTTGTCCCAGACTTAATAGCTTTTGCCTGAAGGGACGTCAATGGTAATACTTTTTTCTCAGACCTCTAACGGATGTTTCAAAGCTTTTTTTTGGCATCTGTCCGGCGACAAACGATATTTTGGTTAATTAGAAGCAAGCAGTAAGGTGCCGTTTTTCTCACTTAGTTTATTCCATGATGTAGAGTGTCACACCACAAAGTGGGAAACTACCGTATTTATTCGAATATAAGGAGAGTTTTCTTTTTTCCAGAGTCCGTAGTCTCAAAGTCATACATACCCCACCTAATATTCGAAGCTCAGTGTGTGTGTGTGTGTGTCTGTGGGTGGGTGGGTTTGTGTGTGTGTGTGTATATATATATATATATAGCGAATCAGAATAGGAAATGAGGGGCTCGTTGAATTAAGACAGAAATAAGGGTTGCAGTCAAGAAAACCTCGGAAAGCAAAGGGGAGGATGTGGTAGGTCATTGAAACAGATAAAGAATTTGGAAAGACAGAAAGAAAGTTGAGAAAAAGTGCCCGCCGGGTGGGATCCGAACCCACGACCTCCAGAATACCGGGCTGGTGCGATGACCACTCCAGACCGGTATTCTGGAGTGGCGCTGGCTACCACCCCCAAGCAAGCTTCCCTAAAGTTTTTCTATTTCTAGAGATTTTTGGATTGCAGTGGCCAAAATTCATCAAACATCAGTGGCTGCATTGCCAACTCAAACAGTGCGGTGGCGAGAAGTTGTGTTGGCTTTTTATACTGACAACATTTTTCTAGGTCAGTTGTGATATCTCCAGTATCATTCGTTGTCCAGGCCTATCTCAAGCCTGTCAGGGGAAAGTGGACACTGGTTTGAACAATGTGTGCGTGTGTGCATGCGTTGTGTGTGTGGTGAAGAGCTGCGCTGGAAATCGAAGCACGCAACCATGTAGTTGACGAGTAATTTCTTTTTTTAAAGGGGTCATGAAGACAAAATACGACTTTGTTCACGTTAAAAGAACTGGTGCTTGGTAGCTCACTCAGCTTCATTTTAGCCACAGAAAAAGTTTTATTAACAAAAATATTTCAAACAGTATTCAAAAGCTTCAAAATTCTATCACATCATAGAAAAGTCACCAAAAAGTGGGTGGGGAGCCGCCACTGCCTCACATTTGTCCTTAATATCTCCATTATTTGCTTGAATTTTGTGATGAAATTGGTGTCAGTGTTATTGAGACAAAGCAGTATTTATTACAAACCAAGCTTGTATTTCGTCTTCCTGGCCCCTATAATTGTACCCCCACTTGTATTCTAATTCTTGTTGGGTATTTGCCTCCCCCCCCCCCCCCTCCCCCCTTGTAACGTCAACAGGGCACTCGAGGGTCAAATTAGCGATAAATATTGAAGCAAAATCGGTCGGTGGATTTGAAAGTTTTACTACGTTGGGTAGAGTCTGCCTCCATAAGCATCGTCACAATGAACACACGCAACCTTTGAAATCCGTGATGCAGAGACATCAACGTGGAGGAGCTGGAGTCGGCGACGGCACGGAGCCCCATCGTAGGCTCCGACAGCAACGGTTCGTTCGGACAGTTGACGGCGCTGGACCTTGTGGAAGGCACGGGCGTCACCCCTCACGTCACACCGGTGAAGTTCAGCGTCAGCTGCCGGAAAGATGCCGGTGAGGGGCGCCGAGTTTCTAGCATTACAAAGAGTGCGCGAGCACTGGTCCAAGCGAGCTCCGATCACGCGTCGAGCATCTTTGGTGGACTAGACTACAGTACACTGCCTTACACTAATGACTACGACACTCTCATCAACTCCTGTTGAAATGCAAAGATAAAGCCCCAGCACCAATTGTTCGATGTCTGTCACTCTTTTGCCGATGAATTGTTCATTTGTTTACAGACTTGAGGTTGCAGTAAAGGCTTGAAATGGGGTATAGCCCATTTGGACAAGGAAATGCCTAGTTAAATGTCAGGAAGAAAGTAAAAAAAGAAAAATTCGGGAAAGGAAAGGAAGTATCAGTGTTGTTCCCCCTTGTTCTTCCTTAGTGTGTCCTTGTTTGAGCGCGCTGCAACCCCATTTCAAGCCACGTTACCAAGTAGCCCACCAAGTCGTTCGGCCTGGGCTGAGCATGGCTTACTAAGCTTAGTTCCTTCCTCGAGCAGCCATATGGTGATGTGATGCGGCAAATTGAAATCGTGTGCGATGAGATTTCAAGGGCTTTATGAGAATTCATCATCATCATCATAAGCCTGTTTGTGTTTTGCGGGGCGAAAGCCTCGCCCAAAGATCTCCAGCCACACCTATCGAGTGCTAGCTGAGTCCATGTTTTTCCTCAAAATTTTCGGAGCTCATCTCTCCAGCGAGTTCACGGCTGACCCGTATTGCATTCGCGATTTATTGGGAGGCACTTGGTCAAACGCATAGTCCACCTGTTGTCGCTCATTCTCATCCCATCGAAAGATGCGATGAGAATTAACGGTGTTTTTATCGGACAATTTTTATCTCCCTTGAATTGTTTTATCGTAGATTGCGACATATCGTTACTAGCGATGGGCGAGTGTCTCTCCTACCGGGAAGTGTGTTCATGTTCGCTGTCCTCAATAGGGGCATCATCTCAGGAGTGGATTGATTAAAAGTGTATGCGTGCCCATTCATGTACGCATGGGGCCACACCCATCTCCTGTTGTCCCGTGCTACGTCCCTACCACTTCCTTCGAAAGTGGGATTAACCCTGAATGTCTCTCTCCCCGCTCCTTGTCTTTGCCCCCCCTCGAAGGTGCTGAGCATCGGCTGCTGCGAGACCTGACCAACATCCCGACAGTGTGCACCGTATCGGAAATGCCGCCCGTGGTCTCCTCCTCCACGTCGCTGAGCGGAAGCAACAGCTCTCGGCTCGTCACGCCACCTATCCTGCGCAGGGGGGAAGCGCAGGCGGCTGGTCAGACATTCCTCCTCTCCTCTTAAGAACGCTAGAACGTAAAAAGTTCATATCGCTCATTAAGGGGACACGCGGGTCGAAAAAACACGATTTTTTCGAAATATACCGATTTTTTGTTTTCCCTTGCATTAGCATCTTTGACTATCCTTCTTTCATGGGTAAAAAAATGAAAACGAAATACGAACGAGAACTTAGTGAAAAATGTGTCTGAATGACTCGCGGTGACCCAAGAAATCGCGCAATCAAGCCAAATTTCGGCCAGGTTTGAGAATTTATTCCGCACGGCAGCGTGGCTCGCCGCCATTTTGGTCACTTGAGAGAGGTAGATCAAGCCTTCTTCTCTCGATTGAGCCGCTCGCCAGCTTCGTATCTCCGCGTAAAAAAAATAAAAAAAATGTTTCTTCCCGCTTGTTTTGAGAGCTCCCCACTGGGCATTTAAATCACGTGACGCGAAAGCGGGACCGCCATTGGCTCTTGCCGCTTGTGAGCCGCCATCGCCCGCATCGTTCCGTTCGCTACTTCGCGCTATCTTTTCTATTTCCTTATCGTATGTTTTTAATCGTGAACGGTGAGGAGGAGCGTGACTTTTGTCGCCGGAAGCAGCGTACTTCATGCCGGTACAAAGGAAAGCGCAAGCGGCGCAGCATTGTGACGACCACGGCACGACCGGCACCGTGAGGCCTAACGGCGCCGGGCCATCAAGCGTTGCAAGCGCGGCTCTACCAGGCGGGGCTGATTTTATCAGCGAAGATATCGGCTTTATAAGCGCATCGGAGAAGAAGTCGGCAGCCTTCCAAGGTGAGGAGACAGCCAGCCACGGGAGCGGTGCAGTTATCTGTGGAGTCGGCGCTCGTGACTGACCTTGAGTGCCCCCGTGTGCGCGACGTGCGGGAAGTGCGAACTCGTCGTAGTTGAGGTTGCGAACAAGCGGAAGGGCCTCGCATCGGTACTGGAACTGAAGTGCAAAAACGAGAAGTGCCCTGCGGGAGTGGCTGCGGGAGTGATTTCTTCTGTTTACTCGTCGCAGCGCGCTGCCGCCGTCGGTCGCGGAGGCCGCAAACCGAAACTCTGCAGTTCCGGTTTGCGGCCTCCCCGTGATAGTTTCGCCGTCAATGTGAAAGCGGTACTCGCTGCACGCGCGGTTGGCATCGGGCACGATCAGCTGTGCGGGTTTTGTGCCATTCTTGGTCTACCAAAACCACAGCATCAAAAGACGTTCTACAACACTGCCAAGAAAGTTCATGTTGCCGGCCACAAAAGGCGTCTCTGACAACCTTGCTGAAGCAAGGCAAGTAACTGCGTTGCAAGCTGGTCAGACTGACCTCAGTGTGATTTTTGATGGTACTTGGCAGAAGCAAAGACACGAGCCACAACAGTGTTGGCACTGCCATTTCTCTTGACACTGGTCTCTGCCTGGATTTTGAGGTGCTGTCAAACTACTTGTACTTGTAGCCGCCACCAAAAGCTTGATGAGCAAGAGGAGGAAGTGTGGCAAGCCTTTCATGCCTCTTGTGTGTGAAAAAAATGTCGACTGCTCATCCCATGCCATGGAGACGGAAGCAGCACTGCGCATCTGGCACAGGACGCTATCGTACAACCTGCAGTTCACTGTAGTGGAGACTGCCACTGCCCTCGCAGGGTTGTGGTTCAACAGGGGCCACACTAGCTATGAGCAAGTTCTCCAAGAACTGGGAATCTTCCCTTCAGAAGAACTGGTCAGACTAAGCAATGCAAGTGACCAGCGGAGGATCAGGCAGATGTGTGCAAAGCTGACTGCTAAGGCTAGCCCCATTGCCGCAGCCTGGTGAAATGGTCCCATACCAAGGACTACCCCAGCAAAAACCGTGAGGGTGCAACTTATGCAGCAGGAGCATTGTAGTTTTAGCACCTCAATGTGGACATTGCAGACTGTATCCCCACCAAATTTCATGTTGTTCGAGCAAGGATTTCTGAATCTGCCAAAGAAATAAACTTTCAATTGCGTTTTTCTCAGCTTGTTGTTTTTGTCCGTTTTCCGAGTTTGTGCACACTTATTTTCCCACTTAAAGTTGTCGTATCAGGATGAAATTTTGCACAGATGTTCATTATAACACGTAGAGTGCACAAATCTTGTTCATTATGCAATTTGTGTCCTTAGATATTTCTGACGGTCATAAAACAAAAATATACAGAACAAAAAAAGGCACACTACCAGTCATTTTTTTTTCGTGGTGAGGAAAATGATGATGAGGCTTTTTCAGGTAGATTTGTGCACTCTGCAGTTCATAAGGAACCACCTAGGCTATTTTAAAAGTTTCAGAAAAAATTTTACTATAAAAAAAGTGTGCACAAAAAAGCAATTTTTCTGAAAGTCATGCTGGGTAACATTTTATCCGGAGCAGCTATTCAAAATCTGATTACATATATGACCAGAGGAGCTCAATCTCTATAAGCTGTGAAAATTTCAGCCTCCTAACTTCATTATTAAAAAAAAAGTTGTTTGGAGGAGCACGTCCCCTTAAGCAGGGGTGAGGCAATTGCGCATATTGCGCAGTTTTGATACGAATTTGTTTTCCTGCGCCAGGCTGCTCCAAAAGCTTGAAAATCGTAAAAATTGTGCCCAACTGCTATGAAACAGTCTGAGAGCCAAGGATTTTAATGCACCCGTCAGTTGCAGCGGGAAAAAATGCTTATTGACGGCATAATTTTCCAGCACCCCCAAGGTAATGCGGTTTGTAAAGGTTTGATTGATCATTGAATAAAAAACCCGCATAAAATTGTCCCCGTGATAGTTTTTTCGGAAGTCACAATGTCGGGTTGGACATGTTATATTCTGGGCGTTTTTAAAGTTTTCCCATCAAAAACCATTGCAAAGCCCTGTAGAAACAATACTTACCGTATAAACCGGAATATAGGTCGAGTTTTTTTTCGAAAAAAATCCGCACAAAAGTCACCCCCGTCTTATATAGCGGTCATTGGCAGAATGTAAATCGTTGCCTGGCAACAATGTGCAAGCGCAGTCCGTCGCCATCACCATTTGTGTCAGACTGCTCTCTCGAACTATCAGGCCTTTATTTGCTTTCGCTTTTCTCTTGTTTTTCGTCTTTTACTCGTCTATTTTGTGTGCGTACGTACATTTCTGTACGTGTCTGTTCCGAGATGAGTGGCGGCAGTCGACGCCAGTTCACCGCGGCGTTTAAGCTGACGGCGATTGAGTCGCCGAGCAGAATGGGAATATGGCGGCACAACGTCAGTTAGGGGTTTCGGAGAAAAGTGTGCGGTACTGGCGGAGCCAGAAAGCTAAGCTGTGCGCATGCAACCCCCGGAACCGATCGTTCCGTGGACGTCAAGCAGGGCACCCTGAGTTGGAGAACAAAGTGGCGGGCTCCGGAGGCCATCCGCGGACCGGCTCCGCGAACTGTACAATGAGTGGATAGCCCGCGACAACAAAAATACCCATATGGGCCGGCTGCGACCGTGTCAAGCTGGCTGTCCTTCTCTGGGCAGTCGCTGCCCGACGACATGGTTACACGAGCGTTCAGGAAGTGCTCCATCAGCAACGCGCCTGATGGCATGGAAGATGACAGTGCGAAGCAGTCATCCTCAGACGACTCTGAGAGCTCGGACGAGTGACTTCGGCAGGCATAGTGAGTGGCAGTGACGGACGGGCGTCGAAAATAAATATAGACGTGATTGCGCTTCTGTGCCGAATTATTTTTTTGTCAACTTTTCCCACCTCAAGGTAGGGGGTCGGCCTATATACCGGGTCGACCTATAATCCGGTTTATACGGTATGTGTACTGAGGCGACAAACTACTTGTGGAAGTTGATGAAACAACGGCAATTTTCGGAGCACCGTATCTCCGAAGCGACATTACTGGGCGCCGCCATATTGGTGTGGTGAAGATTAGAAAGTGTGGCTGCCAGGTGAAGCAGTTGCTCGTGGTTCAGGCAGAGTGCTCTTCGCCTATTCATACCGTGGTTTTGGTTATGGGGGTGGCTGGATTTACATTTAGTCATTTGATCTGTTGCGGGAAGTTGCGCGACTCGAAACACGGGAGTTCATCAAAAACGACCTGGTGCCAGCGAATTCGCCATGTTTCTGCCTTGACTGTGAGGCACGGTGTGGGCTTGAAGTGAAATTTCGGACCCATTGCGGTGTTATAAAATGCTGAGTTATTGCTGCATTTGACAGCAAGCTTGCGAGCGGTGGGAATGGGATGATCGACACTGAAGAAGTGGCGGCGCAGGCTACATCGCCGCAAAATGTTCAAGCAGTGTCCTACAGCCAGACGGGCTAATATTACACGCTAGTAGTAATGGTTCATCTACCTAAAGTGAAATTTAATGCCAAAAGGGAGGTGGCTAAACATGAATCAAATTATGATCGTAGTGAACATGTACCTTGGGGATTGAAATGGGAGGGCTTGTAGGGTGCGACGACTGTCACCTCGTTTTTTGGAACTTTTGCCGTGGCTCTGCACCTGTGCGTAAAGTCGAGTCTGGGATTACAAAAATAATGATTTCGGCATTCACGATACTAAAAATGCCTTATGATTGCTTAGTTTTTCAGTTCGATATTTAAACAGCACTCCACGCTATCTATGCATAATGCCTAAAAACTTAAAAATGGTTTGTAAAATGCAGTTCGTACCTTGTGATACTCTGGTAGAAAAAACTTTATTGAAAGGCTGTTTCAGTGTTATGTACGTTCAAAACCGATTAAAAATTAAGTGCGCTCCCCCCCTTCCCCACCCCCCGCCGAATTGCCAAAAATTTTGTTTTTTAGCGCCTAAGGTGGCATAATAAATGCCGTTGTTCTGCTCCAAATCAAAATTCTGCTGCTCCAAAATCGAGATTTTGCTACTCCAAAAACTGCTCCCAAATCTGATTCGGCTGTCTCACCCCTGATTAAGGCGTCCACATCCATATCGTATAAAGGCTCCAAGGACACGGGTTCAGTAAATGAAATGATATGAAATGATATGCGTGCACAAAATTTAATCCCACATGAAAAACTGTATGTGGTTGCAGTTATTGAAGGGCAATAAGAGAGCGTGCTTATTATCCCCATATTCAAGAGCAAGCAGCAAACAGAGTACAAGAAGATTGTGTGCTGGTGTGTTCGAATACACCTGTACTCTCGCCAACACTTTTTAAGGAGGAAATTAAGCCGAGTGTTCTTCTTCTCTGCCATCTTGCTGTGGTGCAGCGGTCGTCGCAGTCGCACGACTCCGACTACAGCCACCTGGAGGCCGACAGCACCACTTTTGACGAGGTGGCCATCAGCACCGAAGTCGAGGAGATCGAGGTGGACGTCGAGGGCTTCCCCTCGGTACGTGCGCGCCTCGCCGAGGAGTTGAATGTCTTCTTGGGAATGGGCAAAGCACAATTACAGCAGCCGCAGAAACAAAAGATGGCTTTGGTTCGTTAAAAATACTCTTTCGTCCTGATAACAGTGATATCAATTTTGCCACGAACTTCAAACAAATATTCCAGATACAGTAGAAGCTCGTTACAAGAGACACTGTTACAAGAGACACCTGGTTATAAGAGACATTTGAAAATGGTTTGGTCCGTTTTCCTATGTTCACCATGTTATCAACATTGCATACTAGAGACATGATTACAAGAGACACTGTTACTAAGGGCAACTTTTTTGGGTCCCTTGAGTAAATTCTTCACTATTTAGAAGAGACACAATGAAAGAGGGACCTTATATGAAGGACCTTGTGTAAAACTGCCCTGAAGATTAAGCTTGGGCCTGCATCCAAGAGAACGCAGAGGGTTCCAGAAACTTTTGAGGAGTTTGTGTCTGCAGAGGTATAAACCTTGTGTGTTTGAGGAGCCTACAAATCATGTGATCCTCGTGCAAATAAATGGTGCCCTAGAGGATGAGCCAAAGGAGGAGAATGATGATGAGGGTATTGTAGGACAGAAAGTGTCGGCAGTTTACCTACAAGAGTGTTTTACCTACAAAAAGTTGGGATGCAATCAGCAGTGCCTAAAACTACTATGAATGACTTTCTTCAGCCATAGTGAGAATTTTCTTGTCGGCCTGTCTGAATACGCTTTGATGCTGGTTTATAGCATAGTGGTCATGCTTGACTCTGCACTGTATTTAGAATTTTTGGTTACAAGAGACGTGTTTCCCGGTTTCGTTGAGTGTCTCTTGTAACGATGTTTTACTCTATTAAAGACAAACGATGAAGTAGTGGCGACTTCCCAGCCACTTTCCAGCGATATCTCTGACTTCTCAAAATCTTTGTTTGTGCAGTATGTTTTCAGTATTGCCCCATACGTCAGTGTTGTGGGAAAATTGAAAGCTTGTCAATGTTTCTCCCATTTTTTTCTTTAAAGGAATGGCCACCATGACTTGATTGAAAGCTGAGTTAGTTACCAACAGCTGGTTGTTTCAAGCTGAACAACGTTGTACTATATTGTCTTCATGGCTTATTTAATACCCCTGTCACAGGGGCACTTTCAATCGCGATTGAGTCGATCCGGATCGAGCTCAATCCGGATCGGGCGCATGCCGGATCGGCAGTTTCAATCGCGATCGAGCTTGATCCCGCTCGAAACTCAATCCTGGTTTCTCAAGCGCGATTGAGGCTTCCAAGCGCGATCGAACGAAAGCGGCGATACTCTCGTCCCTGCTGAGTAATGACACAGAAGGTGAAAACTTCAACTAACGCCACAAATTGTGTAAAAAAAACTCGATCGCGATTCACTTCGATCATGATTGAAAGTGCCCGTGTGACAGGGGTATAAGATAGCTTCACGAAACCAGCATAACACACGCGATGTAGCAGTAATGTTTTGTGAGGGAAGCCATATCGCTGTCTGATTCATAGCTGTGTTTTATTGGGGTTGTTGTTGTTGTCTTGTTTGTTTTTTATTATTGTTACTATTGTTTTAAGCGAAAGCTTTCGTAGTGGGAGTGACAGCGTCCTGTAAAAAAAAATAATGCATTTCCCTATACACCAGTTGGCCGACCGAAAAGCTCTGATAACATCTATGGGCGCACGGCGCATGCGTAAAAACGGGCTCCCGTCGTATCAAAAGGGTTACTTGAAAATTGCAGAGAAGGAACGGTTCTCGATAGGACGATATATGCATCGATCTTCAAGAAGGAGCACAACAGTATACCTTTATATCATAAACCACGTATCAGTATACATTTCGATAGATCGTATATGTGTTCACTTAGTGCGTCAAAAATCGTCGCATGGGTTCGTTCATCGTTTTCAATTTCGGTTTCGGTCTTTCAAGGTTTGACAATTGATTTGAATGCACTTTCAGCAAAGGTTGGACGCACTTTAATGAAGGTTTTGATGCACTTTTGATGCGAGAAAGCTTTCACCCCTCTCTCAACTTTGTTTAGGAAGGGATTGCAAAGTTTTTTTTTCTTTTTTTGCAACGTCAGCATGTTTTTTTATTCCCCTCTTTTGCTGTCTAGATGCACCAGGCCAAGGCGGCCGGCGGCGGCATGCTCGTTGTGCCCGTGGCCGAGCAGCACGCTTTGCTGCGGGGCGTACGAGACCAGCGGGGAAGCCTGCTTGCAGGCCAGCGCGGTCGTCAGGAGACAACGCCCAAGAAGTCGCTGCCTTTCTCGCCTTCACAGGTGTGGTTGAATGCCACTCTGACCTGTTGCTCGCGTATTTTTTGTTTTCAAGCGTTGAATCTAGACAACATTCTTGTTTTTTAACAGCGGAGCTGTTTAGCAAGTCGTAATTTTTAGTGTTTGTGGTTAAAAATACCAAGAAATTACCTAGCATGCGCACATGAGCGCGGGCCTCGCGGCGACCGCCCAGCGTCCCCTGTGCATGTTCGCCAAGCCAAACATACTTACTTAGGGAGATTGGCCAAACTTGGAAAAGAACTCTTGCCGTAATCGTGGGAACACTTGCTCGGAGCAAGAAGGACTCCTGCGTTCACTGTAATTGTGGCAATACTTTCTAGGACAAAGAAAGACACGTCATAATGTACGCCCCTCCAAGGTGATGTTCAATGATTATCGCTTCCAAAAAAATGAAAGGTCACACTTCTAGCAACAATGATGGAGTAAAGGTCGTTGCGGCAGCGAAGCAGCAAATCGTCTCCAATCGCAGACTCAAATCGACGTGATGGTCGTGAAGGCTACGTACAGCTTCGCTACCTTCAAGTCTTGCTCATTAGTGTGGGCTTCTTTCCTTTTTTCGAGAATCTTGTTGTGAGGGGATTGTTTCAGGATGTTGTGTGTGCTGCGTGGAAAATATTTTGTTAAAGGTCTTTAGTCTTAGGTCTTTGGCAAAAAGCATGACAAGAGTCTGAACCTTGTAAAAGTTGGTAGACGCGTGTTATAGAGGGCTTATTACAGAAATGAAAAATAAAAATTACGTTGGACAATTAGTTGAGAATGTATCCAAATTTTTTCCTCGAAAGTTTTCAAGTTTTCAGAGGAAACTGCATAATGGGTCTGAATATTTGTGTTCACTCGTTGTCTAGGCAAAAAAAGGGGTTTAAGGAGAAATACAGGTTGTTTGACACTTTTAGCTTTTCTAGTTCAGAAGTTTTACAACTCCAAAATTCATCGTTGAAAAAGAACACGTAAACTTCAACTCCCTTTTTTCCACGATGCACTTTAGGCTTCCATAACCTCTGGAGAAGCAGAGCTAGAAGTCTGATCACTAGCTTATATTCAGCCTGCTTTTCATAAAAGCTTGCCAAAATTAAAAAAAAAAAAAAAATTGTAGACATTTTATTTAAACTTTTCATTTTACATGAAAATGTATTTCATATTTGTGATGATCGTGCTGCAACTCACATCTTCCCATTTTTTACAACCATAGCTTGAATCGATATAATTCAAAGACCAGTTAGCCCTCATACATTGTGGATGTTACCCCACAGGCTTACTGACCCAAAATAGTTGCCGTTCCTCGCTGACGGGCCAATTGATCTCTTTCTCATATACAGTTGTACCTGTCTGCAGCAGTCGTAACCTGTCTGTCGTTGTAACTATCTCTCTCTCATGGTCGCTCAGTGGCTAAGGCATTGCGCTGCTGAGCACGAGGTCGCGGGTCCGATTCCCGGCCGCGGCGGCCGCTTTTCTGATGGAGGCGGAAAGCCAAAACGCCCGTGTGTAGGAGATTTCGGCGCCTGTTAAAAATCCCCAGGTGGTCAAAATTAATTCGGAGCCCTCCACTACGGTGTGCCTCATCACCTGTGTTGTGTCAGCGCGTTAAACTCCACAATCAATCAATCAATCAACTATCTCTCTCTCTCTCTCCCTCTCTCTCCCTCTCGTAACAGTTTCTGAACAACCCGACCCTGCCGAACATGTGCCCGATGGGAGGGCCGCAGCGAACCTCAACGCCCGTGCGCAGCGGCAACATTCCGCACCCACACGCCTCCATCCACGAGTTCCCACCCCGCCAGTCGCCCACAAAGAACAGCAGGTGGGTGATGGACCGCACGCCTCACCTTGGGGTCACTATGGTGTGCTGCCCTTTGGTGCAGCTGTTTGACAGTTCTCATTTACAAAAAAAAAAGGCAATGGAGATGAATATTGTATTGCGTATACTCAGTTCTGACGGGAAAATTTTTTCTCACGAAAAGCATGGTGCTGAACATTGAAAGCTAGAAAATGATGACAGCAAATCATCGCAGATTTCTTTTAAGGGGGGACGCGGCTTTCAACTTCGGAAAAATGACCAAAACATCGTTTTTTTGAAACCCACATATTCGGCTTCTATGTTTCCTATTCTATGCGTCTGCAAAGTTTTTACGCTGAAAAGCGTCGCAAAGTGGCTTAAAAAAATGCTTTTGTCAGGCGCGGGGACAAACTATCAGCGCAAAAGGGCGAAAAAAACGGCAATTTTCGGAGCGCTCTATCTCCGCAACGGTGCCACCGGGTGCGGCCATTTTGATATGGTTAGATCGGCCGAGCGATCGTTTTTCCGGTTCCGCTCGTCTCTTTTATCTTCGTTCATTCACAAACGCACAAACGGCAGAAAAGAAACGACGCACAAACGAAGCTAGAAATAGATGCTGAAGCGCTATTGGTCCTCCGGTCGGGGCGCAGAACAACGATCCTCCTGATTGGATGTCACGGGCGCAACGCAAGATGGCGGCCGTCTGAGCTGCGTAGCGAGCGGTTTGAGTTCATTTTCGCCGCTTCGCTCGGCCGAGTTTCTGTTCAATCTATAGTATTCAACACGGACGTTATCGCGGTGGGAATGCCAGAGATAACGAGCCAGATTACGGGAAGTTGTGTGGCTCGAAAGGAGGAGGTCATCGAACGCTTCGTGGTGCGCGTGACTCTACCGTCGCCAGACCCCGGAGGGTGACGCGGTGTGCGCGCTTGCG
Organism: Haemaphysalis longicornis; assembly: GCA_013339765.2. Lineage (NCBI taxonomy): Eukaryota > Metazoa > Arthropoda > Arachnida > Ixodida > Ixodidae > Haemaphysalis > Haemaphysalis longicornis. The sequence continues at coordinate 85,747,482 of CM023449.1, read as the reverse complement.
ATAGCGGTTCGTGAAGTGAACTTTTAGTCGGGTTTGTGATGTTTACACGCTTAGTTATTGCTGTGTTTTGACTGTGGGTTTGCTAGCCTTGAGAAAGAAACGGTCGACGCGTCAAACGCTGCGGCACGCACGGCATAGCCGATGCACATTGGAGCAGCCCATGACTGGGCAACCTGTTACGATTGAACGCCAGTAGTTGTAATTAATGCCTGCGACGTTAGATTTAATCTTAAAAGCGACCTTACCAGCCATATCAGGTATAATCAAAGTTCGATATGTCGCGGTAAGCGTGCGCTGCGATGCGCGCGAGCCATATCGCCTTTCTTGTGCAACGTTTCCCGTGCACTTGTAATTTTCATGCAAACACGTTTGAGTTAGTAATATAGGAATATTGATTGATTGTAGGGTTTAACGCGCCGACGCAACGCAGGCGATGAGGCGCGCCGTAGTGGAGGGCTCCGGATTAATTTTGACCACCTGGGGATCTTTAAGGGGGGACGCGGGGATCAGATGGCGAATAGTGACCAAAACATCGTTTTTTCGGAAGTCACATTTTCGGATTGCACGTTTTATATTCTATGCGTCTACAAAGTTTCCCCGTCGAAAACGATCGCGAAGTGCCAAAGAAAAATATTTATGTCAGCTGAGGTGACAAATTATTTCCGCAAAATGACGAAAAAACGGCAATTTTCGCAGCGCTGTATCTCCGGAACGACGGCACCGGGCGCCGCCATCTTGGTCGCGTTAGATTGGCAGAGTCTTCAACTTCCGATTTCCTGTCGCTGCTTTCATTGTCGCTCATTCACAAACGCACAAACGGCGGAAAATGAGAGACGGTGAAACGAAGCAACCGATAGAATCTAACACGCGATTGGCTCTCCGGCCGCGTTAGCTAAGACGGCTCTCCGGATTGGGTGCCGCCATGGCAACAACAAGATGGCCGCCGGGCGTTTCGGCTGAACGCCGCAGTTCGCTACGCACTCCGTGTCGCTCGGTTTCGCGGTCGGCTCGGTTCCCGTTCAGTGGTTTCATGCTTTGCGATTCCGTACAGTGACGCTATCGTTATCGCGGCGATAATGCTTGAGATCGTGCGCCAGATAGGGAAGTGCGCGGCTCGAAAGACGCATCGAAAACGTGCCCGCGACATCGCCGTGGTGCGTCCTTGAGTGGGAAACTCGGTGCGTCCGTGTACACGGGTGTTCGTGAAGTGAACTTTTGGACGCATTGCCGTGTTATAAAACGCTTAGTTATTGCTGTGTTTTACAGCGAGCTCGCGAGCTTCAGGAATGGAATGACAGGCTCGCCAGAAGTTTGCGGCGCGCCGCTGCATTGGCGCGACGTGTTCGGCGCAGCGGCCGATAGCGGGATCGGTTGCTATTGCGCGCGAAGTAGTAATAATTGATGTACGCAAAAGTGTAATTTAATGGCAAAAGTAAAGTTGCTAAACATAGTAAGGTTACCTAAATTACGATCGTGGTGAACGTGCGCGTCGGGGATTGTAGGGTGTAGGGAAGGGGGGGGGGGTGCAATGAACCACGTTACCCGGCTTATTTGAGAAACTTTTTCCGTGGCTCTAAACTAGTTCGTACAACCAAGTCTGGGATTACACAATTATATTTTCAGTATTAAATTAATTATAGAAGATGCCGTAATGTTACAGCGTTTAAAAAAATTTTAATGTCACTATTTTTTTCTATTTTTGCAATGTTTGCAATTATAATGTCCATTTTGCAATGCTTTTTTCGCCTGAAGAAGAGCATGGCATTCTTATAATATTAATGTTGTAATTATGTAAAACAAATGTATATTCTGCCTTCAAATTGCTCATCTTATGCGTGTGATGCCCTGATATAATTTTTGACACTGAACAGCCTCATGTACTAAGCTGTAGCTTCATCAAGGTTATGACACCCAGAAATAAGCTGAAAGTCTGCTGGCACATTAATAAAAAAAAACCATGCCTTACTCTTCATTTTGGAGACAGCTATGCATTAGGCATACATGAAGTAAAATATAGGTACCCTAGTAGCCCATAGTAAACTTTTTGGTACACTCTGCGTAAAACTGGTGCTTCTGCCATCTAAAGGCCTACACATAGAAACCTCCAATGAGCCAGGAAGGCATCCCAGATGCACCAAATCAAAGGGCAAAGGTATGCGAGGTTGTCCCCAAGCAACGACAGCAAGGACTATGCTGCTGGTGCAGTTTGAAAATTGTGACATCATCGTAAACTTTAAGAGCCGTTTTCTCAAAAGTGCATTTTACGAGTTCTTCGTTGCTCGTGGAAAGGATAGCGTGGCAATCACTGGGCAGATTTTGACCCTGTCTGTTTTATTTCGATCCTTGAAGAGTTCTGCAGGGCGAGACAGTCTTGGATTTTCATTTTAGGGCCTCGTTATTTTTTAATGTGGAATTTATGGCTAGATCAATTATGTCGTATAGGTTACAAGTGAAATTATTCTTTTCTGTAAAAAAAATGAAGGGTGTAAAAAAAATTTGAAGACTGTCTTGCCCTGTAGTGTTCTTTTGACTATAATTGAGAAGTATTCAGAAACTTGCTAGCATGTGTCAATACCTTGCTAGGCTTTTCACGAGCGGGCAACATGTAAACCTCTGTAACACAAGAACTACTGAAGGTATCATCATGAAATTTTAAATTTCACCATTTGGAGTGCTTTCCAATGTGCTTGCCGAATTTCATCACTCTAAGCCAAAAAACAAAAAAGTTCACTCCGATCCCCACGTCCCCCCTTAACGTGCGCCGAAATCTCGTACACACGGGCGTTTTTGCTTTTCGCCTCCATCAGAAAAGCGGCCGCCGCGGCCGTGAATCGAACCCGCGACCAGTAATATAGGAATAAAAATATGTTCTCTACATTAAAAATGTACGTTACTGTCGCAGCATTTAACAGTGATTTTTTAGTGAAATTGTTGATACCATTGCTTAGGGCATACTGGCTTTGCTGCGAGAAATATTGGATGCCTTGCATGTCAAAAGTAGTAAAAAAAGATATGCTCTAGCATTGAAGTTGGGAGTTATGCAGAATACTCTACCAAGCTTCAAAGTAGCTCATTTTCATCCTTGTGGTATGCAAACTTTTGGCAATGAACACCTGCACGTATGAGTACTAAGTTGCTGTGCCAGGCAAGATGATAAAACTAGGGGTGTGCGAATAGTGAAATTTGATCTCGAATCGAATTCGAATCGAATAGTGTCGAATAGTGGACAAAAATGTCGAATATCGAATACCAAAGCTTTTTTTGGAAGAACAAGTAGGTTGGACACTAATAAACACATGCTCATGTCCTTGAGCTCTAAATAGTAAATACACTAAAAAGAATTGAAGAAATCACAAACTGTCATGTTAAAAATATTACCAATTATCCAAATCTGCCAAGTAGTGAACTGGTGTTTGCCCATCAAGTGATTCAAGAGCGGGCTTGTCGTGCTTGCCGGCGTCTTGAGCGCGGAGCCGCATTTCTTGCAGATAGCAGAGGACGGACTTGCCTTCTCGAAAAACTTCCAAAGTACACTTCTTTTTTCACCGTGGCTGTTCATGCTGAATGGCACGCCACGGAGGAGAATCACGGGCGTGCGACGACCATGGCGACGTCGGCGACGACCGTCAGATTGGCTATGGATAGGCGTCGAGAAAGGGTCTAGGACGGGTGATGATAGTGTGTTACAGCAAGGCCAGAATCACAAAAATTTAACAATACCATAATTATACGCTATTTTGCGGCTGCACAGTTGTGTGATAAATTAATTAACAAAAGAAAAATGATATTTTACGTCCGAATATCAGGGGGGAAGCGTCAGTGTCATCGCCATCCACAAAATGGGTGTCGTCGTAGTATTTGTTTTGTCCCGAGTGGGACGCATCATATTTGTTTCCAATGACCTGAAAACGGCAACGCACCTCATTATTTCAAAAACCCGTATGTAAGAAACGTTTTCTGCACGCTAAACACTGCTGTGTCGCTCTTTCTTTCCGTGTACGCCAGTGACGCAAAAAAATCGAGGAACTATCAAATTACATGTCGGCAATGACGTCTCTGCGGGCGAAAAGGAGGGATATGTCCAAACCTCAAAGACAACTTTCCTGGCCGAAAACGGGTTGCTGGCAATTGTTTGACCAAAACCTTTCGACGTTAGGGTCAGTAGTAAGGGCCACACTAATCTAAGCCGCAACTTTGGCAGCGTTCCGAATATTCGTCACGTCGAATTATTCGAAAGTCCGAATGCTGGGTATTCGAAAGTCGAATCGAATTATTCGGGCAAGAAATATTCGAATCGAATTCGAAAATCGAATATTCGCACACCCCTAGATAAAACATAAAAAAAAGCCAAAAATGTTCAAATTTAAGTAAAAAAAATGCTTAACTTGTTGCCAATTGGTGACAACACTGCAAAAGGGAGGCTGTTCAGTGCGATACAAGCCAACCAGCTAACCTACTTTGCATTGAAAGCCCATTGAAACCCATCTCCCCCTTCATTTGGTCTGCAAAGTGGGGTATGTACTCTTCTTCACAGAGGAACTGAAAATGATGTTTTCTGGAAAGAGAAAGGCTGTAAAAGGCACTCCAATTTGAAGGCAAGGCATTCCAGAATCCCCATGTTCAAAAAGGACATGAAAGGCTACAAACCGTGACGACTTTTGATAAGTGAAACCTATGTTGCAACTTCGGATAGCCCGTTTTCTCAAAACAGTTTTTTTTTGCCACCTGTGTCGCTTGTAACCAGGGATTTCTTTGTGACCGCTGGTCTATTTTGATTCCGTTTCTTGCATTACATTCATTGATGAACAGTTCAGGTCGTGACACTCTTGGTTTTCCAGATTTTGTTTTTGTGATTTTTTATTCAAATAATCGTTCACAGTCAACATGCCTATTGCACATTAAACCTCTAAAAAACTGAAAACTAAAAAACAGTGTGTTGTAAAAAAAAAATTATAAAACTGTCACGACCTCGTCCATTCATTTGGGAATGTAAAGCACTTCAAACAAGTTTTCTATCATGTTTTATAAGCCGCTCAAGCTCGGTACAAGTGGAACAGAAAGAAAATTTAATACATAAAAAAGTTTTCAAAATATTAGTTTGAAATTTGTATGGTGTTATCACGGAAGCATTTCCAGTTGCTGTGCCAATTTTCATCAAAATCCACAAAGAAATAAAAAAGTTGATTTTGAAAGCCACGTCCCCCCTTGAGCGAGTGCTGAGGGTCGTCTTTATTTAATGCATTGGGGTATGCAGCATTTCTCTTTTCTTGCTTAATTCAGAAAATAGCACGTTAACTGCAGGCATCACTGTACGAATGCTCTGCTTGTCTTTCAATCTTTGCTTTTATTAGCTCTGCAATTGACAACTCTGATAGCAAGACAATGTGAACTACACTTAACCAAACTTTGCAAATCCTTTTATTTATTTTTTTTTTGGTAGAGTTGTGAATCTTTGGCTGGCAATTGCAATTTTGAATGCAATAAGAGCAAGTGAATATAATGCAATGCTGTGGAAAACTACAAAATGCCCCAGCTGTGGCCATGCATCCTTGATTGGCTGTGTTTTTACCTAAAAAAAAAAGCCATTGCTCTTAAGATGATGGTGATGATGGTTTGATTTTATTGGCGCAAGGCTGACATATTACGAACGAAAGGTACGAACGAAATCCAAGACACTGATAATATGCTGACGAGCACACAACTCTAGGTGCACCCTGATGGGTTCGCATATTTACTCTTGTCTCGTTTGTTAGCTGATGTGTTGCCATCTTTGGATGCGACTCTGAGGGTTCTGAAGCAGTTTGAATCCCATTGGTGGCCAGCTTACCTTGAGCTTGTTTGACTGTCTTTGTCTGCCCCCAGCAGTGAACCCCTGCACACGCCGAAACTGAGACGGCTCGATAATGTGGACAGCAACCTGCCCCGAACTCCGACACCTTTCAAGAACGCGCTTGCAGAGCTCGAGAAGAAAGGAGGACCCATCGAGCACTTGGTGAGTATCTCTCTATCTCTTGCTCTCTCTGTGTCTATCTCTCTTTTGTCCTTTCTTTGTCCCTATCTACATCTTGCTCTCTCTGTACCTCTTATCTCAATCTCTTGCTCTTTACTCTTTCTCTCCATTTATATTAATCTTTTGCTTTTTCTGTCTTGCTCTCCTCTCTCTTACTCTCTCTTGCTTTCTCTTTCTTTATATCCCTTGCTCGCTCTCTTCCTCTTGCTCTATTTCTCTTTTTCTCTTGTTGTTTCTGTCTCCTGCTCTCTATCTCTCTCTCTTGTTCTCTTTCTCACTTTCGCTACCTCTCCCCTTCATTCTCTTAGCTGCAGACGATGATACTAAGGCAGGTAAATCAAATAATACTTATTCAACATTGTCCTCTGAGTTGTTGGGAGCACAGACAAAACCCTTTACGGGATCGGTCTGTACACCCTCGCGTCTGCACTGTCATGTAAGCAGACTGAAACAGGGGCCTTTCTGCACTGCTTCCACAGCCGGAGACCCCGTCCTTGAACCTGGACGACATTGGAGACCTGCTGGGGAACGTCGAGCACGGGACGTACACCATCGTCGGAGACGTCGTCGTCAAGAGGAGGGGAAACAAGGAGGTACCCTACCCGACTCCCAAACCACTTTGGCACAGGCTGGTTGGCGGGCCGTTTTTGTGTGCGATGGCGAACTTGTGACGAAAGACAAACCGATTTGCAACCACCGTTGTCTGCATCTTTCATTGCTATCAGAGTTGCTCGATACAAGGCAGTTGCGAAACTCCCAAAAGGCCCCATGTTTCAAAAACCAGTCTGCGGTTGGTCCCCGGCACTGGAGAAAAACGGGGACGAGCATGGGGCAGGCTGACTAGCCTGCTATCGACAGAAAGTTGAAGTAGTGCTCAAACGCTATAATGGCAAAACCATGGAAAGATAAGTGAACATTACCGGATTTATTCGAATCTAGGCCGGCCCCGATTCTAAGCCGACCCCCGAAAGTCCGAAGGCGCGAAAGAAAAAAAAAAAACTTGCCTCGAATGTAGGCCGAACAAAAGGCGAGGTCAGCGTTCACAAAAAAGAAAACACGTTTATTGAACATGAAGATGGCGGTGCTGGAACTCAATCAGTTCTCTTCAAATCACCGGACAACTTCTGGGCGATTTGAGTGTTCGACGACGGAGGCTAAAGCCGAAGTGCTTCATGAATTTCTGTAGCCAAGCCCCGACTGGCTTTGAGGTGTGCCCGCGATAAGCCTCGTTCCTTAAAGCTCCCTTGCTTTTGCCTGGAGAACTTCCGTCGTTACTGGAAGGGCAGCTGCTCGCTGCGTCTGAACGAAGTCAGCCAATGCCATCTCAAGTTCATGGTGACGGCATTCTCGGTGGTCCGTGATGCCAACCTCGTTGCGGCGCACTCAAATATCCTCTCCCGTTGCGTCCTCCAACGACGGACATTTTTTCAATCCACGCCGAAGTCCCGCCCGGACTTGAACGTTCGACGACAAACTCCGCAGCTAAAAAACAACTTTCTTTTAAGGGGAGACGCGGGTCTTGGAATCCCGAAATTTGGGCCAAAAAATCGATTTTTAGAAATCGCCATTTTCGGAAAGTAGAGCTATTTTTCTACCGGTTAGCAAAATATCCAGACCAGGAGTACGTATTTGAGGCCATAATATCAATTTATAGCACCGACGCCCGCTAAAATCTGCCAAGATTCGACGCGAAAATGGCATTTTTTCGACGACTCCGCCCCTCGGGTTCTACATGCGCCACGGCGTCCATCTTGGTCTCATTCGAAAGCGTGTCTTTTCGTTTCAATTCCCCGCCAGAACCACTCCGTTTCGTCCGTTGGTTGGGAGTAAAACCGGGGTAGAAAAAGAGACGGATCGCGCCGCCTAATTGGTTTACTGACTGCACGTGACCGCAGGGCGCAACCTCATTGGCTGGGCGCCGTGGGTCGTCTGCTCGGCACTCTCATCACAGGGCAACGGCTCATGTATTCGTCTATGCGAGGACCGGCAAAATCCCCGCATGGCGTAAAAATAAAGTAAAGATGTCTATCGATAACCGAAAGGAAGAACAGGCATTATTAAAAGCGCCTGAAATATGATTTTCTGCTCCTGTGACGACGACTTATCGCGAGAACGGCGCCGAGACGGAGTAGGCTTAGCGCCCGCGCGGGCTGCCGAGACGATAGCGTAGCGATATGATTACGCCTGCGGGGGCACTAAGGTGCGTCTATCTTTCGATCAGCAGCAAATAGAAAGAAAAGAAATGATAAAGCGGAGGATGCCGCATGCCGACGTCGCAAGGGAAGTGTGTTCATTCTGTTATCAACGATGCTGCGGCGGTTCGGCCCGCACCCCGCCGCGCGCTTACTCGTCGGCAGGTTACCATATAGATGAGCGATTTGAGAATTATAAATGTTCGCACTGTGCACAATGTGCGTTGGTGACGAGATATACGAGTAGATTAAACTGAAAACGTGGTTATCCCACCTAGCCAAGCGCATGCACGTTACAGAACAGTGGCGGGCATTCCGTTACCAGCCCCTTCGCTGCAACTCACTTCACGCGATGCAAATCCGATTTGATTGCTACAAATGAAGCAGTAACATAACAAAATAGCGTTTACAACTGTGGTGCACGCTCGGCACCTCAGCCCTAGTCGCCAAAGAGAGACGGCGCGATGCCAACAGCATAAAAATTGAAGCAACGTTCTGGCTTTGCTTTTGTTCAGTTTTTCTGCCAGGTGCCATCTGTAGACAGAAGGATTTCATAATTTTCCCACCAACTGATTTCAGCAAACTTGGTATGCTCGTGTTGAGCGAAACGCGAGCTACATTCTAGAACCTTTCTTTTTTTCATATGCTCAATAGATAAAACTGTCACTTGTAGTAAAACTTCAACTGCGATTTTCTCAGCTTCCCTTTTTTTGCATATGTGCCTAGCCTTACAGGGGTTTTGAGGTAGTTTTTTTCAAAGGATTTCTACCAGTGTTATACCGTTGAATTCGGGATAAAATGAACTGCATGCTGAAGCTATTTTAATTGGCTCATTTTGCCTCAAATAAATGTTATGAGTAATAATTAGAGGTCATTAAGTTTTCAGAAAACTGTATTTGACATAATTAGATTTATTCTATCCAATTAACTATCTTTACAGGAATATAAATAGCTTCAGCATGCATGGCAGGTCTTAAGCTACACATCCATACCATTTATTTAAAAAAAAATTGAATAAAAAGTTCCTTAAAGGCCCGTAAGAAATTACTTAATTAGGCTCCAGTGTTTTCTCTATAACTCAAAAAATAATTCTACCACTTGAAAACTAATTACATATTTGAAATGAGGAAGACAAAACACATATGCACAGTGATTTTCATTATCACAGACCAATTAATAAAAAAGTTCATTTCAAGACCCACGTCTCCCCTTAAAAGCGGCACTATAATGGCACCGCTTCTTTTTGCGCTGTCAAAACCAAACGCCACACCGCACGCAGGCGACGCAGGCCACTATCTGCACAATTCAAAATGGCGGCCTATGGCCCTTAATGGCTACTGGCTCGTCTAGTAATGGCTACAATACTTTCTTTTCTGGGTGGCGCTAGCTGTGCACCACTTCACTTGGAAATTGGCGCGTATTTCAAAATCCTCGAATCCAAGCCGACCCTGGAGTTTGATATATCAGTATTTCAAAAAAACTATCGGCTTAGATTCGAATAAATACGGTACCTAGTTTGATGTCTCCTAATTTGAAAAGCAAGATTTATTTTATTAGGTCGTGTTACTGAGTAAATGTTTAGCGAGGTTTGTTCAGAATGCAGATTCTGAAGCGCAACTGATATATATTGAAAAGCTTTACTATACTGTCTTTGCAGTGCATACACTAATCAATGTTTAATTTTGTGATCTGGGATTGATTTTATCACAACCATAATTGGGGCTCTGTGATTGCCTGAAATGTTATTTTTTTTTTGTGCAAAGTCGGCAGAAGACTAGGCATTCCCAGCGAGAGGACATGCAGTTGGCGATCTGCTAGAATTCGGGCTGTCTGTCACATTGCATGCAACATAGCTTTATTGTGTTTTCTTGCTTTGTTTTGTTTTTATGTTCTTTTATGCCGCATTTTTTTTTTCTCCCCCTGCAAATGCTACTGATGCTAACACGAGTGCATCTTTACGATGCATGGTAGAGTGGGTTTATACATTCAGTTTTCTCAAACAGTGGCAACGGTTAAAAATGTGGCTACAAAGCTCACACGTATTACCCCTATCCCAACTCTTCCATACAACATGCTGTATTCGGCCTACTTTTTGTTCACAAAGCCAGAGCTTTGCGAGGACACCAATCGTGCACAAAATGCGCCTTCATACCCTCATCACCTGCCTTCCCGTATGTAATGCTCTCAAGCCTTTAAGGTTGAAATAAGTGAAATGAAATGAAACAAGTGTGCAGCAATGACACCGGGTTCCCTAAAACAGTGGAATCTCGGCGATGCAAATCTCAAGGGGCGGCAAGAATCCTCGCATCACCACGGAACGAGAAAAAATAAATTCTCTGCACGTGGAAACATGCCGCGCACGCAACAGGTGGCGACAACATGGCGTTGGCTCCTGCCGTGAAGTGTTGTAGGTCGCTGCAGTCACCGCCTTTAACCTTTCGTTAGAACGCAGCTCAAGGTTTAAACTAAATTGCTCATGCGGGAAAGGAGCTGATAATGTGGGCGAAAGCTGTGCTGTAAAATGTCATCCGCGACAAATATCCGCCGCGGAGGTGGCCCAGCCGGCTGCTGCGAGCGATTCGAAATTGCCGCCACGAGGCGTGCGTCTCCCCAATGGCGCAAGTCATAAGGCTGCCACCAGAGTGCCGGGTCAAATTGTCAACGCAGGCATCAAAAGAACGCGCGCCAATCGCTGGCGCGACGGGCATACACAAACTCACAAACGTAATCAGTACAAAAGCGGTGCAGGCAGCACGAAAAGGCAATGGCGAGACGTCTAGAGCGCGGGGCACAGAGGGAAGCGAGGAATGCGAACGCCAAATGGCAAGAGTTCTCATCGTCAGAAACAAGAGGGAACACCCGATTGCCACCCCAGTTGTGGTTTATTCAAAAATTATAATATAAAAAGGAAGATCGAGGCACCTGAGCTGTAGCCAGTGGAAACGAAAGGGACAGCGAGAAGAGAATGTAGCGAGAGATAATAGAGGGAAAGGGGCAGGGGGTAAGAGCAGGCTTAGAGAATACGTCGGCGGGGGAGGAGTGATGCCTTTGTGCCCATGCACAACCAAGGCCGCACGCCCACATCACAACTCTTTCCTCCCGTCCCCACCATGGTTGGCTGCTCGCGGCTCGAGTGTTCGTATCACCTGCACCAGAGTGATAAATGTGTACAGATATGAATGTTTTTACATTATATACAATGCATTTTGGTTGGGGAATTTTAAAAATTCATATCGCGACGAAATTCGTATAAAATGAATTCGTATCACCGCGATTCCACTGTATTTTTTGGCAGTCGACGGGGGAAGGTGGTCTGATGGCAGGTTGTTTGGGCTAAGGTTTCTGCATTCTCGCTGTGTAATAGGGTGAGCATTCGTGGTAAAAACAGAGTCACACATGCTCACATGGTGAGGGATTGGCCATGGATTGATAAAGTCGCCAATCAAACAGGTTATCTTAGCCAATCTTCATATGACTAATTCCATTAATGATAGCCTGCCTGAGTTTGACGTACGCAGCATGTGCGCTGTACAGCGAATCCGTAACGAAGAAACTGTGGGTGCATTGTTGTAAAGTGGCATCTGTATGGCCGTATTCTGTGGTAGACTCTAACCTTTTGCCGTCATATCTTCATGCAGAACCTGTCGCCCTCGAAACGTGTTCGCAAGGCCCTCCACGAGACCTGGTCCACCCCCGGTGAGATCGTTGTGCCAGGGCTCGTCACTGCAGGGATGGCACCCCTCGAGCCGGAAGACATTTATCCTGCCTGAGACCCCCGTGAGTATTCTCTCTCCATCTCTTCTCTCGGTCCTCCTCTCTCTCTCGTCTCTGGAGCCTATCTCGCATCTCTATGCTCTAAAGTCTCGTCTCTCTCCCCTGTTCTGTCCTCAATTTCTGTCTAAGTCCTATCTGTCTTCGTCTCTATCATCTCGTCTCGTCTCATCTCTCGGTCGCATCCATCTCAGCCATTCTTCTGGGTCTCCTCAGTCCTCGTCCTTGTGCTCTCTCTCGTCTCTCGGCTCTCTTCTCTCCTGTCCTGTCCTGTCTCATCTCAGTCTATTTATCTCTCTCTGTTCATCTATCAGCTCTACGGTATTTGTCTCTGTACCTCTCATCTCTATCTATCTCACAGCATGTGTGTGCTTTTCTGAATTACCTGCTATAACAAAGTAGATTTGAAATATGTTGGATATGCCTCATTTCTGCAGGAGTTAAGATTCTGCTGGGAATTTGGAGAATTCAAATTTATTTTCTTGTTTCTGCGTTGTCATTGCTATGAACCTGATTTCGCTGTACTATTTGACGGGAGGCTGTTAGTTGGGGGCCACTGATGTCAGCGTTCGGTGGCTTCCACCCACAGAGCAAGAGCCTTCTGGGCGACTCGTCGGTGCTCTTCTCTCCGCCGTCTATCATCCGCGAGACCCTTCCCGACGAAGTGTGCGTGCCCATCAATACCAACTGCCACGAACCGTACGCAGCCGCCTCCCACCTACTCGCCAGGCCACCCAAGGTGCGTTTCGTTCAAGCTACGATTTTTGTTGGGCATTTTCTTTTCGTTGCGGAGTGTTTTGTGTTGTGTGATGCTCTTGTTGTGTTCTTCATCTGGAAATCCGGTAAATTGTCCAATTCTACAAAGGATTTTTTTCTCCCCCTCAATCGGCTGGGACAACCTTCGGGAGGTTTTCGGAAAAAGGTTTTTCCCTGTTCCCTGTGTTTGTTAGGTGCCTCTGTTTCAAGGTTTCATTGCAGGAGCATCTGAACAGGAGTATCCGAAGAATTCGGCAGTCATCGGCTCATCTCATGCGAGGCCGGTTTGACTTTGTGACGGGAGATTTAGGAGTCAAAAGTGGTCGCAAATTTTGAAGAGTAGAGACAAAAAAGCGTGCGTTAGGGGTGGTCTGGATTCGCCGTCAAGAGTTTTGGCTAGTGGACTGTTGGATTTGTTTCCTGGAAACCCTACTTGAAATTTATACGAGGATCAGATTTCCACGAGATGCGTGCTGCTGTTTTCGACATAACTCTTCGACATAAGTCACCATGAAACCTCCGCACATTGCCAGCGGCAGAGCAAGAAGAAATAGCTTAGCATGTGCGGTGCTGACATCATATAACGTGACAGATGCACGTGAGTAGGACAGGGGCATCCCATCTATGGAGAACTCTTGATTCTGAGGGAGCTAGAGCATGGAGTGTCGCCAGTCTGCTTATGGAAGTAATCCGCGTCACAAGACAAAGTAACCAAAGCGAAGAGAGAAAAGACACGAACACGAGGTAGCTGTTGAGTAGATATCTTTCATAAGAGTCGCCAGAGCAGAGGAATCCATAATGCTTTCGCCTTCAAAGCATCGTAAGCAACTGAAGAACCCAGAGGAATTTTTATGCTTTGTGTTTAACAGGCCCAGAAGGCAAAACGCAACGATGTTCATCTGGAAATGTTCAGCCTTTGGTAGCTCAGTTAGCTACGTTCCAGCCACGAAAGACAATTTTAACAAAAAAAAGGCAAGAAATATAGAAAAACTTTCAAATTTCACGCTACACAACTATGTTCAGCTTGAAAGAACTAGCCTTTGGTAACTCTGCAAGCTACATTCCAGCCACGAAAGACATTTTTAACCAAAAGATGCAAGAAATATTGAAAAACTCAATTTTAACACTACAGTAATGCAATATGAGCAGTTGGGACGTAATATCGGCCAGCACTGAAAGCATAGTTGCCAGTATGTTAACTGCACTTAGCCTTCAAGTGATACGATCAAACTGAAACAATCGGCTAGTTGGACTTCTGGTCGGGGGCCACCGATTGCAAAAGCAAGATTCTGCGACAGAGAAACCGCCGGAAAGCATCTGGGAAGTTTTCACTGCCTCATATGCTTCTCTTAATATCTCGATCATCTCTTTGCGCTAAAACTGTTATGATTGTCATCGGGACAAAGCAGCTTTTTGAATGAACCAAACTCTAATTTTGTCTTCACGACCCCTTAGGAAGAGATGCTTCATCCATGCCTCAATAGAGGGTGTCTGTGTCTATTCCCGTGTGTGTGTCACGTGTGTTTTTATGCTCTGCTTTCGCCCCCTCCCGTCCCCCACCCCGCAGCAGCCGAGAGCAATTCTGCCGCACAAGCACCGAAGCCCGTCCTCCTCCACCACCGCTGCCACCATCTCTTCCTACTCCACATCTCGCATGGCGCTCCACCACCTCTTTGTCGAGGGCACCCCTCCTCGAAGGGTGCGGCTGCAACCCCAGGTAGCACTCACCGCCCCTGCCTGCCTCACAAGCACTCCCCTTCGTATACACTGTGAAATGATTTGCACCCTTTTTGACCACCCTTACACCCTTTCAAAACACAAACACCCTTTAAAAGGGTGTAATTAAGCAGAAACTCTTCCTCAGGGTGTAATTAAGGAAACTTTTTAAGAGTGTAGTTAAGGAAACACTCTTCTTAGGGTGTTTTTCTTAGAAACACTCTTTGGAAGGACGTTTTCTTGTGTTTTTGCTTGTGTTAATGGGATTTAGGAACCATGAAACACCCGTGAGGGATTTTTTTCTTGTTAGGGTGTAAGGGTGTTATAAACAAAACACTCACAAAGGGTTTTGCCTTTGTGTTTTGCTTGAGTGCAAGGGTGTTATAGACTGAAAACTCCTTGTAAGGGTGTAAATTATTTTGCAGTGTACCCACTGTGCATGCCGCATGTCACTGCGCGTAAGCACCCTCCCTTCCTGCTTTTGTTACCGAGCGGTGCATAAAGACTTTGTCGAGTTTTTATAGTTACCGTTTTATATGTCTGTTAGCGTTAATTGATCACAGCTACATTGCAGTTGCAGTCCATTTTGTTAGACAATCGGTTGAAGGGAAGTCCCCAAGGTGGAGTAAGTTTCTGTGAAGGACAAAATTTGACATCCGCCTGAAAGTTTTCCTTTGTAGCCGTATGGCTGCATTACTAGGTAGGGGCTAAATTTTTTCTTCACAGTCAGCAAAAATATTGACTTAGCTAAATTCCGACATAATCACGAGCACACAAAGCATCAAAGAGACAAAACTCCCCAAACGCCTTTCCTATCTCTCTTCTCCTTTGGTAAAACTGGTAATTGTGGGAAAGTTTGAGCACACCAGCAAACCCAACTTTTGACCATAAATGACAATAAAATTTCAGTTTTTTTATTCTAAACAACGTTCAAAGCTATGTTTACATTCAAAGTACAGTCATGTTTTGTATGCGCCCGTCCCCCTTTTTTAGGCTCTTTTTTTTTAACTTGTAAAGGCGCTTAGAATTAATTGAACAGGGTACCAGCATTATTTATTGTAAGAACATGAGATACAGTCCTTAAAAATGTGTCAGCAAAATTTTGATGTAGCTTATCCTGGGCTATAATGAGGAGCAGTAAGAAATTGGTAGTGACACCTTGTCAGTTACCTTGGTAGGCGCTTGGTCATCCTCCGTGGTTGTGAACAAAATGGACTGCACGATGCAATCCGCATGAAACTTAGCAAAAATAACGCTGCCCTGAGCTGAAAAGGGACTTGCAAAGTGTTGTTCAGCACGGTGAGTTCACCCATCCCCAAGAGCACCGCCCATTATTTGCGTGTTGTGGCTAAATCCGATTTATCTCAGCAGTACCCCAGTTCAGGAATCAATTATGCAAGGATGAGGAACTTAAAAGCACAGAGCAGTGATTTTGTTTTCAGCAGAAATGTGCGGGCTGTTCTAAAAACTTTGCAGCCGTCGACACTTCTTTCGTGGCATTTCGAATCACATTGCGGGTAATTTGTCTTTTACATCCAAAGAATGCAGATAACTCGCAAGCAATTCGTTCTTGGAGTTGTTTCTAAAAACGTAATGGTGTCTAGGCAATCCTTAGCAATGCTAACATGTAGCTTCAAAATGTGCATCGGCTGTTGCATTGCGACCAAAGCTATATAGGGCTATTTTACTGCAGAGATGAAATTTGTATGCCCGAAGAACTTAGGCTACTGTTTTATTTGGTTACATATTTGCGACTTCCTCACATTTGGCTTTGTTAGGAGACAATTCAGCCCTGATTACAATTCCTGCACTGAAAAATAGTGAAACTGCTACAAAAGCATTGTTTTCAGTGCTCAAAATTCTATGCTCATCTATGGCCGAGGCAAAAATTTTGATGGATTACATTATCAGAAACTGACAAATAGAGTTATACCCTGATTTGAAAGAATACGACGAAGTGCTTCTTAGTGTCAGTGTATTCCACCAGGCTTGGGCCTATTCTTCACAGCGTTTGGGCAGAGTTTCCGACTCTGTGCCAGATTTGCAGTATAGTCACATGGACTGGGATCATTCACAGAAACTTGGCAGTAAGATTTAACCTTGCGGTGGCTTTCCTTTTAGGCATACAGGGCAGTGAATTTTGATCAGCTTTAGGTCTGTATACAGTTACTGGAGAAAGAAAAAAAAAAGGTTGCCGTTCTCTGGGTCCTCTGCAACCTAGCACCATATTTTTGCAGCCCATTCTAGAGACTGCTTTTGTACTCTGCATGAGAGGGAACAAGAGGGGGTCAGGGGTCAGTAAACAGTGCTTTCGAAGCATAAAAAGCGTGGTAGCTAAATCAAGCCCCTGCGGCACTCCGTGCCTTTTTCTGCCACACCAGCTGGACAGGATCAGTGCCCTGGTGTGCGGAAAGACGCCGGACCAGATTGAGCTGACGCGGCAGGCCCGGGAGTGGATCAGGTCGAACGTCAAGCCCCGTTCGCTCGACCTCTGACACACGGGTGGCCTCTCTCGGGGGCACCCGCTCGCGCAATCTGTCTCCTCCACCCCTGCTACGCGGCGGGTACGTTCCACTGTTCCTCCTCGTCGAGCACAACCCTCCTCCCCGCCACCCTCTCCCTCCCCCCTCCATTCCTCTTCCCTGCATCACTGGCTATTCCGCTGCGACTTGGCAAACAGAGCAGGCTGAGAAAATTTGGTTTCTTAATGCGGTGTGTTTAGTTGCTGTAGGCTTGAATCAAAGGGTTTCTTTCGAATGTTAAGCACGTTAGCGGTTTGTAGCAGTGAGGTAACAATTGCACGTAGCTTCCGCCATTCCGCCTCCTTTCGGTACGTGCCAGATTCCCTGCTTGGAACAAGCAAAAAGGACATGGCTGGCAGTTCTGTCAGTGGTGAGCGGTGACAGTTAATATCCGTTGACAGGTGATATGCACTCTGTCTCTCAACAGATGCCAACGTCCTTTCGTTTTATGTGATCAATTCGGCACGGCACGCCGAAGATGTCCAACCAGTCAGCACTCTTTCTGCTGTTTGCCAAGTCCACGCGGAACAAAGCATGCTTCACTCAACGTGTGTGCATGGGGTCACATTTGCACTGTTTGTTTGTTGTTGGTAGGTTTGTGTGTTTGCACTTGTGCAAGGGTGGCACTGTTTTTGCAGCGATGTTGGACACGCGGGTTTGAGTGCACCGGGTGTGACGGTCACGAGAGCACTGTGTTTGTTCTGCACTGCACTAGTGGACTTCTTTTGCACTGGCGCACAATTCGGTGTTGGTGTGAGAACTACGTTGTACTGATACCTCTGGTGTCAACCATCAGGTGCTTAGCAAAATTTAAAACCTGTACCAGCAGGACTCACAATTCTTCAAAATGTGGTTAGGCATAGTGAATTTCACTACAGCTGGAGCTGGTAAGTGTTACAGCTTCCCGGCTGAAGAATAGAAAAACATTTTGACACTGTTTCCTGGACGTAAACTCAATCGCCCAGTTATAACTCTTTGTCACTAATTGTTCTGAAGTTTCCTGTCGACTTGGCATTGCACAGGGTGCAAACATATTTCGTGCATGAGGAAATACTCATGCACGAAATTTTTAGCTTATAAGTTCTACATTCTACCTCAGTATGACGCGGGACGAGCGCGGGAGTGAGAGGAGCCTGACTACTTGCCCCAATGGGGAGGCGCGCTCTTCATGGCGGCAGGCCGGCAGTTTGAAAGCGCGCGGCGGTGATGCTTTATAGTGTCATTTTCGACCACATTACCAGCTCCTTTCCTGCACGAACGGCCTCGTTTGTGCTTTAGTGATATCTTAAAGAGCGGTTAGAAGCAGTCGCTGGAGCTATACCCACCTCTTCGCGGCTGGTGACGCCACCATGTTGACGCCGCCGATCGCGTTGCGCGCGCGGGTAGCATTCGCGGCAGCGTCAGCGCACGCATTTTTGCAAGCAGAAAACGCCTCATGCGGTTCACACTTTAGACCATAACAATGAGAACGAGGGTGCAAAGCTGTTCCCACCACATAGCACCCGGGATTTCTCGTTTTTCTTGCCGTTACTAGCGGTGGACGCTTCGATTTCGATTCTAAGTCGACCCCCCAACATTGGTTTGGGGCCATACAGCTGTGTTTCTTGCATTTCTTTAACAAACGGCCCTCTTCTTTTTTTCCCAAATTTTTATTTCGTATGGTGAGTGGCTTGATTAGTGTCAGGCTACCTGGCCGGTTCTGCTCTAGCCTGTAGTCAAATCCATGTGTGCTTTATCTTGGAAACAGCTTATCACGGCATCCAGACGCCGCTCAACTTGTAAATGGGGTTATTAACTGAAGGCACAACATTGGGTGGAGGGATAACTTGTACGCAGACTTCGATAGCGTCAATCTGAGCCGTGTTGAGCCAATCGTCCCCACAGCAGCGCTTGCGTGCAAGACGCTGCTCAGATTGAGTCCTACGGCTGCGTGAGCGAGTTTGATAGACCCGTAAGGAGGGGTCAAGTTGAGTAACTGCACAAGCTCCGATGGAAACATGTAAACTTGGTCACCCTGAGTTCGACAGCCAAGGTGGTGTCTTTCAAAGCATTCGAAGCAAGGAGCACTACAACTCCTCTATTTATCGACTCTAAGCGATGCTGCGGGGTTTTTAAGTTGTTTTATCTCAGCTTGTTTAAAAAGTAGGAGCTGTAAATCCGCATAGTTATTTAATTACCATTGGACATCCCAAAAGGATTAATCTCATCTTGTCAGAACATCGACGACTAGCAGCACTCAAGGGCTCTGTTTGTGGTCACGGCACTATTACACATATTAACAAGTGGAGAGTACCAGGTAATCGTCTGCCTTGCTTCTCTGCCTTTCATGTTGTTGATGCATCTGTTGTTGAACCTATGTCCTAAGGTTTCCTCCACTGTGCGGATGTTGCTTTAGGTGTTTAGTAAAAAAAAAACTTTTTGGTAAGAGATGAAGGATTAAGTGTCCATATCGGCAAGTGCATTCATAACACATGGTCCAACCTCAATACAGCGATTACTGACCCGATCAAATTCGCAGTGCAGTTCAGTATAGTCAAATCTTTGTTCAGCTAAACCATATGAGGTGACCGAAAGAGATTTGTGATTTCGGGAGGCCTTTGCCAGCGAGTACAGCTTATTTGTATTGAAATTCGTATAAGGTCGGTGAAGTTCGCTTACCTGCCAAAGGCCAGAGCTAACAAGAACTTCGAATGAGTAGCCGCTGTCACCTAAACAGCCTGCGGTTAGCATGGACTTGCAATACAAACGTGCGTGTCGCGTGATATCGACAGATACTTTATTTTTGCATTGTCGTGGTAGTTGGGAGTGTCTTTGGGTGGGTCTTGCCATGCAAAATCTGCAATCGCTTTCACTGTAAGTGTTGAAATCTGACGCCGCAAAGTTGTGGGTGTAAAGCTGTCAGCAGAGATGCCTGAAGTGTAGGAAAGGAATGGATAGCAATTGTGCTGTGATAGGCGTCCTCGATATTTGGTTTGTTTCACAGGTCGCAAGGTTCTGGTAAGCTAAATTTCGTTACAAAAAGTGAGAGTGTGTGAAGAACACATTGGCCTACCCTTATCCATCAATCAAAGATGTAAAAAAGCTGCTAACAAAAGGAAAAGAACCTCTGGTTTCTCTCCCTATAACCTCCTTAGCACCTCTACAACTTTCACGTTGTCTAGATATATCTAAATCCTTGCTGCTGTGTGCTCCTCTTTTGATGGTGTCATCTCTTGTGTGTTGCTGTACCCTACGCGAAAGAACGGACACTTAGGACGAGTGCAGAGATTAGCTGTGCAACCAGTGGCCCAGAAGGATGGATTCTTTTCTGTGAGCAGACATGGAACACGGGTTTAGAATGAACAGGCACACCACTGAAGTTCGTTTTTTGGCAAGAGGAGTAAAAAACTAGGGGTTGTTTCTAAGCGCTGTCAAAGAAGCAGTGCTGAACAAGAAATTGCTTTTTCGCCCCGCATTCCCAATGCAGCCAGCACAAGCTAGCATCCGTTACACGCGTGACATGAATTTCTTGGGGACATATGATAAGAATGTGATAGCTGTCATGTGTTCACACAACATAACTAGCGAAACAGGTTCGAAGATCTTAACAGGGACACCTACTTTGGGTATTTTGTGTGGTACTGCTAGACAGAACCAATGGTAGCTCAGCTTAGAAGTGGTGTGGATAAAAATGCAAAGAATGGGGGCGCAGCTTTGATATCTGGGAATGTTATCTCTTAAACATTCTGTAAATCGAATGCTTTTAATGTGCACAGTAGAGAAGTGTTTATGGGTTGGTCTAAAATTATAGATAAAAATCAAGACGAATGTGCCTCTAAATCTGTCCTAGCCATGCCCAAGTGCTGTGCATTTGTGACTGCCTCTGTTGAGTTAATTTAAAGTGGCTTACTGTCTGTTGTGAGTTCTGTACGTGCATTTGTTAATGCTTAGAGCAACTACATGTCTGGATTGCCTTTGCCACGATCATTTTCCCAACACCGACATTTTGTGGGAGTTCGTTGAATGCTTGCTTGCTGGCTCTACTGTGTTTGAAATGTGTGCTGCGTGTTGTAGGATCTCATTGTACTTCTGTAACTTTTTGTGGTTGTGGTTGTTGCTGTGTGAGGTTTTCTCTCTGGGTAGTAGTTTTGGCACCCTCTGTAGTTGAGTGCTTTATTTCAAAGCTGTTGAAGTTTGGAGCTTCTTCTGAATGAAAAGGTGTGGGGCTTGAACCATAAATGCCAACTTGCTGAGCAGTGGCGAAAAATCAAGCGTGTGCTTTAACTTGCATCTTGGCCATTTTGCTCTGAGAGTCTGATGAAACAGCTGCGTTAGGCTTTTGTTTCAGATTGTAATTTGTGCTCAAAAGGGACTTTTTTAAGGCCAGCCCTTTGGACTCGGCCGTATGCTAAGAGTGTATGAATGTGCCTTGAGATCTTAACGGGACTCAGAAAGCAGAATGCAAATTTGGTGTGTGTAGTCAAGTGTACCGAAATCGTTAATCAACGGAACTTCATAGTGATCTACGAAGCGGTGCAAATGTATTGGGTGTGCTTTGTAGCTTCGCAGATTGTGAAAGGCATTTTCGGCCGAGCTTTTCTAGGGGTCCTTTTCAGGGAATCCTGACATACACTCTACTATTATCATAGCCATGCTTTTCTTGCAAACAGTGCGTGGGGCATCTTTAGACTGTAGCTGCTATGATTGCTCTACAATTGCTGCTCTGTGTTGATGCTTGTTTACAATGGTTAGCACTACATAAGAAGAAAAGATAACGAATGAAATGAAGATGATTGATAAAGAGGGCAGAAAAAAGTTTTTTTTTTTTTTTTTTTTTCGTTTTTCATTTGCAAATAAAAAGTGAAAAGAAAATGCCCCGTTTTGACACTGCACAATAGGGTCGGAACTTCTTTGCCAAAGTTAAAACTCTGTATGTTGTTAGTGCTTTCAGCTTCCCCTCTATCCTGTACTCTTTTTTTTTTTTTCTCTCTTTTGCACTTCGTGCAATCGCATTTACACTGTTGTACGTTGATTCCTGGTAAGTAAAACAGGAAAGTGCATTGGGGTCTCCAGCATTTCCTACAGTGCCATTGTTCGTGTCTGTCCTCGTTCACTTTGCCGCCACTTTCTCATTGCGCCGCTGCCAAAGCGACAACCTCTAACGCGATTCTCTGCCTCCCCGTCCTTCCTCCCTTCTCTTATCTTCGTCCAGGTGGACTCTGTCGGAGCAACGCACCCTCTCTTCTATCACCAGCGGCACCCACATCACTACGGTCACAACCAGAACCCATTTGCGAACGCCCAGCAGTACTTTTAGGACCGCCAATCGCACCCACAGCCTCTTCATATCGTGTCTCACCAGATATCTTCATATCTTGTCCCACCACCCTTCATATCTTTCTCACTGACGGAGGCTAGAACGTGGTTCGCTTTTTCATTCCGGCATCCTCATCAGAAAAGCTTCCGAGTTGCCTTACTCGATGATCATTTTCCATTGTCGCTTCTCATTCGCTTAACGTCTCTTTGTGTAGTGTCTTGTGTCAATCAGCGTTTTAATCATCAGCGTTGCGAACGCCAATCATTTCGGTAGACCAGAATCTATGCTGCCATCGCCTTGAAAGTTGGCATTTTATCAGCAATGTTCGGGTATTACTTTTATCGTGACAGCCGCGCACCTAATTGTAGTAACAGCTGCTTTTTAGTCATCCTTTCTTCAGTGCTAGCTGTCATTTCTGTCAGATTTGTAACAGACCTTGCCGTCATATCTGTATTCACCGTCATATCTGTCTTACGTCATATATGTCTTACATCATATTTGTAGCAGCAGCTTTTTCGTCCTCTTGCGTAGTATTGTGTCATCTATGTCAGATTTCTGGTGGAACCATTTTTTTTTATCGCCGTCCTTTATGACTATGTTCTAACAGTACTTGGCTTTGTCTAGCTTTTCTCATTTGTGAAACTTCTGGGTTCTTTTTTTTTTTTTTTTTTTTTCCATTTTGTCCAGAAGTTTGGAGTATCACATCTTCTAAGTGTCTGCCTTTTAATTAACGCCCGAAGTGCCTCGATTTTTCCACGGTGCCTGGCTATTTGCGCCCGTAGTGGTGACGTCTCTTCCGACGGCTTAGTTGGCAGCGAGGACTGGCCACAGCCAAACCGAAATGAGTTTTTATCACCACGTCGAAGCCATCCCTTATCAAGTGGGAGTGGAATGCAGTTTCTTCTGTCGGCAGCCATCTTTATTTCTTTTTAGCTTTTGAGAACTGTCGTCTGCCGTCCTTCGCTTCTAAATGAGGGGGTGAAACAAGCCCGCACTCTGTTTTTAAAACGTACGCGATGCCTTCAATTGTGCGCCCATAAAACACTGCTTTTTGTACATTTTCTGTCTAACTTTGATTTCCTGCGTTCTAAGCTCCACAGTGCCTGTCGCCTATAGCTGTATTATATTGTCCTGTTCAGCTACACTTTTGCTGATTCAGCATTTTGTCTGTAGCGTACCAAGATGAGGGCCAATTATTTCGCCCTTGGTTTATATATTCTTCAGCAGTGCTGACTGTTTTCTTTTTTTTATTATTATTATTATGTGTTTGAGTTACGACTAAGACCATTACAAAACCGTCGTCCGCTTTCAGCAGAAGATTGCTACCTGTGAACAAGTGTGGTCAGAGTTGTGGCCACAAAGATTGTAAAGTTAACATTGATTGTGTCTTTTTCTTATTTTGTATGCGTGTTTCTTTGTAGAGAGTTTGCCTCCGTGTACTGGTGTTGACGTAAATTTTAAAGCAGGGCTAGTAAGTGCACTTTTCAGGCAACGTCTGTTATAACAGTGCAGACTGGTTGCCCCCTCCCTGCACTAATATGCATTGTACAGTCCTCAATACATCCAGATATTCATAAGTGCCGCGAGTTCAGAGTGGTGCCCTTGCAGTTTGGTGGAGGTTTTGGTTGAGGCATGGTGATGATTTCATTTTTTTTTTTTTTTTTTTTCCCACCTCCCTTGAGTGGTAGCAAACGATTTTGGGCAGCCATGTTGAAAAGCATTACCAGAATGACCTGCTTCAAAGGCAGCCATTGACTCGGTCTCTTGTACGGCTGCGGTAAGATTGAAAAGTTGTCACAGAAAGTGTCACAATGAGTCTGAAAATTGTCACAAAGAGTGTCACAAGCATTATTCCCTGCTCTTTTTTAAGCACTGAGTACTCAGAAGTGTTCTTTTGCTTCTAGCTGTTGAGGTATTATTTGCGGCAGAAGCGTGGGAAACTCGTGAAGCTCTTGCCGAAATATTCTCCTTTTCCAATTTTTCTCTTTTGTGTGAGTGTTCTGTTTTTGGGAAGGGGAACAAGTTTCAGGAAGTTCCACCTGAAAAGAAAGTCGGATTTCTAGATTGTTCTTTTCTGGTGCGTCAAATGAAAGTGTTATGCATTCTTTGTTATTATCACACTTCCTAGAACACCGCTAAGAAAAAAAAGTGTGGTGATGTGGAGACAATTCCAGAGTGTCACAATCAGCATTTATCTTTACACCAAAACATTGCATTTCTTTTGGGGGGGTTATTTTCTTGTTTTTTCGAGCATTCATGCTCCTCTCAGTGAACTCTCAGGTTTCTTCGTCTCTTTATTAGATGCGAAAGTTCGGTTTTCTCTTCTACCTTCTAAATCCTCATGTTTGGGTCGTCCAACTACCTCTTTTTTTACATTTATAAAATGAGAAATTTCTCACGGACTTCACTCAGCATCCTTTCATTGTGTTTCAAAAATATGCGCGATCATATCTTCATTACTTTCTTCTTTTAAACAAACCTACCTCCGATTTTTTACGGCTTCCTGTGTTCAAAAGTTTTTTTCACTTGGCCTCTTTGCCAAAGGAGTTCAGGATTAGAGATCCTTGCAAACGAGACGTGTACAACCAAAATGTATTATCTCAGGATCTGGAGGTCTTTCCGACACCAGGCTTTCTTTGCGAATTTCTTTTTTGCTTCTTGTTCTTAACATTTGTGGATTCTCTGCAGTTTGAGCTTATCCAAAGCTCTTTTTGAAACAGCCAGTGTTTCAGCTCCTGTGAGTTGTACGGTGCGAGGAAACTTCGATTTTTCAACGATACCAATTGCATTGGGGCTTCGTTCGCGTGTAGAGCAGAGCGAACAAGTGTTTTATGTAATGTTTTTTTCTGGTTCGTAGAGGCGCGACAAAAGTTGCACATTTTATGTGTTCTTTTTTGTCATTTGTAGGAGTGTGACAAGCGTTCTTTGTTTTATGCAGTCTTTTTTTTTTTTTTTCTGATTTCGAGAGGTGTGACAAGCGTAAGCCACAATACCAGTGTTACAATAATATTTGTGTGGTGATTGCTCCCTTAATTCTGTCATTGTAAATGTTGTCCTTTGTCGATTGAGTCGCCATAGCTCCGTTTGTTTTTTTCCCGTCGCCTCGCTTTAGGTAAACGGCAATTCAATCACCGCACGAAAGATTTTTCTGGTGGTTTGCCGTTAGGCGCATTGTGCATAGAGAGGTATTCGCCACCTCCAGAGTCTCAAATGCGAGCCCTCAGTTAAGACCGATCCCCTATAAGATGGTGTTTATTTTCCTCCAAAGTGAAAACCATAATGCCTCTGTTCACCGCACGTTGTAGCCCTTGCGATGCTTTCTTTAATAACAGCTGTTTCGTCTAGAAGGCATTTTGTTCAGTAGCTTTGTCTACTGTTGGCTTCATGCTTTTCATCGAAGGAAGTTCTATCCCCAGTGTAGAAAAAAAAAGGGTGGTGTGTAATTATCATCATCACCAGGACAGCACTGCTACTTTTTAGAACTTGGATTATGCCTGTGGCCGCTTTCAGCGCTGAAATAGCGTGAAGTACGCGAAAAGTACAAGGTCACGCAACAGCTTTATGAATGCTTAATTGATTCTGTCTTAACGGCTCCATTGACGAAATCAGAATTTGTGCAAAGTTTATACTTTATGGTGCACTTTGTTGAATATCAAGATCGGCACCCGCACTTGCCCATTTATTTTGGAATAGGAATGAAATTTTCACCTATAGGTGTAGCCTTCAAAGCATTCAAATACGCCGTAATTAATGAACATCAAGATCGAACTGAAGCCTTGCTCGTTTAGCTTTGATTTTGTTTTACAATGCCTCGATGATATGCATTTAATTCTTGCCTTTTGTGACGTGCGTACCTGCTAAAAAAATTCCGAACTATCACTGCCTTCTTATGCATTTAACCACTCTTCTACAGAAGGTTCACATGTTATTATCAGTATTTTGTGTTGAGGGTGCTTCGATTGGAGCAAGCGACCTCCAGAAATGCTTTCGCACTTTTGTTAGCTTGAGCATTGTGTTTTTGCCTTGTTGTGTGATTGAAACTGGTGTGAGGGTAAACCCATTTCTCCTCTAGATTGTCAAAATGAGCTGGTGAGCCAAAAGTTTCCCGTGGAATTGAGAATTCTGGTAAAATCCGATTGTGCAAAATCGATTTTCAAATCTGCTATCTGTGGGGAACCGGGTTTGGGGCTTCTCGTATTTCTGATATTTCGAGTATTTTTTTTTTTTCACTTTTGCAGCTTCAGTTGCTTTAGCTGGGATGCGGGCCAAAGAAATGTGTGTGTTGCTTTGTTCTTTGAGTACTATAATTATTATTAATATTATTCTTGCATTTCTTTGTGTATATAAGAGATCTTTATGTGCTCCACCTGAGCAATATTATGACGAAAGATTTAAAAAAAAATGGCTGAAAGCCTAGTATATAATGCAAACTTGTGTAGTTGTGTTTCGGTTCTTCAGTACGCTTTTGTTTGCAAAAATAAAGGTTTAAAAGATATTTTTTGGCTTGTGTCTGAATCGTTTAAAAAATTGGCTCCAATCCATGCTGTGAAGGTGGTTGGAAAGCAAAGCTGTGAACGACCCCAACAACATGCGACGTCACTTGAATTGACACACGTGGCTCTACAAACAGTGAAACCAGAGATTCTGCCAGCCGTTACCTGGAATTCGGGGAGGCGCCGTCCCGAAGGCAGCAGCGTCGGCCACGGCCGGGCTAGAGCGGCGACCGCCGCCGCTGTAGACACAAGCGCAGACACCGAAACAATCCGGCATGTGAGCTTAGCGATTCCCATTTATACCGATTTACATTAAATAGTTTCATAACTTTGAGAATAGCAAGAAAGCTGACGGAACTTTTATAATTGCTATTTATCAGAATTAGTTGCTCCATTCGTCTTTTGTGATACCCCTTAAAACACAACCGAATTGGTATTCAGCAATTTAGAAAATGCAGTCCCATTTGTGACCAGCAGTGTGCAAACGGTGGTGTTTCTCTAGCGGCCAGATGTCTAAGTGGTCTCTACATTTTGTTTTCCCGCCCTGCAAACCAATCCTTAACTTATCTTTGCCTTACGCCCACTTAATTCCGTCGAGTCCGGGTTACCGAGGAGGTGCTGTGGAACAAGGTAATCGAGCCGTGCGAACTAAGCTCGTAATGGATGCGAAGCTGCGCCAAAACAGGTCCAAAACAACCGTTGCTAAAGCAGACAACAAAGCTGACGGAAGGGTCCCGCCGAAGCGCCCGCCGGGGTGAGCATTGGGAACGCCGAGTAATAGCGCCCTATTACCACGCCATCTACACTGCGTGAATGAAAAGCTCCCTCCTCCTCCCCAGCCGCGTTGGGAGTTTCTTGTCCCACACGCCACGAAAGAACCATTGGCTAGTAGAGGTAGAAAGCTTAGCTTTAATATACTGCAAAGGAGAAATAATTGGCTTGTGAGGAAAAGGTAAGTGTGCTGTTTCTGTCCGTTTTTTTTTACCTCTTTCCTTCCTTTTATTTGCATGTTATTGATGTGACTTTGCAAGCCAAATTTCATCGCAAGCCTAACAGTGGTGCAGATATATGAAATCGTTCACAATAGCCTCATTACAGCATGCCGTTCTTGAAAGTTTCAAATAAGCTAGTTCGACTACTAACGAATGTTATGCCACTACACAAA
Organism: Haemaphysalis longicornis; assembly: GCA_013339765.2. NCBI lineage: Eukaryota > Metazoa > Arthropoda > Arachnida > Ixodida > Ixodidae > Haemaphysalis > Haemaphysalis longicornis. Next base: position 85,719,561 of record CM023449.1, on the reverse strand, counting down.
CCCTTTATGCGCGGCGCCTGTAGGAAGATTTTTATTGGAGTTCAACTAATATTATATAGCCCTTCAAATTTTTATTAGGTGCACATCAGCCGGAAGCATTTGTATGCTTTTAGTCTTTTGCAGGCTACCTGATGGCGTTGTTGCATTGCTTCTCACATTTTGTTCAGTAAGATTGCAACTTCTTTTTTCTTAAACATTGATGTAAAGAAATTTTCCCGCTTCATCAGCCTTTACTAGGTTTCCTATCTAGACTGATGGTTACCCAGAAAAGCTCGGTGTGAGGTTAGCAAATTGTGCTGCTAATCAATTGCGAAACAAAGACGAAGTACCGATGCCCCATAAGAAAGCCTGAGCGTAAACTGCCTGAACTTTTTTACGGTGGTTTGAAAAATCCAGCACCACTTGTTTTGCCCTTGTATTCCAAACGCAGTTTTTACACTACCCTTTCTAACCTCGAAGTGAAACCGGTGAAACAACTGGCCCACTTGTTCAGCTAGATCGATGAAAATTAGGTTCAAGCAGAAAAACGCCGAAGACCAGTAAGGAGCGCTGGCAATTATTTTGTGTTGTTTGGCATTGTCCGGATCGAGGAATCGGAGTTAGGGTCGAGAGGCGTCTTTAGTGGTTCGAACTAGCGAGAAAAAATAATGTGTTCCACTGTTTCGCCAAAAATGGGGAACTAGAACTACCAAACACAAAACAATGACAACGATTCGCATGTTCAAGTCGAGCGCAGTCGACTTGTCCCAATCCAATCCAGTATTTTGGCGCTCGTTCGCTCGTCATGGCGTGTAGCAGCTTGTCTCGTTGCTTTCGTACATTTCGTACGAACGATCGTAATGCATGATCCTGTAGCGCTTGCTACGTCTAGTGTCCACTCCTGCTACAAGCCGTAACTACAAGCAATATTATTTCTTCGAGCGATGAAAGATGTTTTAACGCCGCTAAACAAACCCCTGTGCCCGACGCTTCATCGAGGGGCGGTGACTCAACATGAGCACTTTCGGCGGCACCTTGGTCGAGTACGAACGGATCTCAATCGATCGTTTCGACGGCATCAACGTCAACTCAACGGCATTCTTCCTGTCCCACTGCCACCGGGATCACATGCACGGACTCAGCAGTAAGGCGCTGCGCAGTCGATTCCGGAGTCGATGCGACTTGAAGCTGTACGCATCCGAGCTGTCCTGTCAGCTACTGCTCAACGAAGACAAGTACTCCTGGCTGCGTCGTTATATGTCGGCGTTACCGCTTGAAACGCCTCAAACTGTGACTGTTCCAACCGACGGCGGAAGCGGTTACAGCTACGACGTTGTCGTCACGGCAATTCCTGCCAACCATTGCGCTGGGTCGGTGATGTTCTTGTTCGAGGGCAAACGCGGTACGGTTCTCTACACCGGAGACTTTCGCTTTGCCGTCGGCCACGCCTCGACAGTTCTGCCGTTTCACGACGGCCCCGACGGGAAGGTGAAGTCGATCAGGGCCGCCTACGTCGACACAACGCTCTGCCACCCGGACGCTGCCTATGTCCCTTCGCGGGAAGACAGCGAAGAGGCGCTCATATCATTCTTCGAACCAAAACTCCAGTCGGGAATTTCTCTGCGGTTAAATCTTCCCGGCGCCAAACTGGGCTACGAAACGCTGTTCGAGTCACTCAGCCGAGCGTTCGGGGTCAAAGTTCACGTGTCACGAGGCCAGATGTCGCGCTACGAGGGCGTGGAGGACGTTGCGGAGTTTCTGACGACAGACCCCAGTGGTACGCCCATCCACGCAAACTGCCTTTGCCCCCTACGGTCGAAGTGCGTGATAGTCAAGCCTTCGGCGATGTGGTTCGCCCACCGTGTCGGCCCGACGCGTTTGATCGAGAGGGTGAGCGGCGACTTTTACCGGCTCTGCTACTCGACGCATGCGTCGTTGGAGGAAGTGCGAGATTTGGTGAGATATTTGAAACCGCGGTCTGTGCGCGCCAACGTCCGTGTCCCGGGCCTTGATGTGTCGTACTTATGGGTGACGCAGCCGAGGTTGAAGAAAAGAAAGAAAAGACGGGGGAGGATGAACCCGTGTGGGACTTTAGTTGGAGTTCGAGCGAAGAAGCTGAGAATGGTTGTGGTGGTGACAGAGTGGGTATGGAAACAGAGAGAAAGGCCGACAGAGGTGTCGGAGACAAGTGTAGTGGTGACAGAAAACGAGTCGGACGATGCTGTGGTTGAAGTGAAAAACCGTCATTTCTACCGATACACCAATGAAGTTACCGAGTCGCCTGCTACGAACTGCACTGCGACCGGTGCCTTATCTGGTTCCGGTGTCCAAGATATTGGACGACTTGTTACTGTGATGCAGGCATTGTTTTAATCAATGTAGAAATCATAAGTACTTTAGGGCTATTTTTATAACTATGTCTTGTCTTTCAGGCGCCTGAAATTATAAGCACAATTTTACTATGAACATGCATACCATCTGCCACAATGAACTTGCCACAGAATCATGTGCAAGCAGAAACAGTCTTTCTGGTGCAACCTTGGTAGGGCAGTGAAACTAGGGTGTTTACCACAGGCAGAAATTTTCCCTACAATTGAGCCAGCCTGCAAAAATCGCGGAATTGTCGAGAAAGTCCCGCATTTATTGATCTTGGGAAAGATGATTCTTTTTGTCTTTCTTTTAAATAGGTGAAAGACTAACTGTCACGGACATACGACTGAGGCAATTGATGATACAATTCCAACTCTGCTCACACCTGCATAGTGCTGCCCAGTGGTTGCTCTGACCCCCTGTAGTAGCAACCCTTACCTTGTGCTTGTGTTGTGATGTGCAAGCTGGTAAAACCTGCCACAGGCAGTGTTAAAAACTAGGCTATAGACAAGACGTTGACAACACAATGTGCCGACTTCTACTACAAAAATTCGTTTTGCCTCTGCATGGTGTAAGTAGCTCTGAAAAATTAAACAAACTGTAGTTGCAGTAAGTAATGGCAAAAAAAGAAAAGAAAGCAATTTTGACATTCCATAGCTATTTCATCTCTTCTGATAGCAAGGCTGTACGGTGTTTGCTGACGAACCTGTTTGTGTGCTGTTAATGCCTTTTATTTTTCTCTGATGCACCATTTCAATGTTCTTTGTAGAGGGATCATGAAGACAGCATTCAGTTTTGCTCCCTTCGAAAGGGTGGGAAGCTCATACCTTGCTACAATTTTGTTTGATGGGAACGTTGCAGCCATCGCTTGGTAATTAGCTTTTAAAGGGGTGCTGCTTACTGTGTCATTATGTGATGTTCCAAAAGCTGCATGCAGAATTCGTCAAGCAGCCGCTGCAATGACTGTGCATCTCAAGAAGAAACTGAAACTGAATCGCTGATCAGACCTAGTGAACATAGCATGGTGTTTCAGTGTAACAGCGTAGTCGTGGGTTTTGCTCTTGCTTCAGATGGTAACAATGGCTAAAAGTCCGGCACTTAGGCTTACCTGAACCCACAGTGCTGCATGACAAAGTGGCAGGTGCAATGTGTTAATTTTTTCCTCTTCAAATGCTAACATGCTGTTGCAAGAGCCATGCAGGAGATGGTGTAGCGTCTGTTGCTTGCATAGTTGCTTTTAGCATTCGTTCCCGATTCATGTTGGTTTCCCTCTGGTTATTTCACTGTGATTGTTTGTTAATCTCTTATTGTTGCAAAACAACATTGCTTTCAATTTAGAACACCGGAGCTAAAACTTCACTCTTGAAAAAATGTATAATGAATTAATTTGGTGAGTGTCAGCCAATCATACAAATTTTGATGTGCCAACCTTTTGATTGTGGGGAAATTGTGGGCTGTCTTTATGGTTCCTTTAATTCTGCTTGGGGATGGAAACCTGTTTTATAAGGACAGTGCTGGAAAATACCCGATGAACTTCTTACATAGTTCAGTCAACTAGCATGAAGTTTTTTAATGCATCTGCCTGTGATGCGTAATGTTATACCTGCTATCACTGCCCTAATTCACATCTGATCCTAATGCCACGAGTTCCAGAAAGTGTCCTGACGCATATATTCACCTTATTGTCATCATAATGTGTAGGGCATAGTTAGCTGTAGTTAGGGGTAATGTGTATGACAGGTATAACTGCTACGAACCCTCTTGAAAGTGTCCATTGACATTGGCTCAGTGTGCAACAATACTGCATCTGCTAATGCATTATTCTTAAAAAAAAAGAGACAAAATTTACTTTAACAAGGATTGTGGCAACCTATAGATTGTTAATTATAAGTTAACGAACTGAAATGACCTAATTGGAAAGAGCTACTTTATACTTGGTGAAAACAAGAAAATGGACTAGTAATGTCATCTGTGCATATTATTGAGCAATGGCACTTATTACACCTTGCTTTTTGTCGCATGCATCATAGTTGCTGGTCAATTAGAGAACATAGATGAATTTATTAAAAAAGGACGCTGGAGAATTTTGAAACTAAGATCTGTTGTCGACACCCTGTGAGATTAGTGAAAAAAGACAGTCAATCGCAGAACCAATGCACTGCTTTGACTGCAATCGGGAAAAATGAACTGGTCGCAGAAATGCACACAACACACAAGTTAACTCTGTTAAACCTGTGTTCATGAATTGTCAGTAGTTTTATCTTAAAAGCCGTGTTGGTTGCTGGCATGAACAGTGGCAGGTGCTCTTGTAAGTGGCACTCAGGCCAACTTCTTCAGCACACTGTGTGTGTGGAGGAATAAGCTGTGTTTTGCTTAGACAGTCTGAAAAAAGAGATTCTGGTGAACTTTTTGTGGCTTGAATTGTCAAGGAGTAAGCAGGGGGTGTTGAAAAAAGAAAAGAACAGCCCATTCTAGTGAAAGGGGCCATGAAGACAAAATGCATGTTTGGTTCATTCAAAAGACGGCTCTTTTCCAATAACAGCAGTGCCAGTTTTAATGCAAACTTCAAGCAACTAAGCTAGATGCCAAGGAAAACATGAAGCAGTGGCGACTCAGGAACTTGTTCGGGAATTTGGTGGCCACCGACCAAATCCACTGCAAAGAAACGTGACTGCGCACTTGTAGTGGTGCCTGTAGCCCTGTTTGATTGTACTATAATTTGTACGCTACTGTGCAGTTAACACAATAACTGTTTTTACTTTTACTATTACACCACTGCTGAAGTCGTTAGTGCAAAATTGGGAAGCTTTTCAATATCTGCCACCTTTCTATGGTTGAAAAATATTTCGGGGCTGGAAGGGCGCTGAGTGAGTTACTAACAGCTAGTTCTTTCAAATTGATTGATTGATTGATTGATTGATTGATTGTACACGCGCCACGGTGGCTCAGTGGCTAGGGCGTTGTGCTGCTGAGCACGAGGACGCGGGTTTGATTCTGGCTGCAGCAGCCACTTTTAACGCCCGTGTGTACGAGACTTCGGCACACATTAAAGATTCCTAGGTGGTCAAATTCGATTGATTGTAGGGTTTAATGTGCCGACACAGTGCAGGCGATGAGGCACGCTGTAGTGGAGGGCTCCGGATTAATTTTGACCTCCTGAGGATCTTTAACGTGCGCCGAAATCTCGAACACACGGGTGTTCTTGCTTTTTACCTCCATCAGGAAAGCTGCCGCTGTGGCCAGGAATCGAACCCGCGTCCTCGTGCTCAGCAATAAGTTCTTCCAAATTAAGCAAGGTTGTATGTTGTCTTTGTGGCCCCTCCAATGAAGGTAAAATTGTCAGAGCTACTCTCAACATGCAATGAACTTTCTCTCCAGGAACAACAACAGCCTTTCTCACGACACATGTGAAATGTTTCTTTAGAATTTGAATGGTTTTTTAAGCAATGTTAATAAATTATTTTGTCAGTGATTCCTTGCGAAGATTTGCTTTGCTCATTCAAATTCAAGTAATGGTTTTAGCTAACTGCAACTATATCTTTTTGCATAAATCTGCTTATCACCCTACCCCCTTTCTGTTTTTCCTGATGTTGACTTTACAGAAGGATACAATACATATCTTAGCGCATTTTTAACCACTGTCTTTTATTATTTTCAGACTTTAAATTAGTCTTTGAGTCTGCAGTTGGTGTGATATGCGATTCGTGTCGAGATTTAAAACTGCCTTAGGTTTTCTAGTTCCAGAACCGGCAATGTTTGCAGGAATGATCGTGGGAAGGCTAGCACTGAATAGAAACCCCATCATAATGACGTTTAGCATGCACATGCTTTAGCATGGTATAACTTGTTTAAAGTTTAGTTCATAAATTGCATTTTCAACTCAAGTCATTTCAATTAAAAACTCCCCATGAAGTATTTCAAAGCTCCTGGTAAATAACCGGGCAATTTTTTTTCAAGCAACCCATCGAAACAACTGTTTCATTCTGTTAAAAAGAAGAGGGACCAACTGCCGAGATAAGTTGTATACTTATCTGCTGGACAAAGCTGCAGCCTTCAGTTTAGTAACACTTCAGTAACGTCCACTTCAAGGGTGCAGAAATATATTGCTGAATGCTAACTTTGATTCTAGAATGCAATAAGCAGTCTAGAGAGAAGAAATACCATCAGGCAGCCTCAATAGAACAAAGATGTCTATATTGAGTTACATCTAGACTCTCCTTGCCGAGCAAAAATGCATATTTTCTGCAGCAACCCTTTCTGAGTCGCGGCGTAGCATAATATATGATGACACAAAACGTAGCGTGGAAGTGTTCAAATTGTGTTGCAGAAAGTTGTATATGGCTAATCTATGGGCTGTCTTTTTTCTGTCGTGAGCGAGAGAGAGAGCTTGTTATTAGAGCAAAGCAGAGAGGTCTGTCAGCACCTTGTCGCCCACATGCTACTCTGTGTGGACTGGGAGGAGGGAATAAAGGCTCCAACGGAAGTGGGTGGAAGACAGGGAAAAAAGGAGGTAAAAGAAATCTTAACATGAAGCTTTGCGCAGATGACGTAAAAAGTCCAGATGGTCTCACAGGATGTAGTGACACTGAAAGTAACATCAGAGGTACCTATACATAGCTTGCACTGACGTCACTGTAGCGGCCATCTTGGAGCACCGCTTGCACGGTGGAAGGCCGTGAACTTATCTCCCCCTCCGATCTCGAGTAGCACTGGGAAAGCGGAGAGCGGTACTCCAGAAAGGGCTGTGGGGACGTCACATGCAAGCTAAATGCCGTGTGTGTGAGCACATCGCTTGTGACCACGCTTCATTCCAGAGGGTAATTATACTGATATCTGATGCACTACAACAGTGGTGGATAGGGGCTGAACTGCTTGCCCATTGGTGCGTGCAAACCCGCCCAGACGCCAATAAACAAATAAGGGGGTGCGGACCTCGATGATTGTGGTGGCCAGCGCTGAGCGTTGTCTGAACTATTACTGCAAAGCCCACTCGAGTCCACATGCCTCAAAAATACGCCTCGAAAGGTGTTGGAGTACACCCGCCAATCAGAAAAAAAAAAAAAAAGGAAACTTGGGGATTTGTCTCCCTTGCAGTCATCGAGATTGCATGCATTCTGGTGAAACCGGGTCACAATTGAGTCATGTATGAGCGATCGAGGACTCTGCAAAGTGCGCGTAGTTTGATACATACCCTCCTGAAAAAAAAAAAAAAAAAGTTAATTCTGGTAGCGGCTGTTATGAAAAATGAGTAATGCCCGCTGCTGCTTTTGGCAAGTTCTTGGCTACAACTGCCACAGTAGGGATGGTTTTAAAAAAAGGCCGACGGCTGAACCGTACAGGTACACTGTAGGTCTCTTCGATTTGCCCTGCACCTTCTGCAAGAGTTCAGAAATAGTCTAGCCAGTTCAGCGCAGGCGCCGCCGCTGCAGAACGGGTCGTGCACTCTTGTCGTCTGCCTCTTCGCCTCCTCCGTGGGAAGTGCAGAAAAAGCCTTGAACTGATCCTGCACTCTCTGCAGCGCCGGCAAATCGAAGAGAAAAGTGCAGGCGCCGCGCGCTGCACTGGAAAATCGAAGAGGCGAGTAGTACCGGAATGAGTGCGTAAGCGGCAGTCCGCGGCGGGGCCCCGAGCAATGCGGGAAAGTACGCGCAGTACGCGCGCCGCACTCTGCGGTCGCGTTTCGGCTGCGCCGCATTTACAGATTCTGATATCAACCAATCACAAAGCAGTCAGTTTCGTGGTATTGTTGTCAGCACCTTTCTGAAATAGACAAAAATGCCAATGGTAGAAATAAAATTTGAACAAAAATTTATAGCGACTAGCAAACTAATAATAACAAAGCAAGTCTCGCTCGCGAATTCAAAGCCCTCTCCAGTCGTCGCGTTTTCGCGAGAGTTCCCGCGGTTCCCGCAGTTCCCGCCAGTTTTGTGTCTCCCTGTTCTGTGTTAGCGTCCGTGCCGCGCCGCGCAAGGAGAAACGCCGCTCCGTGAGCTGTAGCTGCCACAAGAAGTGAAGTCCTGTTTGTTCAACGACGCGATCGGAGCCCGCCTGCTCGAGTTGAATCCTTCCAGCGGAGCTCCGCGTGAGTGAAAAAAACTTCTTCAGTTTCATCCCACGTCTTCAACTTCGCGTCTGGAGTCGACCACATGTGCACTTTCACCGAACAAGTCTCTTCTACCGAGCATCGCCTACAAGCAACTCTCTAACGCTACGCAAGGTCGCGAAACAAGAAGTTCGCGAAGACAGCGTTTCCGAGTCTTGTAAGAAAACCTGCAGTCGCAAAAAAGAAAAAAACTAGCGATTTCACTACGGTCCGCCGGACTTCGAAACATGGCGTCCGCTCGTGAAGGAGGCGATGATTGCGACGCCGGCGAAACTGTGCGCTCTCTGAAAGGCTTCGGGGGCTTCCTGACCGCTCGATCCATCACGTTCATCGACACGCCGCCGAGCGAAAACGCCTGTAGCGTATGCAACGAGCTGGTCGCGGAAGTGAGCCTCATTCCGTGCGGCCACAAGCTTTGCGAACTCTGCCGAGAGATACTCTTAGAGCACCCTTTGACCCGCTGCCGCTGCGACTCGCCGACGACTTCGTCCACTTCGACGAGCTTCGACCTTTGCGACTCGCTCACGCCTTTGTCGATTTCGGACAGCACTTCGTCGCCCAAGTGCTGCAAATCGCCCAAAGCGCGTTGTCCGATCGATGACATTGCGTTCCGTTGCCACTGTGATTACAGCGTTTATCTGGACACGGAGCCCCTGATGCGCTCCCGGGTTCGATGCGTGAACGCCTCGGAAGGCTGCGACTTCGTCGGACCTCTTGGAGACCTCGAAGGCCACTGCCTCGACGAATGCGACTACTTCGTCGTTGTCGTCGACGGCCGCAAGATGACGCGGGAGACGCGGGCGGAAGCCATGGCTATGATGATCGCCGCTGAGATCGACCCCGTCGTCGATGGACTCGTCGCCCAAGTGGAGCAGTCAAGTCGTCATATGGAGGAAATTATGTTGGAGATCGAGGAGTACTCGGCAGGGTGCCGGGAAACGGATAAAAAGCGCCTAGTGAAGAAATATTGTGTTGATGGGTACAGCGTTCGCTTAGAACGAGACAGTGTGAAGACGAAATCAACGTGTGAGGCCCCCCAGGAAGATTAGGTGAAGGGGCGGGGCAAAAGTGGAAGATGGAAAGCAAGTAGAAGTAGCGTAATGTAAGAAGAGAACTGGAAAAGAAACTTCACAGATGGAAAAGAAACTTCGAAGATGCAGGGGGAACAGATTTCGCATGTGTCCACAATGAAGGAAATCAACGTGTAATTCAGCCCGAGAAGACGCGGTGAAACATCGGACAGAAGAGAAAGCAAGGAAAAGTGGCGTAGTGTAAGAAAATGAAGTGGGAAAGAAGCTTTGAAAATGCCAGTTCTCTCTTGTGGCCCCAATAAACGTTGGAGATGATAGAAAAAGTCGGCGTTTTTGCCTCTTCACACAGCGCTAGTGATGACGGCGCTCGTAACGCTCACCCTTTTACACATTCGAAAAATATTTTTGCAAAGCCTCTAATAAGTCACGTTCATTTGACTTTTTTTAGCTGCCTTTAGTTCTTGGTTTTGTGGAATATCGTGTGGTTCTTGGGGCGACCTAGCCCGTACTCCGACGTAGGCCACCACGCTAACTCCCGGCGTGTCAACCACATGGGCTCCCGCACATACGGCAGCCCAGCGAGGTTCGCAGATACGAGAACACAGTAGACAGTAGTGCCGAAGTACAGCCGTTTATTTGGAAACTCTCAAAGCATTAGAGAACAAAGCTCGGTGGCGTTCACGAATCAGGCCATCCTGGTCGTGATCGCAAACGGGAGGCAGGCACTCATGGCGCCCAACAAAACAGTTCTCACCTGAGAGGCTGAGATACATGGTCGCCGCCACCGCTGTTAAGGTGGCTAGAATTTACTGCTGTACCGCCGACCTTGCCCCGACCGGACCTCCGGCGAGATTCTCACCCCGCGCGCACAGGTTCGCGCCGCCCGAGCGGCGGCTGTGCTGCGCACGGACCGGTGGTGCCATCTCTCGGAGGCACTGATGAACCAGCAAAGCGCCGGACCGGTTTCAGCGCGTCGCGTCTCTCCCCGCGCGCACCGGCCCGGCGGGATCGCGGGACGCGGTTCTCTACGATTCCCACAGTTTCAATAAGGATCGTATCGTTGCGGAAGAGGGCTTCAACTCAACATATATCGCAGGAAATAGCTATTGGGGATCTGTAACTTGCGAAGTATCGAAGTACAGTGGAATCCCGTTAAGACGAATACTATGGTTAAGACAAACAAGATTTTGCTCTCTTCCACAATGAAAAAAGCTCCATTTCTGGTAATACGAACAAATTTCTATGGTCCCTCCGAGTCCGCCTTAACGAGAGTCTACTGTATATAAAACTGGTCTTCATTTCTCGTTTTAACCGCTCATCACTACGATCCTTGATTCCAACAGTTCAATACGCCACATTTGCGCAAATCAATCAATCAAATCAATCGCCCTTGCCCGAATCAGCCTTTAGTTTGTTTTCCTTCACTCGTATTGTTTTCTGTGCCTCCTCAAGAAAAGCAAGGCGTAAGCCCATTTCACATAGTGTTTATAAGGAAAATAAAAAAAAGCTAAGCTTCCGCACTGAAAAAATGTCACCAATCGCTCGTGTCGAACAACCATTTGTTTCACGCTAAAAATATTCACGACAACTTGCATTATTACCTGAGAGATGGAATGGCGAAAGCTCCTGTCGCATGGAGGAAAAGAAAAGCTTAGGAGAGGCCCTGAAATTACCTCTACTGAAGGTAGCCTCTTTTGTTTGTGTTTTTCGCGTAAACGCTACCCTCTCCGCCATCACTCGCTCCAGTGTCGACTGCTTCGTCTCCGCCTGCCGACCATTGGCTGCCGGCCGGACCGCGCAGTGACGTAGGGCCTCGGTGGGCCTGCCTTCGGCGCCGTTGCTACGACACCCCATGAGCGTGACCCCCAATGAGCGTGAAAAAAACAACAAAAATGCCCCCGGGCCATCTCCACTAACGTGAAACCTAGGGAGGGACGAAGCATGCAGTGTATAAGTGTATTCAAGGATTGTAAGTCTCTCTCTGGCCACACGGTGCGCGCTGATTGGGCGCCGGAGAAGCGCTGGTGGGAGGAGCAATCGCGCGCTTGCTGAGGCGGTGGCGCCCTCTCTTGCGTTAAAACGGATTTAAGCGATTAAATGAGAGACAGACTTGGCCGTAAGTTCTCTTCGTGCCACACGTCGCAGCATGCTAAGAAGTATGCTCTGCAGGAGAAAACCTGGCGTATGAAACCAATTTGTGGACGGAATTTAACAAACTTCTGATTATCCTGGTATTTTAAATTAGTTTAAATCATGTTAATGTATTTTTAACCGGTTTTATCCAGTGCAGACGTATTTTGACCATTGTTTGACAACTTGATTTACCGTGACGGCATGGGACGAAGACAGGACGCGCCGACAGCCCGAGCCTCTAAGGTGCTTCACCACTAAACAATAACAATATAACGAGTGCTACGCAGGAGCCCAGTCAGTTAAATGGCGTGTTTTTTATTTATAAATACTGGCTATTACTGAGAGAACTGCAACCTAGCAACAAGCTCAATTTAAGATCACAGCAGAGTGGCTGTAGAGTGTAGCTTATGTGCTGCGCATTCAGTAACTATTCTAGACTCCCCCACTTATCAACATAAGGAGATGCATATGGTTGCCAGTACAAAGACCGTCTGCAGTTCAGCCTGTTTCCTGGTGAATTGGGTTTGACTCAAAGCGAGAAATTGTTTCATTCTGTCGCACAGGTGAAGTTGTCAGACTTGGAGCTTGACTACCATGCTAGGGACAAGCTTCTTCGTTTGGCCGGCGACCGCTACGACCCTGCCAAAGATGTCCTGACTATTGTCACCGATAGGTAAACTATGCCAGTACTTCCCGATGTGTTTACGGTTGCCACCTGCCTGGTTCTCGACCGGCCCGACCGGTTTCTGAGACAGTGGGCCGATTGTTGGTCCGTTCTTAAAACCGGATGTCGTCGGCCAGTTTTTTTGGCCATCATGCCACTGTTATTATTTTTTGTGTGTGTTTTATAAGCGTCAATTCAGCAGCTATACGACGATAAATATGGGACGACAAGCTGCGCAAAGACACGCGAGCAGAGAAAATACGCGGGCAAGTGCGCTCCCTCAGATGGCGGGTCACCACGGGGAGAAACAACACAATGAAATGCTGCCACCGCAGCCAGGTGGTGGCATAGTATTGCACAGCATTGCGCATGTATACGTACATGAATATCAAATACATCAAGTCATATGCATGGCATGCTTTTTAACGTTAGTTTGGTGTATTGAGACACAAAGAAGAGCTTTTCATTGACCAAGTATGTGCGGTCATTTTACACTGCAGCACATTCAGAACAATAACGAAAATCTCAGTCACTTTTAGTACAAATTTTATGTTGATTTATCTCTAGGAAAACACTGCAATAAATTGCATTGCATGTAGAAAAATAAAGATTAGAAAGTTGAGGAAAAAGTAGAGAAGAGTAGTTCCACTGTGGTCGATTCCGTCGCACACAACACACCGCGAACACTGTTGGCTGGCGTAATGCTGCGTCCGGGAGACGAGAAGCCTCGAAGGGAACGGTGAAGCGCGGAGGAGAGCCTGGTGCGACGAGAGCGAAGTCTGCGGCGGTCCCGACCGCTTTGGAGTTCGCTGAATAGCAGTGCGGCCGACAGACGGGTACTGGGGGTGGGGGGAAGGGGGGCGGCAGCTGGCACTCAACCACCCACACCGGCAGAGCGAAAGCCGGGCGACATCCAACGGCCCGCGCTTGCAACGGGCCGCCGAAATGAAGCCCCTCCGAAGCAGAGGAGCACGAAATAAAGAGTCAAACCCTGCCGTAACCGGCATGTAGTAAGTGAAACGATCCTGGCCAATCGCCCAAGTGGGTATGCGCCACAAACTGCGCAGGAGACCGCCTGGTTCTTGCTGCGGCAGGAAACTAAACATCCCCCTCGTGAGGGGCACGATCAAATGCAGAGCATTTCCGGGGGCGCACGACGTTAAGTAGTTTGCGTTACGTTAATGTTGTTGCACTTGTTGCTGTTGGTTGTTATATTGTAATTAAATGAGGAGACGTAATTACGTGGTCACGTGACATCATTTATTAGCAGGTGGGTATGACATCATTTATTAGCAGTGGGTATGATTATTGTGGCGCAGTGGGAAGAGCACCATGTACCTCGCGTTCCGCCCACAGGTAGTGAATGCGTTGTATCAGCAGCTTCTTGACGTAGTTTGAATGAGTCAAGGATATAAGGCGCGTTCGTAGCCCTCCATTCTGTGTCGGCTTTGTGGCGCAGTGGGTATAGCACCATGTACCTTGCGTTCCGCCAGCAGGGTCGTGGGACCGAAACCAGGCGCCGGTAAGTATTATTTTTTTCGGGGCGAAGCTCCTAAAGCCATGGGTCTGTCCCATCCCTTGTGTCTCGTGGTACGTGACCGCCGCATGCTGTCGGAGAGATGTCGCCAAAGTGGGGCCGCGTTGCACGCGCAAGAACCGGCTCCAACCGGCAGCGCAAACTCGGCACCGGGAAGCGCGAGCTTGTCTGTGTTTCGCCAACGGAGGCGCGAGCGCACGTGCACTGCGAGGGGAGATCACGCAAGAGATCACGCCACGAACGCAGGCAGTCGTTCTCGGAGATCGAACGAGACGCAAGGACCTTTGCTCGTTCCTCTCGTTTGCTCGGGCACAAGTTCGCCCTAAATAAAAGTTCTTTCTTTACCGTTGTGTCCCATCCTACGTGGACAAATTGTGGTCGAGGTGCGGGGTAGTCCTCGTGGCGCGGGGTCTTTCACCAGGTATGGGGCCTGGGAGCATTGACCTCCGAAAATAAAGTTGATTTGTACAATGTACGCACACAGTCTTACGTCTTTCTTAATGATGTAATGGCGAACTTTCACGGGAGAGTTACGGTTACCGATGATCTCCACCTCTCGAACTTCGCCCCACTTATCATCATTCATTCCGTGGATATGGCGTGATTTTTTTATATAGTTTAGGGGGAGGGGTGCGGACTACGATGGACAACTAGAACGGGTGACATCGTGAGTTAAAGAAATGCTCTGCATTTAAAACCACGTGACTTCCTCCACACGTCTCCCAGTGCACCGGTGACCGCCGGAGCCTCTACTAAGCTTTTCTTTCCTCCATGCCCTATCGTGTGACACTTCCTTGGGATATTCTCGTTGCACCGACCTAAGAATTTTCATAAACCTACCATGATTAACTTGTGAATGTCATTCCGTAGTCTCCTAGCCTCCGTCTCGTGATTACCGAGACCCTCGCGTTCAAAATGTATGTTAGGTTCATTAAACAGGTTATTACCGCAAACTTCAAACAGATAACAAAGGTAATACAGAAAACAAATGAAGCAGTGGTGACCCCCTAGCCAGTTTTCGGCAACTTTCTATGACGTCACAGAATTTTGTTTGTACGATTGGGGGCCGCCGACCAAAACCACCGCAAAGATACATAACTACACAATTGCACAGTGGCATCTAGTTCCGTTTGATCGCTACGCTTGAATACTAACGTGCAGTTAACACGCTGATAACTACGTCTTATTCCCATAACGCGTCACAATAGCGTGAAATTTGAAATGTTTTGAATGCTTCTTGCATTTACTCGGCTAAATGAATTTCGTGGCTGTAATGGAGCTGAGTGAGGTACTGAGGCCTAGTTCTTTCAAATTCAACAAACGTTTCTTTTTGCCTTCACGGCCCCTTTAAACCTTCCTAGCGAGCGCCGCGCGGGGTGTGTGCTTCGGCAACCTAGACTTCCCACACCATCTCTCCTTCCCACCGTCGCCGTGACGGTTTGGCCGCCACTCGATTGGGTCTTTCCCCCTCCCTGCGTCACGCCGTTGCTCACCTCTCAGAGCGTGCTCGTTCCACAGCTGCCGTGTTTTATGACGACACCGGATGTACATATAACGCACTGGTTCCCAAATGTTGGTCCACGGACCTTGTAGGAATCGCGGAGAACCGCGATCCCGAGCAGGTGCGCGCGTCGGGGAGAGACGCGGTGCGCGGAAACCGGTTTTCCACACCTCTAGTTCGGCAGGGCCCCGGGAGATGGCACCACCTGTCCGCGCGCTGAATAGGCGCGCTGGCTGCGCGAACGTGTGCGAGATATAGACAGAGTCAGGTCGGAGAGCCGGTCTGGTAGAGATCGGCGGAACGGCGCGGCCGCGGCGGACCATGTACTATCTCCGATGGGGACTGTTTTGTCGCCAGCCGTGAGCGCATGCCTCCCGTTCGCGATCACGACCGGACGGCGTGATTAGTATACGCCGTCGAGCTTTGTGCTCGCACGCTTTGGAAATTCCCAAATGAGCGGCTGTGCTTCGGCACAGCCGTTTCTCGTTCTACTGCGTTCTCGTATCGGCGAACCTCGTTGGGCTGCCGTAGGTGTAGGAGCCCACGTGATTGACACGCCGGGAGCTAGCGTGGTGGCCTACGCCGGAGAACTGGCAAGGTCGCCCCCAAGAACTCCACCAACCCCACATCTTCATGGAGTCCGCATGGTCATTCAGGGGTCCGCGTAACCACGTCAACACTCTAATACAATTCCTTGCGACATAAATATTGGTAAAATGGATCGTCCCTGAATTCCACATGTGTGATGAGTGCCAACTATTGTTTTTATGACACCTTGAAATCTTCTAGCCAAAACCCTCATGAAAATTTCGTAATCAACATTCGCCAAGCTGATTGGCCGGTACGACTCTACCCGGTACACCTCTACACGATCTTTAGATTTAGAAATTAACACAATATGGCTTTTCCGTAACGAATTCCGGCGTTCTCTTGTATTCACACGCTTCCATTATTACCCTGTACACAATAACTGCTTTGTCTTTTTCGAAGAACTTGTAAAACTCGGCCCCCAATCTGGTCCTGGTGACTTCTGGTTAATTCGTCGGTGACATTAATTCTCTCTCGCTGTCTGATCGGCGCCTCCATACTTGCCCTGTCATTATCACTTAACTTTGGCATTGGCGACAAGAAAGTTTCTTCATAGTCTTTACTGCCTTGATTTGCACTTCCCAGCAGTTCCTTATAGTATAAAAAAACGCGCGCTCCACGGCTTCGAAGTCTCCAGAAATCACGTAATCCTTTTCGTCACTCACGGAACGTTTGGTTGGCGTTTCGCCCAACCAGAGTCGCTCTACGTGTTCGCACACTATGGCACCCCTGTACTTCTCGATGTCAATGCCCTCCAACTTATCCTTATCCTGTCTTATTTAATAATCATAATAATCTTTATTTCATGTTCCAAGTAGTACATGAGGGGGCAAAAGAAAAAGCTGCTCTTGGCAGCTTGACCAGCTCCCGCCCCGAACCAGCTCCCGAAAACTTTTGTAAAAGTTTTCGGCTGTTGAGAGTCTACGCCAAGCAAGAAGTGCAACTGGCTTCGTAATTGTTTATCCTACTCGGCTACGACCGGGAGTTTTAAATGCAGAGCATTTCTTTGACTCACATGTAGCGTCCGCCGTGCGTCCGCAACAGCTCAGCGTGCAGGCGCGCCTTCTCCCCCACTCCTCCTCTCCCGCATCACGCTACCCTCGCTCTCAACAACAGGTCCGCACCCCTCCCCCTACACTATATAAAAAAAATAATACTTACCGGCGCCTGGTTTCGATCCCATGACCCTGCGGGCGGAACGCAAGGTACATGGTGCTCTACCCACTGCTCCACCACAAAGCCGACACAGAATGGAAGGCTACGAACGCGCCTTATATCCTTGACTCATTCAAACTACGTCAAGAAGCTGCTGATACAACGCATTCACTACCTGTGGGCAGAACGCGAGGTACATGGTGCTCTTCCCACTGCGCCACAAAACCGCCACAGAATGAAAGGCTACGAACGCGCCTTATATCCTTGACTCATTCAAACTACGTCAAGAAGCTCCTGATACAACGCATTCACTACCTGTGGGCAGAACGCGAGGTACATGGTGCTGTTCCCACTGCGCCACAAAACCGCCACAGAATGAAAGGCTACGAACGCGCCTTATATCCTTGACTCATTCAAACTACGTCAAGAAGCTGCTGATACAACGCATTCACTACCACCAGCTCCCCAAACACTAAACGTTAACGCAATACACCCACCCTCTATGCGACGCATTTACTCGAGTCCCCCTCGCGGGGAGATGGGCCCTTTTTTTACAAATAAAAAAAGCAGGTTTATTACCATAATAAATATTCAGTATATCGAAATACTAAAAACTCCAAAAAGACAGGTTCAGGCGACGTGGACAACATGGCACGCTTGTAATAATTAAGCATTCACACAACCGACTGACTCATACAAAGCGTCTCGGTTTGACGAACGCACGTGTAGTATCCAAGACTCCATCCTGGACACTTCCCTCATAGGCTTCTTTTGTTTTGAAGGCTACCGTGGCCCGGCAGCAGCGCGCGAGGGCCTCGCACAGTTCCGTGTCCGAGTCGGGTGCCCTGAGCGTGCTCACGGTCCATACTGTTTTCTGGACGAAATGCCGCCACGCTGGCTTTGGGTTGGAAGCACACTCCACAGCATCCACCCGCGCTCGCCATAGGGAGTGGAGGCCTACAGTGAGCACCCATTCGCAGAGTACCGAATGATCTCTCGGGACGACTAGGTAGTGGAGACCAGATCATTCGATGTCCCAATATACGCTTAAAAAACACTGCACCTCGTCCCAGAAGTAACGTGCGGCGTTGCATTCCAAGAACCCGCGCTGCGCCGTCTCCAGCCTCCCACACAAGGGGCTGCCTGCAAGAAGCCACGTTACTGCTGTCGGGATCCCACCGACAAAACCCCACTGTAAAATCGGAAGAAAAAGTTTTCGGAGCCAGTCGGAATCGGCAGGGACATAAGCTTTTTCAGAACGCCCCGCTTAGCCGCCTCGACCGGTGGTTGCCGGTAGAGGGGCGGAGGTAGGAACTTTGCCAGATTAATAATAAGCGCATCTGTCTCGTCGTTCTTCGTTTTTCTATCCTTGTTTGTAGCGCTCGTTCTTCCTTAAGCAATGATGCAGGAGGCCTGCAGAAAAAGCTGACGCGATGCCGGCTTGACAAGGCCGCAGGCCCCCGAACACATGGCAGCACCCGTCACACTTACATTGGGTGGGAGAATTCAGGATAATACATGCGAATGAAGCATGTCCACGGGAAAAACTCACCACTGCACGTGTGCAATAAAACGAAACGTGTAATGCTAGAACAAAAAGAATCTCACAGTGCGAAATAGGAGCATTTGCCTCACAAACAAAAACAGCATTATAAAAAGAAAAAAAAAACACGTCTTACGTGTAACATACGCGTGAGGCATGCGAGTGAAACATGCAGGTCTACGGGAAAAAAATGAGCAATCAACACTGTACAAGTATGATAAATTGGTATGTATAATGTTAGAACAAACAATTAATCTCGCGATGTGAAGCACAGGCGCGTTTGCCTTGCAAAAAAAAAAAAAAAACAACAGCAATATTAAAAAAAAAACGCCTCAGTTATCGCTGTGGCAATAGAACACGTAATTACGTTTTCAAACAGAGTCCGCAAAACAGAATCCAAGAAATGTATTCCACAGAAAATTACGAGTAAAAAGAACGATTGATTATGAAGCAAAGAGAAAATGTTTCAGAAGCGGTTTAAAGATGACTTTTTCTAAGCCGATATCTTTTTCCCTATATTCATTTAGCTATCGATTGAATCCCGTATGCGATTCTAAAGGTTTGCACAGCCCACACTTAATTTTTTAGTCTTATACTTAAGCTCGTTGAGTACTAAATCTGCCAGCTGCTTTAGGAACGGGTTACAGTTTTTTATGACTTGCTTATATTTCTTGAACAAAAGAAAATCGCACATTTTTGTTACTGGCATTAAGCTATATTTTTCAGATAATGAACAAGACCCGCCGCTAAGGCGTTGTGCTGCTGAGCACGAGGACGCGGGTTCGATTCCCGGTCGCGACGGCCGCTTTTCTGATATAGGCGAAAAGCAAGAACGTCCGTGTGTACGAGATTCCGGCGCACGTTAAAGATCCCCAGGTGGTCAAAATTAATCCGGAGCCCTCCACTATACGGCGCGCCTCATCGCCTGCGCTGCGTCGGCGCGTTGAACCTACATTCAATCAGATATTACACGAGTATGATAAGTACTCTGGCACGTTCTCTGCCGCCGTACGAACCTGTTTTGCAATATCTGAAGGTTATTTATGCTTTCTTTAGTAGTTAGGGCCCAAACTAAATGGCTTCTAAGGTATTATAAATTAACAAGAAAATATTCCGAAGAAGCGAGCGCTTTTTTCGGTACAAAATGCCGACTACCAGAGACTGCTTCGTGGTAAAAAAAGTGTGTATGGTGATCCCATGACAATGTTTCTTGAAATACTACTCCTAATCATTTAAGAAATGAGGCTATCTCAATAGGGTTCACATTTAAAAGATCGTTGGATTTGCAATTACCGCTCTATTTCTAGCATGAAATACCATAACTTAAGTCTTTGTAACATTTATTTTAAGACTTTATTTTATTTTAACATCATAACATGTCTTATAGGGTGTACTTGCATCCCGTCAATATCAAGTGCGGTACTACAGTAAAGCCCGCTTATATCGAACACGGATATATCGAATTATTGCCTATATCGAACCCTTGTATAATTCTGGTAAAAAGTACATGCATTTAAAATTTTATATGCCTCAGGCATGCTGCAGGCTTTCCCGCAATGCATTGGCTCGCAGTGGTGGCGCGGGTGTCGCTTCCGACATCCTGCGCGAGGTCGGGCGCGTCCAAACCGGCCGTCGCAGAGTGGACCACTGATCTCCACTTGTGGAGATCAGTAGAGTGGACTCATAGAGTTTCTCAATATTACCGAAACTCTATGAGTGGACCAGCTCCACGCATGCATGCCGTTGGAGCCGAAAGAGTCACATTGGTCGCTGCGGGCTGCGGTGTCACCGAACTTCAAGTCCGCGCCACTCGCTGCCCTCACTTGCTCGGTTCGCTGGGTTCGCCGTTATTCGCTTGTCCTCCATGTTCGCTTGTATCCAGGCCCGTCTCCGCTCTGTCGAAGACGCCGAGGACTCCGTACCGCTTCCGAGCACGAGCGAAGCCGTCGCTGCGGTGGCCCTGATACGGCGAAACTGCAGCGCCATTGAGGGCAGCGGTCTTGTGCTTGTCGACTGTTTATATACCGTGGAGCCAGCAGTCAGCAGCAACGCGTCGTGCTCCAAGAAGCAGGCTACACTCAGGCAGTTCTTCCGCCCAAATAAATGAGTTTTCTTTCCGAAAAAGTATCGTATCAATAGTGAGCTGCAGGGTGGTAAGAGCTTTTTTTTTTTTTTGCTTCCCCATCTATATCAATTTTTTGCTATATCGAACTATTTTACAATTCTCGCGCTGTTCGATAAAGCGGGCTTTACTGTATTGTTCAAACTCAAACTAATTCTTTCACTTCATCCTCACTCGCCGCATCTGGAAAAATAGAACTGTCAATAAAAAGGAAATTTCCAAGATTATTACGCACATCACATTTTTCTGTGACATTTACAAAGAATTTATTAAATATGTCGGCCGAGGGCTTTCCCGATATAACCTCGCCTTTAGGAATTATGCTGTGTACTGAACTCGTGGGCACGTTGTTATTTAAAAGAGAATTCAGCTTTTCCACATTATATCAGAACACCTAGAAATTTAGTTACACATATTGTTATAATATTCTTGATTTTCCCTTTTCAGGTCTTTATTTAGACGATTTCTTTTGACCTTGAATTCTTTAAATAGGTTTGCAGCTCTTGTTTTAAGAAAGGGGCCCTTTTCTTCTATTCTTTCTATTCTTCTTCTATAATGTTCTTTTCTTATATTCTCTGGCCAAGTTCAGCGTTAGTCTAGACTTTACGAACTTTTCTGTTCTGCTTTTTTTAATCAGAGGAAAATAAGCAGCATAAATTGGCTTTAGTTTGTTCAGAAAGTCTTCGTACGCCTTGTTTGGATAATTTATTTTAAGTACATTTCTCCAAGGAGACCTTAAAACATTCTCCGAAAATGTTTTCAGAGTTTTTTCGTTTATACGCTGGTTGAAAAACGTTTCCGGTTTGTTTTCGTCACGATGTTTCCTACAACAAATGAAATGTAGGTATATTTGTGAAGAACAAATCAGTCAAGGACGACGACATTTGTGTAATTCGCGTAGGAACAATGATCACTAGAGACCGGAACTATAGCCACGGAAAATAAAGGTTTTAGAGACATTTTACAAAAAAATCCTGACTTGCAGTAGAAACAGAGGACAAGTCTTGTGCTGTGTGGAAGTAATTTTACTTTCTTCGTGAAAATAAGTCACAGAAGAGTTGCTATTTAAACAGATTTACGCAAAACGCAGGGTGATTTGACAGCAACAGAAAGGCCTACAGCCTTGACAAACCAGACCCACCTCAATGATTTGCGGCTTGCAGTTGTACCCCTTTCAGCCGGCAATTGTGTAAGAAAAAACAGCTCTGAACGTCCACTGAAGTTGGGAAAGCTTGCTTGTACTCCGGGGTGCTCCATGACCTGATTCCATCTGGAATAACATAATTTTTACTTCCAAGTACCTTCGGCAGTTTTTTTATCACAGGGTTTTATTTCAGACAGAATGGCAAAAGGTCAGACAGGAATGGCTCTATCAGCAACCCGTCCTTCCGGGATAGCGGCAGATCTGTCCTGGACATCCGAAATGAGCTCAAAATTCTTATTCAGAGTAGCGCCAAAGCTGTCAGCTGCGTAAATGCTTTTTGGTAAGAGTGTGAAATAAGAACACGAATGTGCCAAGTCACGTTCAAGTGTAGCGCGTGTTGCGACCGTTGCTATCCCTTCTGCATTCGGGAAGGCGTCCCCGAGCCGAGCTTCTTCGCCTCCGTTATGCGTGTGGTAGCGTGGCTGTGAGCGGCCAGCAAATGTTGCTGCCTTGTAAAAGACAACCAGAAGCCGAAGGCAAACTTAACTGGTTTACTGCATGGCGCGAGATGAGCCGAAACAAGGCAAGAACAATGGCCTCGAGCAGAGTGACAGCATTGATTCACTGCTCCAACAGCAATGAACTACAGCGCTTGGGGCTCGTATTTATACCCAAAGCGCCAACGGTCACACAAGCCTTCCCCCTACTTTCTGCACACGGCGCGAACTATAACAGACACACACGGTGCTCTTTCCAGAGTTCGTGAGGAGTCGGTAGTAGCGGCCCACGCTGAGTCCGAGAGAGGGGAGAGAGGAGGTCTCCACAATGGCGCCCGCGTCATTCGGACAAGTCTTTGCATGCCTCGTCTGCCGCCGGCGAAGTTTGAATCACGGAGACAGAGAGATGTCCGCGATCTGGCCTTTCCAAGGCATGTTGCGGCTTGTTGGTACCCGTTGGCTGTCGCTGCAAACTTGAGCCATGGGAAGGCGCGCGTAGGTCTGGCTTTGCCGCAAAGCACGAAAGCGCTGCACGAAGCCTGCAGCACAGCGGCGCGCTGATTCGTAACACGCGGTGTAAATAATTTGGGCTGCGACGCTTTCATCGACTGCAAAGCTGTTGAAACCAGCGGCGAGGGTAGTTGCAGTAGTTTTCCGCCCTTAGCCAAGTTTTCAAAGGCTAAGAACAGGCTCTGGTTGAAGAGGCACAATCGGTAACTGCTGCTCAAAGACACAACGGTGCCCTGAAGATCTTAACTGCAGCTTTGTTGGTAGCGCAGAACGACTTCCTCAGCTCTCCACAACACCGATGAATCCCGAAGATAGTGCAGGAAAGTGCAATAATTCCGTACAAATTACTGAGCTATGCTGTTTTGCAGAAGCTGAGGACGAGTGAAACTGTGGAAACAACACCATAGGAGTAACTGTGCATCAATACCGATTTTCAATATTAGACAGCACGCAAGATCTGGTGCCACTAATTCCCTTAATGCTAAGTTTTCAAATGCCCTTGATGGTTACCCTGCACGGCAAATGACAGCTGTCACGACTACAGTACTTGAAAAGTGCCGAGATGCTCATTCCTATAGGCGGTATTCGTTGAAAAGTTTAGCGGCCAATTTCTTCGCTTGGCAACACTGGAAACGGCCACATTCATGGCCGATGCGCCACGGACACGGCGCAGCCTGGGCCACTGCGGCCGCACGCCGAAGAAAAAAAAGACACCGGCGTGCGTCATCTGCTGCGTTCCAATTCGATTCTAAACTGTGGCGCCAACAGAGATGTTATTAATCGCACTCACAGTGAACTCAACGCAATAGTTTGCGTTCGGCGAAGAGTTCGTAACGTAAAACATTCATGTGTTTCACAGTAGTGGTTAGCACGGACAAGTGCCGCCATCCCGCGGAGCCCGACGTAACGAGCGCGCCGCCGGACGCCGATCGCGGAGGCCGTGGGCGCACTCACACGGTTGCATGGAGGAGAAGAGGGGTGCCTGATCTGCGGGCCGTGCGCACAACGTCGCCTAGCAACAGACGCTTGGCCACAGATATAGCGGCGCACACTTGGCTGCCTGCACGCATTCCACGGCATTGAATACCAAGGATAAGCTCTGTTTCTCGTTCCTTCATCGTCCTACGCGTGCTGCATTTTGCCCGCCGGCAATGTACCCGTAATCGCCGGCTGACTATACACGTGTTCGTCGCGTCTATAATCGCAGCTATAATGAAGCATAGAGCTCTGTGGGGTATAGCAAATATGAAGTAGTGAGAGGAATGTAGAAAGGAGTAATGGTTCCGGGTCTCACATTTGCGAATGCTGTACTCTGCTTAAAATCAGACGTTCTGTCGGGCCTTGAAGCGAACCAGAGAACAGTAGGCTGTTTGGCCTTAGGAGCTCATGCAAAAACAATTAACGAAACAGTGCAGGGAGATATGGGCTGGGTGTCGCTTGAAGTTGGAGAAGCGCCGATTAAATTTTTTTTGAGAGGAGACTGAGGGCAATGGATCAACGTAGGCGGGCAGCTAAGGTTTTTAGGTACCTATACTTGAAAAGCGTGGACACGCAGTGGTTAAGGAAGACTAGAAGGCTAACGATGAAATACGGAAAGAACAGCGGAGAATCCAAAACAGCCAAGGTAACCAAGAAAGAGGCAAGGAAGATAGAAACGAATAAATGGAAGGGAAAAATGGAAGCTAAAACGTCGTTAGAGATGTACAGGGCGGAGAAATTGAACATCAGAAAGAAAAATTTTTACGATAATTCCCAGGGCAGTGCTTTTCTTTTTGAGGCTAGAGCAGGTTGACTGCGAACTAAGAGCTTTGTGGGGAAGTATTCACAAAATGATGGGGTATGCGTGGTCTGCAGAAAAGAAACAGAAACTATGCGGCACATTGTGTTACAATGCGAGGGTATCCATGCAAATCTACACGAGGGAAATATTTGGCTTCCAGAAGCCATAGGATTTAAAAGGTCCCTGCAACACTTTCTTTAACTTTTTTTCGAAATCTTAAATGCTTGTAGAACGTAGTCACCCAACACACTCAGTACTATAGATTAGGGGGGTCGCAAAGTACTCAGCCAAAAGTTTCTGCTCTATGCCCATCAGATAACTTGTAAACTCGCTCAAAAGATTTTTCTTTCTTTCCCGGTCTTGACGTTCTTCGATGGCTTGAATTACGCCACTAAAGCCATGTAGCGGCTGTTGGCCGGTTTTCATTCAGTTGCAGCAATGAACGCTTTTCGATAGCAACTTAAAAAAAAAAAAGCCACAAAAGCAAAGCAGTAATGGAAGGCGTATCTGGTGCGACGAGCAAATTCCCCAGTGCCGCTCCGTGCTGGTGATAACTATAGCTTTCGCAGTGGTTCCAGACGCGAAGGAAAGAGTGAAAGTGCTTATCGAAAGTGTTGCAGGGTACCTTTAAAGGAGCCATGAAGAGAAAACACAAGTTTGGTTCATTCGAAAGATTGCCTCGTTAAAACCATACTGACACCACTTTTAACACAAACTTCGCTCAAATAAGCTACATAATTAGGAAAAAAGGGAATGACCATGCGACCCACCAGCTCATTTCCCGCAACAGAACCTATGATGTCACACGAGAATGCTCTGCGATTGGCGGAGGCCGGCAAAAGCAAACGCAAGTTAGGCTGGGCTTACCAGTTTGCATATTGAGCTATATGCCCGTTAAACATACTGCACATTTCTTTTATGACACTAAGAACGGTGGAGTAAACGGTTGAAGTTCCGAACGAACACGCAAGCGTGTACGCCAATGCGTGTGAAACTACCACCAGCCGAACTCGACATCTCGCCGTCGCCACTGTCGCGCAGACGAATTTTCGGGTTCGAGGCTCTTCGCCGCACGCACAGCCGCGACCTTGCTTGGTATCGTAATCCCTTCACAGGAGGTTGGCCGTCATATCGCCAACCAAAAAAAAAAAAGGTAAAAATAGAAACGAGGGGAGTAAGGAACAGCAAGGAGCGACGAGATAGTGACAGTCGTCGCAGTTTCGGAATGGTGTTGGCTTGCTGCTATTGTTAGATGCTCGTTTCCAGTTTACAACCACTGAAAACTTCAGTTTGTTCGAGTACTTTACAATAAAATTTCGTTGCTACGTTTTGAAATGCCCATGTAGTACGGGAAAATCGTCGAGGGAGTGCGACATCCCCGCCGGTGAGGAGATCTCCTTTCATGTGCTGCCCAACGACGAACATCGGCGAAGCAAGTGGCTACGTTTTGTGAACTTTGCAAACGGAGGAGAAAGAGAGCTAAAGGAAGTACGAGTGTGCTCGCTTCATTTCCGAGGAAGTGATTACGGCAGGGACCCTTACGTTAGCTCACTCCTGGGACATGCTGGCGCTTGTCGCCGACTTCGTCAAATCGCCGTCAAAGCGCTCTGACCTTGGGGGGAAAAAATGCCGTACACACCGCGCATTGACACTCGTATCTTTCTGGTCGAAGCAGAGAGCTCGCGCGAACGGCTTTCCATACAGGACACCGGCCAACTGGCATAAGCGATACTGCTACTGAAATTGAACTATTATCAACGGTAATAAAAATACGGCACATACGTACCAGTCTGTATTCGTCCGTCGCGACGGGACTGACGAGGCAGCGGTGCCGACGGCTGGGCGTTCGTCTGTTGTGGCTATCGCGGAATGGTCGCTTTCTGGTCCATACGCGTATCCCACAACTCCTGCCGCTCGTGCACTTTGAAGCATTGAGCGTTCAAGTGGTGTGAGGTTGTTAAATGCAAGCCCGAGCTTCTCGGCGAGAGTTTTTTTCTCCGGATCAGGCGATTCCATGACTAGGGCTGCGGGTGCACTAGGTTTTACTAGTATTTTTAAAATGGCCGCCGTCTCGGTTTCGGCACGAGTTCCGGTTCCTGTTTGATTCCCGCGTGTGGGTGCTATATGGAGTCGACATACTAAGTATCAGTGTTGTACGGAACGGCGTTACAAGGAACGGCGTTCCTGGAACTAGTTCCTTTTTGGAGGAACGGAGGAACGCCACCGTTCCATTAAGGGTCGGTGGAACTGTAACGGTAACTCGTTACGTTTCTGAAGGAACGGCAGGAACGGTGTTCCTGCCGTTACATCGCTAGGATTTGGCTGTTTGTGATGCCAAGGCTCGAGTACAAAAATCCACAAAGCGCTACTGCGTTTCTCTTCCTATAAGATGGTCAGTTTGCCCCCCCCCCTTCAGCCGTAATAAAAAAATCACTGCGGTTACGCTTCGGAGACCGTGAACTCCACCACACCAGTAGGATTTTCAGGGGAAACCGAAAATAATATGGCTGAAAAAGAAATCTGGTCGAGATTCGAGAGTACAGGCGGGAGGTGGGGGGGGGGGGGGGGCGCTAGAACAAAGAATTAAAATGTGGTACATGTAGGCTTGTAAACATTAAACGAAGGTTGGTTGTCCCGAACACAATGGGTGGAATTTGTATGCACAACCGGTACGCGCTTAATCAGCATTTAGGACATTAGAACCTGCGGCTCTTTTCCAAAAGGCCCGTTTTTTCTCCCCGACAATATCCTAGACCAGTGTTCGCGAATTCATTTTTAGCAAGGCAGCCCAGCCCTTGTAATACTCTTCATAAGGTTTTCTTCATTCTGGGGGGCTAGCTAATGTTTGTTACTTTTTGGATATTGAGAGTGTGCATGTAATTTATGTAATTTGAGGGTGTGTAATTTAAAAAAATACAAAAGAGGCGATCGTAAACACGGGTAATTGTCTTAGCTAAAAAAGAGCAAATATAAATTAACAACCTGTCATAAATGAAAAAAAAACATGTGCTAAAGAATTCAATCGGCTGCATAACAGGTGTCCCCAGGAAGAGGTATTAAAAAATATATATACACGTACAATTTCTAAAAATACCTGGCAAAAATCGAACATGACATCAATCAAAAAAATAAATTGACGGCTCCAGATTGTTGTCCATGACCCACGTTCAGCGGAAATAAAAATATAACGGCTGTCGCAAACAGGCAAGCACCGGATAATTTGGTCGCCGAAATGTCCGTACACCGAAATGTGCGTGCATCGAAACGCCCGTACACCGATATGTCCGTACACCGATATGTCCGTACACCCAAATTTCCGCACCGAAATATCCGGCACCGAAATGTCCTCGAGCCGTCTGGAGTTTGTCCGGTGCTCCCTGAAAAAATTCGCCTAGGCGCGTTTCTTTTGATTATCTTTATCTCCAGATAATCTGCTGCCGGTGGTGTTAATATTCGTATAATATACGTAGTTTGATGTGAGTTTTAAATGCCCCACTTAATTTCGACCCAGGATTATCCTACACTATATTTTAATTTAAAAACCGAATGGTAACGTTAATGTAACGACACGTTGCAATTTTCGAAGTGGAACTGGAACGCGTTCCTTTCGCAATAAAGGAACTTGTAACGGGAACTCGTTTCAAAATTGGCAAGGAACGAGGAACGAGCTTTCGTTCCTATTTTGGAGGAACGTGTACAACACTGCTAAGTATCTGTTTCATGGACCGGCTCGTATGACGCCATTGTTCACGTCACGAAATGTGCAATTTAGCGGGAGATTTAAAATTTTGGCTTAAATTGCCTTATTTCTCAGTGAATAAAGCATCATTTGCTTCCGGGAAAGCGCTTAGGGTACTATGAAACACCTAATCTTTCGAATAAAACAAACTTTTGTTTTCTCTTCATGGCTCCTTTAAGGGTAGCCCAGAGGAAGTTAACTTCAAGGCTGTCGAGGGGACGAAAAGAAGATCAGAATGCTGGTGGACGAAAAGCAGAGAGGGGAATATTGCCTAGGACAGTTACCACCTGTAACAGGAAAAAAAAAGTGCCTAATAAGCTTTTTGTGCCGACACTAAGCAGCGCAAGTATTAAACCAAGAGTATAAACCATAGGCATATTAGTCTTTTTTGGTCAGATTACATGTCATCACCCCGCTAAAAATGGGAAACCAATAGCAATCAGCATCAGCATCATCATATTTGTGCGTGGTTTTCCCCCTTGACAGTAAGTAGAATGTGCGCGATTCTGTTGCATTCATTTTCTTGTTAGCTTGTTTTTTATTGTGTTAGAAATGGACAGGGCACATCTTCAGAAGTTTGCGCAGTTGGTTCGCGTACACAGTGCGTCAAAAGGACAGAACAAAACAGCCCGTGTGGACAGTGGTGGCGCCAGTGAGGTTCGCTGCGGTGTCACTGCGTATGGGCCTCTGGCGGCTCAGCCGATGTGGCGAGGTCGAGGTGGCGGTGGCTCGTGCATGGTTTGCGTTTCTCCGCTTGTTTGGCATGGCTAGCGGATTTTTCTCGTAAACGGCGTACGACAAACACCCAATTGCGGGCTTCTGAAGCGAGAACAGTGTTTGTGGCACATCGACTCGCAAAACCAAAGAAGACATAACACAACACAAAAAAGGCCTCTTAGGGGCAAAACCCCTTAGGAGCTCAGGTTCTCGGCGTCTCATGTCGTCGTCTCATGCCGTCGTAGATGTGGTCACGGTACTAAAACACCTGCACACTCGTTGACACCTCGCGCTAGAACGTGACGCGTACTAAAAGAACACACCGGGACACAGATTTTCCAACGCCTCGCGTTTTGTGATTTACGTTTTGTGCTTCAAGCAAATCTGCATACCTCTACCCCCAACGGTTTCATCTCCGAGGGCAAAAACGCCAAGGCGCCAAGAATATTATACACTGCGCGCACAGTGGGCGGTCTTTATCTGGCGTTTGCCGTACAAACCTATGAGGCGAACATTCCTCCTTTGGGGTCAAGATGCCGGTCGCTTGGGTCTCGTCCACGTGGAGATTAAGCTCACAGTACAGCGGTTCATATATTTCCGAGACCAACCTGACCCTTCCTTCCGAAAAACACTGCAGTCCTTCGGCTCAGCCCTCATAGTAAAGTGGCGAGTCAGAACAGCACAACTTAACCATGGTGCCCTTTTATACGCCTCGAGCTTTGCGGTCGCTGCGCCGCCTGCCGCCGCTTCTTCGCGGCGTTTACGGAATGAGCGCTGCGTGGCTGATAGGGGCTCATGCAGTGTTTTGGTTCTCTTTCACTTCTATTTGCCTTTCCGCGCCCTAAACAACTTGTTATGGTTACGTCCGTAAGCAAATAGTACGCTTAGGGCACTTGAAAAAACAGCTGCGTCTTGACAGAGTGCTTGAAAGCCAAGAAGAGCTACCCGGGGAGGCGGTTCTGCGCCCTTTTTGGGCGCTCTTACGGCGACGGCAGCAGCATATCACCACTGCCACCTCCGAACACGTCGGGCAAAAATGATCCTATTTTCGACTCGTTTAAACCTGACATTGGCACCATGAGAGGTTGGTTTCGTTTTGCAGCGCCAACAACAAATGCGGCTTTGTTTCGAATATGTATACGTCACAGAAAAATATGTTTCGAGGATGTGATTACCCTATTCCCGACAATAACATGTGCCGTTTATGGGAATATAAGTCACACCAAAACGTTAATCGTATTCAAGGCCGTGCATCGTTAAATATGTACCCAGTCACGCCTTATAGCAAGAACCAAAGTCAGTTAAAGGAGCCATGAAGAAAAAACACAAGTTTGGTTCATTCAAAAGATTGTCTAGTTAGAATCATACTGACACCAATTTTAACGTAAACTTCGCTCAAATAAGCTACATAATTAGGAAAAACGGGAATGGTCATGCGACCCACCAGCTCATTTCCCACAACAGAACCTATGATGTCACATGATCTAAGCTCTGCGATTGGCGGAGGCTGGCAGAAGCAGACGCAAATTAGGTAGAGCTTACAAACTAGACGAACGAGTGATTCGCGCTTAAATTTAGGGCACATTCTTTACAAAGCAATAAGAATGATGGGACAAACAGTGGAAGTTACGAAGCACATGTAAACATAGAAGTACTGATGCGTTCTGCTGTTCGTACTGCGCACAGCATGCTTGGGTTAGCTCATGGAGGAAAAAAAAGCTTAGGAGAGGCCCCCAGCTATCCCCGTGCATTGGCAAAAGTGTGGAGGAAGTCACGTGTTTTCGGCGGCCATTGGAAGTCGCGTTAGCAACGGCGTCCTAGCAACAGCCCGCCCGCCGTTCGCCAGTCATGGAGGAAAGGCAGCGCCTGCCTTGTCGTCCGATTGCGAAGATTGCTGCTCTTCGCTTTGCTGCGCTGTGGTCTTGCGGAACTCGAAAAGGATGCTGCGAGTTGCGACAGCTGCGCCGATGGGAATATGTCATTTAATTTCTACTTGCAAGTGCACCTTGTACCGCGTCAAGCTATTGCTCCGGTCGCGATCACGACGCGCCTATTGAAGTGCAGATATCGTGAACGCGCCGTCCCGTCGTACGCGCGGACACCCGTCTGGTAGATTTTCGGGAAGTGATACACGGTGTGCAGTACGTAGGCGACTTGCAACCGAACGATTCGCAACTCAATTTTTTGGTTATCGCCGCTGCAATATATAGTTTGCTAGGCCGGCAATGCGCGGCAGTGCTTTTGCAACTGTTACAAGGTAGATTCCCAGTTGATATAATTCCATCGTCCTATAACTTAGTAGGTGTCCGTCTGTTGACTGGAAGAGTGCTGGATCTGGAATCTGGATCTTTTTGTGGTCTCGCTCTGGATTTCGCTTTTCAACGCTTCATACTGCGAGGTTAGTGTATGAACGTTTTCAACTGATATCACCTTGAATTTATTGACACTGAGACAAGTTGAAACTTGGCGAAAAAAAGTTTATTGACGCCACCCACCCTCTCATTTTTTTTTTACTCAATAAAGCGTTTTGCCTCCTCCTCCTGCTCCTCCTCCTCCTCCTTCGCAAAAAATTCTATCGAAGGCACGCGAACAACGGTAAAAACATTCCACAATTTTTTAGCGTGAAATCTGCATGAAGTACTGCTTACCTATATATATATATAGAACGGCCCGTTTAATTGACTAGTCATCTCTGGGATTGCCAGTGAAACTGCAACGCAAACTTGGGCACTTTCCAGTCCGGTAGCCGCACGGCGTTCGCCCACTGTTTGCGGCGTTCTCCATCGCTTGGGAACCTAAACGGCGGTGATTGCAATCAAAGGATGAATGCACACCAATGTACAGCAATACTTGTCAGCGGAATGATGCACTAACCGATGGAAAGTGACGCCCAATTCCTTGGGTACCGATCGCGACTTGCAGCCTGGCACCGAGCATTGCGGCATTGTTAGAGCGAGTCGCTTCGCAAACCTGCTGCGGCCACACTGAAGACGTGTAACAGTGTAACCGCGCGTTTAGGTTCACGGTCACGCGCTGCAAAACGGCCTTCTACCTGCCTATCAGCTGATTTCCGCCGGCTCGGCGCTGGCAGATGCAGACGGCAAGAGAGGTGATACAGGACGGAGGAGGCGGAGAAGGTGCACCGAGAGAGAGAGGCAAAAAGAGTCCGCCAATGCCATGGAGGGCCAATGGTCCGCCATTCGACTTACAGAAATGGCGTTTCCGGCTGCGCTGGGTGTGACGTCAGGGCCTCTCCTAAGCTTTTCTTTCCTCCATGGGTTAGCTGCACAGCACTACGGGGCTTGGGGTTGTCTCAGACGACACTGGCCAATTGACGCAAGCAACGGTGTCTTACGTGACCCCATTTGTCGAGCGAGCAACTGTTTCAGGGAACGAATATTTTCTCCCAGAACAAAACAAGCCAGGTTTAAATGCGGGCAAAAACAAAACCAAACGCTTGCCACGGTATGGTGGCGCCATCTAGGTTACCGGAACGTAAAGAAACGCGGGAACAAACCAACACCGCTGTACAGGGTGGAGACAACCTTTGAACGGTCCCGTGCCGCCGCAATTGGGCCAACGGGCTCAACGCGTTATTGTTTTCATTTCCCACGAGACCTAGCAACGCGAAACAGACATATGATTCAAACTTCTTCAGTAAACCGCGTTGCGGCGATAATTTTAGCGCGGGTTTTGACACAATGACTTGCTTCGGCGGCGAGCGAGCAACCGAAAATGGCGGCGCCAGCGTATACGTGTCTCTACCCTGTACGGCGGATGCGTGAATGAAGGTATTCTAGGCTGCAGAGCGGTCGGTTGCTGTGATGTCATTTGGGACCACGAAAACGCACGATTGAGCGGGAAAATACAAAATTTAACATAAATTGTTAATTTCTCAGTGAATAAAGCACCGTTTGTATCCGGACTAGCGCTGGGGGCACTATAAAACACGAAATCTTTCGAATAAAACCAACTTGCATTTTCTCTTCATGGCTCCTTTAATGAAACCACGAAAAAATAAATGGTCGGCACGTCCGGAAGAAATGAAATAGCTCGTACGGGAATGAAAAAAAAATCAGTATAGCTTCGGAAATGCTAAAGATGTTCGTCTAAACTTAAAGGGGCACTGACACAAAAAGTTTGCATCTTGTTTTTTTTTTGTTGCGATAAGTAGCTAGTGACCTATTTATAACCTGTAGAAACCTCATTTGCTTCAGCCTGCGACGGTTGTTTAATTAGAGGCATTTTCAATGCGGCCAGTCGCAGTTTCGGTTTCAGCGAGTGCCGCGAAACGATGGATTTTGTGGATTTTGTGTGAACAAAGCTGACCACGGGACAGTCGGAGGGATATCACAGAGCAGAGCCGCCTTAGCACTGTCGAATCCGCATCGACGGCAGTTTCTGCGAATGCCCCCACGTACTGATCTCGTGAGGCGCTTAATTAAAAAGCGACCGTGGATGTGACGCAGGCGCTGCGAGTGCAAATGCTACCGCGGCTAAAGAACGACGCGCGACGCTCGAGACGGTGGGTGGCAAGACGCGCGCTGGGAGCAGCCGGCCGGTCTGCCTACAGGTCCGCCTACAGATGTTTTCGGCTTAGCACTGCAACGGATATTCGAGTGCCGCTCTCGTAAGCGGTGCAGATGACAATTTTTAATGCAACCCGCCATCGCATCATTAACTCCTTTCTCATGTAAGCCACCATGGTCGGGACTTGGGGACAATTTCATGCAGCGGGTAACAAGCTATCACTCGAGCTACTGCGGCCGGCCTGGGCCACTTCGCGGCCGTGGCCCGCCGCCTGCACAGCGACCGTGCGGCTAGCTCAGTGGGCTTTTCGTGCCTCCGGCGCGTTTTCGCATCCAATGGTAATAAACAGTAATAGAAACAGAGTGCCTGGAATCACCGTAGAACTTTGGTCGCGGCCAGCTGCCCGATTAGCTGACGAAATCACGGCGCCTCCGCCGCCAACGATCGGGTCGTTCGTCCTCGAGAGCAGAAGCTCCGCCCTCCGGCCCTCCGATTGGAGCGGCGAGCCGGGCGAGCCGGCGAAAAACGCCGGCAGTGCGGAAGCGGCAAACACAAAACTCGTGACGTGTTTGGATGTTGTTTATTTACACAATAACCTCGGGATGTCGATTGCGAGTGGTCCTTTGCTGGCTGCTCGGTTTGCGTTTCGCACACTTTAAAATTGATTTTAAATATGTTCTAGGCTGTATTCGCCGCTGATATTTGCAGATGATGTATATGTGTTCCCACCAATCTATCTCCGAAGTTATCTCGCCTTCAAAAT
This sequence comes from Haemaphysalis longicornis, assembly GCA_013339765.2. Classification (NCBI taxonomy): domain Eukaryota; kingdom Metazoa; phylum Arthropoda; class Arachnida; order Ixodida; family Ixodidae; genus Haemaphysalis; species Haemaphysalis longicornis. The sequence goes on along the minus strand of CM023449.1, from coordinate 85,685,155 downwards.
TTTGTGTCAGTGCCCCTTTAAAGGAGCCATGAAGAGAAACTGCAACTTCGTTTAATCTGAAAGAACTAGGATTCAGTATCTCACTCAGCTCCATTACAGCCACAAAAGATGTTTTTTTAACGAAAAACAAGCAAGAAGTATTCAAAAACTTTCAAATATTGCGCCACAGTGACGTGTTATGAGCAAGAATGACGTCATACGGGCCAAAAATAAAACATAATTTTCAGTGGGTTTAACTGCACGTTAGCATTCAAGTGATGCGTCAAATGGAAACTAGAGGCCCCCATTACAGACGTCCAGTCATGTGTCGTCGCGACACGTCAGTTAGGCGGCCGCCAATCGCACAAACAAGAAAAGTGACGTCATAAAAAAGTTGCGGGAAATTGGCTAGGGGGTCGCGACTGCTTCACACGTTTTCTTTAATATCTCCGTTATTTGTTCGAAGACTGCGATGACATTGGTATCATTGTTATCGGGGCTAAGCACTTTTTCTAATAAACCCAACTTGTATTTTGTCTTCATGGCTCCTTTAAGCCAGGTAGGACTCACCAGGCCAACTAGATGCGAAATGCACTGCTATTTTGCAAGACATGGGGGGGGGGGGATGCTTAACTATATATATGGTTGCGTTCAAATGCGGAGAGAAATCAAGAATCGAACGTTTCAGTAATCACGCACACAAGCTGCACGTTCACTATCCCTTGGTGTTTTGCCTTCAGCGAACGGCTGATAACTGGACGGTCGCATTTTTTCAAGGCTACATCAGTGTAGGCAGTTCACAACTGATAAAAGCTAGGTGCCGTTAGAAGAATGGAATATCTGATACGGCCGTCTGATTTCTGTTTGTGCTCTGCAGGCTCCCTGTGTCATATGACGATGTTACGAAGAAGAGTTTCGTCGCGGACGCGGATTACTCTATAAGCCCGTCTCCGTGCTGCTTGTAGATGATAAATGTAACAGATGAATGTTTGCTAGCGCTCACCTCGCGACAAGAAGACTCAGTATAATTTTTAGATGCGGAGTATCTCATGCTCGGGGCTGTGTCTCTCCCTCCCTTGTCCGCCGTCCGCACTCTACTGCGTATGCGCGTCTCTTCAGCCCCGTCAGCGTTCGGGCTGACGTCAGCGCAGTCCACTATAAAAAGGAATAGCTAGGCGGCGCCCTGTTTCGATCCCACGACTCTCTGGCCGTAACGGGAGGTATGTAGCGTTCTTGCCACTGCGCTGCAAACCGAGACGGGAGCATGTGCTACGAACGAGCCTTATGTCCTTCACTCATTCAAACTACGTCAAGAAGCTACTGATAGTACGAAGGCACGCGATTCTGAACGTCAACGGAAACGACGAACTTAAAACTAATGGGAACTTCAGTCGACCCCATGGCTGCCTTCGCATACTACTCAGGGTTCCCCTACGGGAAGACGGTGTAATTTTTGTCGCGTGCTGATAGCCGAGTATAACTTTGCATTATCCGTCGTACTTCTTTCGTAGAATGTTCGTGAAATTCAGGTCACATTGGCTTACCCAGGGTAGTGATCAATATCCGATGTATTGGCAAGCGTAACTGAGTGCTGTCAGGTATTGGCGGTGAGCGCGAACACTGGCGGCGCTGCGAACGGCGCGAATTTGACGTCAGCTTAGGGATTCCCGCGCTTTTCGTCTGCTCCGCTCCGGGCGAATGCGCCGGCACTCTCCCCCTATGCTTGCATCGTCAACGCCAGCATACGTTAAAGGGGCACTGACACAAAAATTTAGCATCTTGTTTTTTTCGTTGCGATAAGTAGCTAGTGACGTACTTATAACATGTAGAAACCTCATTTGCTTCAGCGTGCGACGGTTGTTTAATTAGAGGGATTTTAAATGCGGCCAGTCGCAGTTTCGGTTTCAGCGAGTGCCGCGAAACGATGGATTTTGTGGATTTTGTGGGAACAAAGCTGGACCACGTGACCGTCGGAGGGATATCACAGAGCAGAGCCGCCGTAGCACTGTCGAATCCGCATCGACCCGCACTTTCTGCGAATGCCCCCACGTACTGATCTCGTGAGGCGCTTAATTAAAAAGCGACCGTGGATGTGACGTAGGCGCTGCGAGTGCAAATGCTACCGCGGCTAAAGAACGACGCGCGACGCTCGAGACGGTGGGTGGCAACACGCGCGCTGGGAGCAGCCGGCCGGTCTGCCTACAGGTCCGCCTACAGATGTGTTCGGCTCAGCACTGCGGCGGATATTCGAGTGCCGCTCTCGTAAGCGGTGCAGATGACAATTTTTAATGCAACCCGCCATCGCATCATTAACTCCTTTTCTCATGTAAGCCACCATGGTCGGGACTTGGGGACAATTTCGTGGCAGCGGTAACAAGCTATCACTCGAGCTACCTGCGCCGGCCTGGGCCACTTCGCGGCCGTGGCCGCCGCCTGCACAGCGACCGTGCGGCTAGCTCAGTGGGCTTTTCGTGCCTCCGGCGCGTTTTCGCATCCAATGGTAATAAACAGTAATAGAAACAGAGTGCCAGGAATCGCTGTAGAACTTTGGTCGCGGCCAGCTGCCCGATTAGCTGACGAAATCACGGCGCCTCCGCCGCCAACGATCGGGTCGTTCGTTCTCGAGAGCAGAAGCTCCGCCCTCCGGCCCTCCGATTGGAGCGGCGAGCCGGGCGAGTCCGCGTAAAACGCCGGTAGTGCGGAAGCGGCAAACACAAACTCGCGACGTGTTTGGATGTTGTTTATTTACAATTGCGCGTGGTCCTCTGCTGGCTGCTAGGTTGCGTTTCGCACACTTCAAAATTGATTTTAAATATGTTCTAGGCTGTATTCGCCGCTGATATTTTGCAGATGATGTATATGTGTTCCCACCAATCTATCTCCAACGTTATCTCCCCTTCAAAATTTTGTGTCAGTGCCCCTTTAAACGTGCCGCTTTCAGTATTTTGGGGCGTTTTAGTTCGGTTGAGTGGTATATTCGGCTGAGCGGAAGTACTGAAGATTTTTGTTGTGCCCGTGAAAGCCGCAATGGTGAATTATTGTCAGTACCGCAGTGCGCTTCGACTTGCAAGGAGAAAGGCGTCAGTTTTCACAGGTATCCCAACGATGTAAAACTAAAGAAAGTGTGGATGATCCGGTTAAGGATGGGGAAGCCAGCCGCGCCGTACTATGCTGTGTGCAGCAAGCATTTTGCCGACGAGGACTTCTACTACCCAGCTTACGCCAAGCTTCTAGGTAAGTGGAGATGATGGTTTCAGACGTCGTTGTTGGCGCGCGCTTTCGCGCGCGCCAACAAGGTCAGTGACAATAAGCTTATATACTGAGCGCTCGACTTCCAGGTTACCGGTTCAGACGCCTGCGGCCAGGCGCCGTGCCGTCGCGAAATCTGCCAGTTCGTACGTGGGATAGGCCAAAGCCGTGCCGGCCAGCGAACCGCCTAGCAGGTATTCGCCGTGCATGCTCGTAGCACATACGCTATCGATTATAATGCATGCCTGACTCTGCGATCAAAACATTGTTCATTACTGCATAAACGAGCTTGTAATGTACTCCCGAGTATGCATTTAAATGTTTTGTGTGTCAACACAACGGAACAATGCCTGGAGCTGATGAACTGGTCATTCGTGTGCTAGATTATGTAAATGAGGGAGTTCCAAGGATGCATGGGCGTCTGAAGGATTTTTGTGCTGAGGAGGGCGGGGGGCAAACCAATTTTACTGTGGGAGGAGAGGGCGAGGGGAAATGGTAATTGTTCTGTTTTTTTTTTGGGAGGGGGGGGGGGGGCAAGTGCCCCTTTTAACTTTCATTTGCCATTTATGATTGTTTTAAAATTGACTTACCCACACACAGCTGTTTTCACATAGGGAGAAATTAGCATGCTCAGTCTACTCACAGACCATTAATTGTGTGCAGCCAATAAAGCCGCGGAGCCTGGTTCGTCCTCCTCCTCCTCCCCCCCAGGAAAGTACACCTGGCGTGCTGACAGCCACGGAGCAGAGCTGTACGTGTTTTGAATACGAAAACCTTCCTAGTGGGACCGATGGCGACCGAAAAGCTCCCATAAAAAATACAAAAAGGGCCTAGGGCCTTCATATTTTGATATAAGGTAGCTTAAATTGCTCCTGGAAAAATGTCTTCCCAGCATTGCGTTACTGTTTAGAGGTGAAGCCGACTTTCAAGGTACCGATGTAAGCTTGGTCTTTGTAAGCTGGCTTTACCACCTTGCCTGTTCTGCAGTGAAGCATGACTATCTACGGAGGGGCTACGATTACAAAAAACAGCTCTTAACTCTTGCGTTATCAAAATATCTCGACAAAAATTACATTACAATTATCCGCTAAGAGGACTCTAAATGCGTGAAACCGGGATTCTATTGTGTTAAAGGGGTCAGGTAAAAATCGCGAGAAAGTGACGGTTCTGGATAAGAAAATACATGCACCCATCATGAAGGAGGGCAATAATACACCTTTATCTCATAAATCACGTATTGGTATATATTTAGGTAGTTTGTAGATGCGTTTACTTAGTGCGCAAAAAATCTTCGCTTTCGCGCTTTCCTCATCTTTCTTTAGGAGGGGACGGTACATTTTTCATTAGTCATTGGGGGTTTGAGATTCTTGCAGTATTACTACTGATGCAGTCTGCATGCAGAAAACGGGTAACAGGTACCCCCAAGCTCATTCATATTCAGTGCATCTTATTAGTATAACCCACATCAATTGTATAGGTTTATTAAGGGCACATCTTGAGCATTGCATAATAATTTTGTGTTATAACCCCTAACTCTAATATGCATAAAATTCCTGCTCTCCCCCAAACAGCCTCAACGACAAATGATTTTCACAGTCTTTGTATCAGTGATGTCGTCAGTGGTATGGAGGACGAACAAGCTTCAACACACGGTAAGCTACTTTTATTGTGCGGCCTGTCATGCAATTGGCAGGACTAGTTTTTCTATTTTCTTTAGGTCCACCAGAAAGTCAAACCTCCGTCAAGGATGCAGCACTACAGGTCAACACCCTAGACCTGTTTCCCACTGGCAAAAATCAGACCATCAGCATTAGCAAAATTCGAAACCAAAGAGACCTCACCATAATTTCGGGAATAAGTTGCTTTGAATTGTTCTACAACATTACAGAGTTGTACACCGACATGCGGCTAGCAAAAACTAAACGAAGTTTTTGCATTAACAATGACGATGCAGTGCTTCTTTGCTTTGTGAAGTTGTACCACAACATATCGTTCTGCCTACTCGGTGTGCTGTTTGGTGTGCACAGAACCACCGCATCAAAGATCTTTAAAGAATCCATTGTGGTACTTTCTGGCATCCTCAAACATGCCGTGTTCTCACCAACAAAAGATGCAATCACAGCCAACATGACTGTGTATTTCAAGGACCATGCTGAAACTCGAGTTGTGCTCGACTGCACTGAGATAAACATTGAAAAAGCCAAAGACTTAAAGTCTAGGCTTCTGACATACAGCCACTACAAGAAGACATATACGGCTAAAGTGCTGGTAGGGGAGACCCCTGGGGGCCTCATAAGTTATGTGAGCCCTGCCTATGGTGGAAAAGCGAGTGACTCGTACATTGTGAAACACACTGGAATGCTTGACCTGTGTGAGCCACACAAGGACGCAGTAATGGTCGATAAAGGTTTTCTGATTCAAGAACTATGCGATGAGAAGCACCTTAAACTGATTAGGCCTCCATTCCTCAAAGAACCACAACTAAGCACTGCAGATGCGGTAGCAAACCAATCAATCGCCAGAGCCAGGGTGCACGTTGAACGCGCAATCCAGAGAATGAAGGCCTTTAAAATTCTTCAGAGCCGCTTCGACTTGGATATGCTGCCGTATATCGACTCCATAATTACCGTTATTGTTGGTGTGACCAACCTCTCCAAGCCACTGTTTAGCGATAAGCGCTTCTTGTTCAGCAACAGTGATGCTGAGTAGCTTGCCATGTTCTCTACCGCAATGTTAATGCACTTTGTAGCACTTCTGTTTGCTTCATGTTGTTACAAAAATGGAATAAAATATCGGGTTCAAAAGAAATTCAAGTTTTATTGTTCTTTTTCCAGCATTACATTCGTGAATGACGAAATTCAGTGAAGCATGTTACATGCTCAGAAAAAAAAGACAATTTGTGATAGGCAATTGGTCACAAAAGCACAGGAGAACAGGTAATACTGTGACGACATTACACTCTTGAACGACTAAACTTAGGCATATCACATCTTCATAGAAAAAAAAACGGTATATCTCAGGCAATGGGTCACAAAAGGCACTAGAAGAACAGGTATTGGTGTGACCCATAAATCATGAACCCCATTCTTGTAGGCAACATTTTTTATACCACAGGTGATTGTTTCTCTCTACAGTTTTATCAAATGTTTCTTGAAATAAAAATACGTTAGTACCGGGGAAGCTTGACAAGAGAATGCTGGGCTTTTATAAAAATGCAACATTAAAACACTGACATAAGCGTATGCAAGCTAAGTGATTTTGCTTTGGTTCCTTGCTGACTGCGGCCTTACAGAATTGCCATGTAGCCAAATGCGGCAAAACATGAAACTGTCTGAAGTGCCACAGAAGTATGATGTCGGTACTTGGCATGATTTTTATGTACCTCGTGACCATGAAAATCGAAAAATAAAGGTATTAAGGCCCTAGCTTAAACGGCCAGCATGTGAGAGAATAGAGCATGGCCTGCACATCTGCATCTATGCGGCAGGCATGAATCAGCACACTATTGTTAATACCCATTCTACCTTTGGGCAAAGTCTTTGTCCACAAAATGGCATTTAAGTTAAATAAGTAAGGACACAAAAGTAAATTCCACCAGGTATTCTTTGAATACATGGATACGATAAGAAATTTCAAAAACATTTTAGCTTGTTTTTAAAACAAACATTGTTTCAGGTACACAGACATATCTGAAAGGCTTCAATGCAAAATACAGCTGGACATTACAGGTAGATAAAAATTTTTGCATGGGTTGCACAATCATGCACATAGCCCACTTATGCAGCACTTTGAACAATGTGTGGCAAAACATAGTGCAGAAAGAAGAATGTCGCCCTTTCAACGACACTATCAAAGTACTCCTCAGAAAACGAGACGTTCAGGGTAATGGTTTGCATGTCATTAACATACACAAAGACATCAGCTTTGGCAAGCCCTGTGATCCCCATTTGCACTTGTACTTGGGAGAAGTAACGACTTTTTTTCTTGAGCTGCATGGGATCACTGCCATGGCAGACCTCTGACCGCACAAACTGCTCCAAGCTTTTTGGGCATTTCACTTCAATAAGCCTTGCAGGGCAGCATGCACAACTGACAACACCATCAGGACTAGCACCAAGAAATGGCCTGTGCTGCAGAACACACAGGCCATGGTCATGAATCTGGAGGTTGTTGTGCTTTTTGTTTTGTGAAAGATATGCTGATTTAGCAGCTCCTTCTAGCTTCCCACCTCTTCGCATATCAGCTGTTGTTACCTTGCTTTCTCTCATTACAAGCTTGAGGAGTGCTCGAACATCATGTGGCCCCATTTTTGTTTGGATTGTATCAACCCTTGTGTAGACGTTATGTACAACTGATGCTGTAATCATGCCGACGCGGTGCTCGAACCAGCATTTGTTTTGGCTTTGTCCTGCAGTGATGCGCTCAATTGCTTGAATATCGTCAGTGCTGTACTGTTCACAAAGACTTTCAAATACTTGTTGTGGTGACAACTGGTTGCCAGCTTGTTCTGCCAATTTCAAGATGTCACAGATGGCACCTTTGAGCGTTTTCGGTGGTCTCATCTCAGTTCTCTGCTCCTGGGCTGGTGGGCTGGGCACACCTGCATCAGTGAAGGGAAAAAGGAATCACCATTATAAAGAAGGAAGCCCATTTTTCAGATGCAAAGCAGCTCTTGCTCTTGGCTCCATCGTCCGTCGTCCGTCCATCCACCGGCCCAGGAAGACACCGGCAACACTTTTGCTCAAGCATCTCATGGTCGGGGCTGAAGCGTGCACGTCTCGTGCCGGCCCAGGCTCCCTTGTTGTGGCGCCGTCCACACCCCCCACTGCGCATGCTCGGCTCATCTCGGGCCAGCCCAGGAAGACACCGGTAACACTGTCGCTCCAGGAGCCATTAACGGGTAACGCACCACCGGGCGTTTAGCAAGCCGAGCATGCGCAGTGGGGGTGTGGACGGCGCAACAACGACAAGGGAGGGACATAGCCCCGTCGCATCTAACAAAATCACACCATCTTCCCATAGGGGAACCCTGAGTAGTACGCGAAACAGCCATGGGCTCAACGCAATTTCCCATTTCGTACTTCTGGTAAGAGAAAAGTGTGGTAGTTACCATGGAAACCAAACTGTAAATATAACGGTAGCTACGTACCTCAACCTAACGGAAACGGTGAACGGAAAACTAATGGGCACTTGAATCGACCCCATGGCTGCTTTGCATACTACTCGGGGTCCCCCTACGGAAAGATGGTGTAATTTTTTTAAAACCTAATTTTGATTTGCATATGTAAATAACTTATTAATATGAAGATGAACATGTACATTTGTACAAGTCAATATTTCATTGCTGGTTAGCTAGGAGAATGACTGATGAGAAAAACAGCTGTTGAGCACTGTCGGAGCATGCTTTTTCATTGATTAACTTACTCTTTATCCTATAAATTTACAGTTGCCTTGTGACATTGCAAACATTGTAGAGAACAAGATACACTTCAGAAAATTTGGCAGGTTTAGACCCCGTACAAATTTAACAAATAGAATTAAAGGCGCAAATAATTTTTGAAGATAAGGAAATTTGAAGACTAAAATCCCTCGTGATAGAGAAGAGAAGGATAGCGAAAATATTGACAGATTTAACGTAAATGACCAGGAAATAAACAAAAGAGGAGAAATTCATTACGTTAAGCTGTTAAAAGAGATTGGCAAGGAGGAGCAGTTCCACTAAAAAAAACATTAAGAGGCATCGCTCACCACATGTACTATCATGATACATTGAAATTCGGACAACGGAGCGCATGGCTTTCAGTACATGCAGCGCATCCTGGCGACGGGACGCATATGCGCAGCAGGAAAAAGTTATAAGAGTTTGTGACCAACCTTGGTACGCAAAGACTGTCTTTCAATAGTCTGTTGGGCGCTCGTAAAAATAAAGTAATACAGCTGTGCGCCGTTTTCACTCAGCACAGCGACGAAGTTACATAAAGCTTGCTTGAGTGGGCAACAAATGCGGCGTGAAGGGCAACCAAAGTGATTACACGCCAAACGATGGTCTGTCCATATTAAGGTTAGGCACAAACTCTCTTAACTTGTTCGTACTGCACATACTCAGCTGGTCACTCACATGCGTGACATGTACTGCAAGCCATGCGTTCTGTTGTTTGTATTTCAATGTATCATGATAGTACACTGTTCAAACTGTAGGCACAGCAAATCATTCAGAGTTTTTGTTTTAATCAAAGCTATCACATCACTGGATGTAACAGTATGTGATATAAAAACCCAGGCAGTGATTGAAGTGATGAAAACAGCACGACATACAAAACACAAAAAAGGAGAGAGAAACATTTGCACTGACTAACCACACGTAGACAGCGTAAGTGTGTCTCTCCTTTCTTGTGTCCCATCTCATGCTGTTTTCATTGCTTTGATCGTGCACCAGCCAGGCAAAGTTTAAACACTTTCTAGGCAGTGAGCTTAATAGCAGAAAAATGTTTTATTTCAGTTGAGAAATAGCAGCAGACTGTTTGAAAAAAGCTATAATAGCCAAAAAACCTAGACCTATTTATTAGAAATGGCTAACCCTACAAACAACTGGTTAATGCTGCAAAATTGGATAATTGTTCAAATAGTTATGTCCGTACTAAATTTGTTTAGGAAATTGACAGCAGTGGACGTGTTCACGTTACTAACCCTACATCACAATCGCCGCTTATGTGTACAGCCATGATAAAACAAATTAAAAAGCGAATAAAAGTAGTACTAGTACTCATAATGTATTTAAGGTCCCATAAACAGCAATACTCAGACTAGTCTTCCTGAAGACATGCTTTTTATACAGATCAGTCCATGCGTTAATTTCTACGTCATTTTTGCAAAAAAAAAATCAACACAATTACACCAGTTCAAGTCGAACTACCTTTGATTAAATTTTCTGGTGAAAAATATAATTCAGTGACTGAGAACACTACTTTTATAGGAATGTAGCCATTGCTGAGCAATTTCTGCGCGACCCAGCATGTCGCGCTCTAGTGCACACAGCATGTAGTGCTCATACTAGTAATGCTCCTTGTAGCAGATATTTTTCACCAGAAATTAAAATAACAAAAATTAACTGGCTCTAGGAATGTGTAAGCACCTGCTGTAGCTTAATAAGCTCACAACACGGCGTTTCTCAAATGCTCATCGCACACCGTGCTTGGTGTTCTTACCATTCCAATAATTACGTTTGCTTGCTTTAGTATCGGCGGCATCAACTGCCTGTCGCACGTTTTGTTGTCCACCACTGCCAGCATTCTGTCGCCACCCCATTCCCATTTTTATCGGTTTTGCCACCTACCTGGCCCTACACCTGCAACAAACTATTTTGCAATGCACACAAGTTACGATGGGCTGTGTCGAGAAGCGGCATGACAGGCTCATCGGGCAGAGTGGAGCAACTTGACGTCCAATAGTGAGCGCAGTGCAACAGCAGCTAATGCAGCCACTAGCTTGGCGCTTTGTTAAGATATAGCCCCCTGCACATGTTCTCAGTGGTTCTGTCACTGTGTGTCCATAAATCGACAGCGCGAAGTTTTGCCGGCCACCCCACCTGTTGCTAAGGCAATAAATGAGCAAACTTTCCTGCTAGTCTATATTTTCATGAATATTTTCATTTTAGCTATGGCATACTTACATCTTGTCATATATTCAACGTGCATCTTCGCAGGGCAGTCGTATGGAAGGCCACGAAGAAGCCTTTCTAAGATGTTACCAATGACTGGAGCAGGTTCCTCGATCTTGATCTGCATAAATTTGTTTTATTTAGTATGGCATGTAATATAAGAAACTTCCGTAACCTTTAACCCCTAAACTTCTTGGCATGGCATAAATTGCGAGGACTGAGTTATATTTTTTAAAAACAGTGTTTGATGATATGTAATATGTGTAGAAGTCGTAAGGCACCCACAGCCGTCGGCTTGTAAAATGTAGACAGCTTGTTTTAAGGTGTCTATGGGCCCCACCGGCATCACGTTTGTTGTTAAATTTGAAGCATGAACAGAAATAGCAATCGAACTGCCGGATTAACCTGAGAATTAGGGACAGTTGCATTGTGGCTGAACAGTGTTGTGGCAGGAACATCACAACCCAACAGAGTTCCTTTGGAGTTAGAAGTGTCGTACAGCAGAGCTCTGTGACAGGAAGAGTAGCAGTATGCCTTAGTGTTAGCGGCTCAGCCAGCCTGTTTTCTGATGAGGTTTCCTGGCGAGGGTATGTTGGGCATCGAAGTATGAATAAGTTTTATCAATGAGCTTTAATTTGTTACTTTAGGCGTACATTTAAACACTCTCTGTTTTTTAACTCATTATTAAGGTATAAAATAGGTCTAAGCAGTATAAATTACTTTTCCGTGGTTAGCTGTCATCTCCTTTTTTGCCCGTGAATAGTTCTTGTTCGTCACGTTATTTCTTGTTTTAAACCCTGCACACCATTGGTTCCCAAATATTTTGTGTACCTATATGCAAAGAAATTTTAGCATTCTATAAATAAAGTAGTAGAATACTGGTGACCATACACTTTTAAATGTGGTACATCTGGCAATGTTTAGCACACTTGATTGCCTCCCCCCTCTTAAAATATTTTTTGCGCGCCAAGTAAACAATGGTAGATAGTCAATATTTGGAACGTTAGTTCAAAGCACACTGTTTGTATATTCATTACGTTCATGATTATAGCAGTCAACAATGGAAGCTGCATTTCTGTACGACCTGATAGGTATGAATTTGTACGGGCTATCACTGATCTTCACTGAACATCAATGTCGCCACGCATGTGACTACGCTGTGTCAGCAAGACCACGGATTGTGGAAAATTTCGCAGTGCAGCTACATCAGCTCTCATTGGTGGCATATTTGAGGTGTGCGGGGCCACTTTGCACTCTTTAAATGCTAGTGATAGCAAGTCATTTTGCTGTATGGGTCTATCTGCAAAGCCAGTTGTGACGAAACTCCACGGCAGTGCATGCTTGGCTATACTGAATCCTCCGGCTGTAATACATTTCTCCACTGAAATGCATCTAGTCATGCGACTGCCCGGCAGACATTTACCGTAACAAGTCCTCAGCTGCAATGTATGATGCTCCTTAGCGCATAGTGGTTATGTGACTATCCCCCACAAGGACAAAAAACGCCAGGGTTTAGTTCTAAACTGCTTGGATGAACGTGCATCCCCTTTCGATCCCTAGGTGTTTGGTCATACTGCCCTTAAAAAGAGGCACGTTGAAAATAGCTCTTATTAATTTTCACATGAGCCTTTCCAGCGACCACTTTGAGATTTTTTGTAACAATTTTTCACTGTGCACATGTTGGGGGCGAGTTCATGGAATTATGAAAAGCACCATAACAGCACAACAAAAGATACCACACAGTGATTTGCGTGTATTATACCAAGATCTTGTAGGCTATCGATGCTGCTACAATATCAAAGCCATTTAAGACAATCCTTGAAGCATATATCAATTTTAAGTTGACCCTTCGGTTTATATATACTTCTGGTGTAACATGAACCTGAAATTCATATAACCGTAATTTCTTCAGATGAGTCGCTACAATTTGTCGTAGCAAAAAGTACAGCTGTGAAGATAGAACTCAGCAAAACACAACTGCAAGTAGTTTTCTGCTACAACCACACATATGAACCAAATACTGGCACTTGCTTATAGACTAATCCAATAAGCATATTGGTGGACAACACATTGAGTAAAAAAAACCAGATCATAGTTCTAACTGTACGGGAAATACTTCTGTAGGTCATTCATTCAATTCTTGCCTTTGTGATGCAAGGCAGGTCCACAATTCTTCTCAGGTTCGTACTCTGCTTTGAGGCGGTCTTTGTGCATTCTGCCCCACTGCTGTGGCTTGTCGGTCAGTGAGAGCTGCTCCAAGGACTTCTCTTCTTTAACGTGGACTAGTGTAGTCCACTATATGCTTGCATTTGTAGTTTCCTGCAGCATAAAGAGAATGCAGTCCCAAAATGTAAAATGTCCAGGTACATATTATTTCACCCCACTGAGACAACGTGTCAAGCTATTTGCAATGCCAACATTTGTTCTTCAAAATTACGATGAAAGAGAGCTTGGGCATAGAAATGAAGTGAAGACGCAATAAAAATCATCGGTGCAGGTATGAAAACAAATCAAACACCATATTTTTAAGTCATGCAACCACTTCTTGGGTACACATAATTAAAAACCCTAAGCATAGTCATTCGCTAGCTTATCCGAATTCTGCTGAGGGCCGCATGACGTGGCTGTAAACACGAAAATTTAACAAGTATTGGCTATCTTGCGGCTTCACAATCTTGAAAACCAGCTGTGAATATTGTGTCTCAGTGCGTTTTATCGCAAACAAAAACAGCAACCAGGCAGTTGCAGTACCGGCATGCACGTACAAACAGGTCTGAGAATGCGTACACTGTTTATTACACAACGCACATCAACACAGATGCCACCGTACATGCAAGTCGTGTGTTTATGAGTAGCTTTTACTTCTTCTTTCTCCAGCATGTACCCACAGAACAATTCAGAGCGCATCTCACCCTGCTTTACAGGTTCAGTGAGATTGCACAACTTGTTTTTGCTCTATTTCAATTGTGACTTTGTGAGGTGGGCTGCTGAGACCACTAGACTGAAGGACGAAGGCTGCAATGCTATTCGGCCACCGCGAATTTCCTCCACCACACATTCCACAACGTCTCCCGCATCATAAACTACTTCGCCTTCTTGAAGGCACCTCGATGTGTCGCAAGGCTGGTCGATGTACTTCAATAGGCTCGACAATGGCAGGGTGACTGAAAAGCACAAGAAAACAATTTGCAGAATACATCAAGTAAGAATTCATAGATAGCGTGTAAGCATTATTTCCAGCTGCTCATCTCAGTCACAGAACAGTCATATGCCAGCTAGGTCATACGTATTACAGAATAGTCTTAGGTCATATTCAGGCGTGGTAATAACTTAGTCATGAGACGGTAATTACAAGCAAAAAGTCATACAGCAAAAGTCATACTAAAAATAGTTATAAAAGCCCATAGGCTTTTGAACTTGTATATGTATATCTAAGAGTTTGTGTATGCACAAAAGCTTCCTTAAAGGTCGGCTTCTTATACACACAAGTGCATTGCTATGGGGTATGTCACTCCGGGGCAAGAAACAGTGGTCTTACTTTAAAATATACCAGCCCTGGCGGCCTTTTAATAAATATCAGACGTGATCGCACGCATGCATACCTATTAACTCGTCACGTCAGGCGTTACACAAGGCATAGACGAATAGACACGTTTCTGGGGTAAGTATCACAAAGGTATTAACAAGATGACGCGATGTTTGGCGAGGGCCGCAACGTACGACAGCAGTAATGTCGGCGTACTGTCCCAACACCACCTTGAAAACGTGGCTTGGACTGCCCTGGAGCACCTTCGTCGCTGACCGGCCGGCCAGAACCCAACGATGCGACATGAGTCAGCGGCGAACAAACCCCAGCGGCTGTCCGGCCTAGTCGCTGCGATACATAGCGCATCGTTGATAAAAATAACTTCACGTGGCTCATTTCTGCAGGAATGTATCGCATAAAAACTGCGCGCGCGACGAGTCTCCCTCTGTTTCCTTACCTGCGATGCGGTCGCTGGGGTCCGTGTCGTCGCTAGCGGCAGCCATAGCGCTCCGCCGGGTTCTTCTTGCCGTCGTGATTTGCGTAAGCGCGGCTCGGCGAAGTTAGCCTGGTGGTCTTTGCGTACCTACCAAGTCGTACACAAACGCACGTTGAACGCTTAGAAATGAAACCCGTGCGTTCAAGTAGGAGGAATGCTTACAATGAGCGGCGGCAACCAACTCCAAGTTACCAGAGCCAGCAGCACGCAGCCGCGCCAGGAGCAGACGACGTACGAGACTGTCCCTAAGCTGACGTCATTTATAGGGGGCGCCACTCAAACATCTCACCGCCAATAGGTGCTCTGCTAGATTATGTAAACACACACACACACACGCACACGCACACACACACACGCACACGCACACGCACACGCACACGCACACGCACACGCACACGCACACGCACACGCACACACACACACACACGCACGCACACACACGCACACGCACACACACACACGCACACGCACACGCACACGCACACGCACACACGCACACACACACACACGCACGCACACACACACACACACACACACACACACACACACACACACACACACACACACACACACACACACACACACACACACACAAAACCGATTTACATCGTAGTTTATAGCCGTAGCATGATCATCTGAGAAAACGCTGCTTATGGAGACACTGGTAGTAAATTGCAGGGTGGTGGAATTACGATCAGCTCCATGCATATGCCGATCAGCATATGCATATGTCTGATCAGCGACGTACACCTGCCGCTCATACAGACCGAATGTACCGCACTGAGATCGCGTCATAAACGTTTACACTCTCGTAAGTACACCACATTTGCGAACAGAGTGACTATTCAACATTAATGTGTTTTGAACGCATGCAAACTGTAAATCCCAGTGAACATGCCGGATCAAAAGTAGCGGCGACAGTGGGGAGCGGGCCAGAGCCTCCCGCGGCTGCTTTCGAAACGGGCCGCTCGGGGGATTTCAGTGGTGCCCTTACAGCGCCCCTACAGGCAGCGCTCGGGGCGCTGCCTGCAGAGTAAAATGTACTAAAATACTGTAGAGGCTAAGTATGACAATATGACACGGGCCAGTATAAAACCCGACACCCAAATGGCAGGAGGAGTGTAATGGGTGTTTGGGCGACTTTTGCGGCAAGTGCAAGTTGTTTGACACTACGGCACGAGTCAACATATTCCACCGTGGGATCTCCCATCACTTCTGCAAGCGCAAAAGGAATCCCCAGCGCACTCATACTTTCCGCCCCGTTAACGTTCGCCTCGCGTTGCCCCCACGTTCGTTAGCGGGAAGCACATACGTGCGTTTTATAGAGAAGCTGCTAGCCTTTCGTTTGTCGGGACCTTTCGTGTCCTTGTTGTAAGCAGAAAACCCCAGACGAACAATTTAAGGCAAACGGCGTGTGTTTCTTTGCAATCAGGCGTACAGCACAGAGCTCCGTATTCGTTAAATAAAACCGCCACAAAACAAGCATCGATAGCGCATGATGGATGATAAGGCACCTGCGAACAATGGGAACCTCCTCCCCCCCTTCATGTGTTCCTGGTAAAGATTAATTTGCAGCTCCTCTCGAAAAGGGAGATCGACGTCATTCGAAGCCTTCGCGTGAAGTGCGACTTGCAACTAATTTCAGTGCGTTCCAAAACGGCCATGGTTAGACCACGTAAAGCAAAGACTCCCGAAGAGCAGCGGGAATACAATGAGCCACGAAGGGAGCAAAATCGTCTTGCGCAATAGCGTTGTAGGTAAAACCCAACACCTGTCGCCCAAGACACCGAGCGCATGCGTCAGGCTAGGCAGGAACCAGCAGATCTCTCCCAAAACGCCGAGCGCACGCGTCAGGCATCAACATGTTAGGTGGTTTACAACAGCTTGGCTGGAAGTCCATTTTAGCACGGTGAGATGGAGGACATTTTTAACACGAAAGTGTTTTATGCCCGGGTACACCAAGACCTGACCGGCGTCATATCCGCCACGGAAATGACGTTTCAAGAAAAAGTTCCAATGACGCGGCTGCGCCCGGATTCGAGCCACGAACTCTGTCCCCGCAACGGGAGGTACACAGCATTTTACCCAGGGATAGGATAGTAGTAACTTTATTAAATTCCCTCAACCGGCGGTTTAAAGCGTCGTGACGTTGGCCAAGCGTCGACCCGGAGCACTCTGCCCACTGCGCTACGAATTCAAGCACAACTAGGCTTCGATCTTTCCCACTACTTTCTTCATTCAGATGCCGTCTATAGTTGCTGCCGTCTAGGAGAAGTGAAGCGAAGTAGTTCATCATGACACTAATGAGCGCCGGCAGTTGGCGCC
Organism: Haemaphysalis longicornis; assembly: GCA_013339765.2. Taxonomy (NCBI): domain Eukaryota; kingdom Metazoa; phylum Arthropoda; class Arachnida; order Ixodida; family Ixodidae; genus Haemaphysalis; species Haemaphysalis longicornis. Next base: position 85,667,923 of record CM023449.1, on the reverse strand, counting down.
TCGATGCCAGCGTCTTCGTGTACGCGGGACGCGGGTGAATTGAGGCACCCTCCGCCACCTACTGCTTTCGGTTCGGTTTCGGTTCAGTTTCATTCGCACGGTTTTCAAGGGGCTGTGATTTCAGTCGGATTTACGGAATGTTCCGGCGCGTGCAATCCAGTGTCCAACGTTCTTGCGTCTAACGGTGCCATAGCGATGTAATATAAATAGCGATGTGCATGTTCATTTGGATGCACAATAAATGCTCCTGTGAAGGTCCATTTCACTTTCGTGTTTTACCGATTCCTATGAAAGAGGGATAAATCACATTTCTTGCTCTATGACACTGCACAGAATTGCAGAGGCTTCCCACTTGTTTTAATGCGGGGACGCGAGGACCCTTACATGTACATGTACATGCGGCGCAGGATGAAAAAAAAAAAAGCTCTAAATGGGCGATAGCACTAATGACGTGTGCGCAAAAGGGCGCGGTATTATGCTTGAGCATTCCTTGGCGAGTAGCCTTCCGAAAAGTTACGCCTCATATTTGCAAAATTAATCCCTAATTGGTGACACTGAAAAATTTATTGGTTATATTAATGCGAATGTCGGTGATTGATACTCTTAAAATCGATAAAAAAGAATTGAATTTAAACTTACAACAGACCAAATTTTGTCGTTCAGGCAGCGAAAAACGGAAAACGGCTTACACAAAGCAGAAGCAATGCATTTGCGTGTACCAGTGAAGCCGAAGACGCACACACACGCATATTTGCACACAGATGTTTGACTAGAATGTGGCTTGCATGCAGAGCTATACAGATGATGTATGTGCACCCGAACCAACGTGTCCTATGGTTAGGAATAAACAGTCTTTATTTAACCTCCCCGAAAGTGGGTCCCGCTGTCTTTATGCTGGTCAATTAAATTAATTAAAAAAGAATTGTTTATTCACGCTGGTCTTCATGTCCGTGCCTCCATGTGGGCGTAGTTCTTCTTCGTGGTCTTTCTTCACGGGCTTCAAGTGGCGCAAGTTGTTCTTGAGGATGTTGAGGATCTCCTGGTGCTTCTCTTCCATCAGGTTGCTGTACGGATAATGAACGTAGTCGTGTACGCTGGGCCGGAAATGACGCAGGCGGCTATTGCCGACCGACCCTCGTTCATGCTCGTCGTTTTATACCACTGCTCCGTGCTTGGGTCGTGACGTTCAACACGGTAGTCGCGCTCTCGCCCTGGCAGCCGCAACAGGTAAACACGGGGTTTTCGATGACAGTGGCAGCAAAGTTGCCCCTTGAAGTGTTCATGTTTGGTAGCAGGGTCCACGTGTTTGTCTTTCGGCTGTACTTCTAGGCAGAAAAGAGTTTGTAGTGGCCGCTGAAGCCCCCTATTGCGTAGGTGTTGTCCCGGAGCCTGATGCAGGTAAGTCCACCCAACCTGTAGCGCATGCTCGTGATGGCCTCCCACTCGTCAAACTGCGGGTCGTAGCGCTCAGAAGAGCCGAGGCATTCGCTGCCGCTGAAGCCGCCCGTCAAGTACACGTCGCCGTTGCGCGCCGTGGCGCAGGCGTCACAGCGTTGTTGGTTTATGGACGCGATCACCGTCCACTGGCTGTTGCGGTAGTCGAAATTTTCGGCGGAGCTCTGCCACTCACGCCCGTCGTAGCCTCCCACGGCATAAATGATGTTACTGAGCAGAGCGACACTGACATAGCCCCTTTTGACGCGCATGGGAGTTACTGAGCGCCACGTCTTCGTGTGCGGGTTAAAGCAGCGCGCACCGCGGAAGTAGTCATCGCCATTGAAACCTCCGAGCACATAGCTATGGGAGCCCATGGCCGTACATTTGTGGTAGGCTCGGGGCTCTGCAGTGTGCACGCCTTCAACCTTTACCCACCGGTCGGCCTTGCTGTCGTAGCTCTCAATGCAGGTAGTCGGCCCTCCGTTCATCGAGTCGCCGATGACGAACATCGGCTCGTGCGGGGTCGCGCCAACGCTGGCGTCCGAACCTCGTCAATGCGGGCGACAACACTCAGGCCGTACAGAAAGCGCAGGCTGTCTGTTACGATGGGCTTGTAGCCCTCGCTTCGCACGACGTATCGGTGCATCTTTATCTTCTCGACGAAGAAGCCTGTGTCGACTAAGCCCGTGCGGACAGCATTGGGCAGCCGAGCAATATGTGCTGCTTTCGGTTCACCGGTTTGAACTCAACCCAGCGGAGCGCGGCCTTCCACACGCTCCCTTCCTCGGCCACGTTCACGTACTCGTCGGACAACAGCGACTCCACTTCGTCGATCTTCAGCTTGAAGAACTCTTCGCTGCGATTCAGAATCTCCGTGAAGTGTTGCATCAGTGACCTGTACGTCTTGTTTTCGAGGTCGAAGCAGTTGTAGCGGTTGGCGACTACGTGGATGCTGATGCAGTTTTCGAGAGACATGATGGAGTGCAGAAATTTGCATAAGTCTTTGATCAGGTCAGTAGCGCGGAGGTACCCAGTCACCTCCAAAACGCTCTCCACGTTCTCCGTGCCCACCCAAATAACGCGCTTGTACGCGAACTCAACGATGATGGCAAGCCTCGAAACACCGGACACCAACACTTTGGGCCGCTCGAAAATGTTGAAGCGTACGCCGAGTAGGATCCTGAGATACTCACTGCAACTGGCCATTACGACCCTGTGCAGGGGAATGAACCCCCTTGTGAGGTCTTGAGCATGCTGCAGGTTGTCGCTGAGCAGGTCGGAAGAGCGCATTTTCAACAGGGCCTCCGACGTCTCCCGGTCGAGCGCCATTTTCTCGCTACCTGCTGCTGAGTGCACTCATCCGAGCGTTGGGCCCATGGAATGCTCAAAATGTCTACCCGCCACAAAAAACCACCGTGTCGAGGTTGCATCAGATCGCGTATGTGAAAGAAGACAATGCTCTCTTTCGGCGGCACAAAATTACATACCGTACTTATCCGATTCTAACGCACACCTTTTTTCCGCAAGAATATGTCGAAAAATCGCATGCGCGTTAGAATCGGATACGAAACCGAAACTGCCGAAACAGCTGAAATTTCGTTCCAGCCATCGCCATCACCATCTCAAGATGGCGCCAAAGCTTTTAGCAACAGTTTTTCGGATCTAGGCACCTATGATTGGATTGGATTTGGATTGATTAAACTTTATTTAAGCCGGCAGAACGACGTTTTTACGCGCCGCGACGCGGGCCTCGGCGTCGTCCTGGTGGCTACTCATCCAAGACGTGAGCTCGCCGTTGCCGACTCGCGAGTCTCATGCCTTGCGAGCGCCCGCAGGACCTGCTGGACGGCCCAGTGTTGATTTTCGTAGGTGTAGCTCCTTGCGGCTTCTGCAAGCCGTGGTGGTATGGTTCTTGACCTCGCTTCCATTGGGCTCATGACACAGTTCCATAAGATGTGTTTCTGGTCTGCAGTCTCCCTGCAGCCGAGCTGGCACTTGGCAGTAGGGTATGCTTCCGGATACATTCGGTGCATCAGAGCCGGGGTGGGTAGGGACCCGGTTTGAAGCTATCTTAGTAGCACTGCCTCCGCCCGGCTCAACCCCGGGTCCGGAGGTGGGAAGGTCCTCCGAGACAGGCGGTAGGCTTTGGTTATTTCGCTATAGGCACCTAGGCTTTTCTTTCGGCGTTCACACAAATCGTCAAATTATTCCACTGGCGTGCTTGATAACAGCAATGGCAGCAGCGGCAACGAAGGGGCGCCGCTTCCGCGGCTTACGAGCGGATCCCACGCGTTCACAACTTGCGGTTGGCTGAAGCGTATGCCTCTGGAGAAGCTCGCGGGATGGGCATGCGAGGCGTGGGCCACGATCCCATCGAACATGGTTGAACGTTCGTTCAGAAGTGTGGCATCGCGAACGCGCTTGACGGCACCAATGACGAGATGTTGCGGTCAGCTTAAGGCGACAAGGAGCTCTCGGAGAGTGACGAGGAGTGAGATGAGTCAGATTACTTCGGGGAATAAATCGCCCGTCCCTCTCGCGTCCGATTTTCTTGCTCACAAAGTTCCTTGCTCGTTAAAAACGGAGGTGCCAGTTTTTTCCGTTTTTTGCCTGGAAAATCGGGTGCGCGTTAGAATCGGGGGCGCGTAAGAATCGCGTAACTACGGTAATTTCTTTCGGTAAGGCGGCCATTTCCCGGCCAATCCCCTTAAGTGGGTATGAGCCATTTCACTGGTACCACCACCACCACCACCCATTTGATAAAAATCCGCACTGGGCACACGACCGTAAAGCTTGCCTTTCAAAAATAACGCAAGTGCGGAGTTTTATCAAATGGGTGGTGGTGGTGGTGGTACCAGTGAAATGGCTCATACCCTCTCAGGGGGACTGGCCAGAAATTGGGTGCCTTACCGATAGAAATTACCTAATTTTGTGCCACCGAAAGTACGGCCCAAACTAATTTCTTGCCGACACGGCCTCCTTTCTCTTGCTCTGCTCCCGTGCTGTTCCTCTCCCGTCACTCGTTTCTCCCAAGATAACACGCTAGAGGTTTGCTCAAGTCAATTTAAATTTACCGCGTTCCGCTGCTCCAGGCCGGGTGCCTCGATGCCAGCGCTGCCGTACGACGGAGAGCCGCTTGAATCGAGGCGCCCTACTTCAACGTTTATAGAACCACGTTGCCCTTCTCCACGTACGTTCCGAGCGGAACGCGGAACCTATCTAGTAGAACACAACTGTTGCCGTTTGATTTCTTAAAATGCCGCCAGCAGCTTTAGTGGCGCGGTCGACAGCAGGCGACGGAGCTAATATTTTTTCTGCAGTGGATGTAGTATTTTATTTGCTATCGCAAAAAATCGAGAATTCATGAATGTTTTATAAATGAACACTGCAAATATTACTTATGTATTGATTTTCTGCCTCACATTTGCGTAATGTTTTGTTCTTGTTCAATAATGTTGTCAAGTACGAACATTGCCACCGGACTTAGATGTTTAGATTTGGCGGTGGGTATATAAACATATTGTGCCGATTCTCTTGCACTTTGGCCGGACAGCTGAATTGAGTGAGAGACAGACAGACAGACTTACAAAAAGACATAGACAGACGAAAATGTTCAGGTTCAAGTAGCCCAACAAGGACTGTCGTCTTTAACAAACGACTGTGGAGAGCGTCTTCGTACAAGAGCGGTGAAAAAGGAAATGAAATCAAGCAAACAAATATGAAAAATTCTTGTCGTTGTTGCTATTCCTTCCTTCGTAGCACATGACCACTTGAGGGATTGGCGCGCAATTGGGAACTTTGAATTTTTTTTTTTTTTTGCGATAGTATGCCCTGCCTTCCGTATGTCGATTTCGGTTGCGATTCGAAAGAAAGGCGAGGATGTAGATAGCGTATTGCGCTGGAGCCAGTAGATGGCGTCCCTAGTGTTTAGTTCAGAGTCGAATCCATCAGCGAGCAGTCGATTGGTGTTCATCACGCTGTTCATCATGCGATGCTCCAGAAGACTTCGGTTCGTTTTTTTACGAGACCGTCGTCCGGGGGTAGGGCGGGAGGGGGGGGGGTTAAAGTAAAGTGCGACATCGTTTCTTCTCGGCTTTCCGCCTGGGGAAACATCAGTGGCATATCTTGCATAAAGCAGATATAATTTCTGACAATCCATGATGGCAGGCGCTGGTGTTGACGCCAACACGGACATTGACGTTACTCCCTTTGGCTGTTCTCGGAATGTTTCTGCTTCTTTGCTGACGTAGGATAAGGTTGAAGCCTGCCCTGAAGTCGTTTATTTTAAACGCTAGGAGAGAGAGAGAAAGAGATAGATAGATAGATAGATAGATAGATAGATAGATAGATAGATAGATAGATAGATAGATAGATAGATAGATAGATAGATAGATAGATAGATAGATAGATAGATAGATAGATAGATAGATGGATGGATGGATAGATAGATAGATAGATAGATGGATAGATAGATAGATAGATAGATAGATAGATAGATAGATAGATAGATAGATAGATAGATAGATAGATAGATAGATAGATAGATAGATAGATAGATAGATAGATAGATAGATAGATAGATAGATAGATAGATAGATAGATAGATCTTTAATGAAGTCTGTGCGATGTTAGCCGGGCTAAAATGCCCAACTTGCTAAGCCAGTTGATGACGTGATGAGGATGATGGCGATGACGTTGAAGAACTGGATGCACACAGAGACGTTGAGTTATTTACAGAGACCGTTCTAGACCTGTGTGTTACAGGTTCTCTATCATACCAACGGCTGTGCCTATGGCCTCGTTTTAATTCCGTGGGGGCACCTGCATCTCTAGGCTTACCTTCGTTACCTCCTGATAGGACATCGAGGTCTTATTCCGGAGGCATCAAATTAATTTGGCGTCCGTATACCTGCCGCCTATCAAGCTTCATGAATTCGATTTTCCGGGACTAGGCCAGGTGAAGAGTGAGAATCAAGACGGGCCATGGCGACCCTTGTCGACTCATTACCCCGTGTTGTACGTCTAAAAGGAGAGTTCCAGCAGGCTTAAGAAGAGTAGATTGGAATAGAGATTATAATAGAGAATAGAGAGTAGAATAGAGAATAGAGAGTAGAATAGAGTAGCTTGAGGTGCTTAGAAATTGTCACGTGCTAATGAAGACTTTGTATTGAGCGCAGAGCGAAAAGATGGACCTGTGTATAGGTGAAATTGCACATGTACGGTTGCGGCTGGTTGTAGTAAGCGTCATGTATCGGTTTCTTAACATGAATGTGTGTGGCAGAAGATCTCTTCCTGCAAAAAAAAAAGAGAGAAAAAACCATCATGTATGCATATAAACACACAGAAGTAGGCGCGTTTTGACCGGTAATCAGTTCTGCGGTTTCATGTGACTAACACCTTGACTTTTCCGGAACACGTCAAAACATGTCACACCGGCAATTAAGTGATTGGAAGACCTCCGCATGCGAACGAAGAATTATGCTTTTGATCCATCGTGCATTGTTGGACATGACGTTTTCACACGTAAGCCACACTATAAAAATTTCATTATAAATGAGGACAGTCAATCAGGCGCTCTGTTTCAGCACCGCGAAACGGCTCAAAATTGTAAGTTGTCGCTACCCACTTTCTCCTTGCGTTCAAGACGATGCAAGAGGGTTTGGTGGCGGAGCTGTGCTTTCGCTATTGAGGGTGCAGGGGCGGGCTCTGTGCCGTATTATTTCAGATGTCCATTAACCGGAAATTTGCCTGTACGTTGTCCACAAAGGAAACTATTTAAAGGAATATAGAGACAAAATAGAACCTCGCTCAAGTTGAAGGAGCTAATGTTCGCCAACTCAACTCCATTTTGGCTCGGAAAGACGCGGTTTTCACCAAATAAAAAAACGATAAGACGCAGGGAAGAAACTTTGAAATTTCATTGTACTCCGCGACTAGATGTTAGCATTCTATAGTTCATTCAACAAGCTTGGTGCAGCACTGTAGAGGCTACGTTGCTGTAAAAGTCTGCCCACTCAGGGCGCCTAACTCACCGCGGAGGAAGTGACAAAATGGCGCCGGGGCCTTGCGGTTCCACCTGCCGAGAGGGAAGAAGGAAATGTCCCTTCAGGGTCCCCTTTACGGCGAGTCGGGCGACTTCAGTGGCCAAACTGTTGACAACAATGTAGCCTCCACAGTGCTGCACTCAGCTTGTGGTATGAATACGATCAAACGGAGCTCGCGGCACCACTACAATCACGGCGTCTTGTGTAACGGCGGTGGCCGCCAAATGCTCAAAGATAGTTATGTATGACGTCACAGGCACATACCTGTGACGTCATAAAGACGCGGCGAGAAAGTGGCGGGTGCATCGCCACTACTTCATCTGCTTGCATTAATATCTAGTATTATTGTTTCAAGTTAGAATTACGATTAATATCATTGTTATTGGTACTAAGCAGGTGTTTTACAGCAAAGCTGTCTTGCGCTAGGTTCTGACCAAAATTTTCTGCGTCTATCGGATTGCGTCGACAAAGAACCGCACGCACATTGTTCCAGAACTAGATTCAAATGCTGTGTAGCTCTCAATCTATTGTAGGTATCATAAAAAAAATCATGCTGAAAGGCACCGCTATGACGACTCCCTCATTAAGCCGAGTTTATTTAAGTTGTCGTAATCAGTTAGACCATAGTGAAGTTGCAAACGTTACAGAATTCCCGACGTCTGTTATGGTCATCTACGGAGGGAGTATTGTCACAGAAAACGGACGTAACTGTTGTCTTGCCGGTACTATCCGGAAACAAATTACATATATTAAATTGAAATTCGAACTTATTCTAAGAAAGTTTACTGCGTCTTTTTTCCATCAATTTAGTAAGTATACATAGCTCAATATAATTATCTACCAATAGGTGACCGGTAAACAGCGCAAAGGCTCATGGGTACGGCGTCTGTTCCCGCCACTTCCGGTTGGAGGTCTCTCCAGCCCTCCCGTACGCCGGCGGCCTTCGCGCGCGTGTGTGCGTGTTGCTTATTTATCACATGGGGTTTACCTGTCAGATAAACCCCTAGTAGTATGGTCAATCGTTTACGATCTTGCAAGCGATGACTGGGAGAAACTAAACTGTCCAATTGCCGAACATGTCCTCTAGTTGTCGTTACCGCCATTTTCTCTTTGCCTTCTGTCGGTTATTATTATTGAGAACCTTTACCGAATGCACTTCTTAGGGCAATAGGTTTGCAACCTTACGTAGCTGTAACGTCGAGCCTTAGGACGTTCGAGGTATCTTCAGTCTCATTGTACGGAATTAATTAGAAAGTGCAGAGAGCTCGTGGAGAGAGGTGCCTTCACAGCGCTGGCGACGTTGCCAGGGAGACGTCAAGTCGAAGCGAGGCGCATTTTCTGCCTCTGCCGACGCACGGGTCCAATAACACACCGCCTCAGAGCGTCCCGTGACTGCCGCCACCGCTTGTACGCACTCTAGAGTCGAAACCGCAGCTAGTGAGTGGCGGCAAAAAATTACTCGATGAATGAACGACTTTATTCAGAAATAGGCCTGAGGCCTTGGGGGTTATTGGAAGATGAGAGAAGGGTAGTAAAAAGCCTCCATAAAAGTCTCATGTACCTTATTAAACACAATGTGTTGTCCATTTGCAGGCCCTACTAGGGCTGTCAGATCGCTCTACACTGCTTTGTAAAGACCACCTGTAAGTAAAAAATGGCTGCAGCTTAGCTCACTGAACCCTGGCTATGCAAAGCGAAAGCATGGCTTAGCCTGGAAAAGTATTGGTTCCACTTGGTTAACCTTTGATTTAGCTATGATTATTATACTATTGGTCCAAAGCCCGTTTTTGCCTAAAATTGTGGTCCCACCTCAGGCGTTTTCCGAGCGGAATGGCTCTCTCTTCCTTGGTCTCCAACGCTAACTTCGCGCGCTTGCCATTCCGGACTCTCTCCAGTGAAGCAGCTCGCCGGGCGATATCCGAGGGCTGGTTAGAAGCCGCTTCCCGACGACGGCTCAAAGCCTCCAGCCTCCGCGCAACGCTCAGAGAAGACGGCCCGGCCTCGCTCTCATCCATGGCCAAGCTCGCATGCGCGCGGCGAGTCATGTGGTCAGCCGGCGACTGAGCTGCGGAGAGCGCATGCACCAAGCCGGCAGCAGTGGCGGCTGCGCTGGGCGGCTAGTGAACGTGGCTGCCGGCCGAGCTCGGCCCGGCGAGTCACGTGGTGCGTTGCCAAGGCTAGGGCAAAGTTGCGGTCAGATGAAGGTCAAATCATCCGTGACGACGAAACCGCTCGACGAGATTAGTGAAATATTGCTTTAAAAAAAGGGTATTACAGCGACGACATGTGAATACTGGTGGACAGCAAAAGGAGCGACAGGCAGTCGATGCCGCTGCTAAATCGAGCAAGCGTGCCCACTGAGACGGTTGGCGCGATAAGCGTGGCTGGCACGGTGTACGAGGGGATTGATTGATTGTAGGGTTTAACGCGCCGACGCAACGCAGGCGATGAGGTGAGCTGTAGTGGAGGGCTCCGGATTAATTTCGACCACCTGGGGATCTTTAACGTGCGACGAAATCTCGTACACACGGGCGTTTTTGCTTTTCGCCTCCATCAGAAAAGCGACCGCCGCGGCCGGGAATCGAACCCACGACCTCGTGCTCAGCAGCGCAACGCCTTAGCCACTGAGCCACCGCGGCGGGTACGGTGTACGAGGGACATGGAAGAAACGCCGCGTTGCGTATTGCCGCGAACCGTGCATCGGATTTGTTTATTTATGTTTTGCTTTTACCGCCCAGCTGTGCCGGTCTGTGTTATCTGTGTGCCAAGGGAAGCGCGTGTTGCATTTTTATTTCTGTCACACGTGTTGTCTCTTTTTATAGGGAGAGCGTTTCAAACTAACATCAATAGCATAGAGCAATCTTTGATCTACAGTGTTCTGAATGTAATTCGACGGTCCGAGAAACACCCGCGCCCTAATATAAATGCCCGCGGGGCACACGCCGCGGTATTCGATCCGCCGACATTCGCCTGCGCACGTCACTTTGTTGACTGTTGTTTCGACGCTTCTGTATTATTTGAGTTGTTAGGGGAGCACTCTAATAAACTTGTTCTTCCTTTAAGACAACTGCGTCATCTTTGGCTTCATGACAGTTTTATGAAGCCGAAAAAAGAAGCGCGCATCGGGCCTGTCGTCAATTTGGTGGTGACGACAGCGCAAAACTAGAAAAACAACACAGAGAAAGAGCACAGACACAGGGCTTGTCTCTGTCCTCCCCTTGTATGTTTTCGTCTATGTTTGCGGGGTTATCACCATGGATCCTTACCAACTAGCCCCGGTTGCCACACATCAAGTTCGCAAGGAAGAGGAACGACATTCTCGCGCATACCGATATGATTCACTAATGGATCGTCAATTGATATTTTTATCTTCGTGACATTGACGATTAACTTCGAGATTCAGCTGTTTTTAGCGGGTTCGGTGGAAAATGTTTGTTTTTGCGTTGCAGTCAATTCGCTGAGCTTCCGAAGCTCACTTCCACATTTAGTAACGTTCACAGATGGTCAACACAGGAGATCAAGAGGCGTTAAGCTGATGTGTTTACATGTTTACCACGCGCAAAATGATTTTTGGCGGCTCCAAAACATTTTTATTGCCGCTAAGGTCTGCAAACAAACAACGTTGAATGTCAGACAAGCGCTTTTCGGGGGGAATATCTCTGTTGTTGTGCTAGTCAGGATGTTGTGTTATTACCTGGTAATTGAAATGTCAGACCCCAGATAAGTTCCACCAGAAGCACAGCTGCAGAATGCTAGAAACCTATACACAGGCAGTCACCTTTGACGACCGTGACCTTGATGTCCAATCTAGCCTCAGTAGGTAGCACCGCAGGCATTGATGTAGACCCGCGAATTCTAACAACGAAAATACGTCTGCAAATTGACGGGGTCGAATGCAGTAGAAAATAGACTGCAAGGAAGACAAGGAATATTATTCTAAGGTGGCATTTTTGGTGCATGAAACAGGAGAGACACAAAATGGGTTGGAAATATGCAAACACAAACGAGATAAATTCAAAGGTTTTATCAGTACGTGAGTACGAACATATTATTTACGACCGAAAGAACCACTTAAAGGGGCTATGAAGACAAAGTAAAAGTTTGGTTCATTAGAACGACTACTTGTCCCGATAACAATGATATCAATTTTATCGCAAACTTCGAACAAACTTCGAACTTCGACTTGCTAGCCGCTTTCTGGCAACTTTTCTATGACGTCACAGAATCATGTGATGTCATAGACGCGCGCCCAAGCCACCGCCAAGATACATGACTCGACAATTCATTGTAAAGGAGCCTCAAGTTATTTTTGATTGTATCACTTGAGTGCTAACGTTCAGTTAGCACACCGAAGATCATGTTTTTAGTTGTGGCCGGTGTGACGCCACTCCTGGCAATTAAACGTCACTGTAGCGCGAAATTTAAAAGTTTTTCAACACTTCTTGCATTTTTTTTTCGTTTAAAACGACTTTCGTCGTTGGAATGGTGATGAATGAGGTACTTGAAGCCAAGTTCTTTCAAATTAAACAAAGTTGTATTTTGTCTTCATGGTGCCTTTAAGCTACTCGGGGACGCACGCTGGAATGAATATACCGCATTTACTCGTATAATGATCGCATTCGCGTAATAATCGCACCCCGAAGTTTTCGTGAAAATTTGATTTTTTTAATTTCCCGCGCAATGAACGCACCCTGAACTTGCCGCAGCAGTATGTGGTATGTGTTCGAAGTCTAGCTGATGATGATCGTGCTTACCTCTGTTTCCTTCCCTTTCAAAGCGGACATGGCTACGTTATTGCCGCAGACTTGCCGATATTAGCGATATCGGTAAGCATGGGTTCAATATGGATGAGGAAGAAACTCTCACTAAATGCACATAATGTACTGACAAGACAAAAGAAAAAAATGCGTTCAGCTTGCTGAGTCGGCCTCCATGTCTGTTTTGATGTCCCGCACTGTGACAGTGCCAGCCACTTATTCGTCGCCCTGTTGTCACTTCGCAGCAAACTCGTTCCGGCGCATTCCGTAATTCACGAAAACACTGCATTTTGCGTCACTTTGCAAAGTGGCTGGCGGTGGTGTGCGGAACTTTATTATGTTTTTATTCATTATCTTTATTATGTTCATGAGACCTACCGTAAAAATTTTGACCAGCAACTTGCTTGCCTTTTCTGTGCTCAAAAGTTTTTCGCGAAAATTTTACCCCGCGTAATGAACGCACCCCTAAATTTGCACCACATTTTTTGGCAAAGAAGTGCGATCATTACGCGAGTAAATACGGTACATCGTGGCGATCTGGCCCTAGCTCCTGCCGTCGACTTTTCGCGTCGTGTGTTATCCTGACTGGGAGCTTCTTGCGTGCGAGGTGCCTCCGTCTGTTCGACGAGATACCAAAAACAAACTTAAAAAAAGAGTTGATGCTTCATCCCGACTCCGCAAAACGGGACGACAAATTTTGGTACACCTTCCCGCGGAAGGTGTACCAAAACCGCTATACCTGCTGGCGGGAATGACAAGCAGTGCTTTACAGTTTTTGAATGAAGGTAGTGGCAATCGCTCTGTTGCTTAGAACGAATCCACTCTGCACTTGAAAAGCTCCATTGCGGGATCAAAGATGACTACGCCGAAATCGAAAGCGATGTTATGCGAACACGAGAAGAGCCTCATATTGAGCGTACCAAATGTAATGCTTGAAGAGTTGGAAGGATGGTCTAGAGGGTAGCGTTTCAGCTTGTGACGCTTAGGAACTTAACGCGAACCCCAGAAAAGCTGCCGTTTTGTTTCCTGGATATTTTTAGAAAAAATATGCTCGCTTAGATCAGTTCGACGCATATTTTTTCGTAAAAAAATTCACGCATCTCCACGAAGTGAATCATGACGAGTGGGCGAAGCACTGGGGATTGTTATTACTGTAAATCACCCGTGGCATTGCCCACTCGCGCATGTAGATGAGTGACAACGCGTGAGTACAGTATATACAATTCCAATCCAATCCTATCATATACAATTCAATTTATTCAAATCCAATCCAAATCTAATCCAATCCAATCCAAACCAATCCAACACTCCTCGCGCATGCGCAGCACTGTGTACACGGACGCCAAGGGACAAGCCACGGACTAAGCGAGGTCCTAAGGTGCTTCGCCCCTAATATGGTAGTTTAGTATCCGTTAGGTTGGTTTAGGTGCGGAGAAGAGCCTGTAACCACGTTTAAGTAAAGTCCTGCATCGCATCGGAAGTTGCTGGCCTGCGCTGACTTAAAAACGGAATGTCGCGCTACTGTGGAGAACCTGGTTCGAATTCCACCCGACCACACATGTGTTTATTCACTCTTTACAGGGGCTGCCATTTTCTCGACCGGGCATGAACAGCTACAACGACGGTTTTTGGCCAGTTAAGGACTTCGCATGAATATAGGCAATCACGCACTACTACGGGGTATGCTGAGCACGAGAACGCGGGTTCGATTCCCGGCCGCGGTGGTCGCTTTTCTGGTGAAGGGGAAAAGCGAAAACGCCCTTGCGTACGATATTTCGGCGCTTGCGTGAAAGATACCCAGGTGGTCAAAATTAATCACGAGCCCTCCACTCCGGCGCGCCTCGTCGCCTGCGTTGCATCTGCGTGTTAAACCCGACAATCAATCAATCAATCAATCAATCAATCAATCAATCAATCAATCAATCAATCAATCAATCAATCAATCAATCAATCAATCAATCAATCAATCAATCAATCAATCAATCAATCAATCAATCAATCAACTACGGAGTAGGTAGAAGGACCTTTCTCTTTACACAATTTGCACGAACGGCTGGAGAGCTTACTTCAAAGACTTCAAACCCATTTCCTCATCCCGCACAAATAAACCTGCACTTCACAGTATGCTTAAAGTGCATTCTCTGCGGAAAATAAGGCGCCCGCTACTAGATCATATGGAAGAGTGATCAGAACCTAGACGTACCCCTAACGCTTCCCGAGACCAGTGGGTGAAGCGTTGACCGGCGACGCCTCGTTGACATACCCCTTTTGTCAAACAGCCCGTGCCAGGACCTCAAGTGGTATTCGTTACTACGAAGCGGCCCCACATTTCCTTGCTCAGTCTTTTTTCCCGTTCTCAGTTTGCCCCACAGTCAGAAATACCTCCTCCACAGCCTATCGTCTATGCACTCCCAGATTCAACAAAACTATGCAGCACCGTACCAGTATGCCAGTATGCCTGTGGGTACGCAGGCCCAACAGAATATTTGAAGGATGTAGCGTGCGGGTACTGGAGCAATAACTCCAGGTACAACCCTGGGAACGCTTGGTAGCGTCCTTCTGATCTTCAAGCTCAGTAGAGGTCAAGCAAGCGCCTCGAGCGGTTTTCCGGAGCCAGTGGCCCCATTTCGGGGCCTTGGTAGAGCAGCGCGTCTCATTTGCCGGCGCTGAGAAACACCTTGAAAAGCACTTTGTGAGGAACGAACTTGCCAAGGCATGCAGTTTAAGGATCTCTTCACGTCGATTTCCACCTATGACTGGGCTTCGTCAATTTTTAAAGCGCTAGCTTCCTTGGTGGGGGCCGATGGCGGTCCTATAAAAAAACTGAGGCATTTCCCCATAGACCGGTTGGTCGACCGAAAAGCTCTACAGGATCTCTGCATTACTCACGACGCTTGCGTGAAACCGGGTTTCCATTGTGTCAAAATGGTTACTTGAACTTCGATGGCAATCAGCTATAATGTAAACGAACACAAAAAAAGATGGAGAAACACAAAACATCAACGTGCGTCGAAAATCGCCAAAAAGGAACGGTTCTAATACACGCATTGATCACGAAGAAGGAGTACAAAAATCATGCACCCATCCGCCTAACGACGACGATAGTTGGACGCGAAGCTTTTTAGGGGATGAATTTTTTGGTTGGGGCAATCCCACACTGCGAGTATGTGCTACTACTTTCCCAGTACACTCGCAGCAACTCTCGGATGTGCACTCCGTAGGACTAACGTTTGGCTTTGGGGTGTACGACGCGAATAAATACCTACTGCTTGACGCCCGCTTTGACCACCCAATAAAATAAATAAAAAAAAAGCTGTCGAAATTAAGCAATCGGATAGACGCCGGCTTCATAACGCGAGGGACTCCAGGTTCGATCCCGGCCACGGGAAGAGAGAGAGATAAATAACTTTATTGCGTCGCAGCCAGTTATCCTATACGTCGGCCAAGAGCCCTTCGTCAGCGTCTTCGGCCAGCTGAATGGCCCAGACTTGATCCGCTGGGTCCGAGTTGAGCAATACGGTCTCCCATTGCTCTACAGTAGCGATGTTGCGACCTAACGTTGACGTCTGTGGACAGGCCCCCAGCATGTGTGCTTGGTCTGCCCTCTCCTTACACCGGTGACACTTTTCAGAATATTGCCCGGGGTGCGTATTTCCAAACGCTTCGCTGCACAGAGCACCCACGTGACATGTCTGTTCGCGCGATAGAGAACGGTAATTCAACGTGGTCATTGGCTGCGCCCCAAGCCTAAAGCGACCTAAAACATACCAAATCACCATTATTAACAAAAACGACGCATAGATTTCAGTTTTGAAAAAAAAATGAAATGTAGAAATAACATAGGCAATGAAAAAAAAAAAAAATGAGATAGACGTGCTGGGGCTCGAACCCAAGCCGTCAGCGCCAATAACTCAGTGCCCTACGTCAAGGCTACAGAGCCAGAACGGCGGGCTCGTTTTAGCAGGCGCTCAAAAGAATAGCGCGAGCAGTGACATCACACATGTCACGTGGGTGCTCTGTACAGCGAAGCGTTTGGAAACACGCGCCCGGGGGTAGCAGCGGCCACAGGAAGCGTTTTTTTTTTCACTTCACCCACGATCACTCACCATCATCGTCAGATAAAGTTGGCTTCCCTGGTGGGCGTATTAGCGCACAACGGCATCAGTGAGGACACTAAAGCTTCGCTGCAATATAATAGCATTCCTTTATCTCATAAAACACGTATCACTAGACATTTAGATTAGATGCGTTTGGGTCTTTGAAGGTTTGACGATCGATTGGACGCACTTTCAGCGATGGTTGGACGCCATTTAAGCAAAGGTTTCGACGCACGTATGACAGTTTTGGTGTGAGAAAGCTTTCACGCTTCTCTCAACTTTCTGCAGAAAGGGACGGCAAAGATTTTTTTTTTTTCACGGGGAAAGAATGACGCCACGTGGGACATACCTAAGCTTCCCGACCGAAGCGGCACTGAACTTTCCCCAGCTCAAGAATGGAGGGAACGCACATCATTGCTCTAGCAATGTTGCCTCCAATATGGCAGAATAAAAAAAGGAATGGAATAAACAGCGCAGCCGAGTTTGAACCCGCGCCGCAAGCGTGGAAAATCGAGGCATTGCCTCCTTGCCACAGCTGGGTAGTTTCGCATTATCGTACAGCAAGCAGTGCAGTGCTGATAGGTGTGATGTCAGGGCAACGTACAGCCACGAGCAAAAGCTTACGTACAAGGAAAATGGCAACGTTAGGTTATTTCTCTTCGGGTAGCAGCCCCACAAACTGCCGGGTAGAAGCGATATGCCGTTTAGTTACTAAAGTAAGGAAAAATACAGCACATAGTACCCTGGGCTGCCGTGCGGCAGAGAAATAACCCAAAATTGCTGCTTTCGTGGTCCGTAAACTTTTGCATTTGGGCGTACATTTGTTGCAGCATTGATAATTTGCAAGTAAGCGGCCGTGCAATAACGAAAACGATCGTATAATTCCGGGTGTGTCGCTCGTTTTACCAAAGCTCCCCAGAAATGGACAGATAATGGCTGCTTTGGGGAGGCGTTGGCCTATGCCAACTCTCAAAAGCCCTCGATAAGCTGTCATCCACTTTTCAGCAAAAAACCCGCAGCGACTTCCAGCTCCACTGAGGGATACTCGGTGAATGTTTGCAATGTCTACTAAACACTCATCCGCTTCGGCTGCGGGTACTGCGGGCCTTTCATGAATGCACCAGCTTCTCTCCTTGACAATAAGAGATTGATTTTTGTGGCATAACGCAGGCGACCTGGTCTATGAGGCGCGCTGTAGTGGAGGGCTACGTATTAGTTTCGACCACCTGGGGATCTTTAACAGGAGCCGAAATCTTTCCGCTTTTCGTTTCTATCAAAAGATCAGCCAGCGCGGTCGGGATCGGATCGCGTCCTTGGGCTCAGCAGCACAACGCCTTAGCCACTGCGCCACCATGGCGATGTTGACAAGAATAGATGTGTGGTCTCGGTATGTTTAATATAAAACCTTCGAAAAACTTTAAACCAAGTAACCATCGCGTAAGTAGGGCTTGAAAATTGAATGCTCGGAAAGTAACCCAGCATATCGGGGATAAATAAAGCAGGTGTGATGAACGTTGTCAAATGCTAGCTGCATATCAAGCACAGATGACGCATATAAAGATAAAACCTTCTGCTCAGGCCATGCGTTCCCGCAGTGGGCATTTACGGCCCAAAAACAATCTCCACATAAGGTGGAGCAAGTAGTTGGCCCATTGTGGAAATCGGCGACTAGAGCAGTTCAATCCTTTCTGCGGATCCTGCCGGGCGGGAGGGAGCACTTGAAGGCATCTCTGAACGATTGAAGCTTCATTATGGCATCATCGCATATCTTCCGCGCAGTCTGCCTGGCGTCGTCCGCAGAGCAGACAGAGTAGCATGACGCCACGAAGAAGAGCTCATTCACAGACGTGCTGTTCAAGAAAGCTGCGTTGGGGCCAGTCCGTGGTCTCGCCGCTCTCTTCAAGGGCGTGCCGCGCTGCTTTCACGGCCGCCGCTTCCAGAGACAAAAAAGCGTTGGACATCGTTAGGCCTAGCACGGACCGCGCAAGGAGCCTACCGGCACCCGCGTAGTTGACGATGGGGTGGAGGTCCGAGTGAAAGAACGGGTAGGAGAAGATCAGTGGCTCCGCAGTAGAGTTGAGCTCCTGGTTCCAAGACCCGTCTGCGACGCCGTCGACGCCGAGGACGTTGTACAAGCCCCGCGACAACAGCTCGAGCCTCGCTTGCTTGTACGTGACCCAGTTGGCGAAGAAGGAAGCCTGCAGCGGTGGTAGGACGTCGGCCGGTATTGACGACTCGGACGGCGCAGCGATTCCTGTCAGTAGCTGCAAGGTAGGCCGCAGCGAGCCTAGTACACTGAGCTTGACACGTCGGTCGCCGTTGGAGGCAGGGAATAAGCTGAACCAGGCAAGTCCCACCATGTTCTTCACGTGGTGCAGACATTTTACGGCCGCGGTGTCCGGCTTGGAATCAAGCCGCTGGTGACGACGATTCCGGTCGTCCACCATCCAGCCCACCTCGAGTATAGTCCGGTAGACTATGTGTTCTGCCACAGCATCTTGCATCCGGGGTCCCAGGTCTAGCAAGTGACTTAAGGCTCGTAGGACACTCGGATGGACGACGCGAACCGGCACGCCCAGTGTTATATTCACTCCGGGGGGCTGTACGGAGCGAACTGCGTCCAGCCATGACGTGGCGTGGATCGACGGCGTGAGTAACGCAGCCATCGTTTCCAGGCGGTCCACGAGCGGTTCTTCGTTGACCGGAGAATTGCCCAAGGCTGCGCTGATGAGATTTTCCAGTGCCATAACTCGCGATAATGTTTCCCGCTGCTGTTCTCGAGGCAGGTCTAGCAGGCCTAGAACTTTCTCTATGCCTCTGTTGTACTTCCTGGTATTTCGAATTCCTTTCACCATCGCAGCCCAATCAGCGAGAGACTGGCTTCTCCCAATGTGCACGGCAGACGTATTTCTGCTCCGCAAGGCAATCCGCATCCGGAACCATATATGGATATCCCAGTTCACGGATAAATCTACCAAAATGCCGAGGAGGTCGCCGGGTTTTCGTTGCCGGTAGGCAGGATCCTCCGCGCCCATAAGGAACGAGGCATCTTCGGCCGGGTGGCGCCGTGCGTACATGCAGGAATGCACCAGGGCAGCACCTTTCTGCGGTGCTGGAGGCGCTCGACTCAACCTCCGAGACGTTCACAGCCATCAACCGACTGCAGAGCCTGCCGCAGCAACCTGGCTTCGGCAGCCTTCCTCGTCGACATGACAGCGCCTCCCCGGCGCCAGCGTCCGCACACGAAGCCGTACAGGCTGTGGCAGGGGTTGACGCGGGCGTCCAAAGAGGACTGCAGCTCCGAGGTGTACTGCTGGCACGCCTGGCTGTGGCACACAGCGCGGAGCTTGGAAAGCGACGGGTTGTTGCGCACGGACATGTGGCCGTGGCGGAACGCCATGCCCTGTCTCGGCTATGGCCAGGAACTTGATTACCATGGTGGCGCCCAGGATGAAGCAGATGGAGGCGCCTTTCACCATGAACGCGTGAATCATCACTCGGTCGAAGGATCTCTGGCGGGCCTGAAAGCATTAAATAGGTATATATCTCAGCCTAAAATTAGAACGGGAATACCGCAAAAAACACCTAACAGGAATTCCTGTCGTACGACAACAAACTTTGTTGTGACAACAGAAGTCCTGCTGTTGTTACGACACACACTTATGTCATAACGACAGAGTCAATTTTCTCAACAACAAACATTCCTGCAGTTACACAGAACTGCCATTTACACTGTTCTTCACAATTGGCTATAACATTCAAACCATATGCAACTGCTGATGGAAAATTCGGATCACGACAAGACAGGAATTCGGAACGACGGAACATCAAAATCGGGACAGGAATACGACACCCGACAGAACATCACAATCACGACACGACAAGAATACGACAAGACGACAGTACGACACGCTAAAATATGGCAGACTACAGAATTTTTCCTTGTCGCCATATCCCACTGGGTAGCCCGTCAAGTAACTGCAAGGTTAATCGTAGTGTCTAGACAATTGATAGCTGAACGGATTTAGTTCTCCTAGAGGAGTTACAAGGGTATGAAAGCATGAAGTGTGTGAGGTGGGGGGTGGGGGTGAAGACGGACCAATCTAGCTGTACCAAACAGCTTTTGTCCTTCTTACCAAGGACAATCTGTGCTAGACAGCTTGACTGGCCATTGGCCCAGTCGGACCCAAAACAAGGATGGTAATACTCTGCATTGTTACTGAGTGAAAAAGAATACACAAATGGGTGGTAGAAGTGCTTCGCAGCATAGATGGGTATGAAATCTGAAAAGGGAGCAATTAGTTCCCTAGTTCATTGCGATAACTCTGTCAATTTGCCAGCAATTGGTAACGAAGAACCGAATAGTGAAATGGTAAGTTTTGAGTCAAATTTAGATTTTTTCAACAATATGAGGGAGGGGGACGCAAATTACAGCTTTCGTGCTTCAAGGTGTGGAAAGCCGTCCTGGTATTTTCTTGCGCTTGGGGCTGCTCGAACAGTCATTTGTTTTTTGTTTTTGTTAAACTTGATCTCGCCTCCCTTCCACGCCGTTTCTAACCCGTTTCTTATTTGTTTTCGTAGAAAGAATCCAACTTTCTTTGCATTTAAAGCAACGGTGTAATGTTTGTTTATGTACTGTCATGTACAAATGAAATACGCCGTATACACGTCGCTACAGCCAGTTCCTAATGGTGAATTTCGCTGCTTGTATGTTCACTTGTTTGACTTTTCTTCCGCTCCCTTCGTCTGTGGTGTGCTGGTGTGGACGGCCATCTCCCGCCGCTTAAGCTCCCGCTGTCGAACGCTTCGTTGTATGAAACGCCTTGTTCTATGGAGCACTTCCTAAGACGTTTTAGGGGTGAAGCACGTTAGGGGATCGGACTCTCGGAGTCTTATGGAGTCGTGGTCTCATAAATGCATATAGTCACAGTACTTAAACACCGGGACACTCGTTCTCCAACGCCTCGCGCTAGAACGCTTTATCTGATTGGGCACGAACGCGTACTAAAGACAAACCCGGACACTCGTTTTCCAACGCCTCGCACTACAACGTAGTGCGTACTAAAAGAACATACCGGGACATTCGTTTCCTAGCGACTCGCGCTAGAAAGTTTCATCTGCGTGGACACAAACGCGCACCAAAGGAACAAACCCGGATACACGTTTTCGCACGCCTCCCGCTAGAAGGCTTCGTGCTCCGAAGACAAGAGACTTTTACAGCAAAGCTGTCTACCTCTACCCCCAAATGGTCTCATCTACGTTTCATCTCCGGTTGGATCTTCGCGGGCCGTGTGGCAAGAGAGAGGCAATATTTGAATGCCCTGATACACTGCATGTTTCGCCCCTCCACAAGTTTCACGTTAGTAGAGATGGCCCGGAATTTTTTTTCTGTCACGGACCCCGCACGCCGGATTTATCACTCAATGGTTTGCCCATTTACTATTTTTGCAGTATAAAGGAATGCCCACGAGACCCTGTTCGTTGAATCAAAACAACCACTGTCCCCTTACAAACGATCCTATTCTGCAGAGCGAGCGAGCGAGCGAGAGAGAGAGAGAGAGAGAGAGAGAGAGAACTATGGCAAGCGACCCATGCCTGGACTGCCGAAAATGGGGTTGTGGTGGGCCGGTAATTCGCTTAAACTCACGTTCCTCCTGAGGCGCAATATATTTTTCACCTTTTCTCTTTTCACCCGCTACTGTGGAGCTGAACGCTGAAGCACTGTTTCGATGCGACGAATTCAAATCATTTAGTTTGTTTTACTCAAAGTAGTATTTCTGTCCTTCCATATGCATGAAAAGGTCAAGGCGATTTATGCAAAGAAGCTCCGACAGACACGATCAAGCTCACCTGGTTGGGCCGCGGCTCTTCGTCGTCCTCGCGTTCCAACAAGTTCCGCCTTGACTCGAGGCACGGCCAGCCCAGGCTGACGGTCCGCAAGCGCCCCGGCCTCTGTCGGCGCCGGGTTGGGGACTCGGATGCTGCTGCGGATTCAGGCGTCCACCGACATGGCTAACCGGGACAGGTTTTCCTGTACGCCTGCCTCTTCGAATGCTGATGGCGCGAGGGAATGGCACGGGGAAGCCGTAGTTGTTGTTTCTGTAATTTGGGTACATAACGACTTGGGGGATTGGCCAGTATCGGCACCTTTGAGTGGCTAATGTGCCCTCTTCGCAAAACTGAACCTGCCAAGGAGGGAACAAGAATTACCCTGAATTCTGCCGCGTGAGATGTGAGGGCGATGGTACGTGAGCAGAGCAGGTGCTTGCGAAGGAGAGGTCTGACTGACAACAATAATTCAATCTCCAACAATGTTTAACTCAACCTGACTCAGTACCAGACAATATAAACTCGGCCTACGTCCCACTCTTCCTTCTTCCCCACATGGCATCTGCCTTCGTGAATAAAGCTCTTACCACAACAATGGGGATTTGGTGGCGGTGAAAAAACACTTATTAGGACTATGTACAAGTGAGAGATAGGGGCCGCATTAAGGGCCGACCCTGCACAAACGGGGAAGCTGACGCGTGGACTGTGGTCAGTCGGCCTGTCGGGGTAATTCCCATCCAAAGACGAAGAAACAAAAGCGAAGAAAGAGACGGAAAAACCTCCGGCATTCTTGGAAGTGCCAGAGCTTGGAAGTCACGAGCTTGTGAAGTTGGCCCTCACCAGCTTTCGGTGTGATGTCCCCAATTTAAATTATTACTTGTACCGCATCAATATGGCCCCTTCACCACTTTGTGCATTTTGTAACGAATTAGACACCACAGAATATTTTTTAATCTCCTTCCGACGGTACTCCTCTATACGAAAAAGATACTTGGAAGATATTTAGTCCAACCAATTGGCCCTCACATTGTCTGTTCCTCTAGTACTATCCTTCGGGGCGAAGGCTCTGGGTTTTAGCCGCGCAGATCTTAGCTCCGCCGTACACTTATTCATTTCGGAATCTGGCCGTCTCCCGTGATAGCCTCCAGGTGCCGGGCTTCCCTCAAAATGATCACAGCGTGTATAATCACTGCTATAAGTGTCTTCCCTCCCACTGCCTCTACTTCACCAACTACCCTCGTTTTATTTCTTCAGATGCTTTTCATGTTTTTTCTTTATTTTTTTAAGTTTTGATTTTATATTTGTTTCAAGACTTCCTGGTGTTACATCTCATGTTTGGGCAGTTTTTTTATGGTTATATTTCCCCCCTTAAACGCCCATTTAACTTTCATTTGTTAAATGTATTTCTTTAATTACTGAGTGTATAGTTTCTCTCGGTGAGTGCCCCTTTCCTGACCAATCCCCCTGAGTGGGTATGAGCCATGTCTCCCGGCACCACCACTACCACAAGCACGGAAAAAACAATGTAGCAGCAAAACAGTAGTTGAAAATTTCAGGCATAAGAATTTGGGTCGTGACTGGAAGGTCGGAATATTATTAGATAACGTAATGTTAGTGACAGAGCTAACAATTTGCATCGTGACTGCAAGACCGGATACTCTAAGATAGCGTAATGTTAGTGACAGGGCTAGCTATCACGCTTATATAGTGAACTGCCAATAGTTGAATATTTTCCAGAGCATCAACGTTAGTTTTAGTGTGAGGGTCCCACACAATGCACGCATATTCAAAGTTAGGATGTATCAAAGATGGATGAGCTCAATATTTTTTTGGAAGAAGCCTCCGTAAGCTTGTGGCTCAGTAAGCGAGATTTGGGGAACTCTGCAGAGGAAACAATCTCAATGCAGAATTTTGGCGTAACTTATGTGTTAGTGTAACACCAGAATACTTGTATTCCGTTTCTTCATGGTTGGTTGCAGAGCGTATTTATTGTTTGTAGTGGTTTCCTTTTGTTAGTGACACGGAGGAGAACTTATTTATCCAGGTTTAGCTTCACCCCCGCAGCTGCACCACGAACATATATCGTTTAGAGCGAACTGAACAGCAGATTGGTCATTCGAGGTCTTTGTTAAACGCAATAAAATCTACCGCGAGCACACGAATATTACAAAGTTGATTTACACAATTAACTGTATCTAAACTACAAATAACGAAAATAACAGGGGACCAAGTACACTACCCTGGGGGACACCTAAAGTAACAGGGAGACTGTTAGTATTTGTGCACTCTTTGTGACGTGCGCGAGGACTTGAACCACGTGCTATGTGAGTGTACGCGGTATAGAGCCGCAAGAACGTCCCTTTTAGTGTCCTTGGGTCTTCCGCTGTCTAGAGGCCTAACTCTCAGTGACGTGCTAGGCCCTTGGACGAACTCTAAACGAGCATCTCGAGCGACAAAAGCTCTACTGTCTTTCCTGCGAAGCACAGGACTTGATCAGACTTTTTAAACAGGACTCTCTTAATGAGCGCGTCATCTTCATCACAGTCATTATCATCACCTCTTCATCGATTTCATTTTTTTTATACATCTGGTGTAGCAAGCTAGGCGCCTTGGCCAGGCTAACCTCACCAGTATCATTAAAGACTATTATTTCTCTCTCTCTCTCTCTCTGATAATTAATGCGGACAAACTGTGAGTGATTAAACGAATAGTTAGAAATCTAAGCTCATTGAAAATTGGGAAGGCCAATTTATTCTTTGAATTCTTTTGCCTTTCTCTCTCCCACGAATAAATAGAATAAAATGGGGAACAACACCCGCTCCAGAAACGCTATGGCAGGTTAGCAGCCGATATGGATGTCATCGTTTATATGAATAGTTTGATATGGTCAAGGCAATCAAGAAATAAAATAAGAGGCATACCATTACTTATAAAATGCGCGTAGTAATGCATTGTAAGCGCCATTAGCAAGTCAGCAGAATGAATGTTTTATTTACACCCGCAAGGGTGTTGGGGAACTGCCATTACTATCAACACAAATAATCTCCAGGCATGGACTTACTTGGTCACCTAGCATATTTGGGGTCTATTTTGTTAACGCATATGCCGCAGGGCTCTTCTAGAAGGGCTTTACTAGTCCCCTGTGGTCGTGATCTCAGCCTCGTAATGTCGCGCGGAACAAGCGACTGGAAATTGTTATTTTTTTAGCGTTGCAGTTGGTAGACACAATAAACCGCAAAAAAATGAAGCTTGTCACTAACAAATGTTAGAAATAAACATAACCATGAGTTACTCTCGAATGGTATTGAAAATGTCTCATCAAGATTTTACTAAAAATAATAGTTGACTGACACCGAAGCCGACATTTTAGCGATTCATCCTCACATATATATGTGTTTTTATCGCCAGTGCGAGTACACAGTCTCGGCGCATGCGGTGTTAATCTTGGTTGTGTTCAGCACCTCTCCCCATAGTACTCCATCTTGCCCAAGTGAACAGTGGAAGGTTTTGAGGTGGTCACCAGCATTGAGGTAACGTTCGCACTTTAGTTCGTGAAATTCTGGTTGGGCGCGGCTTACTTCAACACTGGGAAGAATGAAGCGACAGTTGACATTGTGGAAGTTTGAATCATTGTTTGAGGTCTCAGCACTGGGTTTTTAGATAGCATGCTCTGCTCACACTACTGCTCGCGAGTGTATTTGTGCTGTGAAAATATTGTACGGCTCACGAGTCGAAAATCAATCACTGCGTTGTCAAAATCGGGTTGCTATAAAAAATAACGTGACGTCATATAACTAGAACTTGTATACGAAGAGAACGAAACCAATAAATAGACTATTGCAAGGACGGGAGTCAAACCCATAAACCACAGGTAAAAGGCAAATGATTTAACTACTACTCTAAAGCGACGCGACTGAACGCGGCTTTCGAGGTACTTAAATACGAGTGAAAGGGCGAGAAAATAAAGTTTCTCACGGCACTTAAGTCTGCTTACGTGCTTGTATAGTGCGAAATCATTATGACGTCGTTTGGCAATGCTATCAAATTCTTTTTATTAGGACATCGCGTTTGCGTTCCTTTCCAATTTTGTTTCTTCGTCTTCATTGGTTACCAGACCGCGGATCATTTGGAACTTCATACTGAGAAGCAATGAATCTATTTTATGATAGTTTTATGAAATCCGCATGGCACACACGTGATGACGCAGTGAAGCATCGCCAGGGAAAGCCATAGCGTTTTTGCATTCTGAGCTCGTGAGCCCACTTAAGGGTCCAGATAAATTTTTTCACTACGTACAGGTCTTACTTGCTTCTTTTAGAGCGCAGCACTGAAGCGCCCGCTCCTATGGTTTCACTTCGTCCCTCGCCGTCTTCTGTTGATGCAGCCGTGAGGACGGGGAGGACACCGAAGATAAAGCGAGACGGAAAGCGGAGGGCGAGAACGTGGTGAAAGTGTGATGAGAAAGCGGTACGCCGCCAGTGCTGCGCGAGACGCACTCTGCAGCGAGAGCTTTACCATACGAGAGTTTTAGCATAGTGGCTACCGGAGGCTCACGGTACGGTGGTGGGTTACCGGGACCCGACTGCACAGGCGCGCGTGAGGAGGGCGAGGAGGTTTCCCCTCAGCGGAACGAATGCGGGGGCATGGCGAAGATCGGCCCGCGGAACTAATCCACCCTATATATACCGGAACGAATGTGCACGTGCCCAGTCGGGCCCCGGTGGCGTTAGCGGACGGTACCCGCTATGATAAAACTCTCAAATGGCTAGCGTCCGCTAACGCTACGCGGCGGGCTACCGGGACACGACTGGGCACCTGCCGAATGGGCACCTGCCCAGTCGGGCCCCGCCACCCGCTTCGGTAGCGTTAAGGCCCAACCACATGCACGCGTAAAACCGACGTACTCGCGCAACGACGTAAACCGGCGTATGCGCGTAAGGAACCCGCGTACGCCGAATCCATTGCTACGCGCTTGTTACGCCCAAGTCAGAGCCCGCCAGACATCGACGCAAACTTTCGGGCGCACGGTGTTGACGTAGATCTCTGGCGGTGATGTTATCTGGCGGCCGGATCGCATAACAAGACAGAAAATTGATAAATAAGCTAACTTTGCTATTAATTATGCGACAAAACGAAGTAATTTTTAAAATACGAAGAACAAACAACCGTACAAAACACGCGAAACAACGAGCAACTGTGGGAGCAAGGCAATTTACGCCAAATGTAGCAGAGGGTTTTGTGCCTGCCAAGTATGCATACTAATCCTTAACGTTTTTTTAGTGTCTGAAGAAAAAAATATATGTGCTTTAGTGAGAATAGACATTATTTGTTTTATTTGAGTTAAAATGTAGTTCAACTGGTCGCCGGTCGAGCCACACTGCGCGGCGCATTGGTTTACGTACGCCACAGAGTTAGAAACTCTATGACGCACGCTATGGTCCCTAGAAAGATTCGTACGCGTTGCGGCGATGTGTGGTTACTCGCCCTCTCAGACGTCGTCGGTCAGCGTAAAGGCAGCGGCGTATGTCGCCTCAAGCGCACGTCGTTGGTCCAGTACGTCGATTTTACGCGTGCATGTGGCTGGGCCTTTAGCGGACGCTAGGCGCTATGCTAAATCTGTCCAATGCCAGAGTAGCGCGCACCGTTGTGCGTTCACCGATGACACAACCTCTTTCTGAGATGACAAAAGTGCTTCGTCCGCCGCTGCCCCACCGGAGCTGCCCCTCTGCCAAACGACGAGGATGGTTGAACGCGAAGCTTTCTCGTGACGGATGCTTTGGTTGTCGTCTGACTTTTCCAAACCGATTCGGCCACGTCGAAATGGAGCAATCGGATGGACGCCGGCTTCGCGAGGCGATGGACCCAGGTTCGACTCCGATTACGGGAAGCATTTCTTTCTTTCACTTCCGTTTTCGCGTTACAGATGCCACCAGTGAAAACACGAACTTTAATAGAGAGTTTGCACTCCGTCTGCTCCGTGGTTACCATGTTGACCGGAACCCAACGCGCCTGCCCGCGCAGGTACGGAGAGGAGGGCGCACCCCACCGTAACGAATGCATGGGCATGGCGACGGCCGGCCGCGGAACTAATCCACCCTACCGCAACGAATGCGCAAATGCCCAGGAGGGTCTCGGTGAACACGGTAACCACAGAACATACGGGGCATACGGAGTGCCAAAACTCTCTGATATGATCTGCATCGATCGATCATGGCACTGCATGTTCGATGCAGAACGATTTGCATTGTTTTCAGTGCAAACATTACATTACAACGGTTTTTAATGCAATGGTTTGCAAACGTTTGCATTTCGTGGTGCTACAACTCAGACCGACCGTTTGGCCCAATTCGTATGTTCTACACCGTCACTCGTCGAAAATTCTTTGATTGCTGCGTGAATTGATCAATCGAGTGTATTATGGTGGAGCTTAACCACAGGATTGTTTTAGACCATGGTACCACGGGCATCCAAAAGCTGATTCACAGGCAAAAAAAGTGTTTGTATACATTACCGGGAACCAAGTAAAAAAATTGGCCGCGTAGCTGCTCCTTTCGTTGCAAATGTCGTCAAAAGACGATAGTCTTTATCGACTTTTGCCAAGTAAATGCCTCCCTTCGCTTTTCCGCTCACCTCTCATGTTGTTCCTTTTGCGTCGCGCTCCTCCCAAGGTAAAGACGCCAAAGGTTTGCTCAAATCATTTAAAATTACCCGCGTTCCACTGCTCCAAACCGGGTGTCTCGATGCCAACGCTGCCGTACGGCGAAGACGCGTGTGAATCGAGGCGCCCTACTTCAACGTTTATAGAACCGCGTTTCCCTAGTCCACGGGCGTTCCAAACAGAACGTGGAACCTATCTATACTCGGTTACAACTCAAGAACGGCACCACTTCATGTAGTGTATCACTCCGCCAAAGCGCCGGACCCGTGACGTCAGTGGGCGCGCGTTTTGAAAGGGGTTTGCTATGAATGCGTGATATCGTCTGCCTTGTCTCACGCAGTTTGTTTGTCGTCACTGGAGTCGTTTATAAGCATATTAAGTCCATAAAATCACGGGAACGGCTCACGCCATGTTCAAAATATTCCCAGTAACGCCCTACTTGCTCCGCACGGAGAAACATCCGGCTACGGTGATAAGGCACAGCGGCAACTTCCGGTGCCGTCCTTAAGTTGTCACCGAGTATAAGGAACCTTTCGTAACTCTTGCCACTTGATTTCTTCAAATGCCGCCAGAAGCTATATGGCGCGGGCGACAGCAGGCGACGGCGGAGTGATATTTTTTTTTCTTCAGTTGATGAAGTATTTAATCTCGCCAAAATCAAACATGTACGATTTTTTATAAAGGAATGCTGCAAATATCACTTCTGTATTAATTCGTTGTCTTATATATGCGTAATGTCTTGTTGTTCTTCAACAATATTGACAAGTATAAACATTACAACGGACTTAGACGGGCACACTTACTGTGACTATATAAAACTATTGCGCAGGCATTGTTCTACTTTAGCCGGTTGGTTGAATCGAGTCACAGACAGACAGACGGACAGACAGACAGACAGACGGACAGACAGACAGACCAAAATTTCTGGGTTTAAGTAGCTCCAGAAAGACTATCGTCTTTAATGGCGAAAACTCACTAAACATGGACTATGTGAATTCTTCTGGGGTAAACATTTGCGCAATAAACATTTTCCGTTGCCGTACCGGACTTTCTGGCTATACTGTCTGAACCCGATTAATCTACTGCTCCATTTGGGCGTTTGCGCAGAATAGGCAATTTGTCATGGAAGACGTAGCGACCCAGAATTTGCCACAGAGCCACACGTTAAATACTTAATTTTATCAAACGTAGTGGAATTGTGCAGCAATTGATTGATGTGATTAAGAGACATCAATTGCAAATGCCGATAAAATTTAATAAATATACGCGTTTTGTGCAACCATGTTTCTGGCGAAGAAGCTTGAAAAAAATCGCACAGTAAAAACAAACTTGACGGAGGGCTAGAAATAACGTAGGACACAGACGGGCGCCCGTCTGTGTCCTACGTGATTTCTATCCCTCCGTCAAGTTTGTTCGCGCCGTAAGATTTTTTCAAGACTGTGAACAAACTAACTCGCACCAGAGAACTCCGCAGAAGCTTCCTAGGTAACGTCAAGACTTTTATTTATTATGTCAACATTGTTCAAGGTTTCTTTTATCTTTGAGCCTTGTCACCTTTGCGAATAGAATGACAGTATTTTGTTTCCTTTCTACCTGCTGAGCTTGACAGCATCTGACAATAAAGTTTACTGACTGTTTACTTGAACTTCCTAATTTGGTACTTGAAAGACGATAAAACGAATGCCAATTTTCTTACCGGTCGTCGTTTTAGCATTTTAAATATCTTATACAAACCCAAGTGATTTCAAAAAACTTTATTCCGTTATTTATTTATTGGTCAAGTACACTCTGGTGTTACCCAAGGCAGTGTCCTGGGCCTTTACTTTTCTAATTTTTATAAATGTCTTACCAAATCGCGTTTCTTCGAGGGATAAGGTTGTTTGCCGATGACTGTGTTATTCATCGCACAATAATCTGCTTTACTGGACAACTGGCCCTCCAAACTGACCTTGACTCAATATCTACTTGGTGTTCGACTTGGTTAATTGTCCCTGAATAATTCTAAAGCTAAACTTATGTCTTTTCCAAACCACGTATCTCGCATTCAGACTTCCTATTCCTTAAATAACACAACTGTTGAGCTAGCAGACACTTACAAGTACCTGGGACTAAACTTGCACTGTGACATGACATGGAATCATCATATCAATATCATTCCTGGATCCGCCAACCGCTCATTCGGTTTTTTAAAGGACAGACTAAAATTGCTCCATCAAACCTCCACAAACTTGCATAAACAACTGTCAGCAGACCTAAAATTGAATACGCATCTGCCATTTGGGACCCTGACAAAGCATACTTAGTTGACCAAATTGAATCCCTTCAAAATCGCACCGTTCGTTTCATCTTTTCACATAATTCAGGTCATACCAGCGTCACGGCACTCAAACTTCTTGCATCTTTACCTATCCTATCGCAGCGGCGTAAACTATCATGTTTATCATTGTTTCATAAACTCTACCATGACTCTTCACTTCAATCTGATTTCTTTTCTTCGCCACCGACCATCTTTCCCCGAATGGACCATGCCTTAAAAGGGACACGTGTGAAATGCCACACTTCTAGATATTTACATACCTAGCACAATTGTTGATTGGAATGCCCTATCATCGCACATTGTAACTGTAACCGATCTGAGCAAATGCTAAGAGCTTTTACACACGTACTACTTTATATGTTAACTGCACTAAAATGTGCTGTTGTAGGAACAGGTTAAGCGCCAGGCACAACTTGAGGAAGGAAAGCAGACAGGAAAGGGGCGCCGCTTTGCTGTCTGTTTTCCTTTCCTTTCCTTTCCAGATGAGTCCTTTCAAGTTGTTCTGTTTTTTCTTCTTTCTTGCTTTTCTTTCTTTCTTTTTTGCCTCGCACCCGCTCGTATTTACTTGTTTTCCTATTACATGCTGTTAGTATTCTTCGCATTGCGGGTTTTCAATGTATCCCTCCCCCTATGTAATACCAGAGTCCTTCAATGCTTTACCCTCCTAGTGAGGGCCTTTAGGGGTATTTTTGAATAAATAAATAAATAAATAAATAAATAAATAAATAAATAAATAAATAAATAAATAAATAAATAAATAAATAAATAAATAAATAAATAAATAAATAAATAAATAAATAAATAAATAAATAAACTTATTTATTTATCACTGGTTCCTGCAGCATCCGTAGGGCATTATTGTAGGGGGGTTTTTTTCAAACAGTATGGAGTACATAATGTTTCAGAGACAAATAACAATGAAAAGCTTATTTTACAACAATACATGAGGCAAATATCTGGAAATAAAGTTATACAGCATGCTCGAGAGCTTCAGCAATATTCGTGGCAAGAAAAACTTCGTTTGGGAGTTTATTCCAGTCACTAATAGTGTTAGGAAAAAAATAAATGTTTGAGAACATAAATGCGGCATTGGTTTTCTCGCATCCCTCGTACATTGACTGTGGGTGCGGATACATAGTGTAGCTGATTTAAATACAAATCTTGAATTCTGGCCCTCTTTGCTACTTCGCTTGTAAAAATGTTACGCACTTCGCCTGTTACTTCACCTGTTACTACGCTTGTAAAGATATTACTCTGTTACGCACGCAAGACCTCCTTTATTTCGAAAAAAACCGACAGCCCTCATAACAACATCGTTGAACATGAGTTTGAAAACACTACTGTAAGATTTTTGAGGGAAATTCTTTTCTAAGAAAGGAAAGAACAAACGTCTCAAACTAGGCATCAGAAAAAGGGGTACCATGGAATGATACCATGATCTGTTGATTTAGATAAGTGCTATGTTTAACTTGATTTTGGAACTGTTGCACATCGACACAGCTAGCTCCCAAAGAAATATTCAGTTCAATGTGAGGAATATGTCAGCAAAGACGATTTTTAAAGTTATCTACGCTACGTGTATAATCTGAAGAAATTGGAGCCTAATTACACTCCAAGAAAGTGTTATTGAGTTAATTGAAAAAAAAAACAGCCTTTTAATTGACGCTGAGACATGCTTCTAATGTTTTATACGGATGCGTGGTGGAAAATAGGGAATTTGACAGGGCATGTTTGCAAGCAAAAGGTGGGCGTACATAATTCTTAAGCGTTCAGGTGCAGTGGCATCAAAATAAGTTCGCAGTCATGCTCGTGTATTACGCCTCGTGAGGATTAGCAGTGATAAAAAAAGTTGAATAAACTTCAAAGTACGTATTCGCCTGGTAAATGCGGAAGCAGCTCCGCTGTACACCAAGGCCCTTGAAAGTAAGCTTCAGTGCAAAACTCAGTTGCTGCAACGACTTTTTAGGGGATCAATGCAAAAAGTTTGACAATAAAGCCTGACAATGAGGTATCGGCTGAAGCCATTTCAGGCGCAACATGAACACAAGGTCCAGAACAGTGCGAACGCGAAAAAATTGAATTTTATTGAGCAAAGTTCTATTGCATTCTTCATCGTAGGAGCGGAGGGGAGGGGAAAAATGAAGGTGGGATGAGGAAACAGGGAGGGTGTTACTTGGCAGGAGCGACAGAAGACTACCGCATTTGGCAGTCACCTGCAGCGAAGCAAGAAGACACAAATGTATTTTCTATGGTGCATTTCATGCTTTCTTGTGCCTCTTTCCTGGCCCTTTAGCTACTTTTAAATACAAGAAAGCGTCCCCGAACTGGGCTCCGTTGCCTCCGTCATGTGCGGTAGCGTGGTGGTCGAGCGGCCAGCAAAAGTTGCTGCCTTGGTAATGGCGACAAGAAGCGGAAGGCAAACTTAACTGGTTACTGTGGAACGAGGATGATCAGCGACGACACAGAAAAATCACCTTTCTGTCCGAGACTCGAACGGAGCGACAACGGGATCCGTTGCTGTCAATCGAATGCGGTCTGCGCTCGCAGGAACCGCGTATTTATCGCCGAAGCGCTAACGGTCAAACACTTCTCCTCTAGTGCTTTTGCACATGGCCC
This sequence comes from Haemaphysalis longicornis, assembly GCA_013339765.2. Classification (NCBI taxonomy): domain Eukaryota; kingdom Metazoa; phylum Arthropoda; class Arachnida; order Ixodida; family Ixodidae; genus Haemaphysalis; species Haemaphysalis longicornis. The sequence continues at coordinate 85,634,168 of CM023449.1, read as the reverse complement.
GAACATAGTGCAGACACACACGAGCTCCCTTTCCCGAGGTAGGGAGGGCCGGCAGTAGCGTCGCATGTTGAGTCTGAAAGAGGGGCCGAGGAGATCTCGGCGAGCGGCGTCCGCTCCGCAGGGGCATGTCTCTACATGCCGAACTGTTTGTTTTGTATTTTGCAATAGCCGCGGCTCGATTCATCGCTAGTGGGGCCCGTCTCAACACGTTTTCGAGGAAGGCGGGCTTTCCGCAAGACACAGGTGCACTACGCGAAACTTGCAGCACGCGTGAACAGGGTAGCGACGCGCTGAATCGTAATACTACTGACGCTGGTGTCACCGCAGCTGTGTGACCTCACATTTCGTCAGGGTCGAATTGAGGTAAATTCGGCCCTGGGCATTACCGCAGGTTCCCATTCACATTTCCCCGTTCCAACCTCTTGGTTCGCCCCTTCCTTGTACCATAGATTTTATTGCATACTTCATTGAATTAGAAAACGAACAATATGCGATCAATGGGAATCCTGCCACAGTAATGCGTTAGCATTGCTTTTGCAACACCCAACACAAACGCAGTTACTAACGGAATCAGCACGCGTAACTTGTATCCATTCCATGTCTGAGCGCTACAGAACGACATTGTGGAAGAAAAAAAAGAAACAGCGGCTATTAGCAGCACAAAAAGACATGGAAAATTTGATCGTAACATTAGCTATTATAAACACGAAAATCTTGTATTCACTTTGTGGATTAACGTTACCTAGTTCTGATGAATTGTGGGGTTTACTATGCCGAAGCTACATTTGGAGTGTGAGGCGCGTCGTAGTAGAGGTCTTCCGGCTAATTTATGCTACCTGGGGATATTGAACATGCGCCGAAACCTTGACACACGGCCGTTTTAGCTTTCTGCCTCATCAGCAAAGCAGCCACCATTACCGGGATCGAACCCACGTCCTTGGGTTCAGTAGCACAACAGTGGTTCTGTTTTTTTGGAAAACCAGTGTAGCTAAACGAAGGTTGACCGGACTAAGCGAAGTTGCATTGTCTGTGTTTTCGTATAATCGGAAAAACTGAACCGTTATACCCCCTTGCTTTGCTCTCAGAGAGGAAGCCCTGGGCTGCAGCCTCCTTAGCCCCCCCCCCCCCCCTCACCGCTTCTCTTCCCCATCATTCTTGTACTCGTTGATTCCGCCTTTTGTCAATAAAATGAATTATTTCTTCACTAACATAAGGGGACATGACAGCAATAATATGATATACTTTCTGATTTCGCCGCTATCGCCCATATATTTTTCTTCGTTGCTCCAGGTGTGAATTAGGCTACTGCCAGTTGTCGTCTCGGGATCTCGTCACAGAATAACGGATGCTTCTAAACGTAAAAATATTAGCACTCAGTACTGAAACAATTCTTAAATTAATGGTTCTTTTGATTTTCCAACTATTTCAAGGTAAGACTTACAATATTGTTTTTATTGTTATAACTTGCTCCATTCTAACCGCATATTTTTTTTTTCGCGCGCCTAAGATGTGATATGCCCCAGTACAGGTTAATTTAGAGCATTGTAAACATGTTAAAGAGCAATGTTCTTGTCATGCGTCGTATTTTTAAGTAATACGAATTAAAAATAAATAACGAAATGACAAATCGAACAAGATACAGTATAAGCAATGAAAAATAATTTTAAAGCAAACGAATGAAAATAAAATGAAATTAGTGAAATAGAGAAAAGAGTAAAACTACGTAAAGTAGCCGAAGCTGATTGTTCAGTGAAAGCCCACATTGTTTGCGTTGTTCAGCGTTTTAAAACAGTGAGGGTTCGTCGTCTGATAGCTTTTTAATTCGCGGAATTTTCACAGTAGGTTCTTCCCTAAGATTGTTTTTTTTTGTTTAAATTAGTACAAGACTATCGGCGATGTCCCATCTTGTATTATTCGTTGTAAGCATTGCTGGTAATTTATCCGAGGTATATATTACAATGGCTTAAAATATACCTTTTTTTGCCGCAAGACGTTCCCACTGCCGGTGAATTCTGCAGAAGACTGTTAGGGTAATCTTACCTTTTTGAGCGTTTAGTTGATTACAATATCAACGTGAGTTGCAGTACAATTTGAAGAGAAGTGTACCAGAAGTGGACGTTGACCAGAAGGGGACATGGTTAATGCGTTATGTCCTTTAAATGAGAAACTCGTTAGAGACATGTACGGAGTCCTAGAGGAGTAATCTGAGTTTAATTGTTACAGAAGTAGCAATTGAGCGGCTAGTAAAGAACGTGCCCGCTAGATTATTTGCTCGGCGATGCCAGCAAGGGTATGTGCGGTGTCAAAAAAAAATACAAACAAACCTAAATAGTAAAAAATAAAGGTGGACCGATTGGATGCACTTTGTCCTTTGACATAGAAGCGAATATTAGAGATACGTACTCGGACCTGCATGAGTAATTTGGGAATTCTAGGCACAGAAGTAGCTGATAGCGGATTGAGATAGCAGGCTTCCGCTAAAGATCCTCTTTGGTGATGCGAGCGCGGGTATTTGCGGAGTAATATTAACCGAGAGAAAAATACCTAGAGCGCACTCATCTGTGTTGTTTTGTGTGGGAACGTCGTTCCTGTTCCGAGCAAAACCCTTTCTTAGAGTTGTGTGTGCAGCTTTCTGTTTTGAGCAACTCGAAGCTTATTGTGTCCAAATAAATTTAAAAAAAAAAACAATATTTGCAGGAACCCAGAGCACCCGCATCGTCTACCCCAGCATTCTTGAGGCTCGACGGGAGGACGAGTACAAAGTAATATCCATCGACAAATCAACGACGTTATTCTTGAAGCAGACATCCGTGCTTGCTGAAACAATCATTGTCACAACGTCTGAAAACGGAAAAACAACGCAGGACCTGGTAAGTTTACGCGCTATTTACGGAACAGTACATATGTTAGAAATACCGTTGTGCTTGTGCGTACCCAAAAATTCTTACAACCACGAATCCTACCAAACACTACCAATACTTCTCCTGGGATAAAGTGTTGCAAAATTATTATAAATTGCTCTAATTACTGTTGCACCATCCAAGGTAATTAGGCAGGTACGGATGAAGCACGTGTTGCTCGGAAAAATACATGTAATCTATTTGTTCACGAAATTGATGCTGCACGCAGCGATCAGATTGAGGCCACAGGCGTTTTGAAAACAACGTACATCTTATGGGGAAGTGTTGGAGACGGTGGGAACTGAAGAAAAATCAAGTTAAACATTGGAATCTATGCAGTTAGAAAGTTGCGCCGAAGAGATTTTCGCAGATTCTAATAATGGAGTGTCTGCCGCTATAATCGTTTTTCGCCTTTAGCATGGTGACAGAGTAAAACATTTACTGGAGCCGAGTAAACATGAATGAGAAGAAATTGTACTATCCAAGATAATGGGGAAGTTACCGATGAAAAACGTGTTGCTTGAAAAACAAACGTAAGAAAGGAAGGAAAAACGGTAAAAGAAAGACAGGAATGTTAACCAGGCTATGGCCTAGTATGCTATCCTACACGTGGGAAAGAGGAACGGGGAAAAAAGATGAAAACAGGGAAAGACGGGGAAAGGTAGAAACAGAGGGTAAAGAGACGTGCCCAGCGTTAGGACGCTATAGAGAAAAGAGCAATGGGTTCATAGAGAGAGAAATAGAGAGAGAGAAAGAAAGAGAGAGAGAGAGAGAGAGAGAGAGAGAGAGAGAGAGAGAGAGAGAGAGAGAGAGAGAGAGAGAGAGAGAGAGAGAGAGAGAGAGAGAGAGAGAGAGAGAGAGAGAGAGAGAGAGAGAGAGAGAGAGAGAGAGAGAGAGAGAGAGAGAGAGAGAGAGAGAGAGAGACAAGCAGAGAGGTTTGCCGGCGTTTGCAATCACCTATACATGCTTCTCTACTAGGGGTTGATGATGTAGGGAAAACAGGGCCTATAAAGAGGTGGGCAGACAGAAAAAAAAAGAACACCGGCGTGGCTTGACTTAATTGTTGACGGACTATTTTTCAGATTGTGTCACATAATTCACAATTTCAAAATATGACCAATGGTCACCAAATAAGAAAAACTTTTAAGAGCCTAACGCTGCTTTGAGGGGCAAGTTCATGGTTCTAGGATAGTACACAGTTCCCGGCCCTTGATCTAGGCGTTCAGTATCTTCAAAAAGCGTGATCTTGGTGCCAAGTAGGCAACATATTGTAACAACATATGTTCAACGGTTTCTACCGAAGAACAGTTGTTGCAGTACGGGCTGGTCGTCAGTCCGAGGCGAAAAACGTAACTGTCGGTGTTAGCCAAGTTCAGTAGTAGGCGATGATATAATGTCTCTATGCAACGAGGGAACTGTCTTGGAAGTCTTGATTTCAACTCAGGGTAAATAGCGCGCAAAAAGACTTCGTCATTAGGTTGATTACACCATAGCCGGTTTCTTTCAGTTACTGCAAAGCGACGCGCCATGGTTGAGGCCTCTGTTTTTGTAAAGAACCCTTTACGGTATTTCCTGTGGTTAAGACCCATACGGGCCGCTTCATCGGCTTTTTGATTTCCAATAATACCACAATGGCCAGGTATCCATTCCCACTTTATACTCTGTCCAGCAATGCAAGTGAGGTGGTGAATGTAGAAGGCTTCGGAGACTTCGGTATGGTGGGGGGGAAGACCTGCTCGTCCTTGACAAAACTTGCAGAGCTGCCTTGGAGTTTGTGAAGATGCTCCACCGATGCGGCTCATGACGTATGATGTAAATAATTGCGTCTTTAAGGGCATTTAGCTCAGCCGCTGTAGATGACGTTGGTTGCTCCAGGTGAAATGAAAACATTTCACCAGTAAGTGGCACGTACATTCCAGATGAAGAGCCTTGCGGGGATGACAATTCATACGTAAATATGTGAGTTCTAGCCGAATTCATTCTATACATACATTCTAGCACGATATGTAGTATTTCTGTCTGGGCCATTGTATTCTTGGGGCCAATTCCAGGGATGGGACACTGAATTTGTAAGGGAGTAACGTTTCTAGGAGGATAATGTGGAGGCATTATTTGCTTGGGCTGGCTTGAAATAACAGGGATATACTGAGAATTACTTGGACGAATCCAGAGGTCGAGCAGCTTGAGGTTACACGAATTTAAAATGATTTCTTGAGTGAAGCCCATGCCTCAGGTGCGCGCGGAGGGTCTCCTGTTTTCTAATCACGTCAAAAGGCAAACAACGTGCCTCTGCAAGGATTCCGACCCTAGAAGATCCCTTCGGGAGCCCAAGACAGATGCGTAAATTGTTTTTCCTTGCTGTCTCAAGACTCTTCTTGCTTTTGTCTGATATTCGTTGTAGGATAGGGAGGCTGTACTTCAGCGCACCATGCACATAGCTGTTGTGTAGCATAACCATTAAATGGCAATCACTGCTCCAGCATACACCTGCAAGACATTTCAAAACCTGAATGGCCGAAGAAATGCGGGCCCGTAACCATTTAACCTCAGGTGACCAGGTCAAGCTGCGATCTATTAAAATTACAAGAAATATTTGAAGTCGTGGGTATAAGAGTGCGCGGCCGGCTAGAATCAGTGGATAACAATCCATGTTTATTCGTGTAAAGGCCATGGCTACGCTCTTATCGGGGACAGTTGAAGGCCACGGGCTGCAAGATAGCTAGGGATGTTATGGATGGCTTTCTGTAAAGGCCTATAAACGGTACCTCCAGCGAGGTCGTTCCGTTCCGGCCAAAATCATTCCGGCGGCCGGAACGCCCGGCGGATGGCGGAAGGGGTTGAAACGGTCTCTCCGTCACACCGCGCACTCCGGCGCCGCTAGAGCCATCTTATTGGCCGGCGAGTCCAATGACGTGCGTGCAATGCTTTTACTTTTTTTTTATTAATGCGTGCTCGATTCGAAGACGTTTGTTGTGTACTTTCGGCGTTGAGAGGCCGCGATATGGATTTACGCGAACTTCAGTAGTGTGAGAGCAGTCTGGAAAAACTAACCTGACCTGGGCAATGGTCGTGCTTGCGCGAGAAACGCGCAGCGCCCCGCGTCGTGTGTTGCACCTGGGCGTCAATATTTGTGTAAAGCACAAAGCTACATAACAAGCTGCCAGCCGGCGCCCGCGCGACTGCACAAAGGCAATCGTAGGTAAAAACTGTCGGCAGCTGATTTTAAGCAACGCACGTACATATCGCGGTTTGCTGTGCATGTTTACGCCATTTGTTTAGATACCCTTATTTATCATCGCTAGGCAGCTACTCCAGGATACTGATTATTAAAACCAAACAAGCCGCGGATCTCGTTAGGGGCGAACGGATCTGATAGTACAGTGAAGCTAGAAGTGTCTAGTTCATATCGTAGCATCGCCCGCGCTCCCCCGCCGACCTTCCGCTTGTCATATTCGACCCGTAGCCGTAGGACACCGCGGGACGCTGCCGCTTCCCATCATTTATTTAGCCTCCGCAGGAATTTAGATCAAGGGTCATAATATAGTTTTAAACCTACAATTTCATTACCCAACAGCGCTTGCGCAAGTTTATTCAGCTTAGATTTGAAGTGACCCCAGTTTGCGAACTGTAGTGAAGCAATATTCAGTCAACTGGGCCGGGTGGATCGCCATATCCCCCCCTTAACAACAAGTACCCATCTTCCAGCCTCTCCCTCACACAAACCCCTAACAACTCCACAATTCCGTAAATATTTTAAAATGACTGCAAACCAAGCAGCCTCATCAAGAAATGAGCATGACTAAGCCCTAGGAATACCCATGTACGCTCCAAACGAAAAATATGACGCGTTGGGTGTGCGCAACACTTTCGAAGAACAAATCAAGGCGCAAGCCGTGCAACACAATGCGCACCTAGAGCACCTCACCAAGACAGCCGCGAGCAGACACCTATTAGACAGCCTGCGCATTTTATACGAGAATACCGTCGGCGACAACATCTCCACCCCTGCGGAGAGAGCTGTGAGTCCAGGAACTTGAGGAAATCCGCACGTTGTTTGTATTGACACAGCCACTTGGAGCTATGGTTTCAGCCGCTACCGACTGCTCGAGAAAAGTTCTTGAACCCTGCTCCACCCAAACAACTAAAGGAGGACGAAGAACTGGCCTTTGCCCTAGCCCTATATAGCAGCTACCCAAGTGCGGAAAACGATTAGCGATTCCCATCAAGCGATCTGCAAAAGGAAGAATTTCCAGTGGAAGGCGCAGGATCTTTACCCGCCATGAGACGAACCAAAACACCAGACCCCCGCACATGTGGCACTACAAGGCAACGAACGGGCCAACGAGGCTGCCCGAGATCTCACCCACCAAGAGCCCCAGCACACATTCCACAGACAACTCCAAAGATCGCGTCTGTTCTTGCCGAGACGTGCTTGTTCACTACAAAGGGGAAAGACGAAGCCACCCGGCTGCTGGCCCCTCGCTCACCAAGAAACAAGAAGTGGCGTGTAGACGTCTCAAGATGATCACTTATCCAAACCCAAGGCTGTACTGGCCCTTCCATTTGGAAATAAGACAACGCTGGATGTAAACACTGCCCAAAGCTTGCGACCTTGGCTCGCATGCTATGGGAACGCCCCAGTATACAGAGACATGGGTTCGAAAATTCAAAAGGAACATTTATTATCACTAGTAAGGAGCAATGGGAAACAGTGCCGCACAGCGAAAAGCCTGAAATCCAACAGTGGGCCATCCAAAGGAAGACATCGCCAGGTGTTAAGGCATCTTGGCTGTCGTCTAGAATGCCACAGGCCTAAATAGGCCTCCCCTTTCGACCGCATAAAGTTATTTCCTCCTCCTCCGGATCGATCGGAGTTCAACATTTTCTAAACTAGCCATAGGATTTACTTGAAGTGAAGTTAGTGCTGCAAAATATCACGAGCTAATTGCTAATTGGGCATATTTCAGAAAACTTCAGTGACAGAGAAGGATAATAGAACACTCAAAATAAATTCAACAAAACCCAAATTTAATGTCCACATGTGCCCAAATGCTCAGCTGTCAGTTGTACCACTGATGACGACCTTTGAAGGTTGGAATTCTGCAAATGCACGCAGCATTGTTTGCGAAACAGGGACTACAAGTTTATAGTGGCATGGGAGCACAAAGGGAAAGACACGTGAGCGTGGGGGTGCAAAAAAACATCTCTTGGTGCAACATCATCCACCCACCAGTTACGTATCCAGGATTTCATTTCGGGGGAGGATTGGGGCCAAAAAAGGTAATAAAAGAGCATGAAAGGATGAAAGTGCACACAAAAAAAATACAAGCCAGAGCAAGGAATTCATTACAAAGAAAAACAGCTTTGTTATCTAACTCAACAGCCCGCACAAGCACTGTTTGAATTGCCTGCACAGTGGACGAGCAGATATCACCCTCATACCGAAGATCCACAAACCTCCAACTACGCCTGTACCTCTTCTGTTGGCAAAACATTTGAACACTTGGTACATACAAAAATCACCACGCACCTTGAACAAGCGGACAGTATCCTTATGCCATGTTTGGCTTTTGTACCGGACTGTTGGCTCAACACGCGCTGTTACAGCCAAAAAAGGCGAAGAAAAAATTCTGGAGGCTCCGTTACATCACCTCTCTTTTTCAATGCTAATTACTCCACTCACCCATAAGACTTCACCAAATCTCAGACCTTCACCAAATCTCAGACCTTCATTACACTCTCTATGCCGACAACATCATACTGTGGACAATTCAAGGTCAGTTGGAGCCGACACGACACCCTACAGCAAGCTATAGATACAATCAACACGTATCTCATACCAAAAGGGCTACGCTGCCAATCCGAGAAGTCTGCACTACTAATGCTTCGCTTACGCACGCGAGAAAGACCTGCCGAAACCCCATCAAATTCTACTCTGGCGATTAAAAACACTCCTATCCCCCAAGTTTCTGCTCTGTGTAATCTTGGCGTTCCTTTGCATCGTGATGGCCCGAGTGCTGCCCTTAGCCTCCAACTCACTAAAGCATGTTCGCAACTTACATGCCTCACTCAACGTCTAAGACACCAACACGCAGTACTCAGAGAGGATGAATCTTGCAAGCAAGCTCAAACAGGCCCTGCTGCTTAGTCGCATCACCTACAGGATGACTTATACTCCAGTCGAACCCCCCTGAATTAAGAAAATTTGATATGTTAAGGGGGAACATGGATCTTTGGGACCAAAAAATTGCCCAAAAAAGCATTTTTTCAGGTATCACTTTTCTCTTGATTTGCAGTTTTTCCTCCAAGAATTCCATATGTGGAACAGTGCCACCGACCTTATAAAAGCCATAGAAGTTCAATTTTAATAAACAAATAATTATTTTCCCATAATTCCACACTTTTTCGCCTCGAGTGGTATCGCAGTGATACAAAACTCGTGAGAGGTACTATCAGCATCAAATGAAACGCTAACACGAAAATATGAACCTGAACACACAAATAGCACGATTTCTTTCCATGCAAGTTAAATGACGCGTCGCTTAGTTACAAAAACCAAATTCGAAACAGGGGATTTCCAAACATAACAATAGCAAGCCATTATATGAACTCTACGAACAGTACTTTTCAATTTTGCACGTTCTGGTTCATATTTTAATGTTCGCGTTTCATTTGACGCCAATAGTACATCCCAGCATGTAGTGCAGCTAGAAATGATCGTTTCTTTCGCACTGTGAAGCTGAATGTGTAAGCCATGCGATATGGGAAGCAGATTTTGCATTTTGTGTTTCAGTAGTTGCTTAATTAGCATTATTTTTAATTGGTTAGCAGTAGTAGTTCAAACCTAGAAGTTAGAGTTGGTGTAAACTTGTATGTGATTGCAAAACAAAAAAACTGCTTCACGTTTCATTCTCCACCACTTCTGGTATCTATTCATGTCTTGCTGGCAATCTTTTGTTGAATAGTTTTTTTTTCTACTGTTCTCAAAAACAATCAAGGAATTCTTTTAATTAACACAGAAACTAGTTGCCTCACATCAAAACTAATTAGATATTTGAAATCAGCTAAAAAAACTGAACAAGCCCATGAAGTTTCATCAGAATTGGTTGGAAAGAAAAAAAAAAGTTTCTGGAACCAGTGTTTCCATGGAAAGCCTACAAAACGGCCCTTCACCTGCCCACCTTTACACCCTCACAAAAACTCTTGGGCAGCCACAACACAAACTCACTCAAGTTCACCTTCAACTTGCCACCTAGCATAATCAGAAGTTCCAAGCAGGAAAATTGACCCAGAATGCAATACTGCACCGGCTAAGGAAATGATTATACACATGGTGGAGGGGCGTGTTGGCTATTGAAATGTACTTTACATGAAGTTTTGTTCACCACACATAAAATTAAAGGTAGAAACTAGCAGGAGGAGCAAAAACACTTTTCAAGACAACAATCAGTGTAAGTTCTACTGCTTTTCATTCAACTTAACAATTTTAGGCTTTCATATTTCCCAAAATTTTAACAACTGAAGGTTGCAGGCTGACAAAGGTTGATTTTCCTTGCACTTAAACTCAACATTAAATGCACATCTGTAGGTCTGTACATGCTTTATGCCAGATCGACTTCTATCTATCACCCGAGGCAAACTATATGTCACTGCGATCGCTAATCAGCTATAGTGTCAGCTCTCAGATTTTTTTTATTAAAATTCGGGATTGGATGGGAATAATACACGTCTAAAATGTGATCCCAGTACGCATCCCCGTCGCCAGTGTTTTATTGTTCCAAGTGAAAGTGGGTCTTGTGAATGCGTTGTGGCTTTCTACTTAGAAAACACGGACAACTGGTACATTCAGCTCAATGTACAGTGATTTCGACATTGCTTGGCACGTAAAGAGGGTCGACATTACGGTAGTAATGACAGGGTAAAATGAATATTGGCATGACGACATACCAACTCAGGTGGATTAGCCAGCAACGACTACAGCTGCCATCAGAACCAATTGGCTGTTCCACCAAATCGCATTTGGCTGCAACTTCACATACCCACCCATAATTCTCACCGGCTTCACCGGCTCGATGCAGAGCAGAAGTTCTAGCTCGCTCACGCTCCTCGGCTTCGCAGAAGTGAAGAGACATTGCTACACTGGCTGCGTCTTGGAGTAGCATTGACCTAAAAGTCTCCACACAATCGGACGCGAGGACTGCCCGGACTGCCTTCTGTGTGGTTGTCCTGAAACTATCGAACATTTGCTTAGCGCTTGTCCAAAGTACTCTAGTGAGCGAAAGATCCTTGAGGCAGCATTAATACTACACTTGGACACTCGCCCTGTAATAATCTGATTCAGCGACCCATTGTACATGAGGCGCTTATTGGTTGTACTGCTTGTACATAGTTCATTTGCCGATTTCACTGTCATTCCTCATACCTTCCATATTCATTCCGTTCTCTTTTTGTCCCCAGTTCCATTCCCCCAATGAGAAATAGCAGGCCCAAGTAGTTTCTTAGGCCGGCCTCTTCTCCCTTTCAATAAACATTTACTCTCTCAAAAGGTGACAATGACAATGACCGCTGTTAGAAGCTCATGGCCAATTCCCTTACTCTCATAACAAACTAAATTCTCACATACCGACAGAGTGGGACTGGCGACTGATAATGAAAGGTGCTTTCAAAATTCACGGTGAATTCACCAGTTCCTATAGGCTGTGATGTGAACATACCCACTTGAAGGAACACTCTGTGGCATTCTTTTTATTTATTTATTGCACAATTTTGACACAGGGCATCAAAGTAACAGAGGGGTAAAAAAAGGAAAGTGAGGGGATGCAAGCGGCTTCATGACCTACAGAATAGTGTATAGGCCAGTCTCGGCAAGAAATTCCAACAGCTGCTTGTGGAGAAAACCATGCGTGCAATGGGACCCTAGTGGTTTTGCATTCCAAACCCATAAGAAATGCTTCGGTGTCCTCGAACTTCTTCTCCTGTCACTTACACAACATATAGGTGTGCACACTTTAACACATTTAAGCGAAACAAAATTTTTGTTCACTGACATACACTTACAGGGCAAAGTGTAGGTAACCTGTGGCATCACTACTAGTAACAGTGCTATGTGCACATACAAATTTACCCCGGGGTACTATTTTTGGGGAAAATCACAGACCTATATGTTGTGGTGTACAGCTCACAATCAAACCATTCAAACTGATGGCCTATGTTTCATCACTTTTGTGGCAAATAATTTCAATGCAGAAGCTGTTTCAGCTTATTACTGGACATAACTGTAGCTCTTTTCAAATAGGTACTTCTCTGACAGAATCTCTTATGATGAAAACACTTGATAATTAGTTCAGTTGTGGAAGTTGAAGCTATTTAAATGACATCTGAATTCAGTATGGGGAGGCAACTTCATGTTTATATGTCGCACAGTGATGTCAACAGTAGAAGCTTTCTACATGATGTTTTGCCCACAGGAAAGCCGGAATGGGACGTGCAGTACACACTGCAGGCAAACCGGGGATATTTTCCTGCTAGTGCTACCTTCTTTGCATGCCTTATTTTTCTCACAAGATGTAACCAATTCTCAGGACTGATCCAGGCAAGCTAAAAAAGTAACAGCAGATAACAGCAAAAGGAACAAAATGAATAAAAGGAACAGCAGATAACCTGTTACATTCTTTACCACAGATCAACAACAAAAATTTAAGCAATGGGGAAAAAATATACTGCACTTGTTTAGGAGAAGCAAATGTATGTATGGCTATTCAAGACTTCATTCGCCTTCATGTTTAAGTGACACACAAGAATTAAGACCACAAATGTGACAATTAGCGACCATAGATAGCGGGCTTGTAGTGTTGTGATTGGTCTGCGGGGGAAAAGTGCATTGGTGATTACCAGATTGACGGCACCAAATGACATTGACTGCGGATTACCAACAACAAATGTTCTAACTCCTTTGTCGTGAGCCAGTAAATGCTATTCTCTTTTTTTGGTTTAGTTCCAGTTCAGGTTCAGTGAAAGCACTGTTTACTGCTGTACGGTCAGACCCAATCCTCCTGTGTTCACAATGGTCTGCAACACAAGAAGAGCTACTCGCCGACGGGATCCTGGCACCTCCTAGTAATGGGAGAAAAATTGTTCTTCTGTAATTCATGCTATGCACGACTACGCCACAGCTGGGCATCGGTACTGTGCATGCACTCTTCACCGCACACAACAGCATTAATTTTTGCCCGAAAATGTGACAGTCGACCGAGCTGTACGTGGTGAGTTGCCCCCAGTGTCAACGCAACAAATGCGCCACGCCTGCTCAGCCGGGAAGACTCCACCCTGCGAATCCCCCTCCCCCCCCCCTTTACCAGTTTAAAAAGTGGGCATAGATTTGATGGTCCCTTAACCTCGGTCAAAGAATGGGAACCATTGGATGATCGTGTGCATCGACTACCTTTCACGCCATAGTGATACAGCTGCATTGTCATCTGCAACAGCTGCCAAAGTGACGAACTTCATTCTCAGTCGCCGTATACTTCAACATGGCCCACCTCGTGTCCTCATCAGTGACCGTGGGCGCCAGTTCACTGCTGACGTCGTTAAGGAGCTACTTCATCTGTCCGATTCTCAATTCCGCCATTCAGTGCCATATCATAAACAAACAAACGGTCTCACTGAGCGGACCATCCGGACACTCACTAACATGAATGCCATGCCTGTTGCTTCTGACCACAACTGGGACGACATCTTGCCGTTTATTACCCATGCTTACCACACTGCCAAGCATGAGACAATTCTACCCAGTTGACGCACGTGTTCCCCCAACTACCTCAACACCATCTTCCCCTTCTTTCAAGACGAGGCCAGCCTATCAAACACCCTCTGCGTTGCTGATGAAGCTCAGAAACTCACTAGTCTCCACATACTGCCGTCACAAGACCGCTCGAAACTCCGCTACAACAGCTGACATCAGGAAATTCGTACTCGTGGGGAGACCTGGTTTTGCTCTGGACACCTCAGCGACAGCATGGACTGTGCAAGAAACTGCTGTCACATTAAGACAGCCCACTTGTGAACCTTGACTGACTTAGTTGTCTGAACTATGTCATGTTCAGCTTACTGCTTGAGGACGGCGTAGTCGCAGAACTGAAGTGGCTCGCGTACCTTGCTTGAAATGCTTTGAACCCCGTGACACTCACTGACTTGCAGAGATGGCTGCATCTTTGATGGGGGAAATGTTATGGCCTCCAGGGCCTTGCGATATTGGCCGCCTTAAATTTTGACACCAGCGAGAAAGATGTCACGTTACAATACTGAGGAGGAAGACGATGAAGCTGGCTGGTAGCCCAGTCCGCCATCTTGGCTCGCCACCCCTTTGTAAATAAATGAGTTTTTCACTGTAATGACATCGTGGTGGCTGAAGCAAGCTTTGACAAGTGGTCTTGGGCAAGCAAGAATGATCCAGCTTCGCACCAAGCACTAGCCGAGACAGCATTCCACTCTTAACAGTTATGCTGAAAACGATAATTGTTTCACCTTGAACAGCTGGGTACAACAGTGGGTGTGAGGGCCATCCTCAACATATCACTCACCGAGTTTAAACAATAAATACAGCATAAAGCTGCATTATCGCAATTGACCATGCAACTGCCAAGTGCAATCAGCAGTGTTTGATTCACAAACCAAACCAGAGCTTTATATTCATGAGCGACAGTATAGCTATTGCTGTTACATCAGCATAGCTACTGCTGTTACATCTGTCAGAAGTGCATTGTGCCACCACCACTCACATCACATGGAAAGTTGACAACTCGAAATTCAAGTCTGCTTTTATCAGGTTGTAGGCACTGCTTACACACTTGTAACGCTCATTAATGTCCAGGTGGCAACCGAGGAGGAAACCACTTTTGCCGAAAAATGTTTCTCAGTAGGAGTGTGTTAAGACATGACGGCCAGAAGGCAGCCAAGCAATCATGATCCTAGTTAAAGGAGTCATGAGGACAAAACACAAATTCGATTCATTCGAAAGATTGCCTCGTTAGAATCATAATGCCACCACTGTTAACGCACACTTCGCTTAAATAAGCTACATAATTAGGAAAAAACGGAATGGCCATGCGACTCACTAGCTCATTTCCCGCAACAGAACCTATGATGTCATATCAGCCCAGCTGCGCGATTGGTCGAGGACGGAAAAAGCAAACGCAAATTAGGCACGGCTTATAGGCTTTCCGAACAAACTATTTGCGCTTAAGTGTAATGCATATTCATTTTACAGCAGTAAGAATGGTGCAGTAAACAATGGAAGTTACGAAAACAGACGTAAGCATAGAAGTACCGATGCGCAGGTGTTGATACTGGGCGCACTATGCTTGTTTTAGGTGCACAGCACTCCGCCGCTTTGAAGTTGTCTTACAGGACACTGGCCGATTGGCGTAAGTGGCGTTGTCTTGCGTGACCCTGTTTGCATAGGCGTGCGCACAGGGGGGGCAGGGGGGGCGGCCGCCCCCCCTAATCATCTGAAGGGGGGCGCCAAATTTGCCCCATACCTTGCCGATGTAACACATGAAAGTACAAATTTCTGCTCAGAAATATTTTGTATGTGTTGCAGTTCCATCGCATTGAAATAAAAATTTTATAACCATCCCTCTGTACTGCGTTCGGACCGCTAGGCCTTCAGTGGGAAGAGGTCGGGAGTTGGTGTAAGGGCGAAGGGGGGGCGCAGCGATAAGACTTTGCCCCCCCTAATCTAGAACTCTGCGCACGCTTATGCCTGTTTGTCAAGGATACCCCAGGTTTCACGAGACGATCACTTATTACAGTAACGAAAACAAGCCAGGTGCAAATACGCTCAAAAACAAAGCAACGGCGGACAACAGTTCGTGGATGACTATAGTAGTACCACCTGGGAGGGCTGATGGACAGCAAGGCCGCAAACCCGAATGTCGCAGTGGAATTTTGCTTGAATACACGCGCTCATGACATCATTGCTGAAATTACGAAAACCTACGATTTGGATGGAGATTCAAAATTTAATCTAAAGTGATCAATTTTTCAGTGAATACGGCATCATTTGATGCCGGACAAGCGCTGGGGGCACTATAAAACGCGAAATCTTTCAAATAAAACAAACTTGTATTTGGTCTTCATGGCTCCTTTGTGTATACAACGGCCGTTCCCTTAATTTGAAGTCACAGAAAGAAGCCAAAGTGCCCACTCCTTCAATTAAGCACAGCAATTCCAAGGCAGACACAAAGCTGGAACACTGAAGACTACACGAGGTTGCAGCTGTGCTATGACGATTCCTAAATGGCAACAAGCCAACTTTTTCCATTTCATTAATGTCGGGAGCAAAAGTATGGAGTCCACACAAGTGGCGGCCAAAATGTATTGCAGGGCCATCATGCGAAAGAGCTTCTGCTGTCGACACACTGGTTGTGCGTCCCATTTTAACTGCATGCACCTTCGTTGGCTCGCCTGAGTTGATACGCTTTTATTACGAAAAAGGACTGAGCTGTTTCGCTTCGGTTGCCCATGTGTCACACCTTCCCTAAGTGTTCTCGCTGAGCAATGATGAACGATGTAATTAGCGTAGAATGATATGCTGAACCAGTGGGCCGCTCTTGTTACTCCTTATCACGAACTCAAGCACACGACATGCTTCATTCAAACAAGGCCAGAGTATGCATTATTTTACTCTTGAGTCCCAGATTGTATAGGAAGTGCAACGATGACTGAAGAAGACGGAGTAACAATAAAGAACAGAAACACAGATGACAATTAATGCGCACACATATAGCAACTGCAAATTCAGCCACTCACTGGGGCCACCTTTGAAAAGAGGCACAACATGTGCAGCTGAAGCAACACTGTTCAGTCACTCTGCTTACCAACACTGCATCAACGCATAGGTGCAAACTATGATGCGTGCAGTTAAAATAAGCGACACAGCCTTTATCTCGGCAGCAGTCGCCCTTCCCCAAGGTGGCACTGCAGTGTGTTTTGGTTGGTGCTTGCGTGGAATCCAGACTTTAGCTCCCGACAGTACACATTCGGCCATGTGGAATGGTTATCGATTGATTTCAAAGAATGAGTCAGTTTCACACAAACACCAGTATACTCAGCAGGTGACGAGCCTATTGTATACAGTGGGTGTACCCCAGAAGCAACACAGAACAGTATATCTGCTTTACCCCAACGAGCGTGCACTCTGACTGCTTGAACACTCCTGACACAAACAAGAGCACACTCAATCAGCCTAGCACACACCCAACCCAGACAAATGAGTAGACTGGGTCACTCACTAATGTTTCAATACACAGCTCTTGAAACTCCTATTGTCAGCTGTTAAGAGAGGTTTTGCGTGAACTTATACAGCTGCATGGTGTTGCTACAAAGCATATCCCCGCCTATGAAAAGCACTGCCCGTAGGATTACACCACCAGCGCCCGCACGCAAAACAAACTTCGGCGCGAGCGTGCTGTTGAGCACTGTTGCGCAGTGTACATGACGCTGTCGGCGTAAATAAATGCTGCCGGCTGCTGTCTGCAACAATCTTCGTGGATGTCTAGCTTACTGCAATAAAATTTAAAATCGTGCGCGCGCTTACACGAATTGTCGCGGTCATTGCGGTGAACAGCATCACGGCAGCACATCACATACAACCAGTGGCACACAACAGTCGCCCGTACACAGCGCATCGGCGCGAGACCCTGGCCGTAGTCGTTGCCGCACCGCGAACTCCCACGGGCCACGGTCGGAACTTTTAGAAAGCAGTGGCACACAACAGTCGCCCGTACACAGAGCATCGGCGCGAGACCCTGGCCGTAGTCGTTGCCGCACCGCGAACTCCCACGGACGCACACAGAACTGACAGCTTGCTGGTTTGTCACTCCTTGGTCCATTTTGGACGATGGCGAGTACAAATGACGCTGTCAACTTCTTCAAGCACACTCACGCACACCCAAAAACAAGGACAGGCCAGCCGTCACCAACATACACATCGGGGTATGCTTGCTGCCATAATATCGCGGCACTGCGGATCTCAAACTAAGCGCAGTGCAGGTATGCTTCCGCCGGCACAAACAAATGCTTCGTGGATTTATACCTCGATTCAAGCAGTCACAAAATAGTCGCGACGTACTATAAGCCCGTGCGACTATTTTCCTCCGCATCCCTTCGCTTGAGCAACGCCGCCATGTTGTTTAGCCTGAAACCTTCTGATAGCCCTGATTGGCCAGTAGGAGGTCGGTAGGAACCAATCAGGGCGTTGGATGATGGCTGGCGAAACGCGTCATCATCGCGGTCCGGCGAAAAGTTGAAGTTGGCCAACTTGTGGCGGAGAGCGATTTTCGGCCGGAATGCACCGCGTTCCGGCCGCCGGAATGATTTTGGCCGGGACGGAACGACCCTGCCGGAGGTACCGTTTATGGGCCTTAAGGGCTGCTGTGTAGATTGTCGAGAACGTGAGGCCCACCAGATACAAATGTCATCTGCATATAGCGTGATCTTACCTCCACGTGGCAGTACTCGCTTGCTTGAAAGGAGGGTCAGGTTGAATAACAGTGGACTTAGTACAGCACCTTGTGGTACACACTTTTCTACAGCGTAGTAAGATGTATCAAAGTAGTTCGCTATATATGTGTATATCCTGCCCCCGAGACCACGGTCTCCAACAGCGGCAAGGATCGCTGCGTGGAGGACCGAGTCGAAGGCAGCTTTGATGGCCAGGAAAATAGCAGTTGGTAGTTGGTGTACAGCCAGAATTGAGTGAATCTTCAATAGAAGACACTAGAGCGATGATGTTATCTATCAAAGATCTGTTTTGACGGAAACCATTCATTTCTTGGGGGAAGGTTTTCCTGCTCTCAAGAAACCAGATTATACTTGAATGTATCATTTTTTCCATTAACCTTCCAACACAACTGAGCAAAGCAATAGGCTGGAAAGATGCGTAGCTTGTTGGTGCTTTCCTTGGTTTTAAAAGTGGTACTATTTTTGCAAGCTTCCATTCCGGAGGCACTTTCATTCTTTGCCATATTGAACTGTGGAATTGCAAATGAGCTATGGCTTTGTGGAAAATATCATCACCATCGTTCTCCGGAGCATGCACGAAGACGACGAAGACACCTAGATGCGACGGAGATCCTGAGGGATAGCTCGCGCTTAGAGCTGGGTTCTCGCGGCACGAGGCTCGCCCCTCGCGCAATCGAACGACGAACGCCTGTCCTGGGTGCCACGAAAATAAACCCTCTTCTTCTTTTTGTACCACGGAGAGCTTCATTTCGAGGTTCCCGCCACGCCTTGGCTCAACAGCTTCATAGCTGACGCCATCATGGCCGATGTGGAGCGCTTGTTCACATCGACAACGTTGGAGGGGCTTCTGTGCTATGTTGAATGCCAGGCAACCTCTGCAAGCATATGTGGTGTTGTTAATAGATTGCGCAAACGCAGCCAGCAGCTACATCTTTTACTGCCCTCCCGCTGCACGCGCACGCACCCTTGAAAGAAGTCTTAGAGGAATAATGCAGACTTCTCTCAACGTCATCAACGCCTTCACCCGGACTTGTGCTTGGGTCCTCCTCTACGGGCTCGGAACTGTCAGAACCAGCCCTTTACCTTCCTTATTCATAGAATGTACAGTCTCTTGTGCTGCAGTCTTTCGTACAAGTCCGTCGTTTTAGGAAGCGCAAGAGTGCTTTTGTCGCCTTGTGCATATATGACGGACAAGGTCAGCGTCCCAGGATTTTCTCCTCAGAGAATAGCCGCCGGAAGTCTTAATTTCCGCGGAGTTAAGAGAGCTGCCTTCTTTCCGATGAAAAATGTGGGCCCTCGCATAGAACATGGCGACTGTACTTATTGGTGAAATCGATGTTTCAAGCATGGAAATTTAAAAAAAAGGGATATTTCTGTTTTTTGCAATAATCTTGAAATGTTTTCAGAAATTGTTTTTTAATAGTACCAAGAAGTGTTCCTCTTTATTTGTACGGGAGCTGCACTGTGGCGCCGTGCTCCGAGCGGAATCAAACTCATGTTTCTCCGCTTAGTTGTGTCTGATTGCACACTGGCTTTCTCTCAGGGTTCTAAACCCATAAGTTGCGTAACTGAACGACATGCATGGAGAAGCTATCTGAGCTGACGTTAAGCCAAGAAACGAATTTGAAATGAACGGCCACTTCTTGGATTGATTGATTGATTGATTGTAGGGTTTAACGCGCCGACGCAACGCAGGCGATGAGGCGCGCCGTAGTGGGAGGGCTCCGGATTAATTTTGACCCACCTGGGGATCTTTAACGTGCGCCGAAATCTCGTACACACGGGCGTTTTTGCTCTTCGCCTCCCATCAGAAAGCGGCCGCCGCGGCCGGGAATCGAACCCGCGACCTCGTGCTCAGCAGCGCAACGCCTTAGCCACTGAGCCACCGCGGCGGGTGCCACTTCTTGGAGGACGCTGTAACTGGCAAGTAGTTTTGAAGACACGGAAAACAGGGGATCAAAAAAAAAACTTTAAAAGAAAATTATTCATGATGCACTGACGAAGGCTCTTAGAGAGTAACTTGAGAAAAGGAAGAAGCAGAGGAAGTAGGAGTGTTTTTTGCTCTGCGTCGTGTCTATGATACTTGCATCGCTAGCCCATCACACACATTTCCTGAATCTATTTTCAGGAAGCGCATGCACCTATTTTCTGAATCTCACAGCACTCGTTTTAATTATGTACATCTGTTGCGTTACAAAAGCTTCATTCCGCTGTTGTTAAGTCGTGTGTGCTCATGATTAGCTTTTTGGAGAAGTCAAGAAACACAGGGAGGTGGGGCTCTCAGCTTTCGTGAGCCTGTAACAAGGTTGCCAAGTCGTTGAAAGGAATTCAAATGTAAGGAAGACAAATAAATAGACAGGCAAGCACAACACGTATGTGGGTGGTTCCTTACATGCACAGAACTAACCACACGCTTAAAGAGGTGGCCTCAAGGTAGGACTAAAATGTCGCCATTCCTCCACCTAACAAGTTGAACAGAGACGGTGAACGGGTTCACCGGCAGGTGCTAAACACCCCGGTTGAGCACTGAGTCTTTTGTCTTGAAACATACCAACCAGTATGTTACCTGCGTGGTTTATATACTTCTCTCTTGTGGCCAAGTGTGCGCAGGTCAGACGGCTTGCTGTCTAGCGCAAAGGCTTCGTCAAATGTTTCTGGACCAAGCCAAAACCTAATAGCGGCGAAGAGTATAAATTTACCTATTTTACCCTAAAAAGGTGACGAGAGCACCTTTCTTTCCGCTTTAAAATATTCGTGTCAAAATTTAATGTTATGCCTTTTCATTCAATTCTTTGTTTCCCCAAAAGTTTAAACGTGGTCTAGAAAATTTTGACCAATACTGTACCTTTCAAGGAGCATCACAGTTCTTGAACGGAACGTACACATCGCATCTCTCTGTTCATTGTCATGGTCGCTTAGGGTGCTATGCCAGACGTTCTCCTATCGCCTCGAACGTGTCACATCATCTATGACCGGCGAGATTCACACCATTAAAGAAGCTATACGCTACATTTTACGCCAGTGGCCAAAGCAATGGGCTGTTTTCACGGACTCGAAGGCGGCTCTCCAAAGCCTGCAACGCAGCGACTGCTTCACTATTCATGAACATGCCTGTCGTGACATCATATACCTGCACCCCCTTACCAACGACGCTGGACACCGTATAATGTTTCAGTGGCTTCTCCGGTCACTACGATGTTCTAGGAAATGAGAAGGCGGATGAAGTTTCTCGCAGGGGCCTGGAAATGCGCAGTGTGAGGAAGATTTTCTTCACTAACTGTGATGCCACAACTACAGCGAAGGTGTTCGTTTTAATGGAACGGAACCGTCTCTGGTTCCTTCCAGAGCACCGCCATACCTTTCTACGCTACATAGATAGGCCCTAAGCTCAGGATGAGGCTGCCAGAGGTACTTCCGCGCCGATTAGAGACGTTATACCACCGACTTCATCTCAGCGAACCGCTTACGTAGTCATACCTTTTTCGACTTGGTGTCACCAAAAACCCTTACTGCGACAACTGCGGGTCGCTGAAAACCGTGGAGCATTTGATGTTGGAATGCTCCGCATATATCCACGCAAGGTGCAGTCTTGTGCAGAAACTAGAGCTCCCCAGCTTAGGACCAATTACCTTGAAAGTACTTCTTGTTTCATGGCCATCTCCACCAGCTCAACGCAAAGTACTGGAGGCATTTCTCGACTACCTGGACGAGATTGGCGTCATTGCAGTGATTTAAAGTTTAGAAGACAGACTTTTTAATCACACTACTCACACACACGGAGCATAATTTTTTGTTATTTTTCTCTCATCTTTTACTTCTCTTTCTTCTGCCCTGTTCTCTATCGGGCCTTTTCTTTCCGCTTTTCCTCCTTCCTCCGCCGAGTAGCATGTCGGTGCCGAAATTCCGCCAAACATCTTGGCTTTCTCTTCTGGCAAAAGCCTTCTCTCTCTCGCATTTAGAAACGTCATGAACTTTGGTATAGGAACGGTGCTCAACTCTATACTGCGAGAATTGATGACGCTGCTAACATAAGCAGTCTTGGAGATAAATGGGTTAGGCAGGCCTCAGTTTCTACTCCTGAGAAAGAGCTTAAGTAGTTTTAGTACCAGAATGAACTTTCCACTCATAGAAATATTTTTTTTGTTTGCATTTCGGAGATTGCGTGTATTTTTTTGTTTGAACCTTTCACGCGCTAGGAGCGTGCACTACATGTTTCTATGCAATCTCGGGCTTTTACCATGTGCAGCTTTCCCGCTCATGGCAGTCCTTTCAACAGTGATTACTCTGCAATTTTTTAGCGAAATGAAAACTTCTTTTGCACAGCTAATATCTGGGGTGAATACTTGCTTTGTGCACAGTTTCAAGTCGCGCACGTTGCGCGACTGGGTTCCTGAGCCATGGGAACTATCGCATAGAAATGCATGGGGAGTTAAATTTGACAGCGAATTACACAAAAAAATATTCAGAAACCTGAATATTCTTTTAGCGTTTTAATCTTCACGTTGACTTCTAGCTTTATACCAAATATCATTTTCCTAAAGTGGTTTTTCTAGGTTCCCGAGAGGTTGTAATTTTGAGCGAGAAAGCTGGGTATGCAATAAAAAAATGCATTAGTTGATAGAAGTGGCAGTTCCGTAAGTCCTCTCTATTATGTGTTTTGTCCAAGCTTTGCGCCATTTCGCCAAGTATGCAAAGCACAGAATACACTCTGGATCAGCCCCTTCCCGGGGTCGGACAAGACTCAACAATCGAAGATCCGGCTTTAAAGCTAAAGCGTTCTTAGTGAGACTGACGACGTTCTCTAAAAAAACTAAAGCGTTTCTTCATAGACCGGTTGGTCCACCGAATAGCTCTGATAAAATCTCTGGACATACAGCGGGTGCGTGAAACCGGGCTGCCACTGTGCCAGAACGGTTACTTGAAAATCACGAAAAAGGAACTGTCCTAGATAAGACGATACACGCATCGATCATGAATAAGGAGTACGATAGTATAGCTTCACCTCATGAACCAGTGTCGGTATACATTTAGATCGTTCGTATACGTTTACTCAGTGCGCGAAAAGTCATCGCATGGGTTAGTTAGTGGTTTGCGATTTGGGTCTTTGAAGGTTTGATGATGCATTGGACGCACTTTCATGCAGCGAAGGTTGGACGCACTTTGAGCGAAAATCTTGACGCAGTTTTGACATCAGAAAGCTTTCTTGCCTCTCAAATTTTTGGGGGGAAGGGATGGTAAAGATTTTGCTATTATTAGTTGTCATATCAAAAGTTGTTATTTTTGTTTTTCAGATTAATGGATCCCAATATAACCAGCACCTGTACCATGACACCGGGAAAGGCGCGGCTTTGTTCTTGCACAACACCGACAACGGGCTAAAACTGGTACAGCATGTTGTCATTGGTCTTGGGTGGCTACGCTTGACAAATTAAGGATGTTAATATTCTTCACTGATTATTAGAGATTTTTGTTCTAAACAAAATCATGATTGTGTTAAAGGACAGCTACCGTTAGAAAAATGTGGTGAAGCAATCTTGACATAAAATAACGTTAATCCCCCGAAACAAACACTGCTCAACTGGAGTGGCGAAAATACAGCAAACGCAAGACAGCATGCGGCAAAACGGCTCCGACAAACAGTATGCGTCATAACAGCACAACGGTAAAATAGCATGCAAAAAAAAAAACGGGATCGAGGCAGAAGAGCACAGTGACAGAAAGGCACGATAAAACAGCGCCGAGTTATACCAACGCGCCTATATGGGGGCTCTCCTGCCGCCTTAACGTGTGCAAATATTTTTCTGCTTTGGCCCGCGCCGTTTTATACGAGAATAATGACACCATCCGATGATCACATCACATTGTTAAAATGTAATTAATGTTACTCACGGGCAGAGAAGCCGCACAGTAAGACAGCCTTGGAAATTCCCGTGTATTTTGCGACCATTTTATTTTTCTATTGGTACATTTTCTGTAAAATGCAGAAGTTGCACACACGTTTGTAAACGAACTGCGGATTTTAACATATATAACAATACAGCTTAGTGTAAGAAAGTGTGATGGCAGTGAAGGGGCATGGGTTATAGAACGCTTCCATACTCGGCACGCTCGAGCGGAAACTTTAATATTAATTGCATATAAGGAGGACATGCAGTGAGACAGACATGTAACGGGTGGACTAAACAATTAAAAAAATGATCGCCTTAAGGCCGCAGTGCAGGTATGAGCAAGCGCAAATGTAAATTCCGGATTAGGAATGAATTACTTCCCCAGAATACAGGGATGGCTACAACTGAATGAACTTCCTGAAACTCCTGAAAGTCTTCTTGAAGATTTTTGAGAAACCCCTGAAAAACTTCTTGATTGGAACATACCAGAATGGCAGAGTACTTACATAAAATACAAGTTATCAGCGAGTAATCAGGGCCAGCCCCCAGATTGAATAAGAAAACGCATCCGGCGCAAAAAAACTAAGCAAAACTTACACGGCGATTTGCGTTGTGCTAAGTTCGAGCTCAGGTTTCATCCTTTCCGACAGTGCTATGCAAGGGCAAAAGATTTGCTCGTTGTACACTCATGCATTCATTGTACACTAATTAAAGAAAATGACTAAACATTTACTGTTTATTATTTGTGGGCCTGTTGTTGCTTAGCAGAAATACGAACGGTTTTGAGTGTTGAAGTTCTTTCTTACATTTTTAAGTAGTAAATGGCTGATGTTCAATAATACGTTAGTTAAATTCAAAGATGTGACCGTCCGTTGGATCGGTTGCCGAAGTCGATGATCGGAGAGATTAATCGATGAAACGATGACTCGTTGTCGACGGCACGTGGAAAACGATGAGGTACTCCAAGCAATTGTACAATATCGACACTTTATGTACACTATGTATTTACAACTCTCAAGGCTCATGATCGCGTAGAAGAGGTTGGGCAAGGCCCGCATCGAGCGAGGCTCACCGCTCTCTCCCCCTTCCTATCTCTTTTTTGCGAAACATCAAGCTCCTCGGTTTTACCACTGAAACCTTGCCCACAAACAGGACGTCCCAAATTGAGAGCGCGGACGGCTTCCCATAGACCACTGATTGGACACCGTGACAAACAAAGCTAGGTGGGTTCAAAATAGTCAAGTGACCCAGCTCTCTCACTCTCATACAGAAACCCGGAGGTGTTCAGCAAAACACAAACTTAATACAAATAAAAACCAACCAACTAAAAGCAGACCTAGCGCTGGCCATCGGTTGTCGGGCGGCTCGTATAAAAGTATTGCCGATACCGTGCACGCCTATGATTGTGCCCCGCGCCGCCAAAATTCATATGCATTGTAAACACGTCGAGCGCGTAACAATGCCTGGTCGCCTGCCCATTGACACATCCCAGCTGCCGAGTCGCCAGGGTCACACTGGAGCGAATGAAAACTTCGCTCAGTAATTTTAAGCAGTGCAACTGTGGTAGACAGAATGTCTGGTACCCTTTTCGTATCTTGACCCCTTGACTGACCTCCAGCTCCTTTTCGGTTCGGGCATTCTCATGGCGATAATCGCGGTCATTAAAATGTCAACGGTCCCTTTTCTCCAGCTTTCCAAACGAACGAAAGGAAGTCCTCCTTCGAAAGCTATCATCGCTTTGAACTATTTTGGGATGACCGAACGCATTTGTACAAGTCCTGTCCGGGCCCCCTCGTGTGGTAAACACAATAGCGCGGCGAACAAAAAAGAAGCTTCCGCGGTTTCCTCCCTCCCCGCCCCTAGTGCCCAAGTTATCTCGGCTGGCGGGAAAACCAACACAATACAGATAAATACGCTATACCCATCGAACGATAGCCAGTGGCCGGGCAGCATTAATGAATTAATTGAGGCCCGTGAACTATTGTCACTCCGCAAGGAACGTGTATATTTTGTAGCAACTTTCTTAAAGGTTTTAGAGTACGAGAAGCACAAGAACATTTTTATTAAAACAGAAATTGAGGCACACATCGAAAAGTTCAACTCGTGGTGTCTTCATGCCGATCAACGTGTCGATGTGCGTGCCGATTTTCTGTGTTGTTGGAAACACAAACTGTGCCCCGCAGATAAGATAACCACATTCATTATTGTTCAATATTTTTGCAGTTCGTGGGCTTTGTTGAAACACGGATAGAAATTGATTTTTGTGCTGTCATACGTTCAGCCTAACCACCTGCATTGAATGGTCACATTTTTAAGCAGCTCGAACGTTTGAGTCAAGAGTAAGGCAATGAAAGTTTCTGTCAACTTGCCCGTGAATATTTCTGTGTACTGCGGATGAATAGCAGCCAAATGTGTAAACATTCATGTCTGCTGAATACCCATAAACAAAGAAAGTTTGCATATTTTGCAAAGCTCTTGTGGTCGTGTGGTACAAGTATGAAGGATATTGTGACGTTACTAAAAGCTGAAGTTTTAATAGCCCTCAAATTTTCTGCTTATAAACAACACACCTTTCATATGGTTTCTTTGTGTAGGCCTTAATGTCTGATTGGTACAGACAAAGTAACAACATGTCCTTACCGTATTTTGGTCATACGAAAGAAGGACGCCTGTTAAAAAAAAAAACGCTTGAAGCATTCTTTAGAACTGACCATGTGGTAGAAGATATGGCAGCCCATGTACACCTGCACAAAAATTCTTACTGATTGGGCCCACATAATCGGCAAAACGCTCTTACAAAACCTTTTCCCATCAAAAAGAATGGGCTTATTTCCAGGAATCTTCGAATAGAGCCTCTAGAGACTCTTCCGCGATCACCTCAAGGTCATGTGCCACATAAGATTTCGAGAATTCAAAGGAGTTCTATTGATCGCACCAGGGCAAACAGTAAGTAACATGCATTTATTCGTATAGAATTATTTTTCATTGGCCCTGCGTATTGTTCTCATTGACTTGTATGCTTACAGCCGCATCTAGAAGCCACATGTCCAATGCGATTTGGCACGTCCATCTCTTGTTTATCACCCTGACAGTAATTTGCTAAGATGTCGCCGACATGTTGCGAATCTGGTCCTCTATCTCTTGTAGGCGCTTTTCTGCAATATTTGCTTGTTTCTCACATCAATTGTTATTGTATGAACGATGAAATTTTTGAGGCCCAAAAAGGGTGGTCATAGCCTCGATATGCATTTTTAAATGACTGTAGAAATGATAAACCCTCCTAAAAAAATACAAAAATCTTTAAATTTGAGCTAAGCAAAGCGGACGGCATTTTTCTTGGTTTTCTTTCTTTTTAGTCGCTTGCAAAACACAGGTCTCCTCGAACAGAAATCCGCACGAATAATATTGAAATATATAGAAATAGGCAAACGTTCAGGAAACATTTCCTAGCCAGAAAGGTGCGCAGGAAATTGCTCTGAAAAAGGTCATCGATTCGATTGGTTAGGGCACTTTGAGATATTAAAATTTTACGAAGCGTCCCCACGCACAACTACAGCAATTGCATAAACTGCGTGTGACGGGCATTTCTAAAATAAATCAGAGGACTTGGCGATATTTTTTTCTGTCCTGGTTTGTGTCAGTTTTCACCGCTAGTTCTTTTTTTTTTCACGGCAGCGTGCCACGCAGCTCCGCAGTTCTGTACAACCTTAGGAATGAAAACGTAAAACATGGTTATTTTGGGAACTTCGGATAAACAGTTATTAACAAATAATTGGGGAACAGGGCGAAATGGTGTAAGCTTGCACTGTGAGCTTGACTAACCGCCCAGTACTGAAACGGCCTATGTAAGTTCTTCACTTAGCGACGCCCGTCCAGAAAATATTTGATGTCACAAAGAAAGTACGTTACACCGAACAGCGGTATGAGATTTTCTTAAAAACATAAAAGCACTCATACTGAATAAATGACGCTGATTTGATTCTCATCTTCACTTTCCTAATGTTGGGCTAATGATATATCGGTGCTATAATTCATTTTTTCTCCAGTGAATGCACCAGATCTCTCCAGAAATAAGCGACTTCGCAGCTCATTACCAGTTACAAATTTATATCGCGAAGTGTTTATTGCACGCACAACATGTGCACACATTTACCGTCTTGAGACAAAAGAATAACAGCAGAATATCCCCATCATATTGCTGATAGGTCAAAGAAGCTGCTTGGAATTCCACCCGCCGCAGTGGCTCAGTGGCTAAGGCGTTGCGCTGCTGAGCATGAGGACGCGGGTTCGATTCTCGGCCACGGCGGCCGCTTTTCTGCTGGAGGCGAAAAGCAAAAACTCCCGTGTGTACGAGATTTTTGCGTCCTTTAAAGATCCCCGGGTGGTCAAAATTAATCCGGAGCCACCCACTACGGCGCGCCTCATCGCCTGCGTTGCGTAGGCGTGTTAAACCCTACAATCAACGATCTTGGAATTCCGCTGATTGAAGGCTGCATAACCATATATGGTGGCATGAAAAACAGCAAGCGAAGTACTTTTCGGGGCAATGCTAAGCTGAATAATTGCAAACTACTGCAGCCTTTAATACTTAGTATATCGCATGCGTTCGGCGCCGTGTGCCCCATGTGACCGCCTTTCCTGTTTTTCAGTTGCTGAGAGGCAATTGTGGCATCCAGGAGGTAAGCAACGCTTAATATTCACCCTGTTAGTTGCCTGCTTCAGAGGCACATCGTTTTTTCTTAACATTTTGACATCACCGTGTCATCGGTTCACTGCTGTGTGATAACAGGAACTAAAATTGTGAATACGAATGGTACATTGAAGCATCTCAGTTCACCCTTTTGGCATAAATTATTGTTTTCGACCACTTTAGCTTATTCGGTGCCTCCATTTTAGAAAGAACATCCAAAAACTTGTGTTCAACGCGAGTCAGATATCCTCCTGCCATGATTGTTTTCTTGTACCCATCCACGCAGTTGTACAGAAGGCATCAAGAAAATATCCTAAAGCAATAATATTCAGCGAGGTATGGCAAGCTGTGCGCGTTGAACTTCCATTAGAATCTACCTTACTTCGCGCAGAATCAAATGCACCTACCTTAAAGTACTTAGAAGCTCCATAAATTTGTTTTTAAAGGCAAAGCTTGGAAGCTATTGTTTGTTATGTCATCATGCAAAGGATATTTCCGGAACACTGAGATTAAATTTCAAGGTTTAGAGCCCACAATGTTGACAGCAAAAATTCGACAATGCCGTGCACAGTACCATTATGACCAACAAAGCGGGTATATGTTTCGGGTGAAGCCTTTTCGAGTGCTCCGTTCAAACAAGAAGCGGTTAACCGACACTGCGCAAGATAACGAAACAACCGGAACAACGTGGGATCTGAAATTATTGTTGCTCAAAACAACTCCTGCTTCCAGAAAGATGAAGAAACGCAGCCCCCAGAGCTTTTTGTCGAATATCGCAGTCCCAGTGCTTTCAGCATAGACATCTTCCTACATCTCTTTTTACATACGAATGGCGTTCTTTCTGCCTACATATCTTGGTGGTCTCCGAATTTGAGTGGTCAGTACTTATATTTAATCCCTTAGGGAAAAAAGTACTTTTTATCCCGAAATAAAGTCTAAGGGTTAAATGGTAAGACATTTGTTTTGTGTGCAATGCTTGTTAACTTTGGTAGTTTCAGGGGAAAAAATACCTCAGGGCTTGCAGTGGGTATATGCTTATGGTATCTGGGGAATGTTGCAATTTTCGCTCACGCAGTTATCGAGCATATCCCCCGCCTATATATTTGTTCGACTGCATATTTTAACATCGGAGCTGTTGCTACTGGCCGCAAGCTCAAAATACCAAGAAAATGCCGAGCGCTCATGAGCGCGTGCATCGAGGCGACCGCCCAGCGTTTTCGGCACGCGCAGTGGCTTTAGCAAAAGAAAAATAGGACAAAAACCTTTACGTGCCCTCCGAAAAAACAAGAAAAACGCGCGTCCACAAAGCGCTTGCCTCGCGGCGACCGCCGAGTCCTCGGCTCGTGCAGTGGCTTTCAAAAAAAAAAAAAAAAAAAAAAACTCCAGCGCTGTTGTCAAGCGCTACCGCGCATTTAAAAAAACAACTCCAGAGCAAACGCTAACGATAAAAAGACATCTTGCCTGGAAGAGCTCACCGCGAACGCCGCGCTCTCTAAAATATATTATGGATAATTGAAGACATGGCTACGAGTGTGAAAATCCTTCCCGAGACGACTTGCAGATCCCGCCACTGCTGCCTCGTGTCGATGACGAGGAGCTGGTGGATGCTTACAATGCTGAGTATGGCTTTTAATCCACCACTCGCAGCGAAGAAGACGACGACTTCTTCGGTGCATATGACAGCGATTACTATCACCGCAACTATGAAAATAAACAATGATATTGAAACTCAACTATATATATGTGTCCGGCAATGCTCGCCGACAACAGCTCCGCCATTCAAGTCTTGCGTGTGATTGCAAGCTTCCCTGAATTGTTTTTACGGTTGGCTGTGCTGACACTTCCGTCGTTATGTGCCACAGTTCACAGATGTCTCATCTCATCTCACACGCCTTATACCAAAAACGCGCGAACGTCATTTAGAGTGACGCAGATGGCGAAAGTTTTCGCCAGTGGATGCTCATACTGACAAAGGATAATTATTTTCAGAGTTTGACCGTGTACTCGTATTGCAGCTCAGAGCAACGATAGGAGCGTGGAAATATTCCTTTTGAGTTCCTATTAAATAAAATGTGTAATAATGACTAATAGAAACATTAATAAAGAAAAACACGGTCCTACTTTTTGGGAGTAGAAGTCGCTACCACTGGATATTTTTCTGTTGGTTGTGAAAAAAAAAAAAATGGCTGTGGCTTAACTCAGTTATGCCTGTGTGGGCGTAGCCAGAGGTACGGTTAATGTCACGAGATGCCAAACTAGATGAAGAACCATCCTCTTCTGAATCCACTCGCCTGGCCTCTTCGTACTTACGACGCTTCTCGAGGCGTGCGGCTCGTTCTTCCTCCGTCTCCTCGGCTAGCTGCCTCCTCTTGGTTTCGTTCTGACGACGAAGCCTGGCTTCTTTCAGTCTCAGCGACTTACTGATACATGGGCGCCATCATCGTTCACTCCTTGACTTCATCCGCGAAGCGAACATTTTCATTTTCATCTAGTCACCATCACCTCATAATCCCATATATATGCCCTGTGGCAATATAAACGTTCATAAAAAAAAAAAAAAATCCACCGAGCCGCCCCTTCTATCAACGCGGTTTCACCGGCTCCTCCTCTGACGTCATGCCAGATGGCGCGGCAAGCGGCGCTGCCAGCTGCTGCGGTTGCTAGGCAACCGCTCAGCTCGTGATGCGGCCACCGGCCACAACGAAATTGCGAGAATACGGCCATTGTAGCTCTCGCTACAATATCTTCGAACGCAAGGCAGCACAACGAATATTCCCCCGTTTCAGGCGTTAGTTAAGTGATGGAGGGTCAAAGGAATAAAAGAATGGCCCTGCTGTGAGCAGCAACTTCAGCTGGAGAAAAGCCCAGCAAAAAAGTGCATGCACTGTTTGAGATTGAATTTTTGGAAGAAATGATGTTGAAAATTTCTTTTTTTCCAGCGCAATACCAATATACACGAGGATTCTTGGAAAACGTGAGACCCGAGGTCTACCTTCTCTCAGACAGCAAACACAACCAAGGCATGGCACAGGCTCAAGTCGTAGCTTACTGTGCCGTACTTATGACCGCGGTAAGCTTATCTGCAGCGTCTTCAGAGTACTGCAATGATAACAGAAGGTGAACCTCGAGAGATATATGTTATGCTGCAGCAGCATTTATAATCCTGATTTTCGCTCCACGGAACTACCTGCACAATGATTCGCGGGTATCATGCACGTTGGATATGTACGGATGCGTGTGCTGTCTATCATTTAGGTTACCTTGAATCTGTTGTTCGATCACGGCTGCGGCGTGACAATTTCAAGGAATTCTTCAGCACCTCAGAAACGTCACAGCTTCTTTCGTCACGTGTGGAAGCGCTGGGAAAGCTTCAGTTATCGGCAGCACAAAGCGGCACAGGGAGATTTGCTCGTCGTAGCAGACAAGCCTTCGTACCCGCCGCGGTGGCTCAGTGACTAGGGCGTTGTGCTGCTGAGCCCAAGTTCGCGGGTTCGATTCCTGGCCGTGGCGGCAGCTTTTCCTACGGAGGCGAAAAGCGAAAACGCCCGTATGCTCGAGATTTTGGCGCGCGTTAAAGATCCCCAGGTGGTCAAAATTATTCCAGAGCCCTCCACAACGTCGCGCCTCATCGCCCGTTGTATAGCGTCGGCTCGTGAAACCGCATAATCAATATATTGATCAATCAGACACGTCTTCTTGCTTTTGCTTTGTTTCGTTGTGCCTTTCCTTAACGGCATTTCCTCTGCAAAGTTCAACAGGACTCTTCATCACTCAGTCCAACTTGCCATGTAACAGAAGACATCAAACATGTCATCTGTACCTGTCCAAATTTCACAGTTCCAAGGCAGACTCTCCTAACATCTTTGTGTATGCCACACCACGCAGGCCTTGAACTAAGGACAGTTTTGTGCCCTTGGTTGGACCCACTCCAGGCCGCACGGGCTACCAAAGCTGTGTTGGTGTTCTTGCGTAGTACTGGCTTGGAACAAGTGCTGTGACCAACTTAACTTCCCAACTCTGTGTATGTGCTTTCCAAACTCTGTAAATGCGGTTGAACACTCGTGCGCAACTCCTCGTTTTTTATTATTTATATAGTTATTTTATTTATTCGTTTATTTATTAATTTATTTATTTATTTCAGTTCACAGACCCTCATGTTTTCGTTCATTCATATGGCGTAGCATGCTAAGCGAAATGGCTCGGCTAACCTCGCTTTTACCATTAAATGCATTCTCTCTCTCTCCTTAATGGATACCGGATGTGTTTATTGTGCAACTGAAATGGAGTCAGCGAAAGGCCGTTACATCGCTTGAACGACGTCCTTCAAGCGAGCAAACTACTCTCGGACAGAGAAAAAGTGAAACGTCTTTTTGCGCAAGTTTATAAGTTATTTACTGGGCGCAGAGCAGTAACATTTGAGTGGGATACTTTGTGACGGCGTAATTTACGCACCATCCGAATTCAAATTTTGCCGCTTTAACGCACCGAAGCAACGCATGGACTGTGAAGACAGCCGTAGTGGAGGGCTCCGGAATAATTTTTACCACCTGGTGATTGTTAACGTCCGCCTAAATCTCCACAGAAGGCGCTTTGGCTTTCTGCCTCCACTTCTAAAGCAGCCACCGTGGCCAGGATCGATCACGCGGCCTTTAGCTCACCAGCGCAGCGCTTTAGACGCCAAGCCACCTTTGCGGACGTCATGGAAGAACTGGATGTGTTCACTACGTTCTGGAAGCACTTCAGATTTGAAAAATACTTAAAAAAAAACCGGGCCATCTCCACTAACGTGAAACCAGGGGAGGGGCAAAGCATGCAGTTTATAAGTGTATGATGCGGTTTCGATGATGCGGTTTCGTACTTATGATGAAGTGATTAATGCGGTTTCGATGCTGTGCGCTCGGTGTCTTAGACCTTGTCGTCTTGGAATTTTCGCCCACGGAGATGAAACTGTTAAAGGGTAGATGTATAAGCTTTGGTGTAAAAGAGAGATGGAATAACCGACTTTTTATTTCGATCTCAATGGTGCCGGATAGTGAGGGCACCTGCGAGGTGGGGGGCTAGTCCGGGATGGCCTGGTCCTTGCTGGCTACTCGTGCCTTCTCGATCAGCATGCGCTGGGTCGAGAGGTCCGAGCTGGACAGCCGGTCCACCCACTGCTCGTACGTGGGATTGGGTGCGAGGGATGGGGATTGTTGGCATTCTCATACCAGACGGCACAGAGTATCCGGCTGGGGGCAAAAATTGCAGATGCTGTAATATTGGGTGGGTAATTATGATGGAGGAGGGTAGATCGGGAAAGGTTGGAGTTGGGTGGAGGGAACCGTTGACGCTCGTGTCTCAACTGCGAGAGGATGTCCGCGTAACCATCGAATAAATGGTGGGTGTTCTCAATGTCTTTGAAGCGGGAAGCGGTCTAGCGCGAGGCGTTGGAAAACGAGTGTCCCGATGTTTTAGTACCATGACTAAATGAGACACCGACAGCGCGAGCGCCTAAGGCGCTTCGCCTGTTAAAGTGTGGCAGTGGTACTTTCACTTTTTGCTGTAACAGATAGGAAGTAGCGACATTTTGTCGATATACTATCAGTACACACGCTGGCACGTTGGCTGAATTAGCTCCGGTAAGAAGCCGTCTGTAAAAATATGGTTATCGCAGTCACATCGAGCACTGATGGTGCGGAAGTTTCACATCTATCTAAATTCGCACTGCTGTGAAGCAGCTTCGGAGGCGGCGTGCGGTAATTCTAACGGATTCCAAGTCAGCCCTACAACTTTTGCAGCTTGGATTTACCCCAGAAAAACTTGCCAACGCTCCTTACGCCTCCTTCAGCAGCTAAATGAAAACGGGATTAGCATTCGCTTCCAGTGGGCTCCTTACCATGTCGGAGTGCTTGGAAAATAAGCCGCGGATACGTTAGCCCGTGAAGCGACATCACCAGGATATGATATCATCCAAAAAGGCATTCGGTATGTACTCTTTTTCTAAAAGTGGCTCCAGACGAACGGCGAATTGTAAAAACCATCATTAAAGAATACTTCAGATTTCTTTGGCGACCACAACACCAACCATGTGTTACAGAAGGATTTTTTTTAATTGCAACAGTATGCCCTTTGGCATAAGTTCCTACAGGTACAAGTTTGCACCCGTTTCCCGGATGAAGTCCAGAAGACAGCGGTGGTGGGGCCCCCACAGCCATCGCTGAAGATCGGGGGGTCTCCCCGGATGCAGGCCTGTGCCGCGAAGGTGTCGGGATCTCGCTGCACTCAGTGAAGGGCACGTCCATAGCAGGTGGTTGGTGTCGGCGTCTTCGGCAGGAGCCGTACAAAAGGGGCAGGTCGTGGAAAACGGGGCATGGTATCGCGGTGGCCACGCCCGGGTTACCGCAGGAGAGAGGGCCACCCCAACTCGTAGTCTACGCAGCAGGACCTCCTCCCAGCGAGCGAGCCCACTGGGAAGGTCTGTTCCACACGGTGGGATGAGAGCACGTGTGGTGCGACGCAGATCTTCCTTTAGTTGGACAAATTGGTCATGTGGGTCAGTTGTCAGCAAGGGCAGGGGCCGTGGAACCGACGTAACGTGACAGAAACTATCCGCCGCAATATGAGCGGTGATAGTATTGCGCCGTATCTACGACAGTCGGAGAGGGCAGGGCCACGTGTCCAGCAGGTCATGAATGTCTCTTGCGACAGACGAGTTGGAGGCTACACGTCGCAAATCCCGTATGGTCGCCGTTGAGTCCGTGTAAATGTGTGCCGTAAAACTTCCAGGAGCAAGGAATGAAGAGGACAGATGCATCCTTACTGTTCCGCATCCGGACTAACTCAGCGCGGACACCGGCCTGGCTTAATAAGCTGAACTTTATCTCCTCACCTCTGTGCGCAACGTGTTGTGTGAAAGGTGACATGGCACATTTTCGTACGGACTGCCGAGAGTATGCAACGGAGCGGTTAGCTTTGTTTAAAGAACTTCGAAGGAGAGCAGCTCCGCATGCCTCTTTGGACGATGTCCTTTTCCCTAAAGGACGTGGGATCGCAAGGAGAGACATTTTGCGCTTTATACTCTGTTTTTTAAGGGACACCAAACTCAGTGACTCCTGGTGATTTCACGCGCATAGCTGCAAAAAGGGGCTCATCAAGTGACTTATGGTGATTTCCCGCGCATAGCGGCAAAAGGGGAGCAATTGCCGGCATACCACTCAAGGCTAGGTCCATCCCTTAATAAACGTCATCATCCTTCTTCGTCTTACTCTTGCTGCATCTTGATGACCGGCGGTGTACCAGTTATCTGCGGATGACTGTGCTCGAGTTCGTGGCGTCATCTTAACACTTTGGTGTGTCAGATTTGTACATGGTTTTTCAGTAGGGGGCGTCTTTGACCTTAAGGGGCATTTGCGCGGATGTGAAGCGTTCGTTTTCTTCCTTGCCTTTTTTTTTTGCGTTGGCAATGGATAGGTCACATCGGCAGAACGTTTCGCCGTTGGTCCGCGGACACAGTGCGTCAGAAGGACATAGAACAAAAGAGCTCGTGTGGACAGGGGTAACGTCGGTGAGGTTGGCGGCAGTGTCGCTACGTACGGGCCTCTGGTAGGGTGCCTGGATGCCACGCGCTCAAGCAGCCAAGTGCGTGTGCATTCAGGCATGGCCGCTCGATCGAAACAACTTGTTTACATCGAGCGGCCGTGATTAAGGCATTCTATCCTCTGGCGTCTCGGCCGATGTGGCGAGGTAGAGGTGGCGGTGGCTTAAGCACGGTTTACGTTTCTCAGTGTGTTTGGCACGGCTCGCGGATTTTTCTCGTAAACGGAGTCCGACAAACGTCTAGTTGTAGGCTTCTGAAGCAAGAACGTTCTTGCAGATTATCGACTCGAAAAACAAAACACAAGGCATATATAACACAAAAAAGGCATTTTAGGCGGTATAAAGCCCATATATGCCAATAAAGTCAAATAGGCGCTTTTGCGCACAATAAACTATTGCTTAAAATGCTCCCATTTTCTTAGTTTATGCTTATATGTTAAATCGGCTTGTTACGGACTCCAGGAAAAAATAGACATTTCGCCTTAATTTCCCGTCTATAATCATTAGAGTAGGAGTGTTATACTTAAGCTAGGCCCTGAAATGAGCAAAGGACGCCTGCTGTCGCACTACAAACGGGGTGCAAGCGAAAAATCAGAACGCAGAGTAGGCTGCCGGTGGTGTGAACACTGGTCTCGCTTGTGCCAGACGTAGTTGACGCTCTGAAAGGCCAGTGTAAGGAGGGGACAAGCTGGATGCACTGAACATTCGCCAGGCCTTGCGCCCTAAAAGTGTATCTGGTTGAATTTATTACTGCGGTGAGCGCCAAGTGCGAAGACATCGTTGCAGCTCTCCGCAACATCATCTCCTTACAACTGGGCACAGTTGATTACCAGGTTGAGGCCTACATGAAAACCCCCTCTGCGTACCGTTCGTGACTTCCCATAGGAAATGAACGCGGGCACACCACCACACGAACTGCGACGCGCCATTAACACTGCCGGCCCGCCAATTGTGACCGTATGTATGCTTTTTACTTCATGTACTGCAGTTATCAATTTCTACTTCCCCGACGTTCTATTCTATGTGCATACATACAGTGCACTAACCCCTGCCGACCCTACGCAATACCTACCAGTGATGTGCTCTCTTTGGTAAACTCTACAATCCACTTGCAGACTAGACCGCACAAGATACCTTTAAGCCGCACGGCCACCTAGACACTACTGATACACCGACGCCTCTCTATACGCTCAACATAACGCATACATATTTTTCTACCGTGACTGACCACCAAGACAGACAAGTCGCTGCTG
Organism: Haemaphysalis longicornis; assembly: GCA_013339765.2. Taxonomy (NCBI): domain Eukaryota; kingdom Metazoa; phylum Arthropoda; class Arachnida; order Ixodida; family Ixodidae; genus Haemaphysalis; species Haemaphysalis longicornis. The sequence continues at coordinate 85,596,340 of CM023449.1, read as the reverse complement.
TTCCCCACCTTGACTACAAACTCCGAGACAGCAGAAGTCTCCACAGCCCCTTTCTTACTCCACATCACAAGTACATTACAATCATTAGGCGCTCTAAAACAGCTGTTGTAATTACCTCATTGGCAGCATCTCAGCTCAAGCACTCTAGATTCCTCGCTAGTCTAAACGAACATTCCCTTGCCGACATCGTATGAACTCTCGGCCACATGGGCCTGCAGGGTACGAAGTGGCATATGCTGCGGCCAAGATCACGTACACCGGGCAGTTGGCAGCCCGACCCATGACACGTCGTCTGTTCCTTCAATTCCTACTGCCCGCCTCACATATTCTCGCTCCCTAATGACTATTCGCCGAAAATTCCCCCAGACCACATCCACAGCCTAAATTGTATAGGAACACATACCTCCCTTACACCCTTCACCGCGCCTTGTTTCCCTCACTATACACGTCAAGAAGGCCCAGTTGGTCACTCTCTTGAACATGCTAGTTGCATGCCCACACATACCAATTCCCCTTTCCTAAGATTCCACCATAGCAGCAGGTGGAGCTGCTGGAATGCTCCGCCCTAGCCATCCACGCATGCTGGTAGAGAGCGCCCATCTGGCCAGCAAGCACCAAAGTATCCTGAACGTGGATACCTCCCATTTGAGAGCGCCAAAGATCGCGCTTGTTGCATTACAGAGTTTATACACTCACTCACCAACTCACTCACTCACTCACTCACTCACTCACTCACTCACTCACTCACTCACTCACTCACTCACTCACTCACTCACTCACTCACTCACTCACTCACTCACTCACTCACTCACTCACTCACTCACTCACTCACTCACTCACTCACTCACTCACTCACTCACTCACTCACTCACTCACTCACTCACTCACTCACTCACTCACTCACTCACATTTTCTGTGCAACAAGGTCGAGGACCTTGAAAATGCAAATGCTTGGGTTGTAGGTTTTCAGGGGAGGGGAAGTGGAAATGTCGTGCAGGTGATCTTAAATTAATAGGCCTTGTGTCCCGAAGGCCAATAATTTTTGCTCACTTTCACTGCTTTTAGTTATCATGCAAGCACAAAACCAAAGCGCCGACATCATTGGAGACATTCCTTCCTTTGAATTTTCGCACATCCCGACGTATGTCACTGCGATGGTGGCGTGCCAACTATCCGTTTGTCAGGTCTAATATAACCGGCCAATTCTCGCTTAAAAAGCCAAATAATAATAACAGGTATAGCACAAGCAACCGTTCGTGCACGAAGAACAATCTTTCTCTTGTTGAAAGAAAATGAGGACCTGCTCTGACTTTGCAGACACTACTTATTCAGTCGCTTAATAAAGGGGCTGTGACGCAAAATCTTTTGCATGTTGTTTTAATTTTTGTTGCGATAAGTAGCTAATAACCTATTTATCACGTGTGCAAACCTTATTATATACCTTCAGCGCGTGACGGTTGTTTAATTATAGAGACGTTTTTAATGCGGCCAGTCGGAGTTTCGGTTTCAGCGGCTGCCACGAAATGTTGGATTTTGTATAAACAAAGCAGTCCACGTGACTGACGGACGGAAATCACCGAGCAGAGCTGGCGTAGCACTGTCGATTCCGCGTCGGCAGAAGTTTATGCTAATGCCCCTACGCACTGATCTCGCCAGCCACTTAATTCAAAAGCTACCCTGGTCGTGATGCAGGCGCTGCGAGTACAAACTACTGCCGCGGCTAGAGAACGACGCGCGACGCTCGAAGCAGTGGGTGGGGAGACGCGCGCTGGGAGCAGCCTGCCTGTCTGCCTACAGGGCGGACATTCGATTGCCGCGCTGGTAAGCGGTCCAGATAACAATTTTTGATGCAATTTGCCATCACATCATTGCCTCCTTTCTCGTATGTGCAGCTTTTTTGAGCCATGAGTCTCATATAGGACAGCGCTAACAAGCTATCGCTCGAGCTACCTCCACCTGCCTGCGCCATTTCGCAGCCTCTGCCGCTGCCCGCACAGCGACCGTGCTGGTGGCACACGCAGCTGCCTCAGTGCGGCTGTCGTTTCCCCGGCGCGTTTTCACGTCCAGTCCAATAAGAATCAATAAAAGTAGAGTGCCTGGAATCGCTGTAGAACTTAGGTCGCGGCCAGCTGCCCAATGAGCCAATGAAATCCTGGCGACTTACCCGCCAACGTTCGGATCGTTTATAGCTCGAGAGCCAGCTCCGGCCTCCGACGGCTCCGAGAAACACCGGCAGTGCGGAAGCGGCGAACACAGACTCGTGACGTGTTGGGGCGTTGTGTAATTACGTCACATCCAGGGAATGTCGACTGCGCGAGGTCTTCCGCTGGCTGCTCTGTTGCGTTTCGCACACTTTAAAATTGATTTTAAATATGTTCTAGGCTATATATTTGCCGCTGAATTTTTGCAGATGATGTGTGTGTTCACACCAATCTATCTCCCAAGTTATTCGCCTTCAAAATTCAGCAGCGCCAAAGTATACGAAACATAGATAAGCAGGCCCAACGTGCCATATCCCGCTTTTAGAACCTTCGTCCAGTCCCCCTTTTCGCTGTTTCGCCTATTTTGGCGCTGTTCTCTCTCCAAACATGCAAAATTTCTCACTAGCCCAACTCGCTATTCCGCCATTTTTTTCGTTCCGTAAGGGACGCACCCTACCCCCTATCTCCTGCCTGTAGTGCGGATTTGCTCCTTCGTATTTGTAAGTGCATACTCTGTCGTTGAATTCAGCCTCATAGTACAAGACATGACGAACAGCTTACGGTGCAACGGTTATAATCCACACGTATGCAAATACCGGCGATGTCTATCTAAATGTCCGCGCCACTGATCAGAGCCTTTTTGCCGTGGTTGAGCTTTACATAAAGCTCGAAATTTCTAACCGGTTTATAGCTCGGCCACTGCACAAAATTAAAGAAGAACTGGGGCCAAAGTTTAATATTGGAGAATTGTCATATAGTCCGAAGCATGCTTTGTGGGTTTCTGCAACGCTCTCTTTAGAGCATATACTTTGCCCGCCTGGGCACCTCTCCCGGCGCATCTTTTTCTAGTGTATTTTTATGACAACCAATAAAAAAGATCCCGGGCCAACTCCATCAACGTGAAAACTTGGGGTGAAGCATACAGTGCATAAGTGTATTGTTGGCGCCTTGGCGTTTTTCCCACGGAGATGAAACCGTAACGTGAACGTTATGGTTTCGCCCCTTACGGTTTCGCACGTTACGCCCCTCCTCAGGTTCCATGGAACCTGGGAGCCTGGGGAGGGGCAAAGCATGCAGTGTATTAGTGTATTCTTGGCGCCCTGGCGTTTTTGCCCACGGAGTTTTCTACTACTACTACTACTGGTGTTTTTGCCCACGCACATGAAACCGTTGAAGGTAGAGGTTTACATAGAGCTTTGCTGTAAGTCTCGTGTTTTTGAAGCACGAAGCGTTCTAACGCGAGGCGTTGGAAGACGAGTGTCCCGGTGCGTTCTTTTAGTACGCGTTTTTGCCCACTGAAATGAAAATTCTAGCGCGAGGCATTGGAAAACGAGCGTCCCGGTGTTCCAGTACCGTGGCTATATGATGCTGCGACGACATGAGACGCCGACAACCTGAGCCCCTAAGTGGCTTCGCTCCTAATACATATATCAAGATGGAAAAACTATGAGGTTCTGTTATGCATTTGTATTTTTCCATGTTTATATGAGGCGTGCCGAAGTTTTATTTTTCAGGCGTGCTACTATGAAATAATGGTTTTTAATACAGAAAGAAAAAGAAACTGGTAACTGTCGCGTATGGTCGTACATTGGTGCTAGCGTCTTTCGCGCAGCACAAAAAAAAAGGGGGGAAACAATTGTTTCCGTCTTTTCGAAGCCCCAGGTTACTAGCCAAAAAATACTACGCTCGATAAATACAAGAATAAAATAGCCGTAGCTTGAGCCCTAGCTTCGGGCAAATAAGTGCGTGGTTTTCACATACGCACAGTGCTCTTTCTGCTTCTTGGCGTTGATGGTAGCAGCATATTGCATGTCTTTCAGTGCAACCTATTATTGATGTTCAACCCACAATCGACCCTCAGAAAAGCGGAAAATGTAGGCAAAAAATTAATTGAAGATCCACTAGTAGATCGTTAGAATACGGGAGCATCTTGTCCCTCTCTGTTGCGAACTAACTTGAATCTCGGCTAGGGTGCCTAAGGTGCCTCGATTCACGCGTCCTCCGTACAGGGTGGATACACTTATACGCTGGAGCCGCCATTTTGGGTCACTCGCTCGCCGCCGTAGCAAGTCATTGTATCAAAACCGCGCTAAAATTGTCGCCGCAACGTGGTTTACTGGCGAAGTTTGAATAATCTTATCTGTTTCGCGTTGCAGGTTCTTGTGGGAAACGAAAATAACAACGCCAAAAGAATAGCGCTGGAGAAGTGAGCCCACTTGCATTGCATTCATTTTTAGAGGAAGGAGAATGGAGCAGGAAAGTGTGAAACGTGAGGGAAAGAAACAGTGTCATTTGGCGTGGCGGGCGAAGACTATTGTATTTGGGCGAGATTTCCAGCGAAATAAGCAAGCAGTGCGTGGCCACTTTTTCATGCACTGGGTGCCTTGGGAATCAGTTACGCTTTTCTTACTTACGCATTCTGTAACGACGTAGAAGAACAAGGTGCTTTTGTTTTTGCGGAAAAAATGCTTGTTTCCGTGCAGGCTGCACGTGACTGTATGTTTTCAAGTTATGTTCATCGATTCGTTGCAAGCCTTAACCTGCGTAGTGGGGTAGTCGAATTCAGACAAAATTAATTTCTCGCGGTCAACAGTCTACTTTGAAATATTTTTTGTAGCGTGAGCTACACCGGCCGAGGTTGAGCAGTTTCGCGTGGCTCCTGGAGAGCCGTGCTGCGCATGCGCGAGGAGAAGTGACATCTCACGGTGCACAGAACGGTGCTCGCTGCCCGGCGTCTCTCACGCACCCCACGCGCCCAGCGTCTTCGCCGACCTCCGCTCCACACGTGGCGGCCCGGTCCACTTGAGGGTCATGCGAGGTTTGGCCGGGTGTGGAACCAATGGCTCGTGCGTCGCAGCAACACCGGCGTGCGTCTGTGGAACAAGCTTAGCTCTGGGTCGATTGGTAGCGCTGCGCCGGGGCCGCTTGATGAATACACATGCGTCACATAATGCGTATACCGTGTGTGTGTCAGTATTGAAGCAGCAGTAAGCACGATAATCAGGCTACTCCTAGACAACCATGAAAGCTAAGAACAACCAGCTAAACCTTAGCTCACGCTACGTATATCCTGGCAGAACCGAGCTAAGTCACTGCTAATTTTTAGGCGGCTGTTATTTCATAGTACATATCGGTTAGTGCTACTGAATTGTTCAAGAAGAATAATCTGCTCAACAAAAAATTCTAGGTCAAGAGCGGCCTGTGTTGGGGACCTTTAAATGTCAAAATTTTATTCTGAGGGGTGCAGGCCGAGAACCATAGTCCGCCCATAGTCAAAATCCGACTTACAGAACTTTTACACAAATAAAAGATATTTTGTGCGGAATAACAAAAAAGAAACACCTGTTTATTTTCAAAGTGCTTCATCCAAGAGTGTTTCACAAGTTTTGATGCGCTGTGATTTCAGGTGAACTTGTACTATGATGAACTTATTTGGCCTACGGTTCGACTGCTCCTTGTCGGAATTTACGTAAGCAGAACTCAGGTAGGATCATTATAGAAAAAGTCTTTTGAACAATGACATTATTTCGATTCAGTAGCACTGTAAACTGACATTTTACAGAAACAATTATATGCACCCTGTAAAAAATGTGATCAAGAGCCAACGTAATTATATTCATGTCCTTCTTAATGTAACATGCATGAACCAATAGTAAGAACTAATAGTAAGCACTCCCAATCACGATAAAATAATTTACTGCTTAGTTTAAAAACCACGTCGAGTTTGGTTTTGTAGCTATAGGCGTTTTTCTCTGTTGTATATTTCTATTTAATCAAAATTAAGCACAAAGAAGAGCACAATTATAATGTATTTCGAATTTTGTAATTTTATTTAAATTTTACAATTCATTTTCATTTTGTAATAAAATGGTGCCGTCTCCAGCGCTGTATTAACGAACAACGTTTGCTACTGACAGTCGGTATTAACGCGCACACTCAAGCACGCACGCACGCACGCACACACAATAAGTTCACGTGTGCCTGATTGCTGTGGGTGAATATACAGTCACTTGTCACCCTGTGCTTGCCACTTTTTAGATAACAATCAACAATGAATGTTTGTATTTGGCGCGAAATTTGCCGAGAGAATTGCGCCGTCATAACGTAACAGGCAGAAATTTAGATTTAATTTCACTATACATGCTTTGCTTCTTTTCCTAATTGATGCCGGCTGTTGCCCATGACCAGTTAATTTCCTTACTTCTTGTGTAACTAGTCTCCCCTTTCTGACCTTCGTCCTTTTTGTGGCACCATTAGGACGCCGACGATGGTTATGTGAAAATGAGGGGAGGGTATTTGGACGCTGACGCAACTCTACGTGAAATGGTTACATTCAAGAAGTTGAAAACAGCACTAGGAAATGCGGATTTGTTAATGCTTCTTACAGGGTAAGTGACTTTTCGTTGTCCGCAAAACGACATGACTGATATTCACTCCATCTCAAAATGGCAATAATTTATATATTTCTAAGCAATTTTTCTTGAGTAAAATTAATAAATTCAGGGAACTGCTTCATCTAAAGAACATCAGCGCATGATTAAAATGGCCCCGCAACACTTTCCTCATTTTTTAAAACCCTCAATGCTTTCAGAACGTAATAAATAAGCGAAGTCAGTACTTTGGAATATGGGGTCACAAAGTACCTGAGCCAAATATTTCTGCCCAACGCCCATGGCATCTTCACGAAACTCGCTCAAGAGATTTTTGCCTTCTCGGTCTGAGCCTTGTTTCGCATGCTTTAATCATGTCACTCGAGCTGTATAGCGGCAAATGGCTGGTTTTCTTTTCAGTGGCAGCATTGAACTGATTCGATAGTCGCTGTAAAGAAAATTGCAGCAGACGCAAATGAGACAGTCGAAGTCGGATCTGCTGCGACGGGGAATCACGCATTGCCGCTGTGAGATGGCGAATACTGTATCTTGGAAGCGCTTCGAGGCTTCAAGGAAAGAGCGAAAGCGTTTATCGAGAGTGTTGCAGGGTCCGATTGACCGCATTCCTATAACGTATCCACACTGCACATGTGAGTCGTTCTGATTCACGGAGTAAACAGTAATGCGGGGTTCACTGCGGGTCTCTAACGACCGCTTTAGGTGAACATGTACTGTATCTTTTATGAAAGAAGAATGCTTCGCGTGTGCTCTCATCATAATGCCCCGACTAGCATTGAAAATTACACTTGTCACAGCGAGTGTATTTAATTTATGCCCTATAGCGTGATGCGAGCGGAAGGGAGCAATATTTCTAGATATCGCAATTTTCACAAGCAAGGTTGGCCGGAGCATTCAGTCGCCCTCATTACATTTCAGAACTAGATACTGGAGAGGAGAAAGAACAGGAAATTTTACGCCTTTGCGCCATCTGAAAGTGTAGCATTTCAGGACTGGTGCGCGTGATGTTGGCAAGGTGTGCCCTGAAAAACGGGCAAGCTAATGTGGTACGCTCATGTACGCGTGCGTGTAGCGGTGCTCGAGCGGTCGCAAGCTGTTATGCGGCCACGCTGTGAAACAATAACCCCTCGTATTGACGGCTGTCGGCGTAAATGAGTATCTCCAATGCTGTGAAGTTTCGACAGTATAGTGGGATAAGACTTTCGTTTTGCATTTAGCACCCCATCTCCTGGCTCCTTAAAACCCTACTTAAATTTGTCCTTGTTTGGACGACAAATCCCCACCCTTAAGCAGTTGGAGACCGCGCTGACCAGGTAATCGCCGGAATAACAAACCCTGGTATAAGTGTCTTGGATGTAGCACCGTGGGCTCGCAGCTTCCCGCACCAAGGAGGCGGACGACGCTCACGTGCCTCCGCCTCATGCTCAATAAGTGTTCTCTCTATCTCTGTCTCTTTCGGTGAACATGTAAATTACACCGCACAATAGATATTTCGGGTCTCGAGTTCGCTACTCGAGTTACGGGAAGTGGCATAACAAAACGTTTTCGTCATGGTCAACGCCGCCAACCCCGCCGGATTTTGTGTGCTGCGGGGCCTTTAACGCTCTACATTAAAAAAAAACTCAACAACTCTACTCGCGCCTGCGTGCAATGAGTTGAGCAGGCGGCTTTCAAGAGAGTGCGTCGTATTTCTCTCATTCTCCTGGTGACTACTTACAGAAAAGAATTACAGGCTTGCGTCATCTCCGATGACTCCCTTGGAATGCAAAGGATAATTTTGCTTGGTTCAATTACTCTCTATTACCTCACACAGATAAGGAAGCTAGCCATGGGCAAAGACAGGATGTACGCACTCAGAGACGAGCAGGGTTACGCAACGCTTGGACGAGATAATAAAGGTAGCAGAAAGATTCTATATCAGGCTGTATGCCAGCGACATTAGACCAGGGCAAACTACTGCGAGTTCAAGTTTAACTTGCGATGTCCGACTAGTAACTAAAGAGGAAGTTGGAAAGCCTCTCAAAGGCATAAAAATAGGAGCAGCTGCGGGTGACGACGGCATAACTGGGGATGTTTTGAAGGAGGGAGGAGCTATTGCACTAGAAAAAGTTGCCGTACTTTTTTTGGAATGCTTAACTTACTCAAGAAGTGCCCATAGCCTAGAAAAACGTCAACGTTATTCTTATTCATAAGAAGGGAGATACCAAGGGCCTAAAGAATTACAGACCCATCAGCCTACTATCAGTTGTTTACGAGCTGCTTACCAAAGTTATAGTTAGCAACATAGGTGACAGCCAGGATTCCCAAGAAGCCAGAGAGCAGGCTGGGTTTAAGAAAGGGTGCTCAACCATGGATCCCATCCATGTCTTCAACCTAGTGCTAGAAAGATCCGCAGGGCACACTAAACCCCTTTACATGGCATTTATGGATTGTGGTGAAGCGTTTGATTCCGTACGACATTTGCATGGAAGCAGAGAGATACGCGGCCATACCGCGCACGCCTGTCGAATTCGCGTGGATGTTAATTTGCGAAAGCCGCAATAAGGGAACTCCTCGGAGTTTGCCGCATATCATGACCGCAAATTAACGACGAACTCAGTTAATCTGCGTATACGTCAAAGTTTTTTAATGGGTGAATATGTTCATACCGCGCGCCCCGCTGGTGCGCGTACATCCCGGTTGCGCATAAACGGGCTCATCCGGAGGCAAATATAGCGCCAAATGCACACCACTCAACCACAAACCCATGTGCCAGAGGTCGCTATCTGTACCGTTGTCAGCAGACGTGCGACGTGGCGGCCATTTCACGTGGTTGCTAAACTTATACTCCATTTCTTCAGTAGATAGAGATCTTAGAAGGGTTTTATCTATGTAGTGTGAAAGAGGCATGCACGACTGCTTCCTTTATTTTGAACGGCCTTCCAGCAAACACTCGTAGAAGCATCACGGTGTAGAAGGTTAAGACAAACGGTTATTTTGCAAGGAAAATGCGACGATAGAAGCATGTACACGCCTGCTTCGAATGAGGTGGCGACAATTGCTGGAAGTTCTAAGTACGTGTCGGCACGGCCAGATTGGAGGCCTACTGACGAAACGCGTTGCACGCGATAAGCGCGATTGGAGGCGTATGTGTACGTCGGTGTGAACTACCGCGGCGTGCTGTTCGGAAGTGCCGTACCATTCCCTTTTGCAGCACCCTAACGTGTATAAACAAGGGCCTGTTGACGACTTTCCCTCGTGAACCGCAACCCCCCCCCCCCCCCTCCCAGATACACGTCTGTTGATGGTGCCGGTGTAATGTGCGTACACGAGCACGTATGGACGACTGCGGAATCCCAGCGAAGAACTGAGCACTGCGCAGTTTGCCAGATTATCAAAAATTAAACCAGAGGCCACGTTTGATTTGAAAGACGATAGTCTTTCGTGGTCACTGAACCAGAAAATTTTAAAGCAAAGCTTTCTAGCTCTACCAGCGAACGGCTCTTTTGTGGCATGCGGGACAACAAACTCCCAACGCTTCGGAGGCGGCGGGGGGGGGGGTGTGCGAAGGAGGGGGGCGGAGGCTTTCACTCACGGACACACTCGAGATGGCGCTGCGAATTTACCTAGCGTAAGGTCCCTGAAAGAACTAAGGTAGCGCCAACTGCTCCCTCCTTCTCCGCTGCCCTCCTCTTTTTTCTCTCCCCTCACCCGCGGCGCCGCCGTCCCTTTAACTCCGCGGCGGGGCCGCCATATTTGTTGGCCACTTGAGAGCAGACGCCCTCGCTACGCTTCAGGGCGCTCGCTGCAGTTTGCTCTTGTTTTCGCGCCGAAATCGCTCTTTGGTAGCATTTATAGGATTTCTATAGCCCCGTTTTACCAACAGGCACTGAGTGATAGTGTTTTGTTTTAAAATTTTTCTACAAGGGGGTATTTGCGGGGCGGATGCCGCTGGCGCATACGCACAGCGCGGTTTTTGTTTACGTGTGCGGCATTCTGTAACACCTCAGGATAGCTCGTGAATGCGAAAGGATCGAGCGTGGACATTTCAAACTGCTCTGTTACGGTAGTTCCGTTCTTGCATTCGCGTGACTGTGGTCGTGCAATCACTGCACAGAGGTCTTGCGCACGGTTCGCGGCAGTATACAGTGCGCTTCATTCGCAAATGCCGTAGTTCGAGCGCTGCGCTGGCGTCCTTGCACTCGCCTTTCTTGCGATAATTGTGTATCCTCAGCGGCGTTCACTCTGCGCCCGCTTTTACTAACGACCTACAGCCTACCTTAATTACGCGCAGTTTAGAGTGCTTTGCCGTTTTTGTAGAAATGTTTCCTTCACCTTCATGTCGTTATAGGCTGCTGTGAGTAGACTAAAAACATACACATGCTGTTGTGCGTGTGTGCACGTACAGCGACGTGAAAAGCCCCTGCTTCCCGACTTCGCAGCCGGATACACTAAACCACACTCGCGGCCGTACGTTCATGTGCGAACCTAGTGAAAAACGCAGACTTGTAATTCTGGGAATACGCGCCAGAGAAGACTGCGATCAATCGATCGGGTAAACTGAAATTACAGTCCCTCTAGGTACAAATTATGTAACTAGTTACTGCAGTTAATTAATCATGCAATACGTTTTTTCACCGGGCGCGGTCGTTTACAGCCGTTATTAATGGAGGCGCCTGGACAGAATTGTTTTGTGCTGGGATATATTCTGGCAGATTTGTACATTGCACTAACACAGGGATACACCCGAAAGAAATTCGAAAGAGGACCAATGTCACGATGATTATCAAGAGAAAACAATAAATCACAAAAATGAATTGGTGCCAGCAAATAGATATTTTATTGGAACAAACGTCCGTAATGACGTCGTGCAGGTGGCTTATGCTGCTGACGTGGCTTCCCGTGAGAAAAAATGTTGGGAGTGGCATTTGGGTTTAGTTTTTTTAACGCCAAGCTTCTCCAATATCCGTTGCTCAAATTGATCCGTGAAATAATCCTATTGAGAAGGGAAAAGAAATGTCGCCACCGAGTTTGAGATGCGCCACAAACACTCCGCAAATATAGGCAATAATGCATTGCAGAAGGGAGTTAGTGACTGTTCTACCGTAGCATGGTCAAATTCGTGTTCGTGCATCTGCTCAGTGCCGCGTCCGCTCAACTCGCTACACTAAACCCGTTTAGCAAGCGCTTTGCTGGACAAAAATACGTCTGCTGAAAATAATATAGTCGCCCAGTGTGTTTTGGTTCAAATCGCAATGACTGGATACGCTGCGCCATTGACTACTAAGATGAAGTAAGCGCGCACACTGCAAATGTACGGCATCACGTGTAATGCAAACGTAAGTCGTAATTAACGTTCCTCTGTGCATACACGGAAGAAAGGGCGTACAGCCGTTACGGTGCGAATATGCATTTGAAGTGCTCATTCAAACGTGCGCGAATTTAATAAAGCGATAACAGAAATTGCGCATCAAACGTACGTCAACGGCGCGGTCACTATATTAGCTGACCTTAAATTGTTTTACCTAGCCGCAATTTTTTTTTTCTCGCAACAGCCTCAATTTGCGCCGCACCGACCAAGCCCATATTACGCAGCAAATCACTCCGATGTCATAACAACGGGATTATAATACCACCCGGGTAGCTAACACACAAAACATGACTTCACGCCAAAAAGAGCGTACACGCACTTGGAACGCACACGATACATGGTCAGACGCAAGCTGCCGTCGGCCAAAACAAGCATGAATTCAGGTGAACAATTCTCGCGTCACGAAACCCTTACGACAACTGACTGAACATGCTACGCCGCTGATATTGATGCTGGAAGTTAAGCGCGCACATGACAAATACACGGCCTCTTATCCAAACCAAAAAGGACAAACTCGGCGCTGCGCGCAATGCCTACTCAGAACAAAGCGTGGACGACGGTCGCGAAGGGAATACGCATTGCTTCGTAAGTGAGCGCTCAAGCTCGCGCAGAATTTAACAGAGCAAGAACAAGCATTCAGAAACTTACCTCGCAAAAGAGTGATGGTAGCGTCGGCCTGAAGTATGCCCGTTCAAATCTATGCAACCAAACTTTTCTCCTTTCTGCGTCGCGTTTCCCGGACGGAATAACGAAGTCTTGTGCCCTGCCTGACGATATTCGCGCTGCCTAAGGCACAACACATCGACACCGAGAAGCAACCTAAAACGACACCGGTGCGACATTTTTTCGAAGCGAGCAGCTAATTCCGGTACTGAAGCACGGTGGCGACGGTGGCTCGGAAGCCAGCAATGGCGTCGCAGCGGCGGCGTTGCGCAATGTCCCAGCCGGCGAGGCATCGGCGAGGCGACCCGGCGGCGGAGCAAAAAAAAACAAAACCACGTGACTTTTCCCTTGGCCAATGGCGCGCGGCGTTCGCCGGCGAAAAAGAAAATGGCAAAAAACGAAGTAAGAGAGGAGCGCGGGCGAGGGCGAAAGGCGGCGAGATCTAAAGATGGCGCTACCTTAGTAATTTTAGGGACCTTAACCTAGCGTTCCCCGCGCGGAAGTGCTGCTCGCAGTGCGGCTTTGCGGCAGTGTGGCTTTGTCGTCTGCTTTAGCGACGGTTGTTTTGGGCCTATTTTGGCGCAGCTTCGCGTCCTTTGCGCGTTTCCTTCGCAAGGCTTGATTAACTTGTTCGACAGCACCACCTGGGTAACCTGGACCTGACGGAATTACGTGGTCGTACGTCAAAGATACGTTAAAGATTGGTTTGCAGGGCGGGAAAACAAAATGTAGCGACCACATACACACATCTCGCCGCTGGAGAAACGCTACCTTTTGCGCACAGCTTTTCCATGGATGGGATTCCGTTTTCTAAATTGGGGAATTCCAATTCGTTTGTGTTTTAACAGGTATTACAAAAGGAGAAAGGAGCAACTGGTTCTGATAAAAAGGGATTATAAAATTTCTCTAATCTTTCTCGTAATTCTCAAACTTACTAAACTGACAAAATCGGTATAAATGGGATTCACTAAGGTCACATGCCGAATTGTTTCGGTGTCTGCGCTTGTGTCGCGCGGTGGTGTAGCCATTAGCTATCACATCAGGATTGATAGGCTCCGCTGTCTCACCTTCGAAAGACGCTCCTCTCCGTTTCCTTTCCGCCGACGCACGGCTGGGCTACAGCGGCGGCGTCCGCCGCTCTAGCCCGGCCCTGGCCGACACTGGTGCGTTCGGGACGGCGCCCCCGTGAATACCAGGTAACGGCTGGCAGAATGCCTGGTTTCACTCTTTGTAGAGCCACGTGTTTGAATTCAAGTGAAGTCGCATGGGCAGTTGTTGTGGGTGTCATTTACAGCTTTGCTTTCCAACCACCTTCCCAGCGTGGATTGGAGCCAATGTTTTTCAAGCGCGAAGCCAGAAATGCAGCGGGAGTAGCGGATCACACGACGTGGAGACGAGTCTCGAAAGCGTGATTTCAGCTGCCTATAACTTCGGTAGAAACAAAATGATGCAATATGTTTTTCAGCAGTATTGTTGACATTCTTGAGGAGTCTCTTTTCCCCATTTTCGAAAGGAATCGAGACCATTTCTTTTTCTTTTGAATTTTAAAGTTACGCATTTCTAGAAAAAGCACAGCAATCATTGATTTTTTGCGTATATGTACACTTCTTCTAGACAAGTGATATTTTAGGGATATGTTTGCGCATTACCTACTTCTGACAAGTTTGTCACAATTACAGATGCGGAGATATATGGGGCGACACAGTTAGCGAGAATCTGGCGTCTGGCGCGAACTTACAATTATTTTAGGTTTTTTTTACACGGCAGAACGCAAACATTTGCTTTGACGTATTTGAAATTCTTGTGTAGTTTTTGTGTAAAGCAATTAGACAGAACGATCAAACTTTGCGTGCGCAAAGAGCCGAAGTTGGAAAAAACTGCAGCCGCAGGGAATCACGCGTCAACCGTGCCACCTTTGCAAATGTTTTAGATGCGGCGCATCTCTTGCTCTGAGGCACGTCCCTCCTGCGTCGTCTGCGGCGGCGGCGGCGTCCGCCCGCAGCCCTCCTCCGTTCGCCTCTCCCACAGCTGTGTGCAACACTCTCCGGAGCATTAGCATAACGACAGCTGGCGGGTCGCGGGTTCGATTCCCGGCCGCGGCGGCCGCTTTTCTGATGGAGGCGAAAAGCAAAAACGCCCGTGTGTACGAGATTTCGGCGCACGATAAAGATCCCCAGGTGGTCAAAATTAATCCGGAGCCCTCCACTACGGCGCGCCTCATCGCCTGCGTTGCGTCGGCGCATTAAACCCCACAATCAATCAATCAACGACAGCTGGCGCGCTTGGTTGGCGCGCGCTTGGCTGCGTTAACGCTGCGTTAACAGCTGCTCCGGTGCGCATATGCGCGCATGCGCGACTCTCCTCTGCGGTCTCCTCTCCTTCAAGCGCTGTGAATATAAAGCGGGTATCGCGCTGGGTGGTGGCCGCTAAAACACCTGTACTCTCTCATTTCGCGTATGCATGTGCATGAAAATGTAAAATTGCCTCCATCGTCCCGTGCATGAGAACATCCGTATGTAGTGGAAGGCGTCCTACGCGTTCACAATACGTTTCACGCGATGTAGAGAATCAAACCAATGGAAACGCCAATTGAACCTTCAGATGCGCCGCATCACACCAGGGTTCCCTCGCGGGGAGATGGAAGCAGTTTTTCTCGCGCGCACGTTAAAGGAAAACGGATTGCAGTTTTAAGCTGTTCTCTGGCTTGCTCATAACTCATAAAAATATGAAAAAATCACGCCAATTCCACGGAATGAATGATGATAAGTGGGGTGAAGCTCGAGAGGGGGAGATCATCGGTAACCGTAACTCTCCCGTGAAAGTTCGCCCATTACATCATTAAGAAAGACGTAAGACTGTGTGCGTACATTGTACAAATCAACTTTTATTTTCGGAGTCAATGCTCCCAGGCCCAGACCTGGTGAAAGACCCCGCGCCATCGAGGACTACCCCGCACCTCCACCACAATTTGTCACGTAGGATGGGACACAACGGTAAAGAAAGAACTTTTATTTAGGTCGAACTTGTGCCCGAACAAGACGAGAGGAAACGAGCAAAGGTCCTTGCGTCTCGTTCTCCGAGAACGACTGCCTGCGTTCGTGGCGTGATCTCTTGCGTGATCTGCCCCTCTCAGTGCACGTGCGCTCGCGCCTCCGTTGGCGAACACAGACAAGCTCGCGCTCCCGGTGCCGAGTTTGCGCTGCCGGTTGCAGCCGGTTCTTGCGCGTGCAACGCGGCCCAACTTTGCGAACATCTCCGAAAGCATGCGGCGGTCACGTACCACGAGACACAAGGGATGGACAGACTCATGGCTTTAGGAGCTTCGCCCCTAAAAAAAAATTCCTCGTGTACGCGCACGTTCGTTCTCTCGTGGAATCACCCTGCTATGCAGTGTCCCTCATCTCTGTTGTACGATTTGGGAATGGGAGTTGCGCTCTCCCGGCTGCAAGTGATGACTCCCGCTCCGGTGGCCCTGCAAACTTTCTACTTTTTATATATACTCTTCTTATATCCTCTCTCTCTCTCCCCCCCCCCCCCCCTTCTGTTCCGCTCCTCCACACTGCGTTGTATGCAGGTGTACCCCGTGACTGGGTACAACATTATCCGAAGTGCATCTTTCCCTTCTGTTCAATCAATCAATAAACAACATCAGCAACCCCCCTGAAACATGGCGCCCCGCACAATACCAGCATGTTCGTTCCGAAATTCAATGCGAATGCTCAGATATATATATATATTTTTTTTTGGGGGGGGGGGGGGGGTCATATTAGGTGTTCTAGCATGGGTCTGCTGGTTGCTCTGCACAAGACTAAAGCTTTGTTAGGTTTGCAATCTTTAGTTAAGTGAGAAACATAAATTTGGGGGTAAAGTGGACGTGTAATAGCAAGTAGTTGCCCTGAATAATAATAAAAAAAAAAAAACTGGCCGCGTATCTTCTCCTTTCGTTGCAAATGTCGACCAACCCGCCGCGGTGGCTCAGTGGCTAAGGCGTTGTGCTGCTGAGCACGAGGTCGCGGTTTCGACTCCCGGCCGCAGCGGCCGCTTTCCTGATGGAGGCGAAAAGCGAAAACGCCCGTGCTGTGCCAGATTGCGGTGCACGTGAAAGATGCCCAGGTGGTCAAAAAAAAATCCTGAGCCCTCCCCTATACGGCGCGCCACATCGCCTGCGTTGAGTAGGTGCGTTAAACCCTACAATCAATCAATCAATCAATCAATCAATCAATCAATCAATCAATCAATCAATCAATCAATCAATCAATCAATCAATCAATCAATCAATCAATCAATCAATCAATGAATTCACCAATAAATCAATCAATCAAATGTCGATGAAAAACGATAGTCGACTAGCGTCCCTGGCAAGTAAAAGCCTGCCTTGTCTTTCCCCCTCACCTCTCATGCTGTTCTCCAGCCTCGTTCTTCACAAGGTAACACGCTAGAGGTTTGCTCAAGTCAATTTAAATTTACCGCGTTCCACTGCTCGAAGTAGGGTGCCTCGATGCCAGCGCTGCCTTACGGCGCAGGTGTGCGTGAATGGAGGCACCCTACTCCAAAATTTATAGAACCACGTTGCCCTACTCCACAAGCGTTCCAAGCGGAACGTGAAACCTATCTAGTGGAACCTTATGTTGCTATGGCAGTTTGATTTTTTTTAAAACGCCGCCAAGTAGCGCAGGCAACTGCAGGCGACGGTTTTCTGCAATTGATGTAGTATTTTTGTTGCTATCGCAAAACCAAGCATCCGTGAATTTTTTATATCAAGAAACACTGCAAATATCACTTGTGTATTGGTTTTCTGCCTTATATTTGCGTAATGTCTTGTTTTTGTTCAACAATGTTGACAAGTATGAACACTGACACCGGACGTAGATGTATAGATTTGGCTGTGGGTATATGAGAGTGTTGCACAGTTTCCGTTTCACTTTGGCCGGGTGGCTGTCTGTCTGCCTGTGTCTGTGACCCGATTCAGACATAGACCAAAATTTCTGCATGTGAGATAGCCCAAGAAAGACTATCGTCTCTAAAAGTAAAAACCGGTGGAGGGGCATGGGCGGGAGCGTGTGTGCGGGTAAGACAAGAGATGAATTGTTTGCAACCGTTCTTTTTTTAGGAGAGACGCGGGAGCCACCATTGGCACTGAATTCAGTCATTTCATCCAGGGTAAGCAAACGATATATACTATGTCTTGGATTAAGCACTTATCATCCATACCGTGGAGGACCTCCACGGCTATGGACGATAAATTTTCAAGCACATCGGGCATATTGCTCTCTGTACATAAAATTTACGTTTCCAGGTGGTGTACCCATGGGAATCGTAAAATAAGCACTTGTACTTCATTATGAATTTGTAACTTAACGGGAAACAACCGAATTTTGTCAAATACGATTTCTGTATTCCGAATGAAAGGACATCCTTTAACACACTTTAAAAGGGTCGTGCAAGGCGTTTGAGCACACAAAATGAACTAGCGCGATCGTTAGGTTGTGAGTGTTGCGACCGAGTGGGGGCACCCGATCCGAGCTCCGTGGCCTCCGACATACGAGTGGTAGCGTGTATGATGCAAGCGACTAGGGAGCCTACATGCCGCCGACGGCATGTAGGCTTCCTAGCCGCTTGCATCATACACGCTACCACTCGTATGTCGGAGGCCACGGAGCTCGGGCGGCATGTAGGCTCCCTACGAGCGGTTAGCCGCAGTTGCAGCCGTGAAAAAGTCCAGAAGCGTCAGGCTAACGTAACTGTTTACTCACTAGCGACGAGGTGAGCCGAAGCCAAAGAACAATGCCCCGACGGGCGAGGCTACAATACAGGACTCGAGCAGAGTGACAGCATGGATTCGCTGCTCAAACAAGAACGGATTACAGCGCTTAGGCAGCTCTATTTATACCCAAAAGCGATAACGGTCAAAACGCCAACAAGCGGCAACACGCCACGAACGTCACAGACACACACAACGCTCTTTCCAGAGTTCGTGACAGTCGGTAACCTCGGCGCACGTTGAGTCCGAGAGAGGGGAGAGAGGAGGACTCCGCTGAAATCGCAGGGCCTCTGTGTCCTTGAACGGGTTGCGACGCGCCTCGCCGGGCCGGCAACCGTTGAAGTTTGAAATGCGTCGATAGCGAAGCGTCTGAGCCGGCTTGTTCCGACGAGAATGATGAATCACCGACATGGTGGCGCCTGACGGCTGAAAGGCGCGCGCAGTGGCTTCGCCGCACAGCCAAGGAGTGATGCGGGAAAGTACGGCGGCGCTGGCCGATTCGTAACGTGAGTTAAACGTCATCTGTGCCAAGTATAATGGTGGTGGTGGTGGTGGGATCAGGCGGCGTTAGCCTGGCTGGATATGCCGGCAATTGCTCCACCCAGGCTCCTCCTAATTCGCCAAAGTTAGTGTCCTTCTGTCACAAGTTTCCCAGTTCCGTCTCCTCAAGGAAGCTTAGGAGAAGGCGTGACACGTCTCTTCGCAGCATCCAATGTCCCCTTGGAAAGACGATGTGGTCCAGAGTGCTGTGGGGCTGCCAGCTTTCGAATCGCTGAGAGCATTGCAGTCCGCTCGACATCATGCTCTGGGCAACACGTTACGTAGTGGTGTACATCCCCTATCACTGCACATGACGAACACAGAGGCGATCGCACGAGGCCCACCTTGAATAGCCATGCTGTGGTCTTCGCTTAGCCCGTTCGGATGCGGTACAGCAATGTTGCCTCCGATCTCGTAAGCCCCTTTGTGGCGCAAGGCTGGTGAGAGGGATTTCCCAGAGGCTTGAAATGTTCCGCCACTATTCGCCTGAAGTCGTTCCAGTGATTGGGGGAAACTTTAACTGTCGGAGCAAATTGCAGCGCACACCGTGCCATCTGATCAGCGGTCTCATTGCCCTTGACGCCAACGTCGGATGGAATCCACTGAAACCGCACATTGAAACCCTTGCTGCTAAGTTCTTGCACAAGCCGTAAGGAACGCTGACAGTCCTTTTTCGTGGGGACCCCACGCTGCAAAAGTTGTAGTGCTGCTTTTGAGTCAGTCAGAATTACAACTTCCTTCGGCTTATACGACTTAATTTTTCTCAAAGCAGCCGCGATGGAAATGCACTCGGATTCGGTGGAGGACACCACATGATCCAGGCAGGCGTGCTGCCCAGGAAACCTGGGCACCAGGAATGATATACGCCGCTGCACTAACCCCTCTGTACGGATCGACTAAGCCATCCGTAAAAATTTGAAGGTGAATTGGGATAAGTGTTCTCCAAATGTTTCAAGAACCAAAAATCTGGCTGCTTCCACTGGCGTGTTTCGCTTGACTCTCAGGTGAGGAACATGTAGTTGACACTGCAGGCTCTCGTAAGATTGATTTGATTGTAGGGTTTAACGCGCCGACGCAACGCAGGCGATGAGGCGCGGGCTCTCGTAAGACCATGGCGGCATTGAGATAGGAAGTTTCCCCGGCCACTGATGGCACAATATTCTCAGAGTGTTAAGATCAGTGTGCGCATGAGAGGCCGTCTTTTATCGAAGCCGCCGTATTATTGATCTTCCAGCACTGGTTTCCCCAAGACGCATTACCTGCGTCAGTAACCTCTGTGACGCCATCAAGCGGAGTGTAGCAGACTGGCTCTCCCGTATTACCTTTCTCCGTTTGCCGCTCCCTGAGGAACTCCAATTGCTATCCTCAGCCCTTTCCTATGCAACGCTTCGAGCGCTCATACTGGGATTCTGAAGGGGAGATCAGAGGCAAGTGATAAAGAATGCGACTCGCAATCAGAGCTGAGTGCAGCTTAATCATCGACGCCGGGTTGATTCCCCCACTTAGTTCCAGCAATCTTCCTCAAAATGTTCACACGGGGAAGCAGAGCCGAAAGAGTCATGTCGACTGCCCGTCGCCAATACAGTCTGCTGTCGAGGGTGACACCAAGGAACCGCACGTTAGAGGCTTGACGCATAGACAGGCTGCCCAATGTTAAATAACACGGGTGGACCGTCGCCTGTTCTCAGGGAAAGGATCAAAACCGGACTTCTCGGCCGAGAGCGTCAGTCCGACGGAGGACAAATATTTCTGCATGGTGTGAACACTCCGTTGAGCCATCACTGCCAGTCGCTTATGTTGATATCCGGACAACCAGATGCAAACATCGTCCGCGTACACGGATACTTGAGCTCGTTGTCGAACTTCTTTTAGTGCTGCAGGTAGCCCAGCCATAGCCACATTAAAAAGAATCGGGGACAAAACAGTACCCTGGGGAACCCCCCTCGAGACGCTTCTTTTTTCGCTTAGCACACTCCCCAACCGTACTTGCATGTACCGGTCTGTGAGAAAGCCGTGAACGAACGAAGAAGGTTTCCTGACACCCCCATTGCATGTAGTCTGTCCACTATTGCTTGTCTCAGGACACAGTCATAGGCCTTCGAAACGTCAAAAAACAGAGCTATAGTTGAAAGTTCATGCACTCGGTTATCTTCGACATTGCTGATAAAGTCCAGAACACTATCCTGGGCGCTTTTAAGCGTCGTTGGAACCCAGTCATGCATTGTGGTAGTTTTTTTTAACGATCTAGCCACCAGGTTCGTCTCACACAAAACAGTTTCTCCATCAACTTCGCCACACAAGATGTGAGGGAAACAGGCCGGTATGAAGACACCACCGTTCGGTCTTTTCCAGGTTTAAGAACCGGCACCACCCAGGCGAGTTTCCACGAAGAAGGAATGGCACCAGTCTCCCAAATGTGGTTGAAGTACCGGAGGAGATCGTTTTTGCGTTCCGTAGGCAAATTAAGCAGCATTGGATTGGTGATTTCGTCAGGCCCTGGTGAACATCGCCTGCGTAAGGAACGTAGCGCGCTCTCGAACTCCCGAAGCGTGAATGGGGCGGGGCATCCAACGTTGAGGAGGACATGGGAGCTAGCGGGGAAGGGAGTCCCGCAGACATGGTGTAAATGTACGCGTCCGCAAATTCCTCAGCCAATTGGGAGATCGTCATATCCTTCCGTAATGCCAAGGCCGCAAACGGCCTTATCGAACGTGACTGTCCAGACAACGAGTTCACGATGCTACAAATTCGAGGCACTGGTGGGAAAACGCTTAAGAAACAGCAAAACGCAGCCCATTGGGAGCGCCTTATCTGATTGTATAGCGCCGTATAGCGGAGTTCAGTCTGTTGAAGGCGGTCTTCAGCGTTGGATCACCCTTTCTTCGTTTAAGCGGCCGGTCGGCTCTTCGCCTGGCGGCACACAGGTTCTTCAACTTTAAATCTGGCGCTGGGAAGTGGCATGGGAGCTTACAGATTGTTGTTGCCTTCTCTTTACTTGCTGACATATCCTTGAACAGGTCATCTGATACAGCACTCAGCCCCTCTCTATATCGGTCCCAATTAACCGCACGGGCAATTTTCACTTCGCTGTGGTGAAAGCCAGCAACGTTAATGAAGATGGGAAAGTGGTCGCTGCCCATACGGTCGGGCGCTGTGCAACATTGGATCTTGATATCACTAGTATGGAGAGTGAGATCAATTGTGCTTGCCGACGCAGGGGGTCGGAAAAATGTGGGAGCCCCATCATTCGCAACACACAGCTGCAAGTGGTCAATTACGTCGACAAGATGTTTGCCCCTCGCATCCGTCTTTGTGTCGCCCCACAGATAATGATGGGCATTGAAATCCCCACAGATGATCATAGGGGCGGGGCAGCGTTTACACAGCTGTTCCAAGAGAACCCTGCAGTCGATGAGTCTTCCTGGGGACAAATAAAGAAATGCAACACTAACCCTACTCTTGCTCAGTTGAATGCTCACCGCAACCACTTCCGCTACTTCCAAGCAAAGATCTCTAACCGGCAAAGATATATCATGAGTGACCTCACGCCGTATGTACAGTGTGGCACTGCCATGCGGAAATGTTTGGAGACTCGAATAATATTTTTACGAGCAACGGAAAGCTCGCACTTTAGTTGCAAAGTTTGTTGCCGCGTTCCCACCCTTTTCTGCGTGTTTTTGGGCTCCGCCATTTCCCCGCATGTACGTCATTGATTCCCCCATGCGCGTTAGGCAGCAGAAATCCTGCTATTGGACGGCTTTTTCTCGCACATCCGGCGAAGAGAAGCGTCGTCTGCTCAGCGGCGACGGCTCACGGCGGCGGCTTTGGTTAATTAGCGCTTCCTGCAGCACGCTTAACGCTATCGCGTTCGTCCGTATTTTAATTTTTTTATACTCTATTATCACGCTTCTCGTTAAGGCATGGTGGCTAGGCCTACACTACGAGTTGGCAATTAACCGCCTTGTCACACGACGCCGACGTCGACACGAACACATCGGCCGATCGAAAGTCCGCGAAGACGCCGACGATGACCGACCGGCCGAACTGTCTTCGGGAATTGATCGAGAAGCGATAACTAGAGAAGGCAAGCGTTGCAGGGGGCGGGCCGAACTGTCTTCGGGAATTGATCGAGAAGCGATAACTAGAGAAGGCAAGCGTTGCAGGGGGCGGCAGAAAGTTAGATGGGCAGATGAGATCAAGAAGTTTGCGGGGATAAATTGGTCACAGTTGGCACAGGACCGAGTTAATTGGAGAATAATGGGAGAGGCCTTTGCCCTGCAGTGGGCGTAGATAGGCTGATGATGATGATGATGATGATGATGATGATGATGAAAGCTTTTATTTACAGCCGGCCAGCCCCGTGCCTTGCGCGCGCGACAGTAGGACGACGTGGTCGAGCAAACTGAGAGGGGGAAAAGCGAGTGGGAAACTGCCAAGGCTAAGCGAAACGAACCATAGTACAAGGCAGAGATGAAAAAATAACGGCATTCCTGTACAGGGTGGAGACACCCCTTGAACGGTCCCGTGCCGTCGCTATTGGGTCAAAGTGCTCAACACATAACTGTTCTCGTTTCCCACAAGACCCAGCAACGCAAAATAGGTAAGCTGATTCGAACTTCCCGAGTAAACTGTGTTGCGCCGAAAATTATAGCGCGGTCTTGCTACAGTGACTTGCTGCGGCGGACAGCGAGTGACCCAAAACTGCGGTAACAACGTAAACATGTCTCCACCGTCGCGGCGGACACCCATGAATGTAGGCACCATAGCAAAGAATGAAGCGGAGTGATAACGCCGCTTCGAAAGACAATGATAAACAGAGAGCAGAGAGAGGGGGAGATACCATTGTGAAAGGAAGAAACTTGGATCGAGCGGGCGAGGAATGCGGGTGTTCAGTCATCACCGTAGGGTTGCGTCGTAGTGTTGTCACATTCGTCAGCGGCTCGATGGGAGCTTCGAATTCACGGTCCGCTAGCCACCCGAACCCTGAACTATGACTTATCGCGGTTGGCCCCTTGGCGTGCTGCTGCCGCGTGGGGCCGTCGAAGGTGAACTCCCGCTCACGAGTACCCGCCTGCTTGCGTCTGTTCAGCAAGTGGTCTCACCTGCAACCGGACCTTTTCACACCAAGCAGGGTCGAACGGGGGTTTAGAATAAAGGTGGGGACGAGGCGGCGAAGAGGTGTAAAATATGGGAAAAATGCCGGTTTAGCCGCGTCAGGGTCCGTCGTATGAAGCGGACCGCGTGCACCCAAGCGTCATATCATCGGTGTTTTTAATGCATTGTTTCTATGGAGAGTTTGCCGGGATCGCGGAGATCCGTCGTAAGAAGCGGGTTGTCGTAAGTCCGGGGGACGTACCATCGGGGTTCCACTGTAATAAGGAATCAATATCGACCAAACGTTTTAGCGTGAAGCCTAATACAAAAGCACGGCGACCACATAAGTCTCATTTCATTCATTCATTCTCTCATTTTATTTACTTCAAAACATTGGTTGGTACAAGAGTGAAAATTCCATCTGGGCCTTTAGCAACAATGCTAGTACACTGCTAGTCCATGTACTATACAGGTTATTTCTCGTAACTGCGAGTTTTTTCGTGGCGCAGCGCCCGCCAAATCAAAGTCGTGGGTTGAAATCGTGGCGGGGGGGGGGGGGGGGGGGGGTGCTTTTTCTTTTTTTCCTGCCTTCTAAGTGGCAGGGTTTGCGAATCGTATTCGCGAATCCAAACCAAAACTTTTTGGTTAAACCGTTAAACTACCATATCAATCGTCAAGGCATAGTTTAAATCATAGTCATGATTTGTTCAGTTTTACACTCGTGTTTTGTATATATAAAAGCTAATTGTACTTTCAGAGGACGAAATATTGATGTGTGTATTTTGCAAAATGAGTATGTTTTTATATGGAGTAAACATAGTTTCCTTCCATCAACATAAACAAGTGACAAGGTAGGCTTGGGGGAAAGAGGGGGGAGGAATACAGGATCGCAGCCGGCAACCAAGCCCTCCATATATCGCAGTGGGCAGCTCTGAGCACATAAAAAAAATACCGAACAGACTTTATAGAGAGAAAAGGGTCTCCAGGCCATCAGAGAAAAATTCGAGGGCGGAATAATTGTTTTGAGCAATCATATGCACAATCGAACGAACAGGCATGCGTGCACGATTCCACAACTCGCACTGCTCGTCCGAGACCGTTCGTAATATCGGTTACGGTGCACTTGGCTAGATGACGCAGGTTCGCGTAAAATTTTCCCGGAAAGTAAGTTGGTGTGGAGGGGATGGAATGCCTCTAGAAAAGGTCCCTGTGCCGTTCCGTGCAACCCTTCGACAGCTTTTTTTGTTGCGGTTATAAATGTTTAGAACCGACCGGAATAACGGAATGGAATACTACGACTGTCTGCGTACGCGCGTGCATGGCGTCACCACAACACGACCAAGCTGAACATTGGCGCGAACGAGCGACCAAGTAAACCGTATATAAACCGACGTCGGTTTGGAACACATGTACGTTCTCACTCTAACAAATTTTGAGGCGATTATTTAGTCATTCGCTCACATATTTTACACTCGCATATGTACCAAGGCATGTCGTCACCGTGAACGCGTGGTGACTCGGTCGCTCTCTTTTCATACGATCTTTTGGCGGGGTGTGGAAGCGTAAAAGTCCCACCTCATTTCTTCCGCCAGCTTTTCCAGCCGTGAGCGGAGTGCAGGATTCCTAAGCAGAATTCTAAAAAAATTGGTTGGCGATTTCGATACTCCCTAATGCGATATTTGAGCGCAGCAGCAGTGCGCTGAGGCAACACTCCCTCGTGGCTTTGCTCGACGGCAGCGATGATGACCGCCGGCGTCGGCGGCGCGAAGTGCGTCTCAGGAAGAGACTGCGCCCCGCGTCTTAGGCAGGGAAGGCACACCATCGTCACGCGCATGCCACTCTCACGTTTTCGCCGGCGTCGCGCAGACGAGCGTCTCGTGCGGGCACAGCATACTGCCCCCCCGCCCCCCTCCTCCCGCACACTTTCGGAGAACGCTCGCGCCGCCACGGTGAAGCGCCCTCCCCTCAGAATTTCGCGACACTCTCCTCCTTTGGTTTCTTTCGCTATTCGGTCTTGCCATCGTTCATTCGGTTATCACGGCGATGCGGCTCAGCCCAGAGACGGCCGCCAAAGGGCTGTGCCCTTGAGAAGAAAAAAAAATTGGCCGCGTATCTGCTACTTTCGTTGCAAATGTCGTCAAAACACGATAGTCTTTGTAGACATTTGCCAAGGAAATGCCCCCCTTTGCTTTCGCGCTCACCTCTCATGCTGTTCCTGTTCCGTCGCACTCATCCCGAGGTAAACACACTAAAGGTTTGCGCAAGGCGATTTGAATTTACCGCGTTCCACTGCTACACGCCGGGTTCCTCGATGCCAGCGCTGCAGTACGGCGGAGACGCGCGTGAATGGAGGCGGCCGACTCGAAGGTTTATAGAGCCGCGTGGCCATGCTCCACGTGCGTTCCAAGCAGAACGAGGAACCTAGCTAGTGGAACCTTTCGTTGCTGTCGCCGCGTGATTTTTCATATGCCGCCAGGAGGCGGCGGTTTTCTGCAGTAGATGTAGAATATCATTTGCTATCGAAAAACCAAGCATCCATAAATTTTTTAATAAAGGAACACTGTAAATATCCCTTGTTTACTAATTTCCTGTCTTATATTTGCGTAAAGTCTTGTTCTTATTCAACAAAGTTGACAAATATGAACATATAAACCGGGCTTAGACGTTTACATGTGGATGTGAGTATATAAGACTAGTGCGCAATATCAGTATTACTTCGGTCGCGTGGCTGAATCGAGTCACAGACAGACAGACGGACAGACATACATACAGACCAAAATTTCTGGGTTTAAGTAGCCCAAGCAAGACTATCGTCTTAAAAAAAACAACGGCGGAAACGGCACACAGGGAGTCAGAAGGTCTCCTCCCAAAGCGATGCTGCGGCTCAGAATTTGGCAGTACCAGACGCGTGCCACCGGATGTCCTTGCAGGCATCACCGAGAAGCGAGGAATAATGGGCAGTCCCGCTGGCGCGGTGCGAGGAAATGGACGAAACGAGGGAGAATCGCGGCGCGGGCGAAAATGGAATGTTTTTATTTGCAATAACTCCACCAATATTCGTCGTTTTAACAAAATTCCTGAAGGAGGTGATTACTGGGACATTGATTTAACTGACAACGTGAGCACCCATATATCGGTAAAACCACTTTCAGGGCCCCCTGATTCGAAATCGTTTTGCTAATAGCGCCATAGAACTTTCGAAATCAGAATTTTCAGACCTACCAGCCATACGTGGCCGGCCAATAGGAATGCTGGACACCATGACAGTGAGCCGTGCGGCAACATACTTGTAAGTGTAACTAACTGTACGCAAAATGAAAAGAGCTATTTTAAACCTTATACCCGGTAAAACAACAATAATGTGCAGTCTTTCCTGTTCCGTTATGCGGTTTTTGAATCACGTTTTGAAATCGGAGTTGTTTGGACACGTAATGTAGTCCATGTTTATACAGTACATGGCCCCACCTTTCAGACTTCAGAAAGGTAAAGCCGAATTAAAACTATTTCCGCCTGTTTATTTAAACATTACTTGTGGTTACCCCACTATACAAAACGCTGGCTTTCATATGAACTCGAGGACATTCACTCCACAAAAATTGGTTGTTTGTCCCTTTAAAGTGATGTAAGAGAAAGCGTGCGTTTCGCTGTTAGCTTTGAGACTAACCTTGACTTCGAGCTCCTGTTAGATGTGCCTGCAAGTATAAATTTGAATTTCGGTAAACTGCGAAAACTTAAGGCAGGATCGAGAAAAGGTGTGCATTCTTCACGTTGTTGCATTTTGTACATACCCCCTGGCATAAGTTTAGGCAGTTGGAAACGTGATTTTTATAAACGCTCTGTTTTCGTCGAAGTCACGACATCAAGATGTGTTACGCGGCATCGTGGAACAGTACAATTTGATAGTTAACAATTGTGAAATATCTAAGAGCAATATTTATGTAATAACTTGCCTTTTCTAGTCAAGTGTGCAATATCGGCACCCTAACATGCATCTTAAACGTCATAAAACAGGCCAGTACATAGACGCTGGTGTAGAAATTACGAATTATAAGGTTAAATATTTACCCGCCGTGGTGGCTCAGTGGCTATGGCGTTGTGCTGCTGAGCACGAGGACGCCTGTTCAATTCCTGGCCACGGCGGTCGTTTTTGTGATGGAGGCGAAAAGCGAAAACGCCCGTGTGTTCGAGTATTCGGCGCTCGTTAAACAGCCCCAGGTGGCCAAAATAAATCCAGAACCCTCCACTACGGCGCGCCTCATCGCTTGTGCATCGTAGGCGCGTTATACGCCACAATCAATCAATCAATCAAAACATTGAATATTTTTTCCCGTGCTCCCCAGCAAAAAAAAAAATATATATATATATTTTCAGAGTATGACATATAGAGAGGCCGGCACACTGTCACATGTTCTGGTTAATTAAGTTCAGCCTCTCAACATGAACTGGCATGAGTCCACGTGAGCCTGCTGTGGCCCTCACAAAACAGTGTGAGCGTAAACCTACAGGTAATTGCGTGGGCCACAGCCCGCGTTACACTGCGTGAACGTAAGTGTAAGACCGAGTGAACCCTAGCCTGTCTGGTTCTGAGTCCGCTGAGTCAAAGTCGGTTGCACTGTAGCCACTCTGACCCTGAGCGACAATGGTCATAAGCGCACAACGAGAGGTTGTAACCTAATTGAACCCCTTCGTTCAGATGGGTGGATAGTCTGAACAAACTCCTCTCTGCCCCCCCTCCCCGCAGCAGGGTGAGCGGCTCTTCTGAATGTTGATTGAACCGGGTGATTAGAAACGACTAATCGGCTTTTAGCGTGCTCAGAGATCTTGTTGGCTCCAGGTTAGTATCTGCGAGTTACAGACTCACAGTCGTGGCCCATTTGAACACAAATTTCCACATCAAGAATACCTTCTCCGAATCTACTCCAGACGCGTCTTGTAGCCCCTTTTGAAGATGGAGTAAAATACTTTGCACAGGAACATGTTAAAGCTGAAAATGAGTTGCAGCACCAGGAAATACACGGATGAGGCGAAGTTTGGCATTATCTGAGCCTTGAGGCATTTTGGTTGAGCTTGAATATTGCGGCAAGTAGCACTTGGTTATTGCCTAAGGAAAGACGCAATGCCGATGCCCTCGGGTAATTTACACCTGTTACTGCTCATGCATGCGGTTGTAATTTCCGCCAGCTACAAAAATCTCCTGTATTTACTGAAAACAAGTTGTCCGAATTGCTTCAACTTAACCATTAAATCAAACTATACACCGAAACAGCTAGAAAAAAATTCCACCGCGTTCTGTTGATCATGATCATTCGCGAGTCGCGTGGAAAGTGGTAGCGTGTCTGAGAAATTTTGGTAGTTTTGTATGGCCGTATGCTCATGAGATTTTGCTTTACTGCTGTCCAGGTGTTCTCGCAGAACGTAACATTACTCCTTCACGTCATTTATTTCCTTGCATCCTGGTTGTCGAGGGGTTGCCTTGAGGCTTTACGAGATAGATGTGCATCCCATCACTTGTAGATGGGAGCAGTTGGAAATGTGAAAGACCCTTTGTCCACAGCTGATATAAATACAGTTAAACTTGGATATAACGAAGCTGACAAAAATTTGCTGATAAAAGGAAGCTGACAAAACTTTTTCGTTACATTCAGGTTTTCGTTACATACAGGTTTGTAGTTAAAGCTCGCATAAATGAAGCAGAAACGAAACCAATATGCTAGGTATCAGTGATTCTGAACTCACCCATGTTCAGGGATATATTTAACACTGAAAAACTTTGTGATTTGCGCTGCTGCTATACTACACGACCCCCGTATTCAAAAACGTAACTTAAGCATCATTTCTGCTTTTTTTATAGTTTTATGTGCCTTTTCGCGAACTTGATGCTCTTTTCCGCACTCAAAATTGTTGAGGAAATGCTCGCTGGGACACTGTACCGGGCGGTGACGTTGCTGTCTATCGCCGGCGGAGACGGGCTTTAGAATATCGAGCTTGGCTTGAAAAGACAAAACGTATCCTTTTCTGGCCGCAGAACTGATCACCGATGAACCGACAGAATAGATATCCGTGGGCATGCGTGACTCACGCCGCCAAGCAGGCCAAGCACCTAACCGATACAGCACTCACAAGTGAAAACGCACAGAAGATTGCGGTGCGATCGAAATTCGCTAAACTAGTGCATTTCGCCTGCCGATGTTTCAGAAAAAGGGCAAAAAACATTGACTCATCAGCGTTGCGAATTCATTACATGAAGGTTAACCGTCGCAACTCTTTCGTTATATAGAGGACGCAAACACCTGGGCTTCAATGGAGGTAGAAATGGGGAAACCAAAACTTCGCTAAATCCAGGAATTTGTTACATTGAGGTTTGTTACATCCTGGTTTAACTGTAGGATTATACATCATAGATGATTCCCATACCTTTTCGATAAAATAGCGCTGCGTGATGACGGTACCAATCCCATTTTATCGTTTAAATGTGTTATAAATTTTTTAGAGATAATAATTGGCGCAGATTTTTTTTTTTTTGATCGCTTGCTGTCGCTTAACACAGCAAAGCATTAGAAAGTTTCACACTGACAGGTTTCGGTATAGCATCGCGTCAGGTATCGCTTGTGTTGGGTTTCCAATAATTTACATACCTAGCTCTGAATTCCGAATATCGTGCCCTGCGTTACGGAAACGGGTGGCTTCTGTTTGCGCGGTTTGAAAGGGTACCATGTATTGGGCTTGAACATTGCCTTCCCGTGAACCAACTTTTCTCAGATCCTCTCCGTCTAACGGCGACGGTGGTTGCAGCGCAAATCTTTCGTGCGTGCGCAAATCAAATGGAGAAGTGCCACAGTCAAAGCCGCTGTCATCAAAGTCCAAGCATGAACGATCAAAGTGCTGGCTGCCTGCGAGTCAAAAGTACAAACTCAGACGGGAACAAACGAATCCCTCACGAGAAAGCTGAACACCCCCACCCCCCTACCGTCGAGCGTGTCAAAATGGCACAATCGGATAGGCGTCGGTTTCACAGCGGGAGGGGCCGAGGTTCGATGCCGACCACGGGAAGTTTTCTTTTGGTTTCTTCTTCTTCTCACCTTCTTCTCCTCCTCCTCCTCCTCCTTGTTCTTCTTCTTCTTCTTCTCCTCCCCCTTCTTCTTCTTCTTCTTATATCCTTCTCTTCCTCCTCCTTCTCCTCCTCCTCCTTCTTCTTCTTCTTCTTCTTCTTCTTCTCTTCTTCTTCTTCTTCTTCTTCTTCTTCTTCTTCTTCTTCTTCTTCTTCTTCTTCTTCTCTCCTCTCCCTTGCGGACATAATGATTGCGGGCATAACAATTGCTTTATTTCTGCCGAAAGAAAGCTTTTTCATTGTTTGCATTTTTTGTGTAATGTCTTCATGTCACGTTAGGTCTTTCATACGTCGGTGGAGCTTGCACGGGCCATAACGTGGGCTTAGCAGAAGATTATATCAGCTCTTATGCTGGCGTAGACCGGGTGGCGCATGAAATCGGACACTTGTAAGTACTTTTACTATCACAGGCTTGCGAGGCACTCATAAGATCTATTATAAATGCACTTATATGACACCCAAAATTGAATGATTAGATTGCTTAATGCTTGCAGCTATGGACACGATATTTTTAGGCAACTCATGGCTTATGAAGCGTTGAAGAACACGGTCATTTAAGCATTCGGCATTCCTGCAGCCTAAATAAATTGATAGTTTCTGGCCATTAGGGGTTTTGTCCTGGTATCAAGAACCGGCGTTGTTTTTCCGGTGCAAGAATTTTCGATGGGAAGAAGCAGCAGAAGAAAAGTTAGTTCTCTTTTGGTATACCTTGTTTAGTTGGCTTTGAAAATAAAGCTACAGAAGTATTAGGAATTTTTCAGCCACTGTGACTACATGAGACACTTTTTTTAAATAGTCTCTTTTTCGAGAAAGCGAATTGAATGAACCCAACAAGGTTGCCCAAACATACAAAAAGTCGCAGTAATCGACCCGCAGCGCCTTATTTGTGCGTCAGATTTTGGAGTCTGAGATTCTGTTATGTCTTTTTCTTGTTTCTTTCTGGTGCGAACAATCTTTCACATACGCTATGTTGCCGGCTAGGGCAGGAAATAAACCTTGCTCAAGAGCAGTTTTGGATTGGTCAGGCTGCACGTTCAAAGTGACCTCTTTATCGTCGTTCGATTTTATCCAGCGCTCGTCAGCGCTAGGTCATGGCTACGTTTCGTGAGTGGGTAAAAAAAATACTTCGGGTGCGCATCCTAAAGAATGTTTTTGTGCAATATCTGCTTTGCTACCCGCCCGAGTAAAACATTAACAATCTGCTTCACCGACGCGTACATCGCTGGATAGATGCAACGCCAAATGAGATTCTCGAAGCTGCAGTGGGCCTGTGATACCATTGACATAAAGGCAACAAATCAAGCACCAACCGGTAATTATGAGCGCGAATACACAAGCTTATTTTTCTAAAAGTGCTAGCGAAGTATTCCCGCAAATGCTAGGAGCTACAACACACCAGGTGCAGCTTCGGCCTGCGGCCAGTCTCCGGGACTACCTGAGCAAGAACAAAGACAATTTCACACGTCCGCCTCCACAGAAAGGGATACAGCCATACAAACTGGAGTATACGTGTATTCTTGCACCTTGTTCTTGAAAGAACAGCACTGCGTGCAAGGAATTCACCCAATAAACTGGCAAGTAAAGACGCCTGAAATTCGGATCGACGAAGACTCTTTTGTTACTTAATGCTTATCGTTTGTGCTACAACCTGGAACTGGTCTATATGTGGCATTTTTCTTCTTTTTCACCTAATTTAGTGTGTACAAATAACAGAAACTTCTACCTGACCTGTATGTTTTTCTTTTTTGTAGACTGGGATGCGTTCATGACGGTGATGGCCCTGAACCTGGTATTCCCGGCCATAAAGGATCCCGTGGCCGCTCCTGCAATCCATTGTACGGGTTCTTAATGAGCCCCATCGATGGCGGGACAAGACATTATCGCTTTTCTCCTTGCTGCCAGGAGCAAATGCGTCTCTTCTTTAGGTACTGGACACACTTCCTTATTTTTAGCTCAGTGAGCTGCCTTTGCGAAAAATGGGAATTTGTCCGACGACAAAGCGGGTACAAAGCTTTTTACCCGTGCAGTGTTGCAGAGCCCCTTTAAAGGGATCCTGCTATACATCCGATAAACGCTTTCACTCTTTCTTTCGCCTCTGGAAGTACTACTAAAGCTGTACTTATCACAAGCACGGAGCGGAACTGCGTTATTGCCTCGGCGCAGCGGATACGCCTGCCAATCCTCCTTTGCTTTTGTGGCTTTTTTTTTTTCAGAGAAGCTACCGAATGCGTTCATTGCTGAAACTGAGGGAAAGCCTGCCAATAACTGCTACACCGCTGTAGTGACGCAATGCCAGCGGTCGAAGAACGCCAATACCGGCAAAGCGAGCAAAATCGTTTGAGCAAGTTTCAAAGTTACCTGATCGACATAAAGAAGTGATTTTTGGCTGAGGTACTTTGCGACCTCCTAATCTAAGTACTGAATGTGTTGGTTTACTATGTTCTGCGAGCATTCAAGATCCAGAAAAAAGTTGCGAAAAATGTTCCTGGGTCCCTTTAACGACGTACAAAGGATTTAGTTTACGAAGACGTCTTAGCTTCATATAACGTCTTGGCCTTATTCGAGTTTAGAAAAGCTTGCTGGCTTAACGATGGAAGGAAAGCCAGATGTAGTTAAATTATTTTACTTGGAAAACGAGGACAGGAGGTTGCTCGTGTGGGAAGAAGGGTATAAGGAAGCAGGTAGGCACCCACTAAATCACGCTCAACAGGCGGCTAGCAACGCCGAACTGGGATAACGTGCCCGGGTGGTGAAGGTGTTCAAGTATGTCCTTATGCACCGCTTCCATTTCACGATGTCACGATGTTGAAAAACATTACGGTTGTGACCATGCCGATCAAAAGCGGAGAAGTGCAGAAAAACATGTCGCATGTTAGCTTCAGACACGGTGTGACAATATCTGCACGTGCGGGGGCAGTCGTGTCAATGCCCTACTTTAGGTCGGTAAGGGTCTGCCGTTTATCGATGAAATCAGGGGTAGTGGCCGTCTTGCATGTGGTTTGGGGATAAATATTTCTGGGATCGGCTGAGGCGTAGGTACTTAAATATGTGAGTAGGGGTGATGGGTTTTAATCACTCGTGCTGGAGGAACCATTTCGAAATCGCCGCCTGGCGGCTATTCCGGGGTGGTCGCGCACACCGGGAGATCCGAAAAGGAGAGGCTGGAGATGAGCAGGTAGAACTCCGGATTGCGAGGCGGCAAGACCGTGTGCCACCTCGTCACTTCTCTCCCCCCCCCCCCCCCCCCCCCCACCTCGCCCCCCCCGATCCCTCTCGTCCAGGTGACCCGAGCGTCACCGTCGTTCTTCTGTTTGTGCTGGAGGATCTCGCGAGCAGTGGCGTCCTCTGTTTTTGGATCCTCAATGCTACGCAGTGATTCAAATGAGTTGTATATATGCGTTATACGTTTAGCCATTTTCAGTAATTTATTATTTTTCTTGTTTTTTAGTTTTTCAAAATTTCGTTTAATGAATTATCGCCATTTACGTTATTACAATTATTACGTTTGGAACTTTCCCGCAATCTACATTATTGTGGAAATGCAGGGTGCTACACGTTTCGCCATTTTCCCTATTTTTTTTATATCTTGCTTTTTTTTTTGTTTTTCAAAATTTTCTGCGCACCAGTTATCTTCATTTACGCCATTATAGCGATTACTGGTGGAACTTCCACGATATCTGCATTTTTGTGAAAATGCAGGGCGTTCCACGGCCCCGGCTGTGGTGATACTGGGCAAAGAATGATACGCATTAATATAGAGGTGCTCCCTGGTGGATGTGGCATCATTTGCGGGGGCGTGCAAGTCTTGGAGGGGTGCAGGGTAGGG
The DNA here is from genome assembly GCA_013339765.2 of Haemaphysalis longicornis. NCBI lineage: Eukaryota > Metazoa > Arthropoda > Arachnida > Ixodida > Ixodidae > Haemaphysalis > Haemaphysalis longicornis. The sequence goes on along the minus strand of CM023449.1, from coordinate 85,561,409 downwards.
AAAAGCAAGGTGCCATGGTTGTTTCGCCTGCATTGACACGGGCTTCTGTACAGACTCGACGGGTATCCCAAAGCAAGGTGTCTTGGCCCTGCATTGTGAGGTGCAGTCTGTTGTACAGCGATGACTGAGCGCTTCTGAGGACGCCCTCGATTGGCGCTAGGGGCGTTAGGTGCCGCAGTTTCCGTACATCAATGAACTTGGGAAGGCCCGTGATAGTAACAACAATTCTTCTCGATCCTCAAGTTACTTTTGAACGAAGATCTAAACTGAAATGCGAGCGTGGGGAATCAATAAAACGGTTTTGTATGCTAAAGATATGAAGCCACTCATTTAAATGCATTAAAGACACCCTAAGCTTCCAGTCACTAAGCCGCATCTGGCTGCGTTGCTTCAACTAACATTCGCGAAACGAGATATTTCCCGCGCCTTTCGCTTGTTCCGCGATTACGTTTTCCCGTTTGTGGCTGCGTTTCTTATGGAGGCGAAAAGCAAGAACGCCCGTGGGGAGAAATTTTGGCTCACGTTAAGGATCACCAGGTGGTGGAGATTAATCCGAAGCCTTTCACTACGGCACGCCTCATAGCCCAGGTGTAGCTTCGGCGCGCCAAATCAATCAATCAATCAATCAATCAATCAATCAATCAATCAATCAATCAATCAATCAATCAATCAATCAATCAATCAATCAATCAATCAATCAATCAATCAATCGATCGATCGATCGATCAATCGATCAATTAATCAATCAATCAATCATGTGAAGGAACCTCCTCCATGTGCGAAGGGTTCGCGAGCCTGGCCCCGCCCGACGAAATGACACTGACACGCAAGAAACAAATCACCGGTTTATTCCGAACAATAAAACAGAACCTTATGTGTAGAAGTATCAACATGTAACGAACAGTCATGCGAGCGACGCGACAGTCAATAAGAAACTGCGTCGATTGTGCAGAAATTATTACGGCGGTTTCATTAACACTCACGGAGATGTCCGAGTCCCTTGTTCCAAGCTACACTGTGCGCGCTCACCACATGTGCTTGTTAGTCCAAGCCTGCCAGGGGTCGTAGTTGAAGTCGTCTATAACTCGCTGCTCCCATAGTGGCCATCCACTTCCGCCGGGCGATAGCGTCCAAATCCCCCCTCCGCACCCGTGAGAGCTGTCTTTTAAAAGTCTGACCAATAAGTATGAATGCGTAGCATTCTTTCCCGGGTACTCCCAGAGCCAGGACCGTGTAACGCCGTGCATTTCCACAAAAATGCAGATATCGCGGAAGTTCCACATGTAATCGCTATAATGGCGTAAATGGAGATAACTGGTCGGGAGAAATTTTGAAAAACTAGAAAATAAGAAAAATATAAAGAAGTTACGTAAAATGGCGAAACGTGTAACGCCCTGAATTTGCACAATACTGCAGATATCGCGAAAGTTTCAAATATAATCCTTATAATAACGTAAATGAAGATATTTGGTCGGACGAAATTTTGAAAAATGGTAAAATAAGAAGAACATAAAAAAATAACGGAAATAGGCAAAACGTATACCGCATGGTATTTCCCCAATAATTCAGATTTTGGGGAAGTTTTATTTCTAATTGTTATAATAGCGTAAATCACGGTAATGGGTCGTACAAGATTTAGAAAAACCCAAAACTTTCACTGGAGAAAAACTCACCTTAAGACAAGCAGCATAAGAATGCTACGCATTAGTAGATAATTTCATCAATTTCTGCAGAATTTTTTCCCTAATCTTCAAGTTGGCGGTATGCATCATGCGTAGAAACATTGTTCAGCAAAAAAAAAAAAAAAACTAGGCGTACCTGAAGCAAAACGTAAGTCCGTACCTGACAGTAGCAGCGTCAGTTTAATTGTAATTGGACGCAGGATTGTTTGTAATTAACTCGGTGAAAATTTGGCCGCGTATCTTTTCGCTATCTTGCAAATCTTGTGGAGTGACGATAGTTTTTTGCCGCCCCTCTCACGCTATTCCTATCGTGTCTCGGTTATCCTGCGATAAAAACAGTGAGGGTTAGCTAAACTCAATTCAAGTTTCCCGCGTTCGCAGGGCTGCCTGTTGTGTTGTGACCTTTCGTTACTGTTGCGAGCCACCAGCCCAAGGCTCTAGCGCAAGCCCTTTTTGTATTTTTGGTTAAAATATTGTTTTCAGTGCGTTATTTTTTCTTTGCTGTCGCAAAAATCACGCCGACGTCTATTTTTGATTAAAAAACGCTACTAGTATCAGTTAAGTATTAATTTTTTGCATCCGAAATCCACAATGTTTTCTTTTTGCTGAACAATGTTGGCAGCGAAGTGTGGTTCCAGATTTCGTAGTTTGCAAATGGTTTTGTCTGTATGATCGCCTCCTTCAGAGTCATTTTAACTTTTAGCCGGGCGACTGAATAGAGACAGACTGGCAGACAGACAGACGGAGGGAACAAATTTCTGTTTAAGTATCCCAAGAAAAAGAGATCGCCTTTAAAAAGGGTGTCCAAGGCAGTTGAGATAAAAGTAAATCATTGAAAAAATGTGTCATCTCGAGATGTTCCAAAACCACAGGAAAGAAAACGTCCCAACATAAGGCGCGCGATCAGTGCGGACGCGGGAAAAGTGAACAAATTAAAGCAAACTTCAATGGCAATATTATGGTGGAAGGGAGAGGGGAGAAGAAGAGCGGAAGGGGTAATAGGGAAGGAGAAGGTGTTACAAGTCAGGACAGGATTCTACGTGCAAAGAAGCTGTATGAAAGTTGAGGAATGCTCCAATAAACAAAAGTTTATTGGGTAACCCAGTATTGGGTAACCCATTGGGTATTGGGTTTATTGGGTAATCTGGGTTGGGTAACCCAGATTACTTTCCTTTCACAGCAAAACTTTGCTAATCTCATAGAGCGGTTTAGCGGTGGCGGAGGATTTGACCTTCATTTGACCGCTGCTGCGCCGTACCCTTGGCCACGCATCACGTGACTCCAAGGGCCGAGGTCCGCCGTCAGCCGCGTTCCCTATAGCCGCCAGACGCCACCGCCCGTGCAGGCTTGACGCATGCGCTCTCCGCAACTGGTTCGCTGCCTTGCCACGTGACTCGTCGCGTGCATGCGAACTCGGCCATGGATGAGAGCGATGCCGGCAGTGCCGGGCCGTCTTCTCTTCTCTGAGCGTTGCTCGGGAGCTGGAGGCTTTGAGCCGTCGGCGGAAAGCGGCGTCTGACCACCACTCGTATATCGCTCGGTGGACTGCTTCACTGGATGGAGTCCGGATTCGGAATGCGAGCGTGCGAAGCTAGCTTTGGAGACCGAGGAAGAGAGAGCCGTTGGGCTCGCAAAACGCCGCTATAGCAGGACCACAACCGTAGACAAGGGTAGGCTTTGGACGAATAGTACAATTATTACTGCTATATCAAAGGTTAACCACACTCTAAACTTTTTTCCCTCCCATATACTCCCTAAAGGTTCTTTTTCGCCTGTCCTCTAATGGTCCTCCTTGTAGTAGTTTTTTTACTACATGGAATAGGGAGGTTTTGTTTACCTCCTCAAAACAGGTGTTTTTAGGTTATAGAAAGGAGGTATTTAGGGAGTGTTAAGAAATGTTCAGGAGAATTTAAGGAGGTCAAAATGGAGTATTCTTTACTTCCTGAAGGGCGTTTTTAAGTGATGTGTATGGAATTTTTAGGCGGTTGAATAGGAGCCTATTATGGCTCCCTTGGGAAGTACTTATGGTATTTTAGGGGCGTTTTTAGGAGGTTCAAGGGAAGCATTTACTTCTTTTGCATGGAGTTTTGCCAAAGCTTGGGGAGTTTTGTAGGCCTTCCGAAAGGAGGTTTTCAAGGCCACAAGGGAGAATTTCTAGTTCCCTGCGGGAGTACTGATTTCACACGGTTTTTCTAGATTTCAGGTTTATTTCAAACGAACTTTCGCAGACAAAGTTTACATGGTACATGTTTACACAAGGAGGTTCCGAAATAAATACTTATGGCGACCTCATATTGGAAATTACAAATGGTACATTGCATAATAACACGCCAGTTAGGAATTGAAGACAGCAATACCATGCTAGTTGAACAAACCGTAGAAACAATATTACTACAAGAACTGGATATACGCGAAGAACAAAGATAGGCACAAACACAACCGCATGGTAAGTGACATCATTATAGAATACTAGCGGATCGAGAACGCGTCAGTACTTATCAGAACTTATCAGTACGCATCAGCGCTCAGTACACAGTGAAAAAAATGGTTGCAGTGGTTTACAACAACAAAAAAAATTCGGTAGGTGGTGAAATGAGCGAGAGCTGTGTGCTAGTTGAACAAATTGTAGAAACAATAATAATACAAGAACTGGAAATACTTGAAAAAACAGATAGGCACAAACACAACCGCAAGGTAAGTGAAATCGTTATATAATACTAGAGGATCGAGAACGCGTCAGTATTTATCAGAACTTATCAGTACGCATTAGTACTACGTACACAAAGTGAAGAAAAAATGGTTGCAGTGGTTTACAACAACAAAACAATTTTTCAATTTGCGGTGAAATGAGCGAGAGCTGTGCAACGATTTGATATTGAAAGGTAACAAGCATTTTGTAGGTGGTAAAGGCACAAGAGATAAATGATGTAGGAGACAGACTGCAGTGAGATGACTATAGATAAATGAGTAATATAAAGAACGAAAAATATGCTGCGGAAAATACCAGTGCGTTTTGATAAAGACACAAATGCGCCAAGAAAAGTGACCGAGTCTCACGGGTTAATTGCAATGATATAGAACAGAATGGGTGGTATCGCGACAGCTTCTTTAGAGTGAGAACAAAAAGTCATGAAATTCGTGTTTTTCGGATAATTTTTAGTTGATTCATTTCGCACCAGTTGCCAATATTATTTAGATAATTGTTTCAAGTTAAATTATTTTGTTAATATTATTGCGTCACTGAAAGATAACTGTATTATCTGCATACAGAACGGCCCATCAAATATCCCCTTTTCAGTAAAAAAAGAAAAAAGAAAAAGTCTGAAATATAATACGGAATTCTTCTTGACTACTATCCAATGATTACAGGATTGAAAACAAATATTAGTGAGCGATATTGATGAGATAAAAGTAATTAGTTCTAAATCCTTCACACGTGGTTTGGTGCTGGCAAGGTCCAAGAAGGCATGTTCCACAAACGTTAGAACTCTGTGTGCCTTCTTGGGATATTGAATGTTGAAAACCCAGAACGATGCGAACAGACTACACAGTCCTCCCAGTAAAGATGATGCAGTCAAGACACGCTGGCCATCGATGTGTATACGCTAACTTCCCCGTTCACGGAATGCAGGCAGGGAGTCAGAGGAACATCTGCCTGAAAAAGCAAAAAAGAAAAAAATGCCCCACACGTAAAATTCAAAACAGACACTATGGTTAAATGAACTTAATAATTCCGTACAGTAATAAAATTGTAAGGCCAGGTTCCCTGCGAATTCCAGTACCTAAATTAGGAATGCAAAGGCGTCATAAAACCAAGTGTCAGTACATTAACCGTCGTGTCTTTGGCAGCAATAAAAAAAACATATTACTTCCGCAGAAAATACTCGAGCACAACTTTAAATGACAGTGAAGATAAAATGCAAGTCTCTGCAGGTTGATAGATTAGTTTTTGTTTTTGACTGAAAAACACTTGGTATTGCATGATTTTGTTAACTGCTGTCTCTTGCTTTAAGATGCCAGCTTGCATCTATTCAAGTGGATGGGCACACAGTTAAAGATGCAAACCCTTACACTGCCTCTCCCCTACCATGGTGGCTCACTTTCATAGAAAAAGTGCAGCTTTTTCGAGCTGGACGGCTGTTGCAAGCCGTGGCAATACTCACTTCTGCTGGAGGGGTCAACTTGGTTTCCGAATGCAGCCTTGCCTTGTACAGCACAGCCTATCCTGCCTTAAGATCTATGAAGTCATTCAACTCGATCATGTATCAGGATCTGCAGAAAAAAATCGTGTCAGCAAATAATGAATTCATGCCGGACAGGCACCCACTGTTTCAGTTATACTTGCAGATACCTTCACCTATTTCCCTCCTGGTGTTACATCCAAAGCTAATTTGTTACGGCTTGCCTCATCGGTCATCTGTCATAACACAGCTAATCATACAGCAAAGTCCTTCACTGGGTCAGAAAACACTTTTTTTTACAGTAGTGATAAACTAGGCGAATCAGTCATCCGTATTCTGACAACTTAATATTCTGTGTCACCGAGCTGACAAGCATGATTGGTGCATAAGGTTATTTGTAGCCGCAACCGTTACTACAGCCTTGTTAGCTAACGTAAACCTCGTTCATGGCACCAAATTACTTGTGATTGCATGGCAACCAAAAAAAAAAAAAAAAAACCAGCTGAAATGGAAACGCTATTCTCGCAAACTTACCAACGCTGCATGCCACACACACCTGCCTTAGTTAATTTACCGTGATTGTAGAAGTTTCCGTCACGCAGAACCACAGTGCACTTTTTGGAGCTGCAAGCTCCGTGTCAAAATCGAGTGTCAGATGAATCGAGTAATTTTGTGTATGGTCTTACTATTGATTATGACAAAGTTATACCAACAAAAGAAGAGTGTGTGCATTGTTCTTCTAAAAAATGATATCCTTTTTTATGCCCGGCAGACTTGTGTCATGTTACGGCAAACTCGGTTCTCTTCCATAAGGGCATGAATTTGTGTTTTTAATTACGGGGCCTTAGCCGGCGACTGACGGGCCCCGATTGCATACATACCCCTCATTATCATCCGAAAGGGAATAAAAACACTTCGGTTTCGAACCACGACGGCCGTCGTGGTTCACACTATATGCAGTTAATCGTTCGATAGACTCATAGCATCTTTTACGCATGTCACCGTTTCCTTATAGGGTACGCTGTTAGATGTGGAAGAGTCGACTCAAGCGAGCAAACAACCCCACCGAATCTACAGGGTACAGTTTTCGAAGGGGGGTGGCCGTCTGATCCGCGGCTTTCGCCGACCAGAGCGCTAAGAATGAGTCAGAGCCTTGAACGAAAACAACACAAAGACTTATATTTGGACAGGCAAGCCATCAGGAGCGTTAACAAATAGATATTACAAAGTAGAGCAGTTAACTAAAAAGAACACGAGCAGTTCGATGCATATGAGAGACAGAGTCCCACAATATTCACCGACCGGGCCCGACGGATGCGCCGCTGTCGGAGGCGATTTCGGCTACCTGAGTAACCGTCACATTGCTTTGAAACGACTCCGCGCGCGACAAACCATTTCATCTCGAATGCCCTGTTATAAACCGGCCTACAAAAGAATGCCAATGCATATCCCAAAAGCCACAAACAAGTACAATAAAACGATGTGTGCGCTTTTTCCTTTGCCGGCGTGGTGTACGTGCTGTGTGCGGCACGGGTACTTCGCAGTTAACCCTATCCAAACGTTTGACAACGCAATCGACTGATAACAGACCACTTACCAGCGAGCTGTCCACAGCTGTCGCCGTATCCAAATGCTGTTAGCGGCCGTTCCTCGTGTGACAGGGGCACATAAAAATCCACCAAATGGCACTACTAGTCCTTCTCAAATAAGAAAAAACGATGGCCCAAGGCGAGGCTTGCAGCTCCGGCCGCACCCACAGAACAGGGAGGATTTTAGAGAAGCAAAGGTCTAGCTTTGCCTGTAGTGCCAGAAAAAGCGTAGTGGCGGCGTCGTGAACTACCCAGTACGCCCGCTTGATGGCGCTGTAAACACGGCTTTGTAAACATGGCGGATGCTTTTTGCACAGGCCGCTTGAGCTCCTTAATAACATGGCTGCCCTCGCACGGCGGCCGCCGGCTCGCTGCTCCACGGCCGGACTCGACTCTCCTCCTCCCGCGCGCGAAAGGGGCGTCGAGTCCGGCCGTGGCTGCTCCTGCTGGCTCCTGGCTGGCACGCTGGTCGCGTGTTTACTTGCGCCGCGCTAGTGAAGTGATGTTACGCCAGGTGACCAGATGGCCTCGACTGGCACAGACCACAGTGAGCAGCAAGTGAGAACAAATCGTTTATTGACATCCGCAAGTTTACAGAGGCCAGGACATCATTTCATTTCGATCGCTGCAATTGTACGTCGCTTTCGTGACAACATTTATTTTTTTTTGCCATAACAACTCGTTCACTTGCGCTAAGATTTCGAACGAAGGGCACAAATGAAGTATTGACGGCGACAACGGTTTCCTTTGCACCGTCTTTCTAGCGGAGTGCATAACACTCACCTTCTGTTGGAAGAATCGAATATTCTGGCCTCGACAGCTGCCTTCCGATGCGGAATTTCCCACATTTGTCATTCCACAAGCACTCAATTCCCGTGTTTTGCCAGTCCTCTCAACAACTGATGGACGCAAAAGCACATAACAGCAATAACAGTCACGAAACCGGTGCTCCGCGCACATTGAAACGGTCGGCCGTTGCAGCGGTTTCAATTTGAATTGGCGGCTTTGTGGTTGCGAATTCAGAAACGAGGTGGTGCACCAGTCGGCTGTTCGTAAAAAGTTGCGTACATTTTTGCTCAACGGATGTTTGATGCGGAACTTGTTAATAGTATTTTTAAATAACACATTGTAAGCGAACTGTGTGGGCTGTTTGAGTCACGGAATGAATGTTTTGTATTCTATACCAAAAGTAACATTTTGCCTGCGCCGTCTGGTGGGCTTGGTGGTCGAAAACAGCGCTTTAGGTTGGTCACGTGGGGCGTCGATTTTTACGCCGCCTATAGGGAAGACAGGGAACGTCCAAGCTTGAGAGGCCTGGCCGCGCTGCGTTGATAGCACGGAACGGAGGTTGTTTACATCCGGGCAGCAAGTCGTGCCGCCAGGGCAAGTTAAGTCGCTGCAGTCGGGTGCGTTGGCGCGCTGGCACGAGAATTTCAATCGTCTATATATGCGCAAGCAAGCGAAGCAGATGAGCATTGCAATTGTTTGCAACGGCGAGAACTGTCTATTTGTTATCAGCAGAGTTTGACAACACGTATCGCCAAAATAAACAGATTGAAACAACACGGCCGCGCTGTCTGCCTGTGATCGCACTGGCTGAAGCATCTGTACGGTTATACGTACGGTATGGGGTTTGTAGCTGCATGCAACCGTCGCGTCCTGCTTACTCGTTCTAATTAGCATTAGGCCACGGTTGAAGTGCTAATACACGGAAACAACAGAAGACTAACATGGCGACCGCCCGCTTGAGATGATTATTCCATATGGGGAGTTTATTTTGGACGTGGTACTATACAAGGAACCGAACGCCATCTCACAATTGGTGTTAAGTGGTTCTAAATCCTCCCTTTTGCTACACGGATGGGCAACGGTACTACCATGGAGGTTCGTCCGCATTTTTAGACCATGCCTAGGGAGTACATTTTTTGCTATAAGTACTTTTCAGGGCACATTACTTGATTAAAACTCCATTTCCGGCTAGTTTGCGTTTACAGTGCACTCTAAACTTTTTTGCCTCCCATATACTCCCTAGAGGTTCTTTTTCGCTTGTCCTCTAGTGATCCTCCTTGTAGGAGTTTTTTTACTACATGGAACAGGGGGTTTTGTTTACCTCCTCAAAACAGGGCGTTTTTAGGTGATGGAAAGGAGGCATTTAGGGAGTGTTAAGAAATGTACGGGAGAATTTAAGGAGTTGAAAATGGAGTATTCTTTACTTTTAAAGGGCGTTTTTAAGTGATGTTTATGAAATTTTTAGGCGGTTGAATAGGAGCCTATTATGGTTCCCTTGGGAAGTACTTATGGTATTTTAGGGGCGTTTTTAGGAGGTTCAAGGGAAGCATTTACTTCTTTTGCATGGAGTTTTGCCAAAGCTTGGGAGTTTTGTAGGCCTTCCGAAAGGAGTTTTTCGAGGCCACAAGGGGGAATTTCTAGTTCCCTGCGGGAGTACTGATTTCACACGGTTTTTGTCGATTTCATGTTTATTTCAAACGAACTTTCGCAGACAAGTTTACATGGTACATGTGGTACATGGTGTACACAAGGAGGTTCCGAAATAAAAACTTAGGGCGACCTTCTATAAGGAAAGCACAAATGGTACATTGCTAAATAACACGCCAGTTAGGAATGGAAGACAGCAATACGATGCTAGTTGAATAAACCGTAGAAACAATATTACTAGAAGAACTGGAAATACGCGAAAAATAAAGATAGGCACAACACAACGCATGGTAAGTGAAATCATTATATAATACTAGCGGATCGAGAACGCGTCGGTACTTATCAGACCTTATCAGTACGCATGAGTACTCAGTACACAAAGTGAAAAAAAATGGTTCCAGTGGTTTACAATAACAAAAAAAGTTTTCAGTTGGTGGTGAAATGAGCGAGAGCAGTGTGCTAGTTGAACAAATTGTAGAAACAATATTAATGCAAGAACTGGAAATACACGAAAAACAGATCAGCACAAACACAACCGCATGGTAAGTGAAATCATTATATAATACTAGAGGATCTAGAACGCGTCAGTACTTATCAGAACTTATCAGTACGCATCAGTACTCAGTACACAAAGTGAAGAAAAAAATGGTTGCAGTGGTTTACAACAACAAAACAATTTTTCAATTGGTGGTGAAATGAGCGAGAGCTGCGCAGAGATTTGATACTGAAAGGTAACGAGCACTTTGTAGGTGGTAAAGGCACAAGAGATAAATGATGCAGGAGACAGACAGCAGTGAGATGGCTATGGATAAATGAGTATATAAAGAACAAAAAATATGCTGCACAAAATACCAGTGCGTTTTGATAAGACACAATGCGCTAAGAAAAGTGACCGAGGTCTGACGGGTTAATTGCAATGATATAGAACAGAATGGGTGCTATCGCGACAGCTTCTTTAGAGTGAGAACAAAAAGCCATGAAATTCATGTTTTTCGGATAATTTTTAGTTGATTCATTTCGCACCTGTTGCCAACATTATTTAGATAATTGTTTGAACTTAAATTAGTTTTGTTAAAATTATTGCTTCACTAAAAGATAGCTGTATTATCAGCATACAGAACGGCCCATCAAATAGCCTCTTTTCAGTAAAAAAAAAGAAAAAAGAAAAAGTCAGAAACATAATACGGAATTCTTTTGACTACTATCCAATGATTACAGGATTGAAAACAAATAAAATATTAGTGAGGCGATATTCATGCGATAAAAGTTAATTATTTCTAAATCCTTCACACGTGTTGTGGTGCTGGCAAGGTCCAAAATGGCATGTTCCACAAACGTTAGAGCTCTGTCTGCCTTCTTGGGATATTGAATGTTCAAAACCCAGAGAACGATTGCAAACAGACTACACAGTCCTCCCAGTAAAGATGATGCAGTCAAGACACGCTGGCCATCGATGTGGAGGCCAACTTCCGCGTTCATGGAATGCAGGCAGGGAGTCAAAGGAACATCTGTCTGAAAAAGCAAAAAGAAAAAAAAAATGCCCCCACACGTAAAATTCTTACTCATTTCAATACTCATTCTTACCGACCAGAGCGGGTAAGAATGAGTCAGAGCCTTGAACGAAAACAACACAAAGACTTATATTTGGACAGGCAAAACACGGTACAAGCACGAGGACAGGAACGTAAGAGGTAACTTAGAATGAATACAAATGCCAGCAAACAGTCAAATACAAAACATACAATCAGGGGCGTTGACAAATAGATATTACAAAGTAGAGCAGTTAACTAAAAAGAACACGAACAGTTCGATACATATGAGAGACAGAGTCCCACAATATTCATCTACCAGGCCAGACGATGCACCGCTGTCGGAGGCGATTCGGCTACCTGTGAACGACGCCCAAACGTAGCCAACTTGCTTCGGCGCTAGTCTCTTTTTTTTATTAACTGCGCACTTCGCGGAGATAAAGGGCACAACCCGCAACGCGCCCGCCGCCGACGAGCGCACCACTTGCCTTTCTTCCTTTCTAGAATCATCCACACGCCTTAGCACTGGCAAAGCTACGCTCGCCCCCTCGACAGAACTGAGCTTCGGTGAAAGCTGAGCAGCGGAGTTTTTATTTTGGTATTTTCTTGCCGGCGAGTGGTCGCGTTACCGCCGCTTCGTTCGACAAATTCCAGCGTTTTCTAGGGGCAAATAGAACTGAACTGAATGAATCGGACGACTTAACAAGAATTAGGCCCTGTACAATAAAAAATGAAAAAAAAAAATATACGGTACTTTTAGACGTCGTACGCTCGAGTTTGTGGCAACGTACCCGTGTGCGGCTCTGTCCTGAAGTTCGGAGAAATGCAGGCGGGTTGCGTTCCTTTTCTCGTCTTGCATTACGCTTTCTTTTAAATATGAGCGCCCTCTTTCCCGACCTCTCTACGTTCCTTCTCGCTTCCGTCTGACTGCGCTGATTTTCGCCAGCACGAAGTAACCGTCACGTTGCTTTGAAACGACGCCGCGCGCGACAAGCGATTTTATCTCGAATGCCCTGTTACAAACCGGCTTACAAAAGAATGCGAATGCATACCACAAAACCCACAAACAAGTACAATAAAACGAGTGTGCGCTTTTTCCTTTGCCCGTGCGTGTACGTGCTGTGTGCGGCACGGGTACTTCGCAGTTAACCCTATCCAAACGTTTGACAAACGCATTGACTGATGACAGACCACTTACCAGCGAGCTGTCCACAACTGTCGCCGTATCCAAATGCTGTTAGCGGCCCGTCGTCGTGTGACAGGGGACACATAAAAATCTTTCCACCAATGGCACTTCCTAGTCCTTCGCAAATCAGAATAGAAAACATGATGGGCCAAGGCCGAGGCGCCTTGAAGCTCGCGCCAGCACCAGTCACCGGCCGCGCCTGCATTAGATTGCGCGGAGGTCTTGATTTACATCCGGGGCAGCAAGATCAGTGCCGCCGGCAGGGCAAGTTGAGATCGCTGCAGTCGGGTGCGTTGTGCGCGCTGCACGAGAATTGAAAATCGTCTATCATATAGCAGCACAGCAACGCGAAACAGATGAACATTGCAATTGTTTGCAACCGGCGAGACCTGTCTCTTCGTTAGCAGAAGATTTGACAAACACTATAGGCCAAAAATAAACAGATTGAAACACACGGCCGCGCTGTCTGCCTGTGATCGCGCTGGTTGAAGATCTATACGGGTATACGTACGGTATCACGGTTTTTTGTAGGACTGTATGCAACCGTCGCGTCCTGCTATACTCGTTCTAATTGGCATTAGGCCAACGATTTGAAGTGCTGTATTACACGGAAGCAACACAAGACTAACATGGCGACCGCCCGCTTTGAGATGATTACTCCGACGGGGAGTTTATTGTGGACGTGGTAGTTTACAAGGAACCGAACGCCATCTCACAAATGGTGTTAAGTCGTTCTAAATCCTCCCTTTTGCTACACGGATGGGCAACGGTACTACCATGGAGGTTCGTCCACATTTTTAGATCATCCTAGGAAGTACATTTTTTGCTATAGGTACTTTCCAGGGCACATTACTTGATTAAAACTCCATTTCCGGCTAGTTTGCGTTTACAGTGCATGTGTTGGACGTGACGTCAGCTGCCACTGCTTTCCTTGGAAGGAACACTTAGAGTATCCCGCGAGCTTTTAAACTCCTGAAGGGTTTCTAAAATTCAATTTGTACTTATCACGTATTTTTGCGATACAGAACATTGCCGGCATAAATGATTCACAATCAAAGCAAGGGCTTAAATTTCAGAACGTACTACAAGAACTGTAAAAGTGTAAACGTGCACATTTCACATAATTTGTAATATGTTTCTGAACGCAGGCGCTTACCGAATTTTTGGTGGGCGCCCCATAAATATGTAGTGTTTAAGTACTCTACGAAGGCAACGTCATCGGCCTTGTGAAAATCGTCCTGCGGCAATGAATCACTGAATAGAAAAAAATAACTTCACGTCTGTGTGTTCGAGATTCGGGCGCACGTTAAAGATCCCCAGGTCATCAAAAGTAATACGGAGCCCTCCACTGCGGCGTGCCTCGTAGCCCGTGTAGCGTCGGCGCGCTAAACCCCATAATCAATAAAAAAAATTACATGCCCTGTGCGCAATTTACCCGTGAACCGCACAGAGACGCATTTAACACTATGAGCGGCATTGTAGAATTTCGTTTTTCTGTATGTCAGATGCTAATGTGCGTTTTTTTGTAAAAAAATTGAATGAAAAATTCAGGAGATATCTTATTTATGGGGGACGTTTTGTCCTAAATTGACGTTTTTACGCTCTTTTAGAACGGCCAGCCAATATTGTCTGCAAGAGACATACTCCAAAAGCTATGCAAACCTTCTTTTTAATGTGCTCCCAGGGGGCGTTACGACTACGCTACAAATTTGCAGAACAAGGCACCCTGAACTTAAGGAGCACTCTTACGTCCCGGTAAGCCATTTGCATCCAATTCGTATTTTGCTTTCGCTAACGCATTGTTACGCAAGTTTAGGCCTAACACACCTGACTTGTGCCAGCCCAACTGTGCGCATCGCACCTAACTTCGTGTTTCATGCGGAAAGGCACTGATGTCAAACACCAAAACCTGAGCTTTTAATCTGAGGCAAGAACGTCACGGTTTTGCCTCCCGGAGCATGGAAATTCTCCGAAAATTACGAAACAAAGGTTTATACTTTTTTTTTCTCTGTGCAGGTGTCTTCGCCCGTTCTAACTTGCAAAAGGCCTGTAGAATTGCGTGTTCAAGTAAAACAAGTTGTAAAAGGGGCAATGGTAACTGTTTAAAGACAGAAAGCGAATGGTTGGACTTGGTGGGGTATTCTGAAAGCACAGGATGGTTATGAACAAAAATTTGTCACGACGTGTAAAGTACAAAATACTCGGGGTTACAGACTTGTAAAATGTTCTTGGAAATCACCGATATTCGAATGGTTTCAGAGTAGAAAAATTACAGTGAAGAAACCACGTTACCCGAGCCTAAAATGCATTTACGCAAACATATCAACACGTGAAGTGAAGAAGCAGAGGAAAATACGGGACAGGGTGAAAGTAAGAAGAGCTTAGACCTGTTTTTACTAGCAGCAAACTGTCAAGACAAGCAATTGAGTTGTGAATCTTTTAGCTGGGACGTCACAAGCGCGTGACTGCGTTCAGCTTGCAAAATAACAGTGACTGAAAATTATCACCCAAGGAGCAATGAGTAGAACAATTATGGACTGAATGATCTTCTTGAAGAAAGAGGTTAAGGGTAAGTACGCGACTTCTGGCAGGCCTGAGTGCAGCTAATTGGACGGTCGATACACGAAAGCGTTCCTGGATATTCTGACGTTTGTCGGTACCTAAAACTGTACAGTGTTCTAATGGAGGCGAAAAGCAAAAATTCCCGTGTGTACGAGATTTTGGCGCACGTTAAAGATCCGCAGGTGGTCAAAATTAATCCGGAGCCCTACACTACGGCGTGCCTCATCGCCTGCGTTGCGTCGGCGCGTTAAACACTACAATCAATCAATCAATCAATCAATCAATCAATCAATCAATCAATCAATCAATCAATCAATCAATCAATCAATAAATCAATCAATCAATCAATCAATCAATCAATCAATCAATCAATCAATCAATCAATCAATCAAAACTCTACAGCGGTATTTAAAAGTTGCGACAGACCCGCCGCGGTGGCTCAGTGTCTAAGGCGTTGCGCTGCTGAGCACGAGGTCGCGGGTTCGATTCCCGGCCGCGGCGACCGCTTTTCTGATTACGAGATTTCGGCGCACGCCAAAGATCCGCAGGTGGTCAAAATTAATCTGGAGCCCTCCACTACGGCGCGCCTCATCGCCTGCATTGCGTCGGCGCGTTAAACCCTATAATCAATCGAATCAAAAGTTGCGACAGTAGGCAATCCACTGTTTCAAATGCAACCTTCTAAATGACAAAAAACTTCATAGTTGCGCTTGTGGTGTTCGCAATGGATTAGTCTATCGGACTTCTGAAAAAGAAGCATGGTTACGGACATTATTTCACTGGCTGGCTTCATACCAGCTTTAGTTACTGCTGTTCTTGTAGGCTCTTTTCGCCGAACCATCTTCAGAATAAGTTTCTTTACTGTGCTCTTGTAGCTGTCCCCACAATTTTTCTGCAGACTCGACAACTCGGACCCAAACCTTTTCATGCAGATGTTTAGGCTTACTTAGATCTGAGGGTCCGTACTGTTGTCATATTACTTTGCAATCAAACAATGTGCAGTTAGGCTGCCTGGCAAATAAAACAATGATACCCCTCCGGATCAATATTATAGTAAAATGACGCAGATTTATGAAACTTTCTTAGCATTCCCCACTGAAGCGCCGAAGTTTTTTATCTTTCTCATCAGCCTAAAATTGTTCCAAATTAACATGAACTCATGTAGCCCTCTGGTCTAAATTGAGGCCTATTACTTTCAGAATAAAGCAAATTCCCCCAGAGGGCGTAATGAGGCATAACTTCTATATTGCGTATAACATACATTTACATTACCCGTTACATTACCCCGTCTATTTCAATCTGCTGTGAAAAAATAAACAGATCTGTCTGTACTGCGGAGCATACCAAGATACCATGGGTTCATAAGAGGGAAACATAACCGATTGGAAGCAACCGTTTTTATGATAAGAATAATATTTAGGGATGCTAACTCGCCCGTTCTATGTCACATTAAAGTCAAACAGGCGGAAGGGTACCCTATTGTCTTTTGCGTGATTTCATGAATAGAAACTAGCAATAACAAAATGTACGCGAGTTCCAGAAAAATCTCGAAGTTTGCCTAGTGTAAAAAAGGTCATAGAAACTCCAGAGTGGGAATTGTTCGATAGTTTTTAGGCACTCCTGTGACCATGACGCACAGAAAAGTCCGGTAATTACTGACGTCCTGCAGGTATCGCCTCTCACAACAAATGAGATGAAAGCGGTGCTGAAGTTAGCGTTATTATCGTTATTTGTGACGCAGACTGAGTTAGCGTTATTAGGAGTTAAGGAAAAGCTGATAGAAAACATTGAGAAAAAACTATACGGTAGGAATTTTCCTTGATATCAGGAAGGTGTTCGACTCCGTGAAACACGACATCTTATTGGACAAGATAGGCCCATACGGCATTAAAGGAGTTGCACAAAAACTAATCAAAAGCTATTTGACAGATCGTAAGCAGTTTGTATTGCTAGGTGTCACGTCGTCCGATTTTCGTTCAATATCAGTGGGAGTACCCCAAGGATCGATACTCGGCCCTCTCCTTGTTTTGCTTTATATTAATCATATTCCCAATATTCCTCACACGCAAGAAATAATTTTGTACTTAGACGACACAAATGTTTTCTTTTCTGGAAGTGACCTAATGAAACTGCAATTAGATGCGAATCGTTGGGTATGGGAACTCTCTGATTGGCTGTACGCTAATGAATTGCAGTTAAATATAAACAAAACAAAGTACGTTATGTTCAGAGCCCGAAATACACCCCGGACAGAAAATTTTCAACTTTGCTTCCGCAATAACACAATAGAATCCACTAACACTATTAAATGTTTAGGCGTGTTTTTTAACGAATATTTATCCTTGAATGAACATATCGATCATATGAAGCTCAAATTGTCACGCATAATAGGCGCATTGTGGAAGGTAAGGAATCAAATTCCTGCAAGGTTTAGAAGCAGTATACAGGGTGTCCCAGCTATCATGCATCAAGATTTAAAAAAAGAGAAATTGCGTAACTCTAAGAAAACCTAGTGCATAATGTTCCAGTACTGTGAAGAAGCGGAGAGTAATTTTTTCGTTAATGAGACTTAATTAATTAATTGTAATTAATTATCTAACTCGAGAAATACTGTCCTAATCAGTAAAGTCTCAATGAGGCACTTGTAGGTAACCACGAGGGGCGTCTAACAGCGCTATTTTCAGCGACGAACTAATTGCGTACTCATTTATTCTGACTGATAAAGGAAACCCGCGAAACATGAAAAATACCACGTGACGACGCTTACGCGCGCATCGTAAAGCAGCGTCCCGAAACAAAGCTGATTGAAAGCAACTGCTTCGCGGGTTACCCGCCTCAAGAGACAGAGCATCACCTTGATAACAGCATGCATGGAAGGAGCAGCAGCAGCAAGATTCGCGGGACACGTGTGCAGATAAGGAACAAACTCAGTCGCGATTTCTTCTTTCTTTCTTTTGTCTATTTCATTCTGGCTAACTCAGAGGCAGCCTGTTTGAGGGCGTTGCTTTACGGTGCGCGCGGAGGCGCCGTCACGTGGTATTTTTCATATTTCGCGGGTTTCCTTTGTCAGTCAGAATAAATGTGTACGCAATTAGTTAATCGCTGAAAATACCGCAGTTAGATGCCCCTCGTGGTTACCTACAAGTGCCTCATTGACACTTTAGTGATTAGGACAGTATTTCTCGAGTTAGATAATTAATTACAATTAGTTAATTAAGTCTCATCAAAGAAAAAAATACTGTGCGCTTCTTCACAGTACTGCAAACACTATGCACCTGGTTTCTTTCGAGTTACGCCTTTACTCTTTTTTTAAATCTTGGTGCATGATAGCTGGGACACCCTGTATATTCTGCCATGATTCAGCCTCATTTGCAGTATTGCCTACTAATCGGGGGCACTACAACAGATTCCAATTTGTGCGCACTGTTTCAACTACAAAAAGATCTATTAGAGCATTAGAAAACTTGAGATATACGGATAGTGTTGCAGATGTTTGCGCCAAGTATGGTATGATCGATGTGTTCCAGCTTCACAAGCGCAAGCTTGCGATGTACACGTATTCACACATGAAGGAAAGCCGGGAGGACTTTGAACGTGCATATCTAACTAGAAATCAGTTTTTCGAATTTAGAACTAGTAAGTACAAAACGCCGAAGATCCGAACCAATTACGGCTTTCAATGTTTACAGCCCCTAAATCCTAGCCTGTTGTATAAAAACAAGGACTTAATGGACATAATTGATCAGCGCCCATCTCTTATTTGTTTCAAGAAATCATTGACTTCGTTTGTGATGCTGTCTACTTATGTTTTTGTTTTGCATTGTAACCTTGCTTTTGAATAATATATCAGTCTTCTTTATGATCCCTAGTACCTATACATACCATGTGTACGTTTTCTGTGTTTCTATTGTAGTTGAGCTTGTTTCTGTTTCCTCGTTATGCAGAATGCTGGAGTACGGAACCCAGACAGGTGCAGTTTGGCACCTTTTGTTCCTGTTCCTTTAGTTTGCTGTACGTAAGAAAGTGTGAATGCTAATAAAAAAAGGAATTAAGAAAGGCAAAGCTGCAGCAGATGACATCGTTACAGTTGGTATCTTTTGTCTTAGTGGAGAAATTGTGTTAACAAAGCTTGCAGAGCTATTCCGACAGTGCCTGAGGACTTTAACCGTGCCGCGGACATGGAAAACACGAATTTTATTTTGTATGAGAAAGGTGATGTTAAAGAGATTAAATGCTATGGACACATCTGCCTCCCCCCTGTTACTGACCAGTCATTTACAAAAGTAATACTTTACCGCATAAGCGCCGCCTTAGGCTATCAACAGCCAAGAAACAAGCCGATGTAAGAAATTTTCTCAAGCTTGCACCATATGTATGCTATTACTGATAATCGATACATGTAAAAATCTGCACCCCTCCATCTAACGACGACCACGGTTCAACGCGATCCTTTCTGGATTCCTCGCAGGCGGTTCAGACATTGACCCATTGAGCTCGTACGCAGTTTGTACTTTGACCCTTCACCATTTCATTTCGCACGAAGAAAGCTTCGCGTTCAAGCATCGTCGTTGTTAGGTGAAGGGGTGTATGATGTTTGTGTCTAATTTGGCTCGTCCGAGCACTTTTATCCAAATTCAAACTGTTTTGGCCACGTCGGAATGGCGTGGTAATAAAGAAAAAAAATTACACCATCTTCCCGTAGGGGAACCCTGAGTATGTTCCCATTATTTTTTAGTTCGTCGTTTCGGCTGACGTTCAGCATCGCGTGCCTTCTTTGTATCAGTAGCTTCTTGACGTAGTTTGAATGAGTGAAGCACATAAGGTGCGTTCGTAGCACATGCTCCCGTCTCGGTTTGTAGCGCAGTGGGAAGAGCGCCACGTACCTCCCGTTGCGGCCACAGAGTCATGGGATCGAAACCGGGCGCCGCCTAACTATTTCTTTTCATAGTGGACTGCGCTGACGGGGCTGAAGAGAAGCGCATGCGCAGTAGAGAGCGAACGGCGGACAACGACAACGAGGGAGGGAGGGACACGGCCCCGAGCATCAGATGCTTCGCATCTAAAAGCGACGGAATGGCGCTGTTGGATAGACCTCCGCTTCAGGACGCCAGGGACCCAGGTTCGCTTCCGACACCGCCAAGGGTTTAGCAGCAGAGCGGGTGAAGCTTTTAGTTCCGCCGTCGAGCGTTACCAGACAACTCAGCTCAGCCGAGCGCAAGTGAGCGTGCGCCTCGTGAGGAGCGCCCAGCGTGGCCCCGACTTGAGCGCGGGCTTGCGCCACGGGAGGAGCTCTAAAAACCTACCAAGAAAAAATGCCGAGCGCAAGTGAGCATGCGGCTCGTGGGGAACGCCCTGCAACATCCAGCCCGATCTTCGAGAACACGGCCCATCGTTCGTGAAGTGATATCTCGCGTGCTCTTCTACTCGCCAGTTCACGCGCATTCTCGCTTGAAGTGGGGAGCACAGACGCCGAGTTCGCGAAGCCGATTGCAGTGGGTTTTAGCGCGAGATAACGCGGTGCACTTGGGGTGAGATGTGAAGGCTGCGGATAAAAAGATCAGGGCATGCCAGTCATGGAAAACTTTGAGCGGCAAGTTCGGAAATCCATTTGAGGTGCAACAGTCGGGTCGCCGACGAAAGGAGAAGGGCCTCCGGCACTAGTGGCAGCTTCCACTAGTGGCGCAGCTTGCACCACTACTGCAAGCAGCGCCATTTTTATCTCTCACACAACCAACAATCACGGTCAGACAAAATTGTCTTTCCTGCAGTGCGATTTCGATGCGACATACGCCATCGGTGAGACACAGAAAGCTTCGCCTTATAAATCGTTAGACATGATATTTGTATAAAAAATCATTTCACTCAGTGCCCACTTCTACAGCGACAAAAGCATTACGCCATCATGGAGCGCCCCACTGAAGCGAAGAAGTTTTCTTTTTCTTCATCATAAACGTATAAAGAGTGTTCCAAATTAACATGACTCATGTTGCCCTTCGGCCTAAATTGAGGCCTTTCACTTTCAGGATAAAGCAAATTCCCCCAGAGGGCGTAATGAGCAAAAACGGCTATATTGCGTGTAACATACATTTACATTACCCTTTACATTTTGATGAAGCTGTACTGCTCGTCCAAAATGCTCACGTTTCTTATAGGGACAAGTTTTAGGCAAGGGAGTTTTACGCTTCCACACTCCGCCAAAAGTTTGTACGAAAAAAATTGAGGAGTTCTCCCTTTTTTGAAGGAATTTAAAAAAGCAATATGTGTTTGGGTAGCGAATTTTGAGTTTTCCAATGAAACATGAATAATCAAGGAGAGAAAAAAAATTCAGCTCCCCAGTCGTTCGTAGCTCGCATAACGGTTTCTGAAAAACGGTCGCTATAATCGATACTCAATTATTTAGAGCGGATATAAACAAAGGCTTGCTGGACTGCTATAGCTAAAGACTTCAAATGTACAAAATCATTTTTTAAATTTTGTGAGACCAATTAAACCGTGCATGGAGCTCTAAATGGTAAAATTGGGCCCATCTCCCCGCGAGGGGGACTCGAGTAAATGCGTCGCATAGGGGGTGGGTGTATTGCGTTAACGTTTAGTGTTTGGGGAGTTGGTGGTAGTGAATGCGTTGTATCAGCAGCTTCTTGACGTAGTTTGAATGCGTCAAGGATATAAGGCGCGTTCGTAGCCTCCAATTCTGTGTCGTCTTTGTGGCGCAGTGGGTAGAGCCCCAAGCACGTTGCGTTCCGCCCCGCAGGCTCGAGGGATCGGAAACCAGGCGGCCGGATAGTATTTTTTTGTATATAGGTAGGGGTGAGGGGGTGCGGACTACGACTACGGACGTCAACGCGGGTGACATCGTGAGCTACTGAAATGCTCTGCATTTAAAAGAGCGACCATGTCACCGCGCGTTCGCGTCGACGACATGCCTTGGTACATATGGGGGAGTAACAGATGCGAGCGAATGACTGAAGAATCGCCTCAATGTTTGTTAGAGTGAGAACGTACATGCGTTCCGAAACGACGTCGGTTTATATACAGCTTAATTGGTCGCTGGTTCGCGCCAATGTTCAGCTTGGTCGGGTTGTGGTGACGCCACGCACGCGCGTACGCAGACAGTAGTAGTATTCAATTCCAATAGTCCGGTCGGTTCTAAACATTTATACGTGCAAGAAAAAGCAGCCGAAGGGTTGCACGGTACGACACAGGGACCTTTTTTAGAGTGCCTCGTCCATTCCATCCCCCCCCCCCTTACTTTCCGGGAAATTTCCACGCGACCCTGCGTTTATCTACTGCTCGACAAATGCACCGTAACCGATATTACGAACGGTCTCGGACGAGTAGTGCGAGTTATGGGTGCGCGCCTGCGTCTTTACCGACTGTGCACTGTATGATTGCACGAAACAATTATTCCACCCTCGCTTTTTCCCCTGATGGCCTCGAGGTACTTGTCTCTCTATGAAGGATGTTGGGTCATGTTTTACGTGCTCAGACCTGCCAATTGCGATATGTGGACGGCTAGGTTGCTGGTCGCGGCCCTATATCCCCCCCCCCCCTTTTCCCCCAAGCCTACCTTGTCACTTGTTTAAATTGATCGAAGGAAATTATGCTTACTCCATATAAAACATACAAATTTTGCAAAATACACACATCAGTAATTCGTCCTCTGAAAGTACAATTGCCTTGAAAACACGAGTTTAACACTGATCAAATCATGCCAATGACTTGACCTGCCAATCGTGCCGGCGATGCATTGACGTTGGATATGGTAGTTCCACATTTAAACAAAAAAAAATGTGTTAGATCCACGAATATCATTCGCGAACCATATCACTTAACATGCCGCGCACACAAAAAAAAAAAAAAAAACAGGAAAAAGCAACACCCTGCCGGTACGGGAACCCACGCCTTTGATTGAATGAGCACAAGGATTTAGTCCAGGGCGCCACAATATATTTTCTTCTTTTTTTCTTTCTGTTTCGAACCGAAGGCTAGGGCAGTGACTGAAGATGTCTGACTTCGCGCGCCGACCGCAACCGTCCAATGTTTGGACAGGTGCTGATTACGCGGTCCATTTCGAGCTGTCTCGGTGTCATCCTTGTGGGCTAGTTTTCTTACTTCTTGCATTGCTTCAAACGAGCGCTGCTCGAGTTAGGAAAATTTCTCCACCATAGGCTGCGAGGATATTTGATATGGTGGTGGCGTGTGAGGCGAGGTGCTGGTTTTACCTTGCCACCCCAGCATGCTACGTTCTTCTTGATGAGTATAAAAGACGGCGAGGTGCTCTGGCAACAGTGTTCTGGTGCATTGAACGCATGACCGTCCCCCACCTGAGCTCCCAATAAAGCTGAGCTACGCAGATGCTCTGGGTGGAAACGATCTCAAGGTAAGTACGTGATAAAATTAGATACGGCTCCGACGACAAAGACCCCACCGATTGTTTTCAATTGTTTTCCTGTCGGTGTAGACAAAGTGTAGATGGCGTATAGACGATAGCGTAGATAGCGAAGCGTTGATAGACGAAGCGTATAGACGAAGGTGTAGACGAAATCTTGACGCTGGGTACACAGTACCCAGCATCAAGATTCAGTGTGTTATTTCGTACCAGGCTTGATCATTACAAAGATACAAGAGAGAATGTGATGTCCAGAATTAGCTGAGAAGCAGCATTACATGTACGCGCGTTCACCTCGAAATGGCCATGTTAAGGCTGGGTGCCCAGTCTAGTTTGTATCATCTATGAAGTACGCCGGCTACCCTAATTTGTGAACATAAGCACTACGTGGTGTTCCAGGCTTTTGACTAGGTGCGAGGTGAAAGCTGCGACGCCCATTCCGGGGCACAGCTGAAATGAAACGGGCACAACAAGTTCGACACTGATTAGCCTAATCATCGATAACTTCTTTGCGAATTCGTCGAATGAAGTCAGATTGTCTTCAAGCACTGCCCGAGCCTTTGCTTCGAAACAGAAAAAGAAAAAAAAATGTCTACAATCTACGCTGTAAAGGTGGTTGGACTGCGAAGCTGTAAACGACACCCACAAGGATTACCCATGCGGCGTCACTTGAATTCACACACGTGGCATTCACTCACTGCTACCACCCATCACGCTCTTCGCCTCCCTGTCTCACTCCCCTCTTGATGACTTGAACGGAGGTGTATAGAGTGCAATTCAAATTTGCCGCCTTCGCCGTGCCGGCACGCCCCCTGCCTGAACAGCGCGAGCGGAGTTCTGTTCTTTTTTGCTTGCTTTCATGTCGCACGTGCGGGTGCCTTACTGGGCATTTTGGAACGCACCATTTCTGGCGGCCACTTTTAGCGCCTTTGCAAGGGCGAGGAGGAGAACGACACGCGCGCCTTTGGCGTCAACTCTCTCGCTGCTTCCCCCTCCCTGTTGTTCAATGCGTCGCCGCCAAAAAGCGCACCCCCCCCCCCCCTCCCCAAACGCTGAATCCAAACCACCGTCATCTTCCCTGTTCTGTGCCACCGTCTACCTCCTTGGTCTCCACATGTGGGCGTAGCTTAGCCGGAAAGACGGCGGGCTCTCGCTCTTCTTTTCTATGCAGGCCCAGGTTCGATTCCTGGCGGTGCCAGCAGTTTGTTTATGTAGCCAGGGGTGTAGAGAGAGGCCAGTGATAACCTAAGGTGCATGTTCATGTGGCCAGTAGTAGCCTGGGAGTCTCTGCTGACGCGGAGACGAAAATTTCCTTGGCTGGTTGGCGGTATACTGCTTCGCAGTAAAATACCAGGCGCGCTTGCTTTCGTCGTGCGGCCTGCTTCGGGCGTGCGGTTGCAGGCAGAGTGAACACAGCAGACTGGAATTTAGAAGGGAAAACAATGATGGCTACTCCTTACGACAAAGTATTCGCAAACTTGCAAATCACGCAGAAAAAAACATTGTCCACAGGAACGTTCTTGCTAACACCGCGCCGCAAATATCCTTTCACGTCGGAAAACACGCTGCCCGCGCGGCGGAGTGCAACGGCACGTATGGAGTCGCGCCGACGCTATGGTAGCGCCGCTTACGTGGTCGAAAGCCCTGTGCTTACACCCTATACAGAAAACCTAACCGTCATTCGCACTTTACGTAAGTACGTATGTAGAGTGGTTCACTTCCGAGCATTATATTTTAGCAGCGGTGCTGCTTAAGCTGGTGGTTGGGCAGACGAACGTGGGCAAAAAATCCTCGCCGAGCGATGACCCCATCGCGCGCGCCGGAACCGCAGCTTTGCGTCGCCGCGCTCGTTCCGGACTCGTGTCGCCACCTGTCGGAGGCGCGATACAACTGGTACAAGCATAGGTTTGAAAACGCGTCGCGGGGTAATTTGCTGTATAGCTTCTTGCGACGAGTGGTTCATTTTTAACGGCGAGGATGTTTAAGGTGGTGGTTAGGATGGCGAACGTGCGCAGCCCTAGCTGGAACAAGAAGAGAGAGTTTGCGATCGACTCGTGTCATACGTTTGTAGACAGGGAAGAGCGCAAGTCCACCGAGGTACTCCTGCACAGGTTTCCCCCGGGACAGATGAAGTAGAAGTTGAGGTTTACCTGGGTGAAGACGCGCTGTACGAATATTGTGTTCATTGCTCTTTGGGGGGCCAATGACGACACCACGCAAACTTGACGGAGTCTCGAAGCATAACCACACAGAAAGCTTAGCCGAGTGCCCAAGCATAACCGCGCGTAAACTTACCTGAACCAAGAATGAGCTAGGTGGGGCAGCCAACTTCGTTCTTTGCCTGCAGCCTTCACGACACTAGTGCGAAGCTGCCCCAATTTTTTTTTTCTTAAATCGAGCAGAAAGACTGCTGTTTTTTAATATTCCGAACGTCCAACAAATCAGTGTTTAAAAGTTTTGCTCAAGTTGAAAGGGTCCTGAAATTTGTTTTGAGCACACTAAATGAACAAGCGCAATCGCTAGGTTGGGTGGTCAACGTCCTCTGTGCCTAATATAACTTTTTTACGTGCAGCCGAAAGCTCACACTTACCTTCGTTGCAAAGTTTGTTGCCGGGTTCACACGCACTCCTGCGTGTTCTTGGGTTCTGCCGTTCGGACGCATGCACGTAATCACGAATCATGTGCGTCAAGTAGCAGAAATCCTGCTATTGGACGGCTTTTTATCACGCTTCCGGAGAAAAGAAGCGTCGTCTGCTCAGCGTCGACGGGTCGCGGTGCGACCTTTGATTCATTAACGCTTCCTGCAGCACGCTGAACGCTATCGTGTTCGTCTATATCTTTTTTTACTCTCTTACCACGCTTATCGTTAAGGCACGTTGGCTAGGCCGACACGACGACGACACGACGGCGATGCCGAATTCCGGGTTGGCCAGCAGACCGCCTTGTCACAGGGTGCTGACGGCGACAGGAACACATCGGCTAATTGAGGGTCCGCGTGGTGTGACTGGCTCGCTGACTGAACGGTCGTCGAGAATCGATAGAGAAGCGAAAACTGCACCCCGACAACACTCGTGCCGTAATGAATGCGACTCTGTTCGGTTAGTTCCTGGAGTGTAATATACATAGTAAGGTCCATGAAGCCCATACAACTCAACAATAGCGCTAATGCGATCCGTATACCCTTACGCTTCAGCCGTTCACTTTGGCGACAATGCATTTCCCGGAGTTGCAAACTACATATTCGTGTGCGACCAGCAACGCTTGTAGAAAATGTTAGCTCAGTTAAGAGCAGAACATTAGTTAAAGAAGGTTTATTAGGTAATAACAAATCAATATCAATCGAAGTTTTTAGCGCAAAGCGTAAAAAAAAGTACGACAAGCACTATTTCCGAAGGGCGAAATCGCATTCGCAGCCGGGCACACCTTTGCCCTCGCTTTTGTGCCCGAAACAGTGCTGTTGCTTGAGATGGGGCTCCATGAAACCTTACTGCGCAACTGTTATTCAGGAAATATTCAGTTAACCAGCCAGCAATTCTTGAACTTAGGTGAAAACATTGATTGATTGTGGGGTTTAACGCGCCGACGCAACGCAGGCGATGAGGCGCGCCGTAGTGGAGGGCTCCGGATTAATTTTGACCACCTGGGGATCTTTAACGTGCGCCGAAATCTCGTACACACGGGCGTTTTTGCTTTTCGCCTCCATCAGAAAAGCGGCTTCCGGGGCCGGGAATTGAACCCGCGACCTCGTACTCAGCAGCACAACGCCTTAGCCACTGAGCCACCGCGGCGGGTAACTTAGGTGAAAACGTCGATGTGACACAATGGGTGGGTGTCAATCTAGTATACTAGTATACAGGTTATTTCCGCCCAATCTACAGCTGTTCCGTGGCGCAGTGCAAAAAAAAAACGCATTCCGGCACAAAGCAAACCAATTATAAATGCTTTGAGGTCGATTGCATAAGCGGAAATTCTCGGACCAAGGAATTGCCATTTCTTTTTCACGTAACCATGTTTTCACTGAGAATGTTGATATATGCAGCGCAAAGAAAAACTTTTTTTGCATTTGGCGAAAGACATACGTATGATACGCTTTAAACACTGTCCGTATGGGGGCCAATGTAGGGCTGGCGGTAAACCGGAACAGGAAACAGAATCTCTAATGAAGTACTTGTCAAACCCTTCCTATATAGGGTAAATAGATATAGCAGAGAAAACCTCACACTAAGATAGTGAGAAGGGTCGAACATCGCCTCTAAAAAGCTACATGGCGGTTTTATAGTAACTTAACACGTGGAGACAAGCAAAAAATGTAAACGAAAACTTATCTGCTGCTAACGCACTGTAAAAAGGACTTGGACATTACCCCTTATGCAATTCGGTTCTTGCCCTTTCGAGATGCTACTGGAGTGCCCTATGATATATTGCGATGGGAATGAACAACTTGTGGAAGTGCTGCATGACTGACAGGCACGCGGAACACCCTCGCCCAACGAAGTCCATTTTTCCGGAGGAGGTTGCGTTGGTGCGGAGCATTTATGCTGCGCGAAGCGACCCATCAGAATGGCTGTATCTGTTGGACGAGTGTGTCTGTTTGCCGGAGTTTTGACGGACGGCTTATTTTAGCTGCAGTGATGTGCATCTTCTTAAATGACCGATTTTGTACTCTAATTATTACAGTTTTCCGTGCAGTAAAGAAAAAATTATGTCCTGGCGCCGTGGACTAAAGCCTAGCGCTCATTCAGTCAAAGTCGTGGGTTAAAATCCCGGCAGGGTGTTGCTTTTTCTTGTTTTTTCTGCGCGGTATTTTAAGCGACATCGCTTGCGAATCATATTCGCGAATCCAAAGCCAATTTTTTTTTTTTGTTGTACTGTGGAACAACTTATCGAACGTCAATGCATCGTCCGCACCATTGGCACGTCAAATCATTGGCACGATTTGTTCAGTTTTAAACTCATGCTTTCGAGGCAGTTGTAGTTTGAGACGACGAAATACTGATGTGTGTATTTTGAAAAATCGGCATGTTTTTATATGGAGTAAACATAGTTTCCTTCCTTCCACATAAACAAGTGACAAGGTAGGCTTGGGGGAAAGGGGGGTCCAGAGCCGCGGCCGGCAACCAAGCCCTCCACATATCGCAATTGGCAGCTCTGAGCACGTAAACGAAAATGACCGAACAGCCTTTATATATAGAGAAAGCGGTCTCCAGGCCATTAGGGGAAAAGGCGAAGGCGGAATAATATTTTTGTGCAATCATACGCACCATCGAACAAAGGCATGCCCTCACGACTCCAAAACTCGCACTGCTCGTCTGAGACCGTTCGTAATATCGGTTACGGTGCACTTGGCTAGTATAGTTCCCTTAAAAATTTCCCAGAAATTTTTACACAGGGTCACGTAAAAAATTTCCAGAAAGTAAGGGGGGGGGGGGGGGACTGGAATTCATCCCGCACTCTAAAAACGTCCCTGTGCCGTACCGTGTAACCCTTCGGCAGCTTTTTTGTTGCGGTTATAAATGTTTAGAACCGACCGGAATAACGGAATGGAATACTACTACTCTCTGCGTAAGCGCGTGCATGGCGTCACCACAACACGACCAAGCTGAACATTGGCGCGAACGAGCGACCAAGTAAACTGTATGTAAACCGACGTCGGTTCGGAACTCATGTACGTTCTCACTCTAACAAATTTTGAGGCGATTTTTTAGTAATTCTCTAACATATTCTACACTCCCACATATACCAAGGCATGTCGTCACCGTGAACGCGTAGTGACTCGGTCGCTCTCTTTTCATACGATCTTTTGGCGGGGTGTGGAATCGTAAAAGTCCCACCTCATTTCTTCCGCCAGCTTTTCCAGCCGTGAGCGGAGTGCAGGATTCCTAAGCAGAATTCCAAAAAAATTGGCTGGCGATTTCGATACTCCCTAATGCGATATTTGAGCGCAGCAGCAGTGCGTTGAGGCAGCACTCCCTCGTGTGTTTTCTCGACGGCAGCGATGATGGCCCTCTGCATCGGCGGCGCAAAGGGCGTCGCAGGAAGGGACCTCGCCCCGCGTCTTAGGCAGGGATCGCACACCATCGTCACGCGCACGCCCCCCTCACGTTTTCACCGGCGTCGCGCAGACGAGCGTCTCGTGCGGGCACAACATACTGCCCACCCCCCCTGCCCCCCCCCCCCCCCCCCCCCCCCCCGCACACTTTTGGAGAACTCTTGCAAAAAAAGAAAAACAGCGGCGCAAATCCTTTGTAAACATGTACGTGTACAGAACAGGTGTATTTTATCGAGTAATTTTTATTTTTTCCAGGATCCGAGGTTGGAAAGTATGTGCAAAATTGTGTGCAAAGTTCTGGACGGAGTGTCCGAGCGAGAAATAGTTGAGAAAGCGCCGGAGGGCTGGAAATGCGCGCCAGGAAAGGTATCACCACTTTTTTTTTTAATTTTGCACGCTGGTGTGGAAATCGAAGAATTCGACATTGTATCTCAATTTCATATTGTATCTGCTTAGCTTAAGCATAGTATCATCAATGTATCAGAAATCGTTTTCGGATACCACCATTGTAGAAATATGCAAGTCATTGCTGTGGCCTTTCACGTCAAAGTAAAGACGTTGCTCCACGAAGTTAAAAAACATCGTCCAACACCTGCGCGATTTCCAGTGTACCGATGCAGCAAGCTTGCTGGGCTTATCAGATATCCGTATCTACTTTCGCCTACACCATTTCTGCGCATTCTATTGGCCGTTGTGAATGTATTAAAATGTCCAAGTATTTTCCTTATTTTGACGGGATTGTGAAATCCATTCCCTACCCGTAATACCTACCTATATGAACGCGAATGTGCAGTTCTTGACTACTGGCCTCCGTAGGAGAGGGAAAAAATCAAAGCCACTTGTGAGACTTTGAAAATGCAGAAGCTAAGCGAAACTGGGCGCAGTGGCTAGGACGCGGAGAAATAAAAAGCGTAACGAAAAACGTTAGTTTGAACACGCCACCAACCCTAAGTGCAGAGAACGAAATCCACTCAATAAGTGGGCTTCCCCGCGCGCTCTGCCACCGGTCGCTTCCCGGGCGCGGTACGGGCACACCGATGTTACATGGTATAAGATAAAACCAAGCGGCGCACACCCAAAACTAAGCACGAGCAGCTGAAGCAGGAAGTAGCAGTAGCCCCGCGAAACCGGGAGATGAGCAAAAATATTTTGTCATTTGAGCAAAAAAGATTTTTTCCGGTTTTTTTAAATGCCTTGGGAACCCTCGAATATGAAATGTTGCAAGAATATTATTCTAGACATCCCCCTACAGCAACCAAATCTAAACTCATCTCAGAACACTGGATATTTTTTTTCTAAAATTCGCAATCACGTTACGCACTTCAAACGGTTGCGCAAATATCCCTCAATACTTTTCCTCCTCGATAATCCGCATTTTTGAAAATTTTACCTGCCTTCCAATTTAGGTCTTTCATTGCGGGGCAAACGCTGAGCTTGCTGCGCAAAACACCTCTAAATCAGGCAAAAAAGCGCCTTTAGCTATTTGGTGCAGCTCTTTATCAGTGGATAAAGATCCCCAGGTGGTCAAAAATAATCCGGAGCCCTCACTACGGCGCGCCTCATCGCCTGCGGTGCGTCGGTGCGTTAAACCCCACTATCAATCAATCAATCAATCTTTATCAGTGGAGTTGTTGCACAAGCCGTAAGTTCACCTTTGCAGAAACAAAATACCAAAAAAAAAAATGCCAAATGCTCGTGAGCGCGCGCCTCGCGGCGACCGCCGAGTCCCCGGCTTGCGCAGAGGCTTTAGGAAAAAAAATTCCAGCGCTAATGCTAAAGGCAAAAAGACACCCGGCTTGGGAAAGGCCACCGCGTCCGTTGCATTATATAGAAGCAATTATAGATAATTGGACACATGGCTACGAGTGTGTCAATCCTTCCCGAGACGACTTGCAGATCCCACCACTGCTGCCTAAAGTCAATGACGAAGACCTGGTGGAAGTCTACAATGCTGCGAATGACTTTGCATCCGCCACTCGCCGCGAAGAAGACGACGACCTCTTCGATGCACATGACGGCGATTACTAGCACAATAACTATGCAAATAAACAATGACCCTGAAACGTAAATTTGTATCCGGTAATTCTCGCCTACAATAGCTTCGCCATTCAAGTCTTTCGCGTAAGAGCAAGCTTCCCTGAATTTTTTTGCAGATATTAGGTCCGAGTTGGTAAACAAATTAAGGCACAGCGCCAGTTCATTTGGAAGAGGTGCGTTTTCAAGCACGGAAAACGCGTACTCAAATATATATATCTCTCAAACAATATGAAATTATTTTCCTCTCTGTACCTTGATTGGCCAAAATAAAAATGGCCCCAGAACGACAAGTTATTGTAGATAATATCGCCAAAGGGCGGCTTGCATACTCGAAGGAATGAACGTTAAAGATATAGCAGTTGTAGCTGAAAAAAAAAAGCATTTTAAATTCGCAATTTACCGTTTGTGAATACTTAAGAAAAATGTTTAGCGATACTTAACAAATCTGATATAAAACGTTCGTTATGTTATGCAGAATAGCCTGAAATAATAGAAGGCATTCTGAATAAATCAGAGCTAGCTAGAATACATTTTTGGGCAAAAAATTCGGCGTTAGATTTGGCAAGACAAATCATCGCGAACGAACGTGCTTGGTTTGCTCGTTAAGGTTGTGACTGGAACGTAAGCAATAAAGAAATCTTCACTGTAGCGCTTGACAACGTTACCGTTTATTTTCGATATAGACAAAATGGCGTGGTTTACACTCGTATTTTTCTCATAACCATGACAAAGGGGAGTCGGAAAGAAACTGCGCTTGTGTCAGAGGCTATGGAATAGTTTCTAATTCTGAAATACAAAGTCAGATGTGCCTACCAAGTCCAAGGAAAGTATTCGGGATTAGCAGAAGCTCTGTGAGAATAAAGTGAAAACCAAACACGGCTTACCCTTTCACTTAGGAAGTTGCCCCATGCAGCATATGCGCAAATGAAGCATAGAAAAAAGGCAGCAAGCCCACACTAACGCGCAAGACTTGAAGGTTGCGAAACTGTACGCAACCTT
This sequence comes from Haemaphysalis longicornis, assembly GCA_013339765.2. NCBI lineage: Eukaryota > Metazoa > Arthropoda > Arachnida > Ixodida > Ixodidae > Haemaphysalis > Haemaphysalis longicornis. Next base: position 85,528,770 of record CM023449.1, on the reverse strand, counting down.
CACGACCATTACGACGGATGAAGTCCGCGATCGCAGCCGATTTGCTTCTACTTCGCTGCCGCAGCGACATTTACTCCGTCTTTGTTTCTATAATGGCGAAGAAGTAAATCGAAGACGCACAACTAACGAACGGAACGCGCACGTTTAAACTATGGGCGCCGGCAAGTGCAACGTGTTCTGTGCCGAGCAGATGGCATGATTCCGCTCCCCACAGTCACAGCCGAGCGAGTAAGCCGTCTGACCTTCGGGTACTAACTTCGGGTACGCACTTGCCGGAGTTTTGACAGACGGCGCATTTTAGCTGCAGGGATGTGCATCTTCTTGGATGACTGATAGCTTTTGTAGGCGGTAATAAGTGCAGTTTTCCATGCAGTAAAGAAAAAGGAAAAGGTCGTAGCCGAGAGGGTAATTGATCGATTGAAGAACTTTTATTCGCCCGAATTTGTCGCTTAGCCGTCGGTCAGGAGCTTTTGGTCCCTGGCGGCGGCCGTGGCCATCTGGACGAGCCGGGTCTGGATACGCGGGTGGGAGCTGAGTAGCGCGGTCTCCCACTGCTCCTTCGAACTTATGTTGAGTGCAGGCTAGCCCTGTCTACTGTTTTGCGGGTCATTGCTCCGGATAGGGCAGGACCATAGCATGTGATGTATAGTCAGCCCTGTCATCGCACGCCTTGCATTTATCTGAATAGAGCCCTGGGTAACATCGGCTGTAAGCCACTGGATTGGGGAAGCAATCGATCTGCAGCCGTCGCCACGCCACTGACTGCCATTTGCTAAGTGTCCTGTCTGGGGCTGGGTATTTTGCCCTTTCTAGCCTAAACTGGTCAAGTACACCAGCCTGTTCCTGCCCGACCGTCGTGACGAGTTAGAGTCTTGGTTAGTAGGTTCAACAGCGGCTCGGTCGGTCAAAGAAACTTCGAGCCGCGTCGTGCGCGCACTCATTTCCGGCCAGGCCAGAGTGGGCCGGTGCCCATATCAATTGTATTCTGCCGTCTTGCTCCATAGTCAAGCCGGATACTAGAATTCGAAACGCCTCGGGTGACATGCGTCTCTTTGCGTAGTTTAGTATGGCCGACTTGGAGTCGCTTACTATAACTTTGGTCTTAACCATTGCCAAGGCAATGGCCCCTTTCTCGCCAACTCCCGGCTCCGTCGTCCGGGCCGAGCCGGAGGTGATGCAATCGCCCTGTAGATTCACTACCGGTAAGACGGCTGCCTCCTACTCCGTTTATTACGTTGATCTACCAGACACAGGTTCGAGTCCTGTAGGTGCCAGTGATTTCTTTTTCTTGTTATATTGAGTTTTGCGAAACGCCGGAATCAACGAATCGCTAAACAGCTTCGCTGTTAATAAAGGGGGTGGGGAGATGCGCTAACTAAGGGCTAATTAAGGTGGGAACCAATGTGCCGTGCAGGGCAAAGAACAAGGGGGCGTCCAGAGTGAACTGCGCGCGAATATATACGTGGTGACTAGCCGATATGGTTATGCGTCACGTGTTAAAGTAGTGTTAATCTCCTTGTGCAGTTCTGTTTTTATGCCAGATAACCCTTCATGTCTTTCAAGCAACGGGATGGCGTAACGGCTGTGGGTAATTCCCGTATGGCTATCCGCGATTGTGCAGTAGTGCGCTTGGGGCCAGCTGTTTCACGCGATATTATGTTCCTAGATCGGTGCAGCCCTGCACTTCCGGAGTGATGCAGAACTTTAGTCACGCGTGTTCATATTCTGCTCCCCGCCTTTAAACCAGCTTAAACAATACCGAACCACCCTTAAGGCCCAACCACATGTACGCGAAATCACGCGCCGCACGAGCGTCGGCGTCGACAAGCAGGAGAGGGCAAGTAACCACTTGAGACCGGCGAAGTCACGCGTCAAGCGCTACGTCCACGGGCGTTGGTGGACACGTTTGTATGAACTCGGCCATCCTTTTCACGTTATTGTCGATAATTTATGAGTAGTTATTTTGGATTATTTAAATGCAGTAATCAGTACCCTAGATTTGCCATAAAAATACCCTTGCCTTACTTCAATCATTGCTAAGAATACTTGCGGGCCAATTTTGAAATGCTGCAAAATACGCAGCAGATACGCAGGTCGCAGCAGATACGCCTTTCTTTTCTGCTTTGCTTTTGTGGTTTTTTAAGTGGCTACCCAATGCGTTTAGTGCTGCAACTGGATGACAGCGGGCCAATAGCCGCAATACCACCGTAATAACGTAGTTCGAGCGGTCGGGGAACGTCAAGACCGGGAAAGAGAGAACATTCTTTTGAGCAAGTCTCTTTTTATTGGATATACAGCCGTAATTTCTCACTAAGGTACTTTGCAACCTCTAATTTGAGTACTGGATGTGTTGATTGACTGCGTTCTGCAGCATTTGCGAAGATGAATAAACTTTATTTGAGTCTAGATGCTGATGTCCGGGCAGCCGCCCGGAGGGAGGCTCCTTTAGTCCGCGATGCCTTGGGCTATGCTGGCCACCCACTGCTCATAGGTAGGGGAATTAGGGTTGTGAGTGAGGGTTGGGGATTACTGGCACTTCCATACCACGTGGCACGGGGTGCCTGGTTGGGGCCAGAATTCGCAGTGGAGCGGTATAGCGTGGGATACATGTCATGCAGAAGGGTACTATGTGGGTAGGAGTTAGTTTGTAGTGTCCGGAAGGTGCTAGGTAGCTTCGTCTCGGGGGAGTTGTAGGGGGGGGGGGGGGTATCTGGGACGCTGGTTTCTATAGTCGGCGAGTATTTTGGCGTGCGTTTGCAGTCGGGTTGACTCGAGGGTTGCCTCAGATGGGGGTTCGTCGCCCTCGTGGGAAACGGCCCGCTGTGAATAAACGTGGGCATCAGCGTGTGCCGCCTCGTTGCCCCCGAGGGATTCGTGACCTGGAGACCAAATTATTTTTAGTTCTGGGAGCGGTTTCGCTTGTTATAGAATTGTCAAGGCGGGCTCCGATATGCTTCCTTTTAGGTAGTTTCTGCAAACGGCTTGGCAGTAAGTAGTAATGGTTAAAAATTATTCGCCTGTTGTGGCGGCAAAGGCGACGGCAACCTCTTCAACTGTTTCGATGGAGTTGGTGAAAACAGTAACTGCAGTGAGCTCAGTTCCTTTGGCATTGACCACACTGGCGGCTTCTGCATATTGAGGGGGTGGGGGGGGTATGGGGATGTGTCCGTATATTGGGTGCATTGTAGGTGGTGGTATTCGAAAAATTCGGAAAAAGAATTCGAAAAAGTCGAAAGAGTTGAAGAAAGTTGTTTCGGGTTTTTTTCACTCACAAAAAGTTCTCCGATCTCCGCGATCTCCCCGATGGAAGCTAAGCAAGCCACGAATGTAGCGTGCGATTTTGAACAGACATAGCTTGCAATTTATCTTAAAGCAACCGATTACCGCAGAATAAAAAGAAATTGATTGTTTTCTGCTGAAAGGAATGACTCCAAAGCACGAGACGGGCAGGAAACCGGGACGCTGCTGCTCGCTTGGTGATGCTTCCTGGCGCTGCGTCGACGCGGATCTCTGGCGTGCGTGGACATCGTCGTTGCTTGCGCGTCTTCTCGCGTCTCCATGCATTTTGGCGATGCGCGATCACGCACGTCAACGCGTGACAACGCGGGAAATACGCTGCATGTAGTTGCGGCTTTAGTTGCGAAAATCGTGCGTAGAATTGAGCCCACAGAACATCTTGCAGTTAAAAAAAATCCACGACTCTTGTTGGTACTGCTGGGGCCTGAACCCAGGTTCAGGCTATTCTTCCCCGCTGCTACTGTGGCCAAAGGGCGTTTTTTAGCAGTCGCTCAAATGAATAGGAGTGTTGCAATCGGAGCAATAGATGTCGCTGGGTGCGCGCAGGAAGTGCCGGGCTTGTGCCCACGGGTGAACGGAATATCGCCTTTTTAACAACAAAGTATACTTTATTACCGGATACACAAATATTTCACTGACGTCATATCCGTGACGGAAGTGACGCCACTACAACGAAGCAAGCGGCCTGTAAACGGTGCACCCCTGCACACAGAGTCTGCTTGCGGGGAAGCAACCTTTAGCACTATAAGGGAGTACGTTATGCTTATGGTTGTTCGCTTTCGGGTTTTATATTTTAACACGAAAGTGTTTTATGCCAGTATGGACTAAGATTTCACTGACGTCATATCCCTCACGGAAGTGACGCTAGTACACCTTTGCAGAAGCTACACGGCAGCAGGACGTCGCTCCCCAAGCACACCCACAAGACAGCTGCTAACCCGCAAATCATGCTCAGCTGCAGATTTCGCTGCACATTTCTCTTTCATGTTTTACGATTCTTATGACAGAGAAATCAACCACAGTTTTTTTTACAGCACCAGATGGCTGGCCACATCTACGTAGAAGCGGCAAGCCTTCTAAATTTCCCCTTCTTTTGATCCAGGTTAGGCAAAATGAGTCCAACCATGACAGCTGCTTACGGGCCCCTGTGCCCGAGTTCAGTCCTCGAGAGTGACGAGTGCGTTTTATTATTTACTGCGAAGCAGTATACCTGTAAGCAGCCAAGGAAATTTTCGTGTCAGCGCCAGCCCAAAACTCCCAGACTAAACAAAAGATACTACTGGCACCGGCAGGATCTAACCTGGACCTGAAGAGAGTAACGGGGCGAGAGCTCATCATCTTAGCGACTAAGCTACGCCCTTTTTATTGCCTTTTTCTGGCAGGATGACAAACAAAACACGCGTAAATGATGATGTGTACACTTAAGCGAGTGAATAGAATGCTGGTCCCAGGTGGAGCGATTTTTTTCTTTTTTAAGTTCCATACCAGAACACTACAAGTGAAGACCTGGATAGAGGAAAAGGGGTGGTTTGTGCCACGGGGTGTGCTCTGTTTTGTGTGTTGAAAGCCAGAAACAATTGAGCATGTGTTCTTGGACTATTGGGGAGGGGTGTTTTTTTTGGGACATCCTCCAGCGAATACCTCAAAAAGATTTGCCTGTGGACCGCTTTACGGTATTAGGTTTTTGAATGTTGAAAATGAGGATGGTGTGCTGTTTTACACAATTATGCTGTATGGACTACATAGCATCTGGAGAAACAGGATGGCGGTACGCTACTCCAACCCAGACGCGAGACCCATCCGACAGTACTTCAAAGAGTCAATAGGTACTTTTGTGCAGATACAGAAACTTCAGCTCTCTAAACCAGAGTGATTGATTGATTGATTGTAAGGTTTAACGCGCCAACGCAACCCAGGCGGTGATGCGCGCCGTCGTGGAGGGCAACGGATTAATTTTGACCACCTGGGATCTTTAACGTGAGCCGAAATCTCGTACACACGGGCGTTTTTGCTTTTCGCCTCCATCAGAAAAGCGGCCGCCATGGCTGGTAATCGAACCCGTAACCTCTTTCTCAGCAGCGCAACGCCTTAGCCACTATGCCACCGCGCAGGTATCTAAACCAGAGTAGCTACCCACAATTGATCCATTGTTGGTAATGAAAGAATACTGAAATCACCCTGCCGGCCCAAAAAGGGTTACAGTTTTAGTGTTTGACTAAGCTATGCCCACATGAGGAGGCGGGGAGACAGACGGTGTACTCAACGAACATAGCGGCGGGTCTATACCCTGCGCTCATTCAAAGCCCTCGTGTGAAGTTCCAACCGCATAATGTATGGTAACGGCGTTCGCGTAGTTTGGATTAGCGGCGAACGGAACAGCGTCTGCGGAGGGGGAGGGCGCTCCTTGACGGTGGCGCATGAAACAAGAGGGGGAGGCAGTGAGAGAGGGGACGCCATAGCCACGCCTGCAGCCCTCCTGCCCACCCTCCACCAGACGCTCCTCTCTGTTGTCTTTCTCCCGTCGCTGCTGCGTACGGTCACTCGGTTCGGCGGACGCCGCTTCCGCGAAACCCAGGTAACGGCTGCCAGAACCGCTAGTTCCACTTGTTTAGATACACGTGCGTGAATTCAAGTGACGCCGCAGGAGTAGTCATTGTGGGTGTAGTTTATAGCTCCACAGTCCAACCACATTCACAGGGGGGATTGGACTCAATTTTTTTAAATGTCCACGCGCACGCCAGATTTTTAGGGTGTACTCGGTGAAGGTAGTAGCTGTAGATGTCTAAAACTTTATACCTTTGTTCTGGTTTTTGCATTGTGCAGCGCAGTGACTAATCTCTCTGTTCTGCTATTTTCAGACGTGTATAAAAGGAGTCTGTGGTGTCCATAACGGATGATTTTTATGTTTACGTAAAAACAATTTGTACCTACGAACACCTTTTCTGCATACAATTCAAATGCGCGTACTTATTTAACAATAAATACTTCAAAATATCTACAAGGCATGGGGAAGAGTTGTTATTTCTCGTATGCGGGGCTGTGCTTAAAAAAGTCTTTGGACTTCTTGCTTATTCATACATGATGTGGGAGTGCAACGACGCGGACGCGGAAACGAACATACTACCGCCCCATCTCGCGCTTGTGGTGCGCGAGACGGACAAGGACGCACAGAAAGCCGCCGCGCAGTTTGCGCTGGTGGCGATCACACGCCAGCAGTCGCGGCCGGCACCCCCCTCCTAGCGAGGGAGTGGGAGCCACCGTGACCTTTTAGCAGGCAAATAAAGATGTTGTTTCCCCCTTCCCCCCTATTCGTGAGAAAGTTCGCACTTAAAAAGTTTTTCAACGCCATTAACCAGTCTTAACTATCGTTGGTTTTAAAAAGGAGTTAAGAAAGTCCCTTATTTTAAATAAGTGAAAGAAACTTCCACGAGACAGCAAGCAACAAAATAACCATGCGCCGTCTAAAAGAGACATGGGACATTGTCCTTAAAATGCTAGAAATTGATTTTCGGGATTCCTCAGTAATTTAAAGAGGCCCTACCCTTCAAGAACGCCATAATAGTGATTCAGTAGATGGGCGGTGCCAGAGAGTTGAAGAATTGGAGACCCATCAGCCTACTCTCGGTTGCATAAATATTGTTCACGTATGTAAACAAAACTCTAGGCTTACAAAAGCCTAGATTTGCAGCAATTGAAAAAAAACAGGCGAGATCCTGGAATGGTTACTCAGTAACTAATCACATCCATGTCATCAAAGAGGGGATAAAAAATCGGCGTGTTAATAGACCCGTTTTCTTGGCATCTATGAAGTACAGAAACGCTTTCGTCTTGGCATAAACTTTTGCAGTGATGGAAGCATTATGAAGGCTTACGCATGGATGACATCTATGAGATGTACAGAACAGGTTTGAAAAGTTAGTGATGAGGGAGGGAGAGAAGAAGCAGTCTGACACTATCTTGCCAAAATTGTCTAGAGCCTGCCAAGAAAGGGTGTTCAAAGCACTTTAATTGGACCAGTCGGGGCTACGGGTAAATAGAGAATATTTGAGCTTCAAAGGTACGCGGACGACATTGCCTTCTTCTGTGATTCTGGAGAACACCAAAAATGCTTCCGAACTGGCATATGGAAATCTTTTTGGTTCACGTAAAGATATGCATGAATACACAGAGGTGTGGTATATAGACCCGAAGGAAGCGCCCTCTTCCCATAAGTAATGAAATGCTTGCAGTAGTGTACGAGTACGACTACCTTGGACAGGTGGTCAGTGCTGGTCAGCACTAGCACCCGAAGGGAATACGGCGCAAGATTTGCGCGAGCTAGAGCGCACTTGGCCAGCACTCTCAAATAATGAATAGTAGACTACCTCTGTCCCAAAGGGGTCAAGTTTCGGCCCTTTGGCCACAACTTGTCCCCTTTGTAAACAGCTGGACATGAAATTTAGGTGAGCCCAATAAGCCGTGGTACCAAGGATGATGCGAGTAATGCTTAACGACAGGAAACGAGCCGCTTGTGTGAGGGGGAAAACTGGGTTGGGAGGCATCATAGCTAAAAAAAAACGACTTGTCGTTTCTGGGCGGGCAATGCGACGAAACAAAGCCGGTGGAACACCAGGGTAGAGAATGGCTAACGAGAGGCGGTACTAGACCAGTAAACCTAGAGAGTGACAAAACGAGAAATAATGTAGGGCAGAGAATGAAGTCGGGCAGCGCAGGATAGGAACGATGGGAGGTCTGTGCGAGGAGGGAGGCAGGGAAAACGTTTATTTATGTTTTTTTAATAGATGGGCGGCACTCCACCGGGGTCTTGTGCCACGTGATACAGTTTTCGACGGGTCAGCAGGGGGGATACCCTTGGTTCAGACTTCCAACGGCCTCTGCTGCTTTGCATGCCCGCTGAATCAGACCGATGTGGTCTTCATAGCAGGCGCTGGCCAGCAGTGCCTCCGATTGCTCGGCATTAGGGTTTCTGGTTTCAGGAACAGCCATTGTGCTTTGACATTCTCACCTTCATGCAATGGACATAGGCTAATAATGATGATGATGCCGTTTCTTAACAAAGGTTCTCACACATTTATGTCACTCTTGTCATCACACACCTTTATGTCACACTTATCACACTATAAATATTGCTTCTGATTTTCGTTTTCACTGCTGTGAATTCCGCGTGAAACATTGTGTCCATTTAGGCATTGTGGTGAATAGTATAAGGCCGAGAACAAGAGCACCCGACTTTGAGAGTACGCACACGTTCCGGGGAAGTGCATCATGCATGTGTCTTCTCACAAGAGTGCGCCATGCTCACCTCTCTGATCAACTCCTGCTCACCTGGAGAGTTGTCCATGCTAAGAGGACTCACGGATTCCTGTGAAGCGGGAACCACGCTTACAATGACATAATAGATGCTCTCAATAAGCATATTTTGTTTCCTTATGACAGAAATGACTTTTGTGCTGTTTAGTCCTATTCCTGGAGTCGGCGTCTGGGAACGCTAATATGACAGGCTCGTTACCTCCGTTTTGAAGGCGACATGCTCATTTGGTGTGTGCACTACTTCATGTTATTCGAGTGGCGATTTGTGTGACCTCCGGGTAGTTCTCCCTTCATTAAAACGTGGTGTTGGTGTCCCTAGGTTGCAAAACAATGCTCTCACGTTTTAACGGAAACGGCAACATTAGGATACTTTCAGGTTATTTTTGTCTTTTGGGGCGCAGCCCTTTCGCGGCCGTCTCTGGGCTGCACCGGTTGTCGGCGTAACCGAGGGAATGATGGCAAGACCGACAAGTGAAAGAAAAAGCGAACGATGAAAGAAAGCAAAGTTGGAGAGTATAGCGAAATTGTGAGGGGAGGGCGGCTCGCCGTGGCGGCGCGAGCGCTCTCCAAAAGTGTGCATTGGGGGAGGGGGGGGGGGAATATGCTGTGCCCGCACGAGGCGCTCGGAGGGGCGACGCTTGGCGAATACGTGAGGGGGGCGTGCGGGTGACGATGGTGCGCGTTCCCTGCCTTAGTCGCGGACCGCGGTCCCTTCCTGAGACGCACTTCACGCCGCCGCCGCAGAGGCTCACCATACCTGCCGTAAAGAGAACCCACGAGGGAGTGTTGCCTCAGCGCACTGCTGCTGCGCCCAAATATAGCATTATGGAGGATCGTAATCGCCAATTCCATTTTTTAATAGGTAATGTATTCCCTAAACCCGGGTCAAAGCATATACGAGCGTATAATAAGAGGAAGGGGGGAGTTTGGGAATCTCGCGGTCAACCTCGACTGCAAATCTACGCTTAATCGACGCTCCATCGCGTTGGAGAGAGTACAAAATACTAGAACACACATCAATGCGTTAGTTGTATGATACATTAATGTCGCCAATGTTGCCAATGTTTGGAATAATAAGGTTTCGCATGCGATATCGTTTTCACGGATTATTGCGCGGTGGACAGATGAGAAACAGTACAGTAATGCTTCATTTCAAAATGCCCGCTATCGTTCACACTCCAATTTTTAGCATTCAACACTGTGAGAAAAGAAAGGGTAAAGGGTAAGAAAGGGTAAACGAGATACAAGGAAATACTGCTTGCGGAATCCGGGCATAAAAATACATTTGAAAAGGAAATCGTTTAAGGAGTGCTGACACGAAATTTCAAAGCTGAGATAACTATGTAAAATGCTTCCTTTTTATCAGGAGATATCTCCCAGCAAGTTTTAACAGCAACCGTTCGCGTCGCCGTAACATATTTTAAATCTATTTTAATCTTCGCCCGCACGAGAAAGATCAGAGCGGGCCGACATGACTTCATCTGCTACTGGCCCCAAACTGCCGACGTCGGGGATCCCGTGACGAAGCCGACGCGCTGGCTGTGGTTGGCGCGCGCGGCTCCGGCGTGTGTACACGTCATGGTTTTGGGACTGACGTCATGCTGCCCGGGCGCGTGGGGACGGTGAAGACCTCGGCCAGTCTGGGCGCGCGCGTCCAGAGCGGCAGCGGCGCGAGGCACTTGCACTGTCCATGGTCTAAAGAGACTTCTCCAGTTCAGAGTCTCGTGTGACGGGAGGAGGGGAATAAGACAAGCTGAAGGAAACAGAGGTAAGCAAAAGCTACACCGGCGCCCGCTATAACGACGGAGCAAGAACAGGACTATATTTTTTCTCCGTCACTGTGACGGATAGTGCATGAGCACCTACGTAAAAGAATAGCCAGTCATAAAGCGCCTTCTGCGATTTCGTCGCGACACGCCCCGCTGCATGTGGCGATCACCCGTTGGACGGAGGAAGCAGTATCGGGGGTGGGGGGGGAGCGGCGAAGTGCTTGTGGGCAAGAGAAAGTGCGGCGCCGAAGCATGGGCGTCGGCAGGATGTTGTCTTGAGGGGGCAAATCCGTTTCATCGCGGGAGAAGAGGGATGAGGGGGGGGGGGGGAATTCGCAAAAATAATAAAAACTAAATTCCGCAGCATTTAAGGAATACCATATATAAGATTGAATCTCTCTTCTGCTATTCAGCGTTCCATGCTTCAAAATGTGTGTTAACGATCATACATAAGAAACAACTGCGTTGCGTAACAGCAACATTTTATGAAACAGAACGATCAAGGACACATGTCTCCCGCGGACTGAACAACCATGTAAATGTTGCGAGGCAAGAACACGAAGTTTTTTTTTTCGTTTTCGGGTGCCCATCCTTGCACTCACGCATCTGTAAAAGCACCATGCGTCTACTGGGGCGCGCATTGCAAAGTTATCCTGTGTACGCTATTTGCCCTTCCTTTTCAGTTTTCTCGCAATTCGGCCTAGGCATACCGAGCTGAAACTGACGGTTGTCGGACATCGCAAACGAAGCTACCTTTCCACTGGCCGAATCGCGCTAAACTAACGCTAGATGTGGAGAACACGTCGTTGAGGGGAACATGCATTATGGCCATTTGCGGAGCGCGACTGATAGTAGGATAGTTCTTGCGAATGACAAAATATCCATCTGGTCTCCATCGAAGTCCGCGTCCCTCAACGACCGACGCCAAAGTTCAGCTTCACGATCGAAGTTGTTGAAATGGCAAAATCTCTTAACTGGCTCACAGGGCTCCGTCTTGAAATCTTGCTGTTTCCTTCCATGCCTTCGGGAGATGCAATAGAGGTAAAGCAAATGCGAAGACGTCTCCAATTTATTTCTTTCCCTGCCGATAGCAGGGAGTCCAAGCAAGTTATAAGGCAGTGTTCTTCCTGCACCCTGCGGAATTCCTGAAAATCATTTCTCCCCGCCATCACCCTTATTGGATCTCGAAAGTCACACTGGAAACTGCTGGTGACAACTGCCTGCAGCAGTACCCTCGTGCGCAACGAATCGTTTGCTGCTTCGTCAGACGTTATTTTACTCAGGGCTTTATTTCATGTTACGGGAAACACGACATGAAATCCATCGAGTGCTTCACGGGTGTATGAGACTGGTGCCGCCAAAGTGCGACTTGCGTAAAGGTCAGGGGTTGCTTCGGCACTTTTGATTAACTTGCTCGGGGTACAGCGCGCGCACGCGCACACGCGCGCACACACACGCGCGCACACACACACGCACACGCGCGCGCGCGCGCACACACACACACACACAACTGTGTGTGTGTATGTGTGTGCGCGTGTGTAGAACACAAGAATCATCGCAGCGGCGAAAAACTGGGAGCGAAAGCTCGCGGACAGGATACTGAGGCATTGAAAATACAGGCAGCACGAAGAAAAGACACCGTGATAAGCATATATTAGAGAGTTTTAGCTGACCGTTTTCGACGCTCCGCTCCGGTATCGGTGGCCTGCTCAGCGCAACCGGAGCGAATGCCGTTCGCGGCCAAGCGCGCCACGCATGCGCAATGGCGCGCTTCCGCTTGCTATCGGAGCGGAGCGGACCGTGAAAGACGGTCAGCGATTGTCTTCTCCGGTTTACATACAAATGCCTAGCAGTAGTGTCCCCCCCCCCCCCCTCCCCCCCGAAACCGCCCGTCCGCGAATGCGACCTCTGCACCAACCAATTATACCCCGATATCTTTAGGAACTTTGCTGAAATAGCGAACTTTCGAAGACAAATGGACCACATCGCTGCCAAAGCACCGCCACCCCCCCTTTCCATTACATGATTTATAATGCCATACAAGATTCTGCACGATCACGTATCGGCAGCCCCACGTAAAGCACCTAAATCAAAACAATTTTTTGCAACCCCTCAACTGCGCTAATCTATGAAATTTTGAAACAGTACGCTCCAACAGGCGTAGGCTCACTATCGCCACATGGAGTGAGAGATCGCGCTACAGCCTATCGTGCGCACGTTATCCTTCGGTTGTCACTTGCTGTGCAGAAGTTTTGCCTAGAATTCTAAGACTTCAACTTCCAACTACTAATGGGAGATCGTCAAATTACCGGCGCTCTACCGGTCGTTCGCGTTAAGCTGCCGAAATATATTTGCAGCTTGTCATGGGACTTGCGATAGCGCGAAAGAGGTGACTGCCGGAAGAAATTATTTTCAGAGGCAGCTGCGGGGAGAATGGACAGTACCGAGGTATATGAAAATACTGAAAATATTTCCCCCGAGTTCCGGGGGGTTTGGCCGGTGCACTTGGCGTGCAATGCTTCGCGGCACACTGAAGCCGGTGCCAAGCTGTCCAGTCTCGTATACTCTTCTTTCGGTTTCATTCGGTGCTCGCTGATTCTTTTCATCAGGAGACGCATGTGCTGTTGAAACTTCAAGCTGTTCAACTATCCATTATATTTTTTATAACCCTGAAAGAACACAATAAACAAATATGGCGCATGCTACAGTTTTCTACTGATACATTATTCATATGCGGAACATCTCGATTCCCCGTGCGGACCCACAGGACGATTCGTTAGGCAATAAAAGAACTAAAAAGGCAGCTTTCAATGAAGCTAACCTAAATATGCTTCATCCAGTAAAGTGTCAAGAAAAGCCCAATATTATTTTTTCCAACAAAGCATGTATGTCGCAGGCTAGCAGGCCAACTTCATGGGCCATGTAAAAGACGGGACAACGTAAAACAAGGAAGTTAGGCCTAAAAATACTGAGGCAATACTAAAAGCAACAAAAAATAGGGAATCAATAAGCCTAGATAAATCTTTCGCTAAGAAAGGGGTTATACTTAAACGTTTTGAACGGCAAGGACTGGAGCCAGACTGTCGCGCCTGATGAAGTTTACCTTCAAGCGGTGACTTGAGGGTGAAGCGATGTCGACGGGGTCCTTCGATTGCGGAGGCTGCGCAGGTGCGGCGGCGGTGGTAAAAACGCCCTCGGATCCGTAACCGTAAACCAGCTGGACAAGTTTTTTTCTCATTTATAAAACATGAATAGCATTAAATATGACTATCGTTTTCCTTTAAAGAAAGTTCTGAGGCCCATTTTATCTTTGCAGTGGCACCGCGTCTGCCTAGAACAGCTCCACTACGCACACAGTTGGCTTCTAGTTGACCGTATTTTAGGGCGCGGAGGCTGGGAGCCGGACGTTTCTGTCTGTTATATTTACTTTTAGAGGCGCGCATTGCGGCCACGACTGGCTTAGAGGGTTGCTAGAGTAAGTGAGTTGGCGGACTGCCGAACGGCTGGACGTTGGTACTGCTGCCACCTTGCAGGTGAGAAAAAAAAAAGGGGGGGGGGGGGGGGGGGGAGGACCATGTATTCTTCGCCTTATGAGCGGAAGCCGCTAGTGCGGCACAGCAACCTCACCGGTTCACTTACGGAGGAAAAATAGTAGCAAGAATTGGCAAGCGGGGATAAAAAAGCTTACTACAGCGACAGGCAGCGATGCTTTCGAGCACACACCTAGAGGAACCTTGCGCGAGCTGCAGAAGAACGAGTTGATATGCTGAAGTGTCCAGAACTTCTGTGTTGCATACGGTGGGGATGCGCGGGGTCGGAACGAATTATCATATTTCAACGGAACTTGGTTCCTTGCAGCCATGGCCTTGTAGTTTTGGAAAAGCTGTGTGGGCGAAGTAAATGTACGTTTCAACAGAACTGAAGCTTTTGATCAGAGTGTTTCACAGGATCAAAGCGCACAGAAGCCAGCCTTTTGAACCCATTCGACGCGGCCCTTGATCTCAGCCCCTGCCGTTAGGCGAGGGGGTCGTTAATAAAGAACTCAGGCGTACCTAATCCGGAGGTGGATAAGGTACATCTTAATTTCGTCCGGAGCACGAACTTCTGTTTTTTAGGAAGAAGGCCAGGGGCAGAATGTGCAGGGTAGAGGTGTCCAGGGGTGGCTGGCTTACATCGTTCATGGTGGTGTCCACTTGACAAAACTTGAGCTAGTTGGGTCACGCTTATTGGAAAGAATAAAAGGGGCGCAAGGCAGACGAAGACGAAGTAGACACACACACCACATACAGGCGCCGGTATGTGGTGTGTGTGTGTGTCTACTTCGTCTTCGTCTGCTTGGTGTCTACTTGCGTTTTCGCTGAAGAAATACCGATTTAAACGACCACCCCGCTGCTTTTTTGTCGTTGGGGTCACAATTAACTCTCTGGAAGGTTTCTTATCACCAATACCAGCGGGAAAATAAGCAAGCACGAATGGAGAAGCGGTACTGAGGAGGTGTGGAGAAGGACCGACACTAAAAGTTACAGCAGCAGAAGTGATTGTCAAATTTATTTTCATTAATAGCGGAGCTTTTGTATAAGCCGGAAGTTAGCCGCTGCAGGAAATCAATCAATCAGTTAATCGTTTATTAACGTGCCCAGGAACAGCCGGAGGGCCTTTGTGCTGGCGCACGAAGAAAGAAAAAAGAAAAAACAGGCAATGTAAGATGCCCACACCTCACAGGTAATGCAATTAAAGGACAGCGATACTGACACACGCACACAAAAATTACACACTGTCGTACACCAGAATATACATGCACCCACAGAAAACACAAAGACACACATATACATAAAAACAAGTACAGTGCCTTGCTGTAAGGCATGTGACACCACGCCAGTGGTCGTCATACACAGATACTTTAAAAAGTATACATAAATGTTAACAAAGTTTAGTTGTAGGGAAACGGAGTGAATAAAGATAGCTGATATGTAAGAAATGTACATGTGGAGAAAACCAGACATTGAATAACTTATATAAAAAAGAAAGTCTTGTGTTGCCATCACTTCTTGTTCAAGTGACCGCGCGTGAACAGAGGATAAAAAAGGTTATTTACATGACAAACTCACAGACATGTTTGCGGAACTGTGTCGAGGAATTATTAAATATGTCTAAATATTCGTTGTACTGATTGTACGTACACTGGAGGAGAAACATGGGGCCCAAGCCACGCTGACAGCTCGGATTAAAAAATGTGTAGTGTCTTCTTGTGTATTTTGCGGGTACATGGAGCGTAACATGTTGCAGCATTTCACCACAACAACAACAAACAACAACATAATAATAATAATAATAATAATAATAATAATAATAATAATAATAATAATAATAATAATAATAATAATAATAATAATAATAATAATAATAATCAATCAATCAATCAACAATAATAATAATAATAATAATAATATAATAAAGCTTTATTCAATGTTTATGACATGATAAATTTACTTTCACACCTAAGCACTGGGTTGCTTAGGTGTGGCATCAAGAAAATGCGGAGCGCTCGTGAACGCGTACCTCGCGGCAACTGCCCTGCGTCCCCGGCACGCGCAGTGACTTTATAAAAAAAAAAAGCTCCAGCGCTCTTGTTAAGCGCTACCGCGCATGTAATGAACTGCACAAGTGAAGTGAGACGGGCTAGTTGGTGTATGTTGCCACTTAGAAAAAACAGCGCCAAAAACGATACGACAGGGAAGTAAAGACAAACACAGGCAAATAAAGACAAACACAGCGCAGTGTTTGTCTTTACTCCCTGTCGTATCGTTTTTGGGTTTTTTTTTTCTAAGTGGCGCATGTAATGTTTGGCACAAGGAACACGACGATATAGATGCATATGACAATGATGACTAACTACTAACACAGTGCAAACAAACGACGGAAACTGTGAATAAACAATTTCAGACTCGTACAAATGCGTGGTCACGTGTTTTTCAGTGCCCACGTATAAAGAAATCCTGCAGCTTCGCTATGGTTCAAGCCTTGCTCGACTTAGTGCAAGTTTCGCCAGTCGAGCTGATGAAAGTCTTCAATGCTGAGGATTACTTTGCGCCCACCGCTCGCCGCGAAGAAGACGACGATTTCTTCGATGCGTATGACGACGATTACTTAGCACCGCAACTATAGTTGCGGTACTAAGTAATCGTCGTCATATCGTCGTAATAGTTATCATTAGCATATATGCTAATAAACAATAATACCGAAACGTAACTATGCATCCGGCAATGCTCACGTATACAAGAGCTTCGCCATTCAAGTCTTGGCGTGAGTGCAAGCTTCCGTGAATTTTTTAAGTGCGAATGCACTTCTTAAGCGAGCCTGAAGCGTCCGCCGCCGTTCGCATTCCGCCGCCGTCCGCATAGCAACAGCTGCGGGTGCGCGCGCTCCTCGTCTTCCTTGGCAACGGGGGAGGATGGGCGCGCGCTGCCTGGCCGCTGACATGGCACATACCCACGTGGGGGATTGGCCAGGAATCTCCTCCGTCATCCTTGGCAACGGGGGAGATGGGCGCGCGCTGCCTGGCCGCTGACATGGCACATACCCACGTGGGGGATTGGCCAGGAATCGGGCGTGAGAAGGGCTAATGCACCCCGCGCTGCCTGGCCGCTGACATGGCACATACCCACGTGGGGGATTGGCCAGGAATCTACTCGTCTTCTTTGGCCAACGGGGGGAGATGGGCGCGCGCTGCCTGGCCGCTTGACATGGCACATACCCACGTGGGGATTGGCCAGGAATCTGGGCGTGAGAAGGGCTAATGCACCCGCCGTAAAAGGAGTAATGACACGAAATTTCAAAGCTGAGATCCGCTCTAGCAATCAAGTACAACGACAACACAAATAGGTGTCTGTGAATAAATGCATCTTTCGTTCTTTGTAGTTGTGTGTGTGTGTGGTGTGTGATCTCTCTTCGCGAACATTACCGAACCGCGCAAATTCAACTCATGCATTCGCACTTTCACATTCTTCCCCTCGGGGAAATGCGGGGAATTTTTTTGTTATGTTTAGCTACGAAGAGGCTTACACACTTAGTCATGTACTGAAAAAAAGCGCTCATGCACTCCGTATAGAAGGTTAACCTGCAGTGAAGCTGTATTGTGCGGCTGGTGCATTCTCGCTCCCTCACTAGATGCGCCGTTGCCACGTACCAGTGTCGGCACGTGCGAGAGTAGCTATGTCATTTATAAACCCAGGGAATCTTCCTCCCCTGCTTTCAACTTCACTAAAAACTGGTTTTCTCGCGCATTTTTCTGTAGGATTGCAGCGGAGGAGTTTTCTGCGTACACGACACCGCCAGTTTTCCCCTGCGCCTAACCATGTAAATAATATCATTAAAACGGGAAAAAGAATCAACGATTAATAGGCAATCGCATTAAAATAATAATATTAAAAGTACACGATTGGCGTCATTCCGCAGTGTCATTGTGGGCTTTCGGAAGAGATTTGTTGCTGGTGCCGCCAACAATTGGGTATGGGCGGTCGTTTTTTGAACGTAGCGGCGATGCCCCTTTCCGTGCCGCCTCGACGTCAGCTAGGGCGGCGTCACCGTCATCCAGGGGCGGCAGTATTGCCGGTTCCGCCGCGTTAAGCTCGTCCCGGTACGCCGTGGCCGCGGTGGCCGACGTGGTCACCAGTTCCTCGTAGTAGACGTCTTCCGTGGTGGCGTATCCGGAGGCCGAAGGCGCGTAGGCAGGCTGATCGATCCCGATCGTCAAGACTTCTTCGTCCGGCTCCTGAACACGTAGGAGACCGGGCCTGGAGACTGCAAAGAGCGCGAAGACGGGGTAAATTGCTGGGCTAGTGGGTTCATAATGCACTTGAAATGAGTGGTTGATTAATTCTTTTACTCAGAAAATGAGGACCGAAGGTCGCTCGAGTGGGAGGAGGGGGGGTTTGAGGAAGGAGGAAGGCACCCAATAAATCACGCTCGCCAGGCCGCGGGCGACGTTTAACTGGGCTAATGTGACTATAGTTCATTTCAGAAGCTGCATGCAGCAGTGTGGAGGCGTCGTTGTCAACAGTCCGGCCACTGAGGGCGCCTAACTCTCCGTGAAAGAAAGCGAGAGCAGGCGCCCGGGCCTTGCGGTTTCACCTGCCGAGAGGGGAGAGAGAAATGTCCATTCAAGATCCCCTTCACGGTGAGTTAGGCGTGCTCAGTGGGCCCTCTACTGACAACGATGTAGCCTCAGCAGTGATGCATGAGTTTCTGAAATGAACTTCAGTAATATCTCGCTAACTAGAACTCGCATATCTAGAAAAATTGGCTAAGTCGAACTTTTCCGCGGCACTGAACCATTTTCTACAGCCCCCATCTATTTGCCGCCCTTTATTTCGAAGTATTTTTGGGCCAAACTGCACATATCTCGAAATCTTGACTGAGAGTGGAACAAAAATTTCGCCGCCGCGGACCGTTTCACAAGTAGGACTTGATTGCTGGCTAGTTGGTTCATGATGTACGAAAGAATAAGTTTGCGCAGAAGACGAGGACGAAGAGACGAAGATGCGCTCGTCCTGTCCTCTTGTCTCTTCGTCCTCGTCTTTCTTTCTTTCGTATTCTTTCGTTTCACAAGATTCGCGCGATACTGTCGCGCCTAAGTCCCTCGAACTTGTTTAGCCGCGCCTGCCCCGAACGTGAAGTCTGGGCCTAGAGGCATATCAACTTCGTCAAGCAGCCCTGTGGCACGTCATGTGACGGCGGAAACATGCGCAGAGGCACTGTACTAGAAGATAGAGGTGTGTCGTGCGGGGGAGAAACCCAATGGTGGCTCATGAAATGCGTTTAAGCAGCTAGAGGACTCCTTACTAGGCCCGAGTGCGGCCGCAAAGCAGACCAGCATTGCGCAGTTTTCTTCTAAGTAAAACTGCACTGCCACAAAACCCAGCCGGTGAAAGCCTCTTGTATTTTTTTTTCTGTTTCAAACATTCATGAAGAGCAAGATTGGAGGCCGGTGTTTAAGAGATGGTAAGTAGTAGCGCCTCTTTCGCAGAGAACTCGATATTTCATGGCGATTCGCGTACCTTTGCTTATCTCGAAAATCCCCTCATCTCGAAATAATTCGCGGTTTTTACTACTTCGAGTTCACGAGGTATTACTGTATATGCGTTGAAGGTGTTCGAGTACGTCCTTAAGCATGGCTTCAATATCAGAATGTTGGAAAACACTGTGGCTGTGTCTATGCAGATAAAAAGCGGAGCAGTGCAAAATAATACGTTGCATATTGGCTCCACTCATGGTTTGACGAAATGTGCATGTGCGGGGGGCAGTGGAACCAGTGAAAATGAAGCAGGGTGTTGTTCACGTGCCTTCTCTTCTCGTCCTACGTCCTTTTCCCTGGTTGCATCTCAAGTACGCGAAGACCGGCCACACGTGAGTAAGAACTATCTCGCAAAACTGGTTGGCAGCCACATTAGGTGCAATGACTAATTACCATTACAGCAATATCAAGCAGTCACGCTAACAAGGTCGCAGGTACTAGAAAAAATTCGAAAAGGCGTTCTGTAAATCTTCACTTGAACTTTTATTCGGCCTCTAGGGCTCCGCACCTGTTATTTTCCGCAAGTATGGATTACCGCTGGATTGTTTTTTGTTATCACGTTATGTCTACGGCTATGGCTAAGACTGTGTTGACGCCACCTTGTGTGAAGTGGACGTCACGTGTCAGAATGTTTAGGTGTTCATTTAATCGGGACAAGTCTCAATGGTGTTAGGCCTGTACCGACTTGAAGGATTGTAAGGACACTGCTCAGAAGGAACGGCGCACGTGATGTGGGGTAAAACGTCAGACGGCTTTTGAGGTATACTTTTCGCGCAGTAAACTTTTTTTCAGGAACACAGTGTAGGGTGCTTCAAACCCGCGCTGAGCACCGGCGGACGCTGAGTGGCGGGGCCGTAAGACTTTGCCGCTTTGATCATACCCCCTCCCAACCCCCGTTTTGAAAGCGCCGATACGTGCCCACGCCATCGTAAACGCTAGGACTAAACTTAGGGAGTGCGAGCATGGTATTTTCTTGTTCAATCCCGCGCGTTTGCGATTTTCTCGCACTCGTTTTGGTTGTTCTCCCGCTAAACGCATTGTACGTTTCTGTCTGTCAACGGGGTTCGGACTTCTTCAAGGTAATTAATTTCACATTTCAAGGAGCACCCCCATGCCCCTTCCCTACCCTCTTTATTACCTTTACCGTACCTTACCTTTAATAAACCGTTCCCGTACCTTCAGTCATTGTCGGCTACTTCGAAGAGGAATATAATTCACAACATCGGTCTTTCCCAGTAGGGGCGTGGTAGATAAGATTATCATTCGGTACCGGCGAAGTTGCTTGTTTCGAACGATGGTACAGGAGATCGTTTTTACTAACCGACCATGACGATATTGCAGCAGTATGGGTGAAAAAAGCCGACAGCGTTTTCCCCGGTTGGCAATCACTCTCCTTTAAATGACCGGGGTGAAAAGGCTCCTGTGGGATGCAGATTTGTGACGCGATCCCACACCGCTAACGAAGTTTTCTTTTTTTTCTGCCTTAATACCAGAACCTCGACTCGTACCAGTGAAGTTTATTCGTAATCATCATCATCATCATGATACTCATATCATTATCACCACCATTATCACCATCACCACCAGTCAGTCCCTTCAATTTCCTCCTCCCCCTCAAGCAATCGACCTTTCGCATCTGAATTTAATTAATTAATTAATTAATTCATTCATTCATTCATTCATTCATTCATTCATTCATTCATTCATTCATTCATTCATTCACTCATTAACCAGCCCTTGCAATTTAGAACTTTGCGACGAAGAAAGTTTAGTGTTCGCACGCTTCGGCTTAGAGAAGTGGAGAACCGGTGCCTTTACGACACCTGGTACACGGTATACGCGCAATCAGTCCCCCCTCCCCGCTGCCCACGCGGAGGGGTGCCGTTCGACAACCGCGCGACGGTACCAATGATGGACTATAAACTTCCTGCGATAAACGTCTAGTAACGTGAAGAAGGGAATGAGAAACAGAATGGCGCGCACTCATTAAAGCGAAGCTTTCTAAGGCTCACTGATGTCGTTCGATGTCGTGTCGACACGCAATGCAGGAAAGCCAACTTACCCCAGTTGGTTTCCCAAGAAGATGATAATGATAAGCGAAGACACATCAAGCGCCCCAAGAGAAAACCGCTTCTCGTGACCGGAATCGAACCTCGGCCTCTAAGCCGACGCCTATCCGACGGCGCCATTCCGACGCGGTCGCAGCAGTTTGGCTTCTCGACTTTGTCTAGGTTGCATGTGAGAAGGCTTAGCTGTTAATCATCCTTCTTTTAAGAAAGAGGCTTTGGTATTCTTATAATCAAGACACAGTCCCAGACACGCCATCAAAAACGAACGAGCGCAAGTTCTTTGACAAGTGTAGGCAGGAATTATTCCTGTTTCGGAGTGGATCTGGAGCACTTTCTCTAACGTTTGGAACGCGTTTAGAACACGGCGAGTAAACGCTTCGAATTCATTGGCTTTAGTGCCTCCGACATATCCAATCCCAAACTTTACGGTTCTGTGGACGCCAGATAAAACTGACAAACAGGTCTTAGTGGCGGAATCGCCCCCTCTTGCTGGCTTCCTTCGAGATGCACCAATAAAATCCCTGCACAACGGTTGTACCTATAGTTATGGGCCGACTGACTCTGTCGGAAGGCCGGCGAGCCGTGCAGTAGCGCAGCCAATTGCCAGCTCATCTCCTGCTGACGCCACACGAAAACGACACAGGAAATGGGCGAGGATGCAGAGAGGAGGATAGCATTTTCGAATTGACTTTTCTACTAAGTTCACCTAAACGCACTCAGAGTGGTCGATACAAGGCCTATGGACTCCGGACTACAATTTGCGCTAGTAATCCCGAAATGTTTACAAATCCCTTCAGTGTTCCTTTAAGAACGGCAACGGAAGTTGCCCCTGCGCCTCATCACCGCAGCCGGCTGTTGCTCGGCGCCAAAAGTATCTTTCTCCGAGTATTTTGAACGTGACACGAGGCGTTTTTGTGATTTCTCGCACTTAATCTCTTTGAAAATCCTGAAGCGACTGCAAAAAGACCAGGATGTATGTCTCCTTAAACGTTTGTGGAAGCGCCAATATTTAGTACGCCTTCACACGCACTTCCCACAAAGACCATGAGCTGTCATCGCATCCAGGGAATGCACATTTTCTTTGAATTCGTACCGTGGGCATTGGTTTCGAACATGGCCAATGTTATGCATATAAAGGCGGTGTTATGCATTAAAGGAACCCTGCAACACTTACCATCGACAACTCGGAATGTATTTTGGGGTAAAGTCTATTGCCCCAGCAATCTCCTCCCGCAGGAATTATGAAAATCCGTTCACTATCACCGAAAGTACGCGCGATGAAAAATCGCGCATAAATGTTCCCTCTCAACTCAACCGCGGACAACGCGACGAAAGCTGCGCGCTCTCTCCGGGAGAGGGGGGCGGCGCGCGGCGTTTGGTTCGGCGGCCTTCGATATGTCACAGGCCGGGGAGTTTCGTCATTTTCCCTGCAACGTGGACGGGTCTATTTCCGGTCTGGTGCCACAAAAAAGCAGGCATGGTGGCCTGCTCGCAAGCAAGCGCTCAGGCTGGTAGGGCGTTTTTGGAGCAATAAACGTTTGTTGTCGAGTGGGTCGGTGAAAGTGGAATATTTAGTTCATCACTCAAACTCCGCGCGCACTCAAAACAAAAGAAACACCAAAAGCATGCGGACAGGTTCAGACATAGAAGAGGTTCATACACAGCGCCGACGACGGCTGATCGTCACAGGAAATGCCAGAATGTAGCCGCGAAGCTGACCAGCGACAGCCACTAGGACAGCCAGGACAGCCATGGCCCGATTGACGTCGCAGAGACCATGCCAGGGGTGCATAATGAGGAGAATTGAAGAGAGCGCGGTTGGTTTTTCCGCGTCTTTCACGGCGATTTTCGCGCTTAACGCTTCACGTGCACGTGTAATATTTGGCTCGGGTGTTCCTTGGAAGTCTAATCTAAACGTCGCGCAGGTTTAGTTCCACTGCACGAAGAGTGTTGCAGGGTCCCTTTAAGCGCCATCTCCTTTCAAAACGCGCGCGCTGGTTGACATCCGCGTCTGTCGTTCGGCGGAGTGATACACGACATGAGCTATTGCTGCTCTTGATATGGGCGGCTGTACTACAAGCAGAGAGCAAGCTTACAAGCAAGTAGGTATTTTACAAGCTGCGCGTACCGGTTCCCGATGCGGTGAGCGTGAAGAGGGCGAAGGCGACGACGAGGACCGAGAGCGACACGGCCAGGACGTTCAGGCCGGAGATGGCGAGCTTGTGGCTTAACATCAATCCCCTACAGGGGAGAATGGGAAAACCAAGGCCTTAATGTCTTAGCGTCGTTGTTCTTCACTCCTCACTGCTGTTACCGGACCTCAATATTCGAGAGTCTCGGGGAGAACTTAGTCCGTGGTTCGGGAGGGAACACTTACCATTGACCTGAAAAAAGTGCAATACGCAGAGCATGTAGCCCTGTTTCGTTGTGAGCTCTACACATAAACAGAAGATTTACAGTACGTTAGGACTGCCTGCTGTGCGCGGCCGGGCCGTTTCCATTTTTATGAAAGCCGTTCGACCAGTTTACGCATTGTATACGTGACAGCATGCTGATATGAATACAGAACAATGCATAATGAGTAGCAACAGGCTTCGAAGCATCAGCATCAACAGTAGCCAGTTCGCGGGTTAGAGCGGACCTCTAGCACGCTGTTAAAGATCGGACATCGGCTACATCGCAGTTATTTTATTCGAACATGTTCTTTTCAGCTGACGAAGTTGCCTAACGGGAAACGCCTGGCTTTAAGAACTGAAGTATGATGTTGCGAAGCTAATCTTCAATCTTGCCAAGGGGTAACCATGTCCAGTATTTGTTAACCAGTTAATTTTGTCAACTAAAATTGCTGCGGGAAGGCAGCCTTAGGCTATGAAGTCATTGCAACTTCCCAGACTAAACGTACAGAAAAAGATTACAAATTTTCTACTGGTACAATTTTGTGCTGTAGGGTGCAGTTTCAGCACAATCAATTTGTGCTCACTCCTCCATTTTACGCAAGTGCAGTAAATTGAAAGAAAGCACAGAAGCGATATTGAAAGACTTGAAAAGCAGAGAGATAAGGGGCTCGTCTCAGATCACCCCGCACTTGATGAGGCGACCAGTCAGAGCATACACCTATTCTTGCATACTATAATTTGGAGGATACACCAGTGACCCTATATCCAATCAGGTTCGTACACTCAGCATTCGTTTGTTTCGTCGAAATGGCGCATATGTCCTATCTCCCGCACGGACGAGGGCCTTACAGGATGGAGTCGTCCAGGTTGTTACGCATTGTTCTGAAATCTTCACAACCACACGAAAGGCTTCACCACATCACCACACTCGACGTTTTTTTGTTTTTGTTTGTTTGTTTTCCACCCTTTCGCTAGAGAAATTTCACTAGACACTGTAATATTACGAAACTTCTGACTCTCTTGATGCTGCGTCATTCGTCGGCTGACACCCGCACTTTAACGTAGCCCGGGGTCATTTGTATTGCCAGGCGGTGTCCCAGAGCTATGCCTATTGCTTTGCTGCCCTGTCATGAATTTTTCTCGAATAGCCCCTCTAGCACTTCAGCATCCAAAACGGTTTTGGAGATCCGAGTGTAATTTTCCGGTGCGCGGCAATATATGATAGTGATTAAGGCCGACAAGTTTCACCAAATTTATTGATTTCATTGACGTATATGGGCCGGGATAATTAAGGATTTTTGCAAGTCGACACATCTTATTCGAATAGACACACAAGGCGACAATGTCTTTTCGTCGGTATCGGAATCCCGGGTGCAGCAGTAACGGTGGTCGGTCATTTGTGGCTTGCGGGTGTGTTTGCTCTCCAGATGCCCCTACAGCAAACCCCAGTTAAGTCACACGGACTTGAAACGCAGTCCGTTATAAGCGGTACCTCGTTCAAAGTGGAGATGATTTGCTCTTTTTTGGCTTGAAGTTGAGGCTGTGAAGAAATTCGAGTAAATCGACTTCATGATAACGTGGGGTCACTGTATACGCATCAAAAAGACAGCCCATGAGAAAGTATCGCGTAGTGACTGAACCAAGCACCAGGCAAGCAACGACGAAGGGGTGACAGCGCGCACCAATTATTGGTTGAAACGAATGTCACGCGCTGTTTGATGAGTGTGTCGCCGTTACCGAATGGCACTCGACATCGACATGCTTTGAAACACGACATCGACATCGAAACGCGACATCGACATGCTTTGAAAGTTCTTTGATGTCGTTGTTTTAATACAGCCATAAGTATGTTTCCATAGATGTTTACTAGAGTCATAAGTATGTTTAATTGAGACATCAGTACTTTTAATACAGCCAGGAGTATTTTTAGTTGGCTATGAGGTATTTATATCCGTTGACCACACTTTAGGCTGGTTGCACAAGCTTACCTTCGGCGCGGATATAATCCAAGTCCATATTTGTGCCTGAAATTATTTAACGCATTTATACTTGTCAAAAACCAGTCTCACATTCAATACAAAAGACCTGGAAGATGTTTAATGCGTTCTCAGGAAATTGCCGCATCGTGGGTAATTAAACCTGCAATTTCATTACCGACACGCTCGCAAGTCTCCCAGTCAATTGAACGGAACCAAGGCCGCGTGAAATCAGCTTATGGTGCTATTTGTAACAACTATCTGACATCTTTTTCGGCTTTCGGTATTCGAACTCTAAGGAAGAGTGCTCACATGGTGCGATAATGCCCCATCGCCCGCAATGGCTCACTAGCCACTGATTAAAGGCGCGTAACTATGTAAGTTCGCTTTTCAGCCACCATTATTTGTGTATTTTAATTTTTTCTGTGTGCCAAGACTATTCGCGGCACACCATGCTCGATGGAATGGCGGAAGTGTAAGGAAGTAACGGCTGAAAAACATGGGTAAACTCTTTGGATGGAATGTGGATCACCGTAGAATGTCTGAGCCTCACAGACAGGTAATTTTCTTTCATGGGCGGGTAATTGGCCCACCTGTTTCGTGTTTTTCTACTTGCGTGTTTTTTTAACCTTTATTACAGAGTCAGGCGTGAGGCGACGACCATACCATATTTGTATTTGAGACTGATCCTGCGAAGCTTGCGTAATTTGGTGAGAGGCTGATGGTTTTAAACAAACCCAGTTGCTAGTCCAGCATCTTTGTTTACTCTCGTTCTTGTGAGAGCATTTTTTATGGCGAACGCCTTAATTGTGCCCAATTCTGCATAACACCGACGTTGTTGTTGTTGTTGTTGTTGTTGTCTGGTAAAGGAAATGGCTGCTGCTGCTGTAAAAAGTAAGAAATCCAAAACACGTGGGACACCATGGGATTTGACCTCTGGCCACCATTGTAACAGTATTTGTAGTATGTTTTTGTTTATTGGCGCGAGGGTATCTATGACCAAAGAGCGTCAGACTTTATTAGGTGGTCTTTCAATGACAGGTTCAGGCATAAAGTATGTTACAGCTCGATGAACTACGACAGTCAGGTTCAGGCATAAAATATGTTACAGCTCGATGAACTACCACATTGCTATCCACACGTTGCGAGAGCTCGACGAGAATTGTTTTTGTTTCCTTTCTTCGCGGCACATATTTAGTTGTGGGATTGACCAGGAATCAGAGGCTTTGAGGGGCTAATACGCCCGCACAAAATTCACAGAAGTGTGAAGTAAAAACGTAAAATTTGTAGTGAAATCGTGGCACCTTAACGTAATGGCACATGAGTACAACAGGCGTACACTAGCTGCGCCGAAGCATTATTCTATGGAAGCTGCGGCGTGTGCAAGTCTGCTTGCTGACGTGATTGGCGCCTTAAAGGGACTCTGCAACACTTCCGATAAACGATTTCACTCAATCGTTCGCGTATGAACGCACTGCTAAAGTTGCAATTATCGTCAGCACAGAGCGGCACTGCGTGTCATTTAATAGTCGCAGGAAATACGCCTTCCGTTTCTGCTCTGTTTTTGTGGCGATTTTTTTAGAGCGGCTATCGAATTAGTTTATTGTGGTAAGTGAAGGAAAGTCGGCCAATAGCCGCTACATCGTTGTAATAACGTAATTCCGGGGGTAGAAGAACGGCAAGGCTCGAAAAGAGAGAACAATTTTTTGAGCGAGTTTCTAAGTCATCTGATGTGCATAGAGAATTAAAGGGACACTGAAGTGAATTTGTCAAGCTCCCGTTTTTGCTTGCACTGCGTAGACTGGCTCAAATTAGCACACTTTTCATCGTTTATCCGGTTGACAAATCGGTAATTATTTTACAAAGCGCGAAAGAAGAAAAACTACCATGCGCGGTTTGCGGCGGCCGCACCAACTAAAGCTGTGACGTTGGGAGGAGCGGGCACCGTGATTGGACGATGCCCAAGGTGAGCAACCAAACAAGTTTCGGTTTCGATTTCGGTTCTGTAAAATATAACCGGTGGCGTTGTTGGATGGGCATTCTCAATAACTCAGTAATCATCGTTCCGCGCTTCTGCCATGTTGTCAGCTGTAAAAATGCATAAAGATAAGCCTCCCAGGACGGCTTGGAATCGTAGCATTCACTAGCCGAGACCTACGCAGTGCAATGAACGCCCTCCGCGTACCCGTAGACGCCCAAATGTCATGCGCTTTTCTCCCATATTTGGAGCTTGCCTCCCTCATGCCTGTATCGTAAAAAGCGTGTTCGCACCAGGCCAAGGGTCTGTTCATTCTGGCCTGTGCCCACTGCCTGCAAGAGTCGGTGCTTATGGCAACAGCACGCCAACGAGAACTCGCTAGCGCGCCAGTGCCAGCCTGCGCGCGTTTTGTGAACTAGTTCGTGGAGCCATGAACGTTGCGGCCAAAAAAAAGGTGAACTCAATATAGAAAACATCGGCGGAAAACGAAAAAGTTAACTCACAAAAAAAAAGCACGCACCCGCGGGGATTCGAACTCGTGACTCGCAAAATAATTTCAGTGGCATACTTAGCGCCCCAGACAACTCGGCCACGAGGCGGGCTCCGCAGCCTATGGTAATATAGGGTATATATTGTACAACCAGTTTACACTTTTATTTAGTTTTGGCATTTCAAGCAGCTTAGGTGACTATTTGTTGTATTGCGCTCGTGCAGTAAGCGTCGCCCGAGTTTCTACAAGAGCTCACGTCTAGCAATTGCATTTCGTAGACGGAAAAGCGTTCGCAGATGCGTAGTCGTGCTGCTCACCGCTGTGCTTGTTCGCCCAGCGCAACAAAGTGCTTCCCGCATCCTAGTTTTACGATGTACGGTAAAAATATCAGTTGATTTTATTTCCTTAGTACCTATATTGACTTCGCTGACTCTTCTCCCGCCTTCAAGAGGCCGTATATTTTTCCTACTGGCGTACCAGTCAGCGAAGCGTCGCATGTGCGCTTGTGCAGCGTTTGTGTGAAGCGACCTTGACTTGGAGCTAGATGCAGTGTACAAACTAACCAAGTAAAGAAAGGCAGATTCTTCCATTCACAAACGTGTCCTGGCTTCGTTTCAACTGAGCGAACGAATTGCGACGACCCGTCGGCGGCCGGCGGACGAAACGCTGGGCCGACTGACTCTGTCTGAAGACCGGGGGAGCCGTGCAGTAGCGCAGCCAATTGCGAGCTCGGCTCCTCGCGACGTCACACGAAAACGCCGCAGAAAATGGGCGAGCGTAAAGAGAGGAGGGCAGCATTTTCGAAATAATTTTTCTACTAAATAAAATCGCGCAAACGCGCCCAGGGTGGTCGAAACATGGCCTGGGGACTCCGAACTACAATTTGCGCAAGTAATCCCGCAATGTTTACTTATCACTTCAGTGTCCCTTTAAGTTTTAGTTAGGGTACTTTGTGACCCCCTAATCTAAGTACTGGGTGTGTTGGTTGACTACATTCTGGAAGCATTTGGATTTCAAAAAAAAAAAAAGCTGAAAGAAAGTGTTTCAGGGGACCCTGCAGCACTTTTTTCAACTATTTTTCGAATTTTCTAGTTTTAAGTTAGCGAGACATCATTGTTTACAATAAGAGAAGATACTGCCACACAGTACATACCAGAAGGGGCGCCCAAGGCTGTATGACTCGATGGGGCTAATGGAGGGAGGGAAAGGTAAGAAAGGACAACAATGGTTACGATATATTAGTTGAAAAAAGTGTTGCAGGGGATCCTGCAGCACTTTTTTCAACTATTTTTACAATGTTCTAGTTTCAAGTTAACGAGGCATCATTTTTTTACTATAGGAGAAGATACTGCCACACAGTACATACCAGAAGGGTCGCCCAAAGCTGCGTAACTCGATGTGGCTAATGGAGGGGGTGCAAAATAAGAAAGGACAACAATGATTACGATATATTAGTTGAAAAAAGTGTTGCAGGGGATCCTGCAGCACTTTTTCAACTATTTTATTTAAGTTAACGAGGCATCATTTTTTTACTATAAGAGAAGATACTGCCACACAGTACGTACCAGAAGGGTCGCCCAAAGCTGCGTGACTCGATGTGGCTAGTGGAGGGGGTGCAAAGTAGGAAAGGATAATGGTTACGATTTATTAGTGAGAATCATTGACAGCGACTTCACGAGCTCATAGAAGAGCGGGAACATCAAGGAAGTGACATTTGCGTGCGTTATTTAGAAATTGTGTAATGATGAAGGTAATTCGTTTTTTTTTGCTAGCTTCCCCTGTTGCGTTAAATTCACTTAGGAATGGCCATAGTGAATGGCCGCATTGTTAAAGATCCGCATCTGTGCATTAGCCTTGGGAAAGGTTAATGTAGAGATGCGAGAGTACGGATAAAAGGGGGCGCGTGAATGCAGAAGAATGTCTTTAGAAACAAGTTGAAGGCTGTAAGAGTAAATCTTTGACGAACACCTCATGCCAGCTTCCGCACGGCGAATGCACGAATATACAAAGCTGCGAAAGCAGTGGTTTTGTGGAACGATGTAGACAAATGATCTTTTTTGGTCCATACAAGCCACCATATGCAGGCTCCAAAACGGTTGTCGTAAGAAATACCAAAGCTATTTTTGCTGTCACTGGCCCAGTGGCCCATCGTAGCTTGAATAACAGCGGTCACAACGTGGCCAAAAACTTGCACTTTTTTGCTCCTAAGGGCAAGAGAATCTGCTCCTAAGGGCAAGAGAAGAAGACATGTTATTATTTTTCGGAGCCCACGAGAAATACGACCGACTCGTTCAGCAGCAAGAATGGAACTCTTTATACCAGACAGCCTCGGAGCACGTGTGTCAGGCACTCTCACGCTCTCGCTCACTATGACACAGAGTTGCCAGCGGCCCTTGCATTTCCCCTCTTAGACTATAACAAAGGTGTACGCTCGAACGCTATAAGTTCTGTCTTTGCGGGGGCCGGACCACTCGGCCAGATCTTGTGCGGTAGCTGCCTGGAGACCGCGCCGAATCAGGAACAGAAACTGCCCCAGAAGTTGGCGATCTACCCGTACTCTCTTCTTCTTTGTGTGCCGTCCACTCTTCTTCCTCGTGTGACTCCGAATATGATGCCAGAAGTGGCGTGCTTGGGCTGCTGCAGGATGAAGTCTTGAAGGGGAACGAGGCCGCCGATGCCACAGCCCGAGGTCTCCTTATCCCAGCCCCATTGTACCAATCCCCATCTTTGGGACCTTGCGACCATAACCTTCACCGAATATATCATATTGAGACTTAACAGAAGAACATATCCACCACCGGACAAGTCTCGCCAACAGGTGCCGTGGCCTCACCAGAGTCCATCAAAAGCATTGAAGGACTCTGACCTTACTAAAGAACAAGAGCAGATTCTCAGTGCCTACAGACAGACACACTACCCACACTGGTTAAACTAAATACACTCTTGGTACCCCACGCTATATTCTTTTCCCCGCACTGGCCGGAGAGAGGGCAGATGTTCACCATACGGTATGGAATGCCAGTACCACCCCAACTGTGCACCCAATTACAAACACGTCAAGGGAGCAGTGGGAGGCCACCCTGCGCAGCGATCACACTGCCTGCCAGCGATGGGCTGGTAGAGGGCGCCACAGCGGCGTTGAGGCCGATGGAATCCTGTAATTAGGATAGCCACCTTTCTTTGCTCCCTCTTTTTTTCTTTCGAATAGATATATTTCCAATCAATCACATCAAATGCCGTGGTAGAAAGCGGCTTAAAGAAGTTGTCGAGTGACATCGTGGTTCTCGCGCAGAGAGGGGCGCCGTGAGCGCGCACATACTTGAATGGCAAGGCAAAAGACACGCTTCTTCACGAAGTCGCCCGCCTATAGGTGTGAACACCTAGTAAACTTGAATGCGTCCCGCGCCTCCTTGTATCATTTTGTGACTGCCCGCTCCCTTTTTCTCCTATCCTCGTCTCCGCGCCCCTTCACCTGAAATGAACGAGCAATCAGACGCTTTCACTGCACAACTGCTCGAGGCACTGGCTTGACCTTGGCTCAGCTTGAAGGTCATATCGGCACTACGAGGAACGGGGAGTTTGTTTGGGGGGGTTTGTACCTGGACTCAGTAATCGATCTTTCGCTCTAAAGTTTACCGACAGGCGAGTGATTCATCATGAAAGCATCGTTTGTCTTTGTCCGTGTTGACACAGAAAATTAAAAAAATAGAAGAGATCTGTTTAAAGGTTGCGCTAGGTATGCGAAGCACATTTCCGCTGAATTCTGCGGGGGAAAATAGGCTTGACAGAGGGTCCTCCATCCGAGAGCCCTCATGAGAGCAAATCTGTCTGACATACTACGCGTAGACTTTGGTAGGACTAAATCAGATGTAGACAGGGAAGTGCTGCCAATGCCGAAGATGAGAAAAGGACAAGGTTAGACCGAACGAACAACATACCCATTGTAGTTCTGAAGATGGTCCTTTATAGTTGTCGTTTCTAGAGAGGCGCAGGGAAGGCGATCACGGCCGTGGGTTTGTGTCAAGGTGAAAGCGGTTATGGAGACGCTGATGATGCCGCTGCAGATGCCATTGTAGGCGAAGACGATGTGGGAGGAGCAGAAAATAGCCAGCCTGAAGTGTAAGCGAAATGAGATGGTGCGAATGATGAACGCCACACGAGTGCGGTAGCGATTGCAGTAATGTATTTAAAATAAGTGCTGCACAGGGCTCGAAAAGTAGTTTTAATTGCGCAGAGGAAGGTCGGCCTGATGATAACGGCTTCCGCCAGCTGCCATTATTAGAAGGAGGAGTTATGGTAATGATGATAAACAAACTTTATTGGGCTGGGTCGTCGTGCTGGTATTAGGGCACCCGCCCGGTGGGAGGCTTCCTTTGTCCTGGGTGCCTTGGACCGTGCTGACCATTTGTGCCCACTGCCCCAATCGTCGCTGGTCTGAGAGGTCGGAGCTGGTCAGCAGCTCCACCCACTGCTCATAGGAAGGGTTTTGGGGTTAGGAGTGAGGGTTAGTGATTGCTTGGCACTCCCATACCTCGTGGTACAGGGTGCCTGGTTGGTTGCAGAATTGCTTGTGGCTGTGTATACGGTGGGATACATGGCACGTAGAACGGTGCTATGTGGTTACGAGTTAGTTTGTAATCGGCGGAAGGTGGTAGCTTCGTCTCGGCAGAGGTGTACGAGGGGGAGTGGGCATTTGCGACTCCCGTTTCTATAGTGGGCGAGTATTTTGGCCTATATTTGTAGTCGGGCTGACTTAAGGGTTGCTTCAGATAGGAGTTCCCGTCCCTCGTGGAAAATTGCCCGGTGTGAATGACTGCGGACAGCGGCGTGGATCGCATCTATACCCTCGAGGGATTTGTGGCCTGGAGATCAAATTAGGTGTAAGAACGAAAAAAATGAAGCGCGAATGAGCCGTAAACTGCGAAACTGGAACGTTATTGGTCAAGCCGAGGGCCTAAGGCTAAATTGGCTTAGAACAAATATAATCCAAATTTGTCCAGGTATCCTGTAAATCTTTGAGGGTAAAATGCATAAATATTTTGTCGCAAATGCTGGTTAATGAGTAAATGCACAAAATATAGCCCAAAAATGAAGGAAGCTCACAATAACGCGTAAGACTTGAAGGTAGCGAAGATGTGCGCAACCTTCACGGCCATCACGACGGTTTAAGTTCATGAATGCAGCCGATTTGGTTCTTCACTGCCGCAGCGAACTTTACTCCATCTTTGTTGTTATAA
Source organism: Haemaphysalis longicornis (assembly GCA_013339765.2). Lineage (NCBI taxonomy): Eukaryota > Metazoa > Arthropoda > Arachnida > Ixodida > Ixodidae > Haemaphysalis > Haemaphysalis longicornis. The sequence continues at coordinate 85,495,175 of CM023449.1, read as the reverse complement.
CGGCGGAGAAGCATAATGAACAAACAAACCCTATCACGTGTTCTATGCCGAGCAGGTGGCGCGATTCCTCTTCCCACAGTCACAGCCGAGTAAGTAAGCCGTTTGACTCTCCGGTACTAACTCACGGTCGTATCCCAGTTTCCTGAAGACTTACGTACAAACTACACTATCAAATGTAATTCCAGGCTTTATGGTGTCAACAAGCAATGAAACACATGTCGTTAAGTGATTTTTGAAAGAAGTGGTGCAATCTTCTAAATTTCTGTCCGTTAAATTTACCATGGAGTATTTGGCGAATGCATCGAGGAAAACACTAACAGAATAATTGAACGGAATGCCGTTTCCAGTATCTCTGTATCGTTCATTGTATTGGGCAGACAGTGGCCAAGATGTTCTGTTTCGGGGGGAAATGTATGGTAGTCCCCGCCTGGGTCAAAACATTTTTCTTTAAGTTGCACACCGGCACACTTTCTGTTGGCCCATGGATGGAGGTAAAAAGACTTTTCTTTGGCTGGTCCACAACGTGTACTTAATGCAAAAACCCGAAAGCATTGAACACGTTTTGATAGAGTGCTGGGACACCTTTTTTTCTGGGATGTTTTGCAGAGACGATAACGACCATGTAACGCCGCATGGGATATGCTTCTTTGCAGTAGAAAATGATGAAGTACCGCACAACATGATAATGATCCTAGGATTGCACGCAATTTGGCGCTCCCGTATGACCGTGCGCCACGGTGATGTGAATACTGTGACGGTGAGCAAGTATTTCTCACAAAGTGTAACCAGTCTACTTGAAGTGTATCATTTGCCGGAACCTGAATTGGAATGGTTATGCGTACTATAAGAGCTGTCGACATTGAATATTTATTTTAAATCTTTCAGCAAACCAAAGTATGGGCAGCGGTTTTTATTCCGGGGTTGACGCATGTTCATTTGTAACAAAAAGGTAACAAAGAAAAAAAAAACGGTCGTAGCCGAGTGGGTAAGACCACCACCTCCAAGTTCCATTACTCTACGAGACAGGTTCGAATGCTGCCGGTGCCAGTGATTTCTTTTCTTTGTACAGTTATACCGAGTTTTGTGAAACCCCGGAATCAACAAATCGCTAAACATCTTCGCTGCTAATATAAGCAGCATCAGCAAGCCCATTGGGAAAGCTGAAAATCTTGTAAAATACATAAATAAACACCCCATCCTGCTGGCATTTTGGGTTGCAGCGTCACCCTGAAAAAACACACACAAGACGTTTCATCATAATTTGAGATAGCAAGAGGTATTTATTGTTGCGTAAAAACGTGCATACCATATTACATGGTAGGGCACGTAAACGTTTTGCACGGAACCATAGTAATCACCCGCGGTGAACGTCACAGATTCCTTTTATACACCTCTGAAAATAACAAAACGAAAGATGAGTGAGTGCACACTCCATAAGAAGAAAACCACAAAGACAGCGCCAAGTTTTAAGTGTAAAGTTCTGTTACCCTCAGGTGGTTGAGTTTAAGTTTTTTGTACGTGGGAGGAGGCTTGGATGCTTTTTGCGAAAATTTTAATAAGAAAATGCACTCATCAGTGCTGAGGAATGAACCCAAGTCCGAAGTGTTCCGAAGCAGACCTTATAAAAAATTGGCTTCAGCCTAAAGCAGGTGGTCAAAATGCAGGCTTTTGCTTCGTTATTCATCAGGGTCATCCTATGCTTTACCAGAAATCCATCTGCCGCATTGTCACTTAGCCATAGAGTGATTGGCCGAGAATCACCGTCAGGTACTTAGCGTATCTGAAGAGCCATCTGTTGCCACAAAACACATGCAGCAGGACCTTACGGACGGCCCAATACGCAATGTATATCCTCACCTGTGGTTAGGCAAGAATGATACAATCTGCGGCGACAGTGCTATGGATTACGCCTTGTTACGTTCCTTGCCCACGATATTGATATTAATTGAGATTAGGCTTGATTTTGGTTAAATGGCGTCACTTTGTTTTCTAACATATTCAGGAAGGAGCTTCTTTACCGCGCTTTATTGTGGGCGACATCAGCAGCGTTATCTGCACTGCACTCACTCCCAACATTTTGTTTTTAACACGAAAGTGTTTTATGCCCGGGCACACCAAGGCCTCACCGGCGTATCCGTCAGGGAAATGACATCGCCAGAAAAAGTTTCATTGACGCGGCTCCACCCCGATTCGAGCCACAAATTTTCTCGCCGCAACGGCATGTACGGGATGTACACAGAGCTATGCCCACTGCTCTATGAATTCAAGCGCACGTAGGCCTACGAGCGCGTATTATATCTTTCTCCCTGCCTTATTCATTCAGAAGATGATGTCGTCTAGGAGAGGCGAAGCGAAGTAGTCCATCATGACGCTAATGAGCGCCGACAGTTGGCGCCTCAATGCCAGCGTCTTCTGTACGCGGGAGAATTGAGGCACCCTCCGCCACCTACTGCTTTAGGTTTCGGTTTCGGTTCGGTTTCGTTCACACGGTTTTGAAGGGGCTGTGATTTCAGCCGGATTTACGCAATGTTCCGGCGCGTCCAACCCAGTGTCTAACGTTCATGCGTCTAACGGTGCCATATCGACGCAATATAAATAGCGATGTGCAAGTTCATATGGATGCACAGTAAACATTTAAATGCTCCTGTAAGGACACATTTCACTTGCGTGTTCTACCGATTCCTATGAAACCGGCATCCACCAGATTTTTTTTTTACTTGATAGTGTACTGATATTGTTTATTCCGGCTACTTCTTTCTCCATTTTTCATCACATAATCTGTTAGATTTAGAATCTTTCTATGCTATGAGAGTGGACCGTTCCTTTTATTAGGTTGTGTTTGTTTCACCGATAAGTATAGAGTAAACCACGCCATTCTGTGCTCATACCTATGAATGGCGTTAAATCCGCCAAGCAACACGACGGAAATTCTTTATAATATACGTTCCTAAAGTCATAATTTATCAGAAGGAAATCAAGCACATTCGCGTGATTTGATTTGTCTTGTCCAACCCTACGCTGTTTTTTTTCCCCGCAGGAGATTTCATGGTTAAGTCAGATTAATTGTGTCCACAGTAAACTACACCTTTACTCAGGCTTCTCTGCACAAGACAATGTACGTTTGCATTACTAACTTGCTATGCATGACTAATTAGTCATTCGTTTATATGAGCTTTGCAAAGAGGAAATTGCAAAGTTATGATTCTGTTCCTAAAGCACATTATTTCTTCCAGAAGCTGCTACATCTTTTAACTTCGCGTATGTGCCAGTTTTTGGCGCTGTTACCCTGGTTAACTCGTCGTCCCAACAGCATTTCTTACCTTTGCGGTTTGGGGTAGAGATAACGTAAATTGGTTCACTTGATTTAGCAACTTTCAACTTTACACTTTAGCCTGCAGCTGTTTCACACATGTAGAACACGTTTTCCAGATAAAATGGCGCTGCACCAATCTTTGTTTCCCGACAGCACGTACAATCCTGTGTCGTTGGGGTGTTTGGGAAACGTGAAGGTTGATGTCTGGGGAAAGTTTTATAGCTGTTGGTTAATTAGGCGTTTAAAAAAATTACACAATGCGCGTATTATTTTCTATTTTGAGATGCTGTATAAATCTTGTGCACGTTTGCCCACAGGCATTTAAGAACTAAGGCTGGCACACATAACAATCCAGCGGCGAAAATTTGCTGTGCTTGGCTTAATTGTGGCCTTTGTAAAACAAGCGGCGAAGGTGTTATACGCTTGTTTCACACAGCGTGTAGATTATTCGCCAGTTTCATAGGAAGATTCAATGGATTAGCAAATCAGACTTCGCAGCGGTTATACGCATGTTATGGGTCATTCCTGTGTAGGATAGTTGGAAATACTTCCAGGAGTCTGGACTATTTCCTAGACATGCGAAGAGGCGTCTAAATAATAGCTTCGCAGGAAATTGGGAATGCTGCCAAGTCACTCAAAGTCCGTGAGAGTGGCTGCAAAGTCACTGATGTCTGTTCACTGATGTCACTGATGTCACTGATGTCTGTTCACAAAGTCACTGATCACTGATGTCCGAAATCATAGTTAGCTCATGGAGGTAAAACAACGGGTGTCGGTGCACGGTAAGGAATATTTCGATTAGTTTCAAACGCGGGTATGTGCCGGTCTGCCGTTTGGCGTAGTGGCGCCTTCCAGCCGTTTGTGGTGCTTATACCTTGATATCGACTGGTTCCACGTATAAGACAGAACACCTATACTTTACCGTTCCCACACATACGCAGATTTGGGTGTCCCCTTGAAATTGTTTTTCGTCTTCAATGAGATGCCACTAATCCAGAACTGCGCATAGTCAATCATGTCACGTGGCTACAGACAGGACATGTGACACCTGATACCCGGATTCTAAGAAGTGAAGCACCCTGAAATTCTTCGACTTCTACAACGACAATTTCATTGTCGGGAAATGGCGTACGAGGATGAGGTGGCTCCAGACATCTACACAAGTAATAGGATATATAGGCGAGAATTTTCCGACACCATTACTGTTCTGTAATATTGGGAACAGGTTGGACAGCCTTCTTGAATTTTTCAAAGCATTTTCTTTTCACTGACGTCGAAGACCCCTGCTATAGCTTCTATATTTGCACATAAGTGGTACGAAAATACTTTCTTTGGTACATGTGCTTATGGTCCGGTTAACCTTTCCGGTGACCCTTGGATAGCGGTGCCGGATAGATCCATGGTGAAATTCTGGCATTGCTGTATAATGGTCAACGACGGGCTTCCTGAATTTCTCAAAGCATTTTCATTACACTTGCGTCGAAGACCCCTGCTTTAGTTTTTATATTAGTAAATAAGTGGCAAGAAAATACTTTCTTTCATATATGGGCTTATAGTTCGGTTAACCCTAGCGGTGACCGTTGGATATAGGTGCTGGCTAGATTCATGGTCAAATTCTTGCATTTCTGTACAGGGGGCAATCTGACGCACAGTTAGAAAACAACAAAAAACACAAAATAAGGTAAACTGCCGAAATACCTTTCCTGCGGCACACATCCAGCCGTCTGGCGCTTTCTCTACTACTTCTCGCCACGTCACTCCATTCCACATTTTGCACACTATCATACATTTATGTTCCAATTGCGGATCCTGGAACATGTAAAAAGGCACGCGCAGGCGCGCACAAACATTCAGGCTGCTGCAGCCTGATACGGGTGCATGCCATAGAGTTTCATACTAGTATATACTAGAGGGAAATCTGTCGCTGCAGTCGCGGGCCACCGTGGGCGGCGCCATTGCTGCTAGCGACGTTCCTCGCCTTCTTGGCTTAGATAGCCATATGGCTTCTTTTTTGTCTCGAAGCCAAAATCAACAAAAAAGGGTAGCATTTATTTCTTGTTCTTCGTGCATGAAGCTTCTACATAATTATTGACAAATTAATCTTTCCGGAGGTTTAATTTTATAATAACAAAACAAATTTGATGAAACTTCTACAGTAATATTGTTGCGTTTTGCAGCCAGAGCCAACTTTTCAGCCTGTTCATGAGGCACGCCAAGGACAAGTGGAACGTGCCTTCCCGGTACACGACGGAACGCTCGCCGAAGCGCGGTTCCCGTTGACAGCGGCGCCAGATTTCCCTCTAGAGTATGTTAGTATGAAACTCTATGGTGCATGCCTACAAAGGGTCGAGGCCATTTTGCAAAAAATCACTGCTAGCATTTTTGCCTCCCCGTCCACGTTTTTGCGCTCAAACACGCTGCTTGACGTGGAAGGGTAGTTCACTTTCGGGCAAAACCTCACTTAACCGGATATTACCTCCTTCCCCTTCCCGAGTAAAATTTACAAAAATCGGAGTACACCCGCTCAGTTCACCCAGAAAAGTTTCCATAACGAAATATGTACGTTTATAAACTGCGCAAATGTGTAAAACAAAATTTTCATGAAAAAAATGCTGGAATGCATAAACATAGCAGCCAATTGCTGAGGTCTGCCACCAGTATAAAATCAATCATGTGATCATTGAATGTTCTGTTTATTTGACTCACAGCCTATTAAAAAACTCGCTGTAAGTGGATTTTAACCGTGCATGCCGGAAAATATTTTCCGTAAAGAACACCCGACATCGAACGCCCTGTTAGCAGCAGTGTTGGCACCAGTTCATTGGCACTTTATTTCAATGACGAAAAATTGTGGCGTCTCAAAGCGCAGAGATTGTTTGAGTTCGCGGCAATTTCATCTTCGCAGTTTTGTTATTTAGATGTTGTACGTTCCATTTGTCGGAACCCCGCGAGTCTGAAAAGATACCATTGCTGCTGGATAATATTAAGGCGTTGCATTTTTTAGCAACTACGTACTGTGAGGTACACACCAGGAGTCTTGTAGCAGTGCTTAATTGGGTTAGCTGTTTGTGTATCTTTAGTGCATGGAAGACTAGCCCTAAAAGCTTTCGAATCACATCCTAACTACAATAACACTACGTTCACTGACACATATTTTAAAAGTCAGGCAGGCGCACACACGCGCGCCTCAAGAAGATGCAGCCAGTCTGGCGGCTGCGATTGCGCCGCATAGACACTGTACAAGTGCACGTTGTTCGCGAAAAATTGACTTAGTTCTCAGAGGCTCCTCCGCATTGCGGTCAATCATGCGACACTCCCATACGCTAAACTATCCGATCAGCGCAAAGTGGTCGTAGGGCACGTAACAGTTCTTCATCACTGACAAGAATCGCATACCGTAGGGGGTGATGTCTACGTCTTTCATAAGAGTCCGCTGCAGAACATCCAAAAAAAACATCGAACCCCGACATAAAACAAAGCAGTGATCGATTGTCTCAGCCTGGTTACACGTGTGACAGTTAACAGACCAAGGCACATATACACCTTTACTATGTGGCACAGCCCGAAAAGGGTAGCCTAAAAGGGTAGCCTAAAAGGGTAGCGAGTGCCGGGAAGAAGCGCGCTGCGATGTGATGCTGATAGGGAAACACGGTGGACGACGATGAACAGTAATTGCCTCCCAGCTTAAACATGCTGAGCAAACTTTTTCTGAACAACATCGCGAAAAAGGCGTGGACGGAAGGAGCGGGCAGGACGAGCGCTGACTCATTAGTTCATTCACGGGATGCGAGCGGAATATAAACGTTTGAAAACAGAAAAGAGAGAAGAAAACAAGCATTAAAATCGAACACCCTGCCTCTTACCCCTCCCCGCATAGTCAACGTTCATAAGCCTTAGCCTGAAACTCATGAAGAATAAACAAAGGGCCACTCCCGGGCTAATAACAGGGTTGAAAAACGTGGGAACATCAAGCATGGAGGCACGTGCTGTTTATATTCTTTGCCACAAAGCGCTATCCACGTTTTGGCTTACACAGTTGTCTCCCAGTTTCCTGATGTGAAACGCTTCAACAATTTCCCGGCCTGTCTGCCCGGCGTGTCTGGAAAGAACGGTTGTTCCTTTTAGCACAGGGTAACAACGCATGCGCGGCATCCATGGGTCTGCTAGCCGGGAGTGGGTGGTCGCTTTTAAAGACTGTCTATGCTCACCTAGGCGGGTATCGACACATCAACCACTCTGGCACACGTAACTTTTGTCACAAGACAGATGAAGCCGACGAACTATACCCCCCATCTTCTACGAAACGAACCTTGGTTTGTGTTGCACACCACAACTTCCCTCTGTGCGCTTGCCCTATGGACGGCTGCGCACTTGGGCACACATTTTGATGAGCTTTTGTGGCGCAGAAAAAAAAACACTGACACAATAGTGCTGCGCTACGTTTTTTTAGCCCATGGGACATCCTTATGGTACAACAGCAAACCGTTAAGGCCTCACGGCGGGGCTAGCTCGGAGGGTCGGCCGAGGCCTAAGACGGGAGGTGCTTAGTTAGGCGCTTAATCAGTCTGCTCCCTTCGTTCACGTCTTTTTTCGCGGTGTCGTTCAGAATGACACCATACCAACTCGCCCAGCTCATCACTCTGTTACAGTTGTTTATAGAACACAGGGCTTGTCTACATGTTCTAATCCCGCCTTCCAAGTCGCAATGATCGCAATTTGTGTCGTGAACTCCCACGCCGCATCGTGGTACAAAAGACAGGGTTCCTGTCCACCCCGTGTCCAGGCCTGCTTTGGGCCACTTGATTTTCAAGCTGATTCCCATCGAATAAATCATGCACCAACTAGCACATACCAGATCCACTCTGCGTAGAGGTCTGTCGACATGAACGAGCCGACAAAATGCAAGTACATAAGCGGGAGTACTAGCGTCCTCATAATAAGGAACAAAAAGTGCATTCGTTTTCCGATTGCAAATAAAAAAAAGACGCATGTTCAGAGCCCAATTTGTCAATCTCACCACCGAAGATGATTGTAGGCGTGAATGGTTAGGCATTGCTTCGAAACATGCCGGGTATAAGTTCTGGCCGCCATAATAAAAATGCGTAATTGATACGACAGCATTAGGGTACTATGTTGGTCGAAAACTACGGCGGCAATAGAACACAAAAGAATGACCGACATCTAAAAGTTATGAGAGGTCTAGGAATGCTGGGAATGATGCACATTTCTTAGTTTTTTTCATTATATCTTTTAAAGGGGCCATGAAGACAAAATACAACTTCGTTTAATTTGAAAGGACTGGGCTTCAGTACCTCACCCAGCTGCATTCCAGCAACGAAAGGAGCTTTTTAATAAAGAAACCGCAAGAAACGCTGAAAACGTTTCAAATTTCGCGCTACTGTCACGTTCTATGGGCAGAAGCGATGTTCTATGGACTAGCACTGAAAGCAAACTTCAAGTGTGTAACTGCACGCTAGCATTGATGTGATGGACTTAAACGGAACTAGAGGCCCCACTACAATCGTCCAGTCATGTGTCTCAGGGATGGTTTAGGTCGGATGCCGCCAATCAAGTAAACCAGAATCTGTGACGTCATAGAAAAGTTAACAGGTACGGTGAACGCAACAATAGACCTTGGACCGCCTTTATCACCAGCAGCTAGGAACCGTGGCGGCGCACAGAATACCGGCTTATCCGTTTCAGAATTAAGCACTGGTGCTTTCGTATTCACTCTGTCTAAAAAGTGTTTAGTTGTCCTAGAAAGATTAGATTTTAAAAGCGTGAAAATATTAAGAGTAGATGCAGCCGAAAACCACATTACCCCAGATATAACACGTACTGTGGGTGCGGTTTTAGGTGCCTGTTGCAGAACATGAGTTGCCCAAATCATACAGAGTCTTCTTGGTGCTTACGCTTGAAAGTGAATGACTTACCCGGACATAAGTGTGATTGAAAAGTTTGGGGTGCCTTGTTGCGCAAATTCGTTGCGTCGAGGTTACGATGCCTGGGAGCACGTTTACAAAAATGTTTGAATACACCCACTTGTGCGTCTCGTCTAAACATGTTTGGCTTGCGGTGCTAGAAAAAGTAAAGATAGATTGACTGTGAACAAAATTTTAGCATCCATAAGTGGCGTTTGCTTACTTTTTTTCCATAAAAACGAAAGTTCGATTCGATTCTATTTGTTTCAAATTCTGAGGTTTAAAGGGACACTGAAGTGAATTTGTCAAGCTCCCGTTTTTGCTTGCACTGCGTAGACTGGCTCAAATTAGCACACTTTTCATCGTTTATCCGGTTGACAAATCGGTAATTATTTTACAAAGCGCGAAAGAAGAAAAACTACCATGCGCGGTCGGCCGCACCAACTAAGGCTGTGACGTTGGGAGGAGGGGCGCCCGTGATTGGACGATGCCCAAGGTTACAATCACACAAGTTTCGGTTTCCGTTTCGGTTCTGTAAACATAACCAATGGCGTTGTTGGATGGGCCATTCTCAATATCTCAGTAATCATCGTACCGCGCTTCTGCCATGTTGTCGGCTGTAAAATGCACAAGATAAGCCTCCCAGGCGGCTTGTAGTCGTAGAAGTCACTAGCCGAGACCTACGCAGTGCATGAACGCCCTCCGCGTACCCGCAGACGCCCCAAATGTCATGCGCTTTTCCCCCCATATTTGGAGCTTGCCTCCCTCATGCCTGTATCGTAAAAAAGCGTGTTTGCACCAGGTCAAGGGTCTGTTCATTCTGGCCTGTGCCCACTGCCTGCAAGCAGTCGGTGCGTATGGCAACAGCACGCCAACGAGAACTCGCTAGCGCGCCAGTGCCAGCCTGCGCGCGTTTTGTGAACTAGTTCGTGTAGCCATGAACGTCGCGGCCCAAAAAAAGGTGAACTCAATATAGAAAACATTGGCGGGAAACGAAAAAGTTAACTTACCAAAAAAAAAAGCACGTACCCGCGGGGATTCGAACTCGTGACTTGCAAAACATTTGCGGTGACGTACCTAGCACCCCAGACCACTGAGCCACGGAGCGGCACGCGGAAGGCTTGCTAATATACGGTATATATTGTACAACCGGTTTACACTTTTCTTTAGTTTTGGCATTTCAAGCAGCTTAGGTGACTATGTGTTGTACTGCGATCGTGCAGTAAGCGTCGCCCGAGTTTCCACAGTAGCTCACGTCTAGCAATTGCATTTCGTAGACGGAAAAGCGTTCGCAGATGCGTAGTCGTGCTGCTGACCGCTGTGCTTGTTCGCCCAGCGCAAAAAAGTGCCTCCCGCGCCCTAGTTTTACGCTGTACGGTAAAAATATCAGTTAATTTTATTTCCTTAGTACCTATATTGACTTCGCTGACTCTTCTCCCGCCTTTAAGAGGCCTTATATTTTCCTACTGGCGTACCAGTCAGCGAAGCGTCGCATGTGCGCTTGTGCAGCGCTTGTGTGAAGCGACCCGGAGCTAGATACAGTGTACAAACAAACCAAGTAAAGAAAGGCACATTCTTCCATTCACAAACGTGTCCTGGCTTCGTTTCAACTAAGCGAACGAATTGCGACCAAGCAATTTTTTTTAACCTCCTTGATTGCGACGACCCGCCGGCGGCCGGCGGACGAAACGCTGGGCCGACTGACTCTGTCGGCCGGGGAGCCGTGCAGTAGCGCAGCCGTGGCCGTGGCGCAGCCAATTGCCAGCTCATCCCCTCCTGACGTCACACGAAAACGCCACAGAAAATGGGCGAGCGTAAAGAGAGGAGGACAGCATTTTCTAATTAGTTTTTCTACTAAATAAAATCGCGTAAACGCGCCTAGAGTGGTCGAAACATGGCCTGGGGACTCCGGACTACAATTTGCGCTAGTAATCCCGCAATGTTTACATATCACTTCAGTGTCCCTTTAACGCGCCGGCACACAGACGTTGAGGCGCGCCGTAGGGGAGGGCTCGGGATAAATTTTGTCCTGCGGATCTTTAACGCGCGCCAAAATCTCAAACGGGCGTTTTCGCTTTTCGCCTCCACCAGAAAAGCGACCGCCGCGGCCGGGAATCAAACCCACCTCTTTGGGCTCAGTAGCACAACGCTTTAGCCACTGGTTCAACATTACAAATTCCCAAAAAGATCACCGAGTAACTTAACCCTCAGATGGTTAAGTCACTCGGTTTTTTCCACCCTGTTCGAAGTTTTCTTTTCTTGTGTTATCTACCATCTTCAAAGTTTTATTGGTCCCTGGATTATACACATATATATATATATATATATATATATATATATATATATATATATATATATATATATATATATATATATATATATATATATATATATATACATATATATATATATATATATATATATATATATACAAGAGAAAAAAAAACTTCGAACAAGGTAAAAGCACGATTGTGGCCTACGTTTCAGCAAAGAGAACTTGCTTCCTCAGGGGGAAAGCAAGTTCTCTTGCTGAAACGTAGGCCACACTCGTGCTTTTATCTTGTTCGAAGTTGTTTTTCTTCCCTTGTGTTCTCTACCAATTCTTCAAGTTCTACTACTTCAAAGGTTAAACATGAAAGGTCTATTCATGTTTAACCTTTTTGACCCTACCTATTTCCTGTTCAATTGCTAGCTTCTGTGAAATGCTCTTTTGTGCCCCCTATCTATTCTCTTGACCCGCGGGGGGCAACACCCATCTTCGCTTCCCCCCGAACCAGTCTCTGCAGTCACTGAATACTTACTGTATACTCTTCCCTTTCTTTTCAAACCGCGGTTGTCCAGTTTTCCCCATTGTCTGAACTTGCAGCCCGCGCGGCATACGTTGACCCGTCATGGTGCAACCTTGAACGCTGCATTGTTACACGATCCCTTTTTCTCTCTCTCGCTCCCCCCCCCCCCCCCTTTTTTATTTTCTTGTTTGTTTGTTGATGTTGTAACATAGGCGTAGCCTGACTGTATGCACACTCCCCATTTCCGAAACATGTTCCGCTCTCTTTCTCACAGTTTTATGCAACCTATATAAGAAATGTGTTCAAAATGTTTGAGACAGCAAATCATGTAACTTTACTCTGATGAAGGCAAGTCCCGTTGCCGCTACGTAGGTAAACATTGTTTGTTATTGTTCTTGCTGTGTATCCGACTCTTTACTTATACTATATAATATATATATATATATATATATATATATATATATATATATATATTGTTACGAGATGGATTTATTTACAGTGAGGTTGGACGGTGTAGGACGACGTAGATGGTTGGTAGGGGGGTCCGTGAATGATGGGGGCCAAGCGGGAGTGCGACCCTCGTTCTCTTCTTTCTCCAACGACGGTGATGAGGCTGACATGGTTGCAACCCCTGGCGTGTAATATTGGCGTAACATTTCCCCTGTCCCAGACGAAGCCCTCTGGCAAGTTAACTTACACTGCGTTCTTGGCAACGTTTTAGGCGGGCAACATGCACCACTTGTGTCTTTTTGGATTGTCGCCCACTTGATGTTAAGCGTGAAATAACATACGCAACATCGCTGAGACGCTCGATCACAAGAAACGGGCCGACGTAATGGGACAGAAGCTTCTCGGATAGCCCACGCTTTCGCATGGCGTCCATAGCCACACAAAGTCACCCGGCGCGTACGTAACATCACGTCGGCGACTGTCAAATCGATTCTTGGAGCGCTCTTGGGACGCGAGAGTACGTAGGCAAAGCAAGTCGACGGGCATCTTCAGCTAGGCAGAGCATCCTCGCCAACGAGGGTTCGTCATGCAGAGAGAAAGGAAGCATGGTGTCCAGGCCGCTGCTAGGTTGACGGGCGTAAAGGATGAAAAACGGGCTGTAACCGGTGGTTTCATGCTTCGCCGTGTTATATGCGTATGTTATAAATGGCAACAGCTCGTCCCAGTTTCTGTGGTCCGAAGCGACGTACATCGCTAGCATGGACGTCAATGTTCGGTTGGTTCGTTCCGTCAGACCGTTAGTCTGAGGGTGGTATGGCTAGGAGTGGCGAAATTGTACGGCCACAAAGGCGAAGAAGCTCTTCAACCACCGTCGCAGTGAATTGGCGCCCGCGGTCACTGATTATGACTTTTGGGGGGTCCATGGCGTAGCAATACGTTCCGGAGCAAGAAGAGCGAGATTTCTGTCGCAGTTGCAGAGGGTAGAGATGCCGTCTCAGCGTAGCGTGATAAGTAATCCACGCATACAATAATCCAGCGGTTTCCCTGTGATGAGCGCGGGAAAGGTCCCAACAAGTCTATGCCAACTTTTTCAAAAGGACGGTATGCCGGGTCCACAGGCTGAAGTCGGCCTGCCGGGACAGTGGTGGGATGTTTTGTAACGTTGACATGCTTGCAAGAAGCCACATAGCGCTCAATAGTTTTGCGCATGTTGGGCCAAATAAAAGCGTTGTTGGGTGCGGGTGAATGAGTGCGGGCAAGCCCCATGTGGCCGGAAATTACGTCATCGTGCATAATGTTCAGAACAACGTTGCGAAGTAATTGTGGTACCACAACAAGAATGCGCGAACCGACGGCGGAGTAGTTCTTCTTTGAAAGCAAGCCGTTGTGGAGGCAGAAAACGGCTAGTAGGGTTCGACTCGGCTGAGGCGAAAAGGTGGTCCAAACTCTTGTCCTTGCGTTGTTCTCGTTTGAACACAGCTACATCGGGAAACGCCGTCGACCACCGAGGCGAGGCACTCATCAAGGTTGTCAGCATCTGAGTCTGTTGATTGTAATGGCAGCCGGAAAGGCAGGTCGGCATCGGCATGCTTGCGGCCACTCTTGTACGACACCATGAAGTCATATTCCTGTAGTCGGAGAGCCCAGCGCGCCAGTCGCCCACACGGATCTCGAAGATTGATGAGCCAGCAGAGGGAATGGTGGTCTGTGACGACTGTGAAGGTATGTCCATACAGGTACAAGCGAAATCGTTGTGTGGCGAAAACGACCGCGAGGCACTCTTGTTCTGTGACTGTGTAGTTCCGCTCTGGCTTACTGAGAGTGCGGCTCGCATAAGCAATAACAGGCTCCCCGTCACTGTGTCGTTGAACAAGGACTGCCCCCAGTCCAATACCACTGGCAATCGGTGTGCACTTCCGTTGGGGCTGCGGGATCAAAGTGACGAAGCACCGGCTCCGACGTCAAGAGATGCTTCAGGTGGAGGAAAGCGATGTCACAGTCAGAGCTCCATTTGAATGGGACGTTCTTCTGGAGAAGGCACGTGAGAGGGTAGGCTATGTCGGCGAATCCGGGAATAAAACGGCGAAAGTAGGAGCATAGTCCTAAAAAGCTGCGGAGGTCCTTTACAGAGCACGGTTCTTTAAAGCGGCTGACGGCTAGAATCTTTTGCGGATCTGGTCGGACGCCCTCTTTATCGACAACGAGACCGAGTACAAGGTGTGCGCCTTTCGCCGAATCGGCATTTTTTCGAGTTTAGGATGAGACCAGCCTTGTCCAAAACATTCCAAAACAGTGGCCAAGCGAGCGTTGTGCTCTTGAAAAGTGCGACCGAAAATCACGATATCATCAAGGTAGCACATGCACACCTCCCACTTAAGTCCACGAAGGACAGTGTCCATAAAGCGCTCAAACGTGGCAGGGGCGTTGCAGAGTCCAAAAGGCACTACATTAAATTCGAAAAGTCCATCGGGCGTGACAAAGGCGGTCTTTTCTTTATCGTCGGGGTGCACAGGAATTTGCCAGTAGCCTGATCGTAAGTCAATTGTGGAGAAGTATGAAGCCGAATGGAGACAGTCTATAGCGTCGTCTATCCGGGGCAGTGGATATACGTCCTTCTTGGTAATTTCGTTAAGGCGCCGGTAGTCGACGCAGAAGCGCCATGACCCATCTTTCTTTTTGACCAAAGTCACCGGCGCCGCCCAAGGACTTGAGGATTCCCTAATCACGCCCTTCTGCAACATCTCGTGGACTTGTTCGTTAATGACTCGTCGCTCAGAAGGAGAGACGCGATAAGGTTTTTGCCGTATGGGCCGTGCTCTTCCAGTGTTAATTAAATGGTGGGTCCGTGTGTTCGGTACAGAAGAGCTTTGATGCTGGCTGGCGAAATCAAACACATTTGAGTACCGCGTAAGCACTTGTACCAATGCGCGACGTTTTTCTGGGCCAAGGGATCCATTTACCATGCCCTCCAACTTGGCAGTGTCCACCGGGCAATTGTGAGAAGGGGAATCCAAGGTTTCTGTCCAAACCCGACACTGAAGAAGACCGCAAATTCGGAGAATTTGGCAAGCTTGAGGCCACGGGGAAGCACTGCGGGCTCAGACGAGTAGTTAACTGTCCACAATGCAGTGTATCCTCGGACAACTGAAACAACTGACCGTGGCACCAGAATGTCTTTTTTGGCACAATTCAGAGGAACTGGTTCGACCAATGCTTCAAAGCCGTCTACGTCAACTCCGGAAGCACTGCAAATCACTGAGCAAACCCCAAGAGGGCACAGGCACTCACACCAACCCCCCGAAAAGTCACAATTCGGTCCATGTAAACATAACTTTACGGCCAAGGCGGGCTTGAAAAGCTAAACTCATGACAGACACTGTTGCTCCGGTATCAATCAAAGCCATTGTTTTGGTGTCATCTACCAATACTTCAACTGTGTTCTTTAGCATAGATACAGGCGAAGGTAGTTCCAATTGAGACTGTCCGGTAAGAGGCATACTACGGGATGATTGTGCTGCGGCCTCACCTCCATTGGCCGCGCCGGCTAGTTTTCCGGCGGTGGCGACCGACGCCGGAAAGGTGAAGGTGAACGCCGCTGTCGTGTGCTGGGAGGTGTTATACTCCGGTCAGATGCAGGCGAATCACGACGAGGCGGTGGCTGTTCCATAGGGCGCAGATAATGTGGCAGGGAAGTGTCGTAGCGGCCATTCCGAGTGTTGGGGCGGTTCCACATGGGCGGTTGCTCGTACCGTGGTGCTCGACGGCGACGGCGGCAGAAGCGGGAAATGTGTCCTCGATACCACAATTGTAGCAGGTAGGGCCACGCTCACGGCGGTCAGGGAAGTATTCCTCGTACACGTCGTCAGAACGAGGTTCAAACGTTGGACGCCGAGGACGCTGGTCATACGTTGTACGTTGGGAACGCTGAGACAACCGTTCAACATCGCGACTGTTGCGTGCTGACTGGTGGGCATCAGAGCGCTGCGGACTGTGAGTGCGAGTCATAAAGCTCGCATCGTGGAATGGAACACTCGACGGAGAAAGTGTGTTGGCCTGGACGTCCTGTAGCACGTAGCTGTCCCGGATGCGTACGCTGTCGGTATAGTGCCGGGACTCTTCTTGTCGTAGCAGTTCCTCGCGGACAATGCGTCGTATCATTTCAGCAAAGTCGGCAGGCGGTTGCAGGTCAGCGCTTGCCACAGTCGTAACATTAGCCAAACGGCCGAACTTAGGTGTAATGCGACGCTTCTTCAACGCCTCGAAGGTGCGAATTGCTGGACAACGTCTGACGCCGATTCAAACTTTTCACGGTCCTATTAAAAAGTTGTAGACGTCTTCAGCGATCCCTTTTAATAAGTGACCCACTTTATCATCTTCAGACATTTGCGGGTCGACGAGTCTGCAGAGCTTTAAGACCTCTTCGATGTAGGTGGTGCACGTCTCGCCTGGGACTTGGGCGCGATGGAGCAACGTCTGTTCAGCCAGCTTCTTCTTTCCGGCGGAGTCGCCAAAGCGGGATGAAATTTCTTCGACGAAACGGTCCCAGGTTGTGAACTTGCTTTCATTGTTATCAAACCAGGTCAGGGCAGTCTCATCTAGCGAGAACACGACGTTCGCGAGTTGTGCAGCGGCATCCCAGCGGTTGTATCGGCTCACCCGTCGATAATGCCTCAGCCATTCCTCAACGTCTTCATCGGCGTTCCCAGTGAACATTCGGGGCTCTCGCGGGGGATGCCCAGCCAGGCGTGGGGGGCCGGCACAGTGTTCCCACCTTGAGGCATCGTAGGAGACAGTGGTGGCAGACCCGCGACACGTCGGCTACGGCGGAAATCCTGGAGGTCCGGCGTGGCGTACCCCGCACCTCCACCAAACTGTTACGAGATGGATTTATTTACAGTGAGGTTGGACGGTGTAGGACGAGCGTAGATGGTAGAGCGGTCCGTGAATGATGGGGCCAAGCGGGAGTGCGACCGCGTTCTCTTCTTTCTCCAACTACGGTGATGAGGCTGGCATGGTTGCAACCCCTGGCGTGTAATATTGTCGTCTCAATATATATATATATATATATATATATATATATATATATATATATATATATATATATATATATATATATATATATATATATATATATATATGGGTAAGTCTCGTGCCCCGCGCGGGGTACGAGATCTAGCCCCCTCGCGGTGGCTCCTGCCCCGCAGAAGTGACGTCAAACTAAACTAGTCACGTGACTTCCTGTGACGTCCTTTAGTTTTTTTTTGCACATTTAAAGACGTTGTTTACGGCGTGTGCGCGCAATGTGGGTTTCCGGCCTTGGCTCCAACCGCAGGCCTGCGCAACGTTACGTCCTTATCGCCTTGCACAGCGGCTGCCTCGCGGTGCTTTTTTCTTGTTGGGAGGATTGTTTGCAATTATTTATTGAGTATTTTTCGTGAACTTGCTGCTGCTAGTCTTGGTAAGCCTAACGCATCCTATTTTGGCAAGCTGCTTCGCCCCGCTTTTTTCCGTGCTCCTTTTGTTGCCGTTAGCTATGTTGCTAGCTTCATATTGTCTTGCAGTTCGCGTGCCATCGGCTTTATTCGCGTGCCATCTGCATTCGTTGTCTACTTGTTCCGATCGCTACTTGCATTCCAAGCCTTGTATTTTGATTCTGGCGTGAAACGTGTAACGTGCGGATCAGTTTTCCAGCGCTTTGCGCCGTGGCTAACGAGGTAGCTGACTTTGATGACGTGATAACGCGAGCAACGCAGTGTCAGCCAACGTTTATAGATGTCAGCGGCGTCAGTGTGCACGAATCAAGTATCGTCAGGTAGCGCAGGGCATCGTCGAACGCAATCCGTCCTCGCATGTAGCCTGTTCTGCAGTTTTTCTCGCGGGGCACCGCAAGAAACGTTACTACCCCGCGAAACGATCCGTGCACGCTGCATGCAGGTATAGTGCCTAGAATAGTATATTCTAGGCACTATAATGCAGGGAGCGCAGCTCCACTTTCGTGGGTGGCCTGATGAATGGGAGAGCCCAGCAGCCGCCCGTCCACGGGAAGCATTATGTACTCGGCTATCGCTGAAACCAGCCGCTCACTGGCTGGCTTCCTGTGCAAGGAGGCTCAAGCTCCAAATGTGCAAGTTCGGGAGAAGTCAAGCCGATAAGATCGCCGTTTGTGCCAAGCTTGACACTTGTGTTAGTGTTTTCAAGTTTGGGTGCTCAAGGTAAACAAGTGGCTCTTGTTGTTCATCTATGTTTTTCGAATTTGTTGCTTCGAATAATCCTATTGTGCTTTCATGATATGCAAGACTTCAAATGAGCTGCGAATTCTAAGCAATCTGTAGGCAGCCGTTATTGAATGCACAGGAAACAATGTTTTGTCTACCTCGAAATTTTCTACATAGGGTGCATGGAACTGTCATCTAGCGAGTTTAATGAAAGGTTGTTATCTGCTCAAATATAGTAAAGAGGTAGCAAGGGATAGATAGGATAGCCCTCCCTCCTCACCAGCTGATCGTCTGGCAGCGTCTCATAACTTCGTTCACAATTACCGCATGGATTTTATTTCCCTAACCTTTGCCCCACTGCCATCTGCCTTCTTCAACCCGGTTAGTCAACAAACTTCATCTTGCATCTGTTCTGATTATGTATTTTGGTACGCTAGTTTTTTGTTTACTCGTGTTTGGCTTGGACGTCAACATAACCAACAACAATACTTTCATGCCCACTCAGTTGGATGGTCAGTAATGGTGAGAGCTTCTCTCGAAGGCTTACAGAGGATTCACGAATTCTGATTGACTGTGACATCAATGTACCCATCCGGAGCACCCTGTGGAATTCAACTTGACGTTAATACTTGTGTTCACAGTTGGCAATTGTCTGCTCTGTGTTTGGCGGAGGGGGGTGAACAGTAAAAGTTTCTAATTGCAAGGAGATATTTCATGTTCTTTTGCTTTTTAACTCTGTGCTGTGTAAAAAAACTGTTTCGGCTAATTGCTTAAGTGACTATGCTTAGTCGTAAGGGCCATAATGCAGTGCCCCATATTTTGTTTGCAACCATGCATACCCAGCAGAGCCCAACTGCCAGAAAGCACATTCTCTGGTGGTGGTAGTTAGCTTGAAAAAAAAGGGGGCACTGAAACTATTTTTTAAGCTAACAAGCCTAAAAAACAGGTTATGGAGCACATCTACGAGGGAATGGTTCTTGTACAGCTTGACATTATCCTCTCCTGAGAGTACTTAATACCTTGTGCGGGAACTGGAGCCGAGGACACCTATGTGGACGTGAATGTCTTTATTGGTGTTTGTGAATATTGCAGTACAGCTGAAAGCTGTATGTATCCTGGAAGGCTTCAACAATAAAATGACTCCAGTGAACGTACTTCTGCTTTGGTGTCAATGGGCAGCATGTGAGCATTGATAAGTGCTTCGCTATTGACATTTTTGTTAGACAAAAACAGGCGTGATTAGGCACTGTAGAAAGTCTTCATGAAAAAACACAGGAAAGAAACTGGACAAAAAAGCTGCGAACACATGGACACTGTTCATCACAGCACCTTTCCTTATACTTCAGTACTGTTATTGTCGCTGTATTTTTCCCCAAAATATAAACCAACTCTCCCAGATCACACCTTCAGACAGAAAGCAAACATGGTGTTTGTCAATGACAAGTTATTCTACCAAAATTCCGTGGCTGTGAAAAAGTCAGTGAGTAGCTCTACTTTCTCTGCACAGTCTGTGGTGTCAAGTTCCTTTTCCAAACAAAACGCAAGGGTTTCTTGGCACAATACACAGAAAAAATGCCAAATAAGTAAGTGATGCCTTCTAGCACTACACTACAGTCCTACAGGAAAGCCAAACAACCAAGTGATCTTTTTGCTTGAGTGCAAAGCTCTGCAGAGAAGCCAAGAAAGATTCCTTTTTTGTTGACACCAAAGCTCTGCTGGAAAGCCAAAACGTGTTACTTCTGTCACTGCTGATTTGCTGTAAGACGGGCATGTGAATGTATTGCAGTAAGGCATTTGTTGTGTACATGTCCTTCATACCTAGATAAATATGAACCAGTCTGGCTGTGTAACAAAAACGTCAAGTGAGGTAATAACCAAATGTTTTATGTAAAATGTTAGAATACTGTTTCTTATAAATAGCAATTAATGTTTTAATATGGTTTGACAGTAGTTAAGTGACCTGTTGGAAATCATAGGCTAAAACTAAACAGAAGCAATGTTTCAAGTGACCTGTTGGAAATCATAGGCTAAAACTAAACAGAAGCAATGTTTCATACAGCTGCAATCGTGTGAATTAGCAAAAGAATGGTTTGGGCCCTAAATTCAGCAGGCTTGTTCCAGCTGGGAATGTGTTTGTAGAGCACAACAATAATAAAGACATGGGAAAAAAGGGTGAGCTGAGTTGAGTTACCCCCAAAGTATTGGTAGACAGTTAGAATGCTTACAAAAATTTATAAATAGTTTGGATACCCTGAAACAATAGGGGAAACTTCACTTGCCCTGGTTTTAAGTCTATTAGTACTGAGCTTAATGTACCCCCCACAACACCATTGAAGAATGTTACGCCTGCATGGACCCAGCAGCGTTTAAGGTATAACACAGTTTTATTTGAGCAGAGGTAAATAAGAGAATATTCTATAATCAATCCATTTATACGTAAATTAGAATAGGGGAAACTAGATTGGAATAGATTAGAATAGGGGAAACTAAATTGGAATAGGGGAAAGTAGGGTTTTTGAAGTGAAGCTCGGAAGCATGCTGAATGAAAGGGACGAATGGCGACTTGATGTTGTTACTAATCACAAATTTCAACTCAACCACCTTGCCGGAAACAAACCCCTTCCATGGAGGGAGTGTGTGTAATCGCAAGATTTTTTTAAAGAAAAGTTTGTGAATGCACTGTACACGTAGGCCAGAAGGTATTTTGACACCTTAGCCGAGGACTCGGAGTCATCAGGGCTCTTTTCTGCTGTTTTGATGATCAAGGGCTGTTTGTTCAGGAACCACCCCATTTTCTCCCTTTGGCCACCATCTTCCTCAGTCACTGCATTCATGTACTTGCTGTGGGAGCTAGCAAACATGAGGACCACCTATAGGCAGGATTACCTCAGGCTCGCACAATTGCTGGAGAGGCTAAACAATGTTTTCAAGATCCCCAACTGTGAGCTTGCACTTTTTTTTCGAAAAAAAACAAGACTTCTAGATAGGCCTTTGAGAGCTGTCTGAAATCACAAAAGGGAGTATTTTGTACCCAAACTGGCCAGCTAACCTCACTAGTCGACCCACACGTTAAATTCCTCGTATAAAAATCCAGAGACTCACTGCATTGGCTTATTGCATGGCATTGTGTGGGTGGGCTTCTGGTTTCCACCTATGAAGCCTGTTGGTTGTGTTAGTGTGCAGTCCTGCTGTCAAACTTCTTTTGAGACTTGCACTGCCCTGGAGTGTACCACCGTGGATTCCTTGGAATTTATGTTGGCCATGAAAATTCCTAGTAAATCGTTACAAGCCCCTGAAGCTGGCTGGCAAGTGGGCATTTGTTTAGCGACCACTGTTTAGGGGCACAGTAGGCAGGCTGTTACAAAGGCTACGAAGAAAAAATACAAGGTTTGTAATTAAAAAGACTTCTTTGCCCAAAAAATAAATGACATCAATTTTATTGTAAACTTCAAACAAATAAGATAGTACAGAAAATGTGTAGAGCAGTGGAAGTTCCATACACACTTTCCAGCTATTTCTCTATGACATCACAGAATCTTGTTTGTGCAATTGACAGCCACCAACCTAACCCACCGCAAAAAAAGCATAACTGGGCAATTGCAGTGGGGCCTCCATTCCGTTTGATCGTATCACTTGAGTGCTAACGTACAGTTAACACACAGATAACTGCATTTACAGTGCACGTCCATATGACGTCACTGGTGCCCATATTACATCAATGCAGTTTGAAATTGGGATGTTTTTCACCATTTCTTTTGGTTAAACTCGTACCATTACAGCCTTGACCTTTGCCTATCAATTACATTTGCAGTGTGCTCGCTGCCCATACCCATGGACACAAACCATCCGCTGAGGCTTTCACGTTCCAGGCACATTTTCAGATTCTCTTTGACGTTGACTATTGAGCCTGCGTAGAACCCATGGCTTTTCATATGCTGGAGACATGATGGTCGGCCAAGTGTATACCCTTCCTGTTACCGTCTGTACAGCTTCTTCTCTGACCCTATCGGCTGGGTGTCCTAAATTAAGTCCCTTTTCATGAGGGGAATCGGTGAAATCTGGCCAACATAGCCACATATACAGAGACGTGAAGGTTATGCCAATGCAGCAGCTATGGCATGAAGCGCCTAGCTAGTGTACCTTTTGGAGGACCCAGTTCCTAATTTGTCGTAGCATCATGTGTGTGCCAATGTGAGGAGCTGAATGCATGATGGAAACTACCCAGCCACAATCTGGGCCACGGGATACGAGACTGCCAATGTTCTCACTCTTTCACATCCTTTGTATCGCAGATGTATTTCTGCCACATTTTACTGTAGTGAAATGGCTCACCACTACAGCTGCAATAATTTATTCTGAAAAATCTTTTCAAGCGCTGAATACCATGCATTTATGATGCAAGAAGCTCATGATCACCAGACTTTTCCGCGCACAAAACGTATTTCGGGTAAACAATTTTAAGCCACAATTCAATCCACTCGAAAATATATACAAAAAACGTGACAAACTGCCGATTTTCGGGTCTTTTTTGCTAATCTCCTTAAAGGGGAAACTATTGTGCTGGGTTGTACGCGGTACATGTGTGGGAACACCAATGATTATCTTTTCTAGCTATCCGTGGTTCGCACTTGTAATGCGCACATGCGACCAGTAAAATATCAGTGGCCGCGTCTAGCCTACGTCCTGAGCACTGTAAGTTCCGCGCTGCTGTCATTTTGAAAACACACCGCGATTTCAGGCCACCCATTTAAGCATTCTGAACTTGCCGTGGTGCAAACTGTTGATAGCAGATGCCGCCGCGCGGACATGCCGCAGGAGGCTCACATAATCACGCTCGGACGGTGTCTTTTCTTGCGTGGGACGTGGGTTGTTCGAACGGGGCCACTCGGCTGCGCGATGTCGTAGATCTAACGCAGGTACCATCGGCGTACAGCAGGCGGTCACAGGTCAGCATTACTCGAGAGCGGATTTCGCTACCGTGTGGAAAGGCTGGCTTGGTCCCTGCATACGGCAACGTTCTCGCACATTCTGATAGTGCTTCTAACTCTATCAACTCTGCTTCATCTACGTTGCCGACCCAAGAAATTCAGGCATTCAGGGCTTTCGATGCTTTCGACACTTTCGGATACGCCATACCGCCAGCAGCGGCAGCATCGGCGGCTTCCGCAAGAACGAACAAAAAAATTCTTTTATAAAACTTCTAGCAAATGAGTGGCTTCCTAATTTTTTATTAAAATGTAAAAAAAATGTGCTTTTTGTATTCTACTACGCAATGTAATAACAATTGCTGTTAATATGACGTCACTATGACGTATTTATGACGTCACGCGGGGCAGGAGCCGTTGGGAGGGGGCTAAATCTCGTGCTCCGCGCGGGGTTCCAGACGCTGCCTATATATATATATATATATATATATATATATATATACTGCCAACCCTAATTTTCTCTCTTATATATATATATATATATATATATATATATATATATAATGAGAGAGAGCGAATCAGAAATGGGAAATGAGGGGCTCGGTGAATTAAGACAGAATAATGGTTGGCAGTCAAGTAAACTTCGGAAAGCAAAGGGGGGAGTGCGGTAGGTCATACAAACAGATGAAGAATTTTTTGAGTCAGAAAGAAAGTGGTGAAAAATGCCCGCCGGGTGGGATCCGAACCCACGACCTCCAGAATACCAGTCTGGTGCGATGACCACCACGCTACCGGAGGGGATGTTTCCCCCCCCCCCACCTTTTTCGGGCATTTAAGTAAAAGTATTTTTTGTTTCCTGCACTTGGGGGTGGTAGCCAGCGCCACGCGGACTACTTGGGGTGAAGGGGACCTTCTTCTTAACCCCCGGGCCGTGATTCGAGTGTCTACAACATGTCATGAGTGGTCGACCAGCGATGAACCCTCTTAAGCTACCTTTGGTACCAAGACTGCCAGAGCAGAGGCCCTCGCTATGCATGTAGCGAATGAGAGATGGGAAATGAGAGGCTCGGTGAATTAAGACAGAATAATGGTTGACAGTCAAGAAAACCTCGGAAAGCAAAAGGGGGAATGCGGTAGGTCATAGAAACAGATGAAGATTTTTTTCAGTCCGAAAGAAAGTGGTGAAACAGCCCCGCCGGTAGCGAAGTGGTCATCGCACCAGACCGGTATTCTGGAGGTCGTGGCTTCGGATCCGACCCGGCGGGAATTTTTCACCACTTTCGTTCTGACTCAAAAAAAAAAAAAAAAAAAAAAAAACCTCCGTCGCATGCCCCCGCGCGAGGGACACGAGTAAATGCAGAGCATTAGGGGTGGTCACGTGGCGTAGGTTGTGGTAGTTGGCGGTGGTAGTTGTAGTTGTTGTTGTCGTAGGGGTTGGGTAGTTGGGTTGCGAGACGAGAGAGAGAGAGAGAGAGAGAGAGAGAGAGACGAGAGACGTAAGTACGTAACGTGTTAATAGAGAGTTATAGCAGATCGGAAAAACGGTTCCGGTACGGTAACGTCTACCGTCTGGACGCCACCGCGCATGCGCAGAACCCTACCGTAAACCGGAGCCACTTGGCCGGACGGTACCGAGACGTACCGTGTCCGTCGCTCCAAAGCGGGCGGCCGCTTCGGAACAGTTTAGGATACGTACGATTGCCTCACGCCTAGTCAAAGGGATTGTAAATATGAGAGCGTTTAAGAAAAATGAGGTTGCAACAAGGGAAATCCACGGGATTCTGACAGCGCAATCAGCAAGCGAAACACGGTCCCGGCCCAACTGCCGTGGCTTGTGTCGTCGCGACGCATGTCCGATAGCTTCTTTTAGGTTAAATAAAGGCGATACGCCTACATAACTTGTAGTGACAACAACATGGGGCCCGTCTACAAATCGACGAGTGAGGAACAGGCGGTATCAGAGCGAGGGACTCTTAAAAAATTCCCCCGCAATTCCACGAGGGGGAGAATGTGAAAGTGCGAATGCACGGTTGTCGGCCCGCTTGCGGCGCTTGCGCTCGGCCCCCGCAGCCCACCGCCTCGCCGCCTTCTCTTCCATCGGGTTTGTAGTATCACGTGTACACCACGCAGTTATCAAGCCGCTATACGCCTCGAGCGCGGCCTGTAGGGGCGCCACTGAAATCCCCCTAGCGGCCCGTTTCGAAAGCAGGCGCGGGAGTCCCCGGCCCGTTCCGCCCTGTCGCCGTTACTTTTTGGCTCGTTCAAGACAGCGATTTACCGTTTGTCCGCGTTCGAAATACCGAATAACGTGGAGCAGGCACTCTGTTTGCAAGCGTGGTGTGTTCACGAGAGTATAAACGTTTATGACGCGATCTTAGTGAGATCTATATGAGCGCCGGGCGTGTGTCACAGGCCGGCGTCCCGAAGCCAGCATTTGCATGCAGCTGATTGCAATTCCGCTGCCCTGAAATTTAGTGGCAGTGTCTCCGTATGCGGCCGTATACACACTATGATGTAATCGACTTTGTGCACTTACAAAATCCAGCGGAGCACTCATACCTGACAGCACGTAAGTTACGCCTGCCACTATCACATATGATATTGATCAGTACCATGAACAAGCCAATGCGGCATAAATTTCAGAAACATTGTACCAAATAAGTACGGTGGATAATGAAAAATTACACCCCGGAGTCATCACACGACGACAAATTTAATGATGGGTCGTCTTGTCCCGATGTGAGCGCTCGCAAAGATTCATCTGTTACATTTATCCTCCACGAGAAGCGCGAAGATGGGCTTATACTGTAATCCGCGCCCGTGACCAAACTCTTCGAAACATCGTCATATGACACAGGGAGACTGCAGAATCTAGCATAAATCGAAATCAGAGACCCTTATCAGATACGACACTCTTCCAACGAGCCCGTGTGTACGAGATTTCGGCGCACGTTAAGGATCTCCAGGTGGTCAAAATTAATCAGGAGCCCTCTACTATGGCGTGCCTCATCGTCCTCCGTTTCGTCAGCGCGTTAAAACCTGCAATCAATCAATCAACTCTTCCAACGACACCTCGTATCGCTTGTGAACTGCCTACCTGTATTCTTCAAAAAATGCGTTCGCCGAGTGATCAGCCGTTCGTTGAAGGCAAAAAAACAAACGAAAAGCGAACACGCAGCTTGTGTGTGTGATTACTAAAACGTTCAGTCGTTGATTTCGCTCCGCATTTGTAAACAAGGATAGTTGAGCGTCCTCCTCCTTACCCCCCCCATGTCTAGCGAAATATCAGTGCATTTCGCATCTAGTTGGTCTGGTGAATACTACCTTGCTCAAAGAAACGTCTTTAGCATTTCAGAAGCTGCACTCGGTTTTTTTTTTATTTCCGTACGACTATTATATTTATTCCTGACTTGCCGACCATTCATTTTCCCGTGGTTTCATTAACATATACCTTTGTTCTTACTATAAGGCATGAGTGGGCACAGCCTTTGAGTGTACTTAACATTTTCGCGTGGGTGATATTCCCATAAAAGGCACAAGTTTTTGTCAGCTGTTGGGTTATCACATCCCCGAAACACATTTTTCTACGACGTACATATTCGAAGCAAAGCCGCATTTGTTGTCTGCGCTGCAAAACGAACCACCAACCTCTTACAGTGCCAATATCAGGACTAAACGAGGCGACAATAAATAGAATTCACTTGTGCTGACGTGTTCGAAGGTGACAGCGGTGATATGCTGCTGCCGTCGCCGGTGCCCGCAAAAGCGGCCAAGACGCGCGCAGAACCGCCTCCCCGGGTAGCTCTTGTTGGCGTTAGAGCGCTCTACCAAGACGCAGCTGTTTTTTTTTAAGTGCCCTAAACATGCAGTTAGCTTACAGACGTCACCATAACAACTTGTTCAGTGCGCGGAAAGGCAAAGAGAAGCGAAACAGAACCAAAACACTGCATGACCACCTATCAGCCACGCTGCGCTAATCCCGCTAACGCCGCGGAGAAGCGGCGGCAGGCGGCGCAGCGATTGCGAATCTCGAGGCGTATAACGCCGCTGAGTCGCCAACGCACGCCGCTGACGACGTAGTTTGAATGCGTTAAAGATATAAGGCGCGTCACTAACACTGATATCACCGTCGCGTCCGTGGCTGGTCGGTTAGAGCGTCGCGCTGCGGCCGCAAAGTCCTCGGATCGAAACCTGGCGCCGGATGCTGTTTCTTTTTAAATCTAGAGGAGCACTGCGGACGCCGACGCCGCCGCCGCCGCCGCCGCCGGCGGTGGATGGTTTGGGGTCGCTTATAAAGTGCATTCGCACTTAAAAACGAAAAACTAGAAACAGCCAGCCGTATGTACTGAGCTTGACCTGCTGGCGCCATCTATTGAAATGGCGTAGAGTTAAAATGCTCGCTCCATGTTCACGCAGTCGCAGTTTGAGTCTCCGTAGGGGCGTTGGATGTTTCTTTTTTTTTTTTTCTACTACTGTCTTTAGCGCTTTTCATAACTGAGAAGTAATATTTCAGCACAGGAAACGCCGCAGACTCACGAAAAATTGCCAAACGACGTACAACACAAGTCGCTCCCAGTCACGGTAGCATGGCCGGTAGTTACGATCTGCGATAACTCTAAAAACGAGCCTTCCCGGTACGGTCCGGTAACGGGTACCGTGTACCGTACCAGAACCGTTTTTCCGATCTGCTACAACTCTATTTATTGCCATCGTTTGCACCCCACCCTCTCTGCGGGGCAATCGGTTGGATCGTTATTATTATTCTTTTCTTTCTTTTCTTTTCTTTCTTATTATCCCTCTCGGGAGGGCAGTGCGCCATCGTCGAAGTTCATAAGCGATGGAAGCAACACCTTCAACCAGTACCGCGACGCGAGCCAACGTCAGCGTTGCAGTACCAGTTCAAGATATCGTGCCATCCTCTTCATCGACGGCGGCAGAAGACAAGGCGGCGAGACGGCGCGCTGCCGACGCCGAACGCAAGCGTCTGAAGCGCGCTGCCGACGCCGAACTTCGTGCACGAGAAGCCGCGGCCAAACGTCAACGTCGGGCCGCGGATCCTTCGCTCGGGCAACGAGTATATTCGTAGCGCGCGCAGTAGAGGGAGAGGAGGTAGCACCTGCTGCTGCAACGCCTCTTTCAACGCCGGAGCACGCGCATGCGCGCCCGCACCTGTTGTTGAGAGCGAGGAGGAGCGGGGGAGGGGCGCACGTGCTGGCTGGCTGCGGACGCGAGTTACGGACGCATAACATCGTGAGTTAAAGAAATGCTCTGCATTTAAAAATCTTCATCTATATGTGTGTGTGTGTGTGTGTGTGTGTGTGTGTGTGGTGTGTGGTGTGGTGTGTGGGTGTGTGTGTGTGTGTGTGTGTGTGTGTGGTTGTGTGTGTGTGTTGTGTTGTGTGTGTGTGTGTGTGTGTGTGTGTGTGTGTGTGTGTGTGTGTGTGTGTGTGTGTGTGTGTGTGTGTGTGTGTGTGTGTGTGTGTGTGTGTGTGTGTGTGTGTGTAAGATGTGTAAGATGAGTGACATCAATAGCGACATTTAATTGCTTATCAGAAAGGGAGTTGCCGTAATCATAGTAAGATACAGACTGACATTACACTTCTGTATACACCCCGTGGCATACAGGGAGAGCACTGTGGAAAGAGGGGGTGTATAGAATCCTGCTATGCTGGCGGGGCTGCCAGAAAATAAAATAATTACACCACAGCGGTACTCGTAACTGGCTGTCTCCCTTTTCTCAGAACGGGTCTGCCGAAGAGGGGGTGAGTGTGTAATAGGAACAAAAGGGGGATAACACGTACATGTAAAGGATTTTTTTAGTTCAAGTTCACGTCTATCAAAGAACAATGCGGGAGAATGTGACAAAAAAATAACAGTAAAAAGTACACAAAGTGGCGAGGTACGAAGGTCACTTTTTATGGTGCGTCGTGCTACCGTCAGAAATCCAAAGGCATTATAGGTAAACAAAAGGAAGTCACTGACCAGGAGACCCCTCCATGGTGGCAAGCGACTGAGAAGAGTCGGAGTATTCAGTAGAACACATTGTTGGGCAAGGTGGTGTACGGTTGTTCTAACCATTATAGCGCGAGAAACACGACTCCGAAGAAGCACTACGGGACAAGCGGTCGGAAACTATCGAGTCTGTAAACCATCCTAAGCCATAATTTGGATTCCTTGGTGTCTGAGGGGCCATTTAGGGCTTACTGAAAGACGCTATCCTTCAAGAAAATAACAAGTGAACGCTAAGTTTCGACAGCTAAAGTGCCGTCTGACGGCACTGTAGCTGATCGCTGCAGGCATGGCTAGAGTGTCGTCCTACGACATTTGAATATGTCGTAGCACCGGTCAGAGCTAGCACCGGATCCCAAAAACAGTGGTCCGATACCGGCTCCTGCCTCGGTTTTTTTTTTTTCATCTTTAAATTGAACTGTAATTTGTATGGCTTAGGCTAGTTTTGGTGTTTTTAAAATTTTTCTTCGTGTGCGTTGCGTCATGTTACGTTATGTTTAGATTAGGTTGCCAATATTTACGTTATCCAGCGAGATGTAGTGACAGACGCGGCAATTTTGTTATAAAACGCCGGTGGATGTCATTATTGTGGAGTGCATATAGTACCGTCGGACGGCCCTTTAGACACGGCCCAAAAATAACAAGTGAACGCTAAGTTTCAACAGAGTGCATTAAAATTCGCATTAAAATTAACTGCGACATGGTCATATAGAGTTTTTTGTCCCATAATAATGCAATAGATCGTAAAAAGGTCCGTTTATTGTCAGCAAAGTTTACAAGTAATGCTTATAGGTGGTATTAATTGAAAAGATTAGTTGTCAATTTCTTCTCTTGGCAACACTGAAAATGGCCACCGACATGGCCGAAGCGCCAAGGACATGGCGTGGCTTGTGCCACTGCGGCCGCACGCCGAAGGAAAAAATGACACCGGCGTGCGTCGTCTGGTGCGTTTCAAACCGATTCTCAATGGTGGTGTCAACAAAGTTGTTATTAATCGCACTCACATTGGAGTCGAGGTACTACTTTGCATTCGGCGGGCTAGAGCTTGGAACGTTCAAACCATATCATGGGCTTAGCACGGACAAGTACCGCCATCCCGCGTAGCCCGACGTAACCAGTGGCGGCGCACTCACATGGTTGTCTGCATGCATGCCTCGCTATTGAATACAGGCTATGCTGAATGCCTGAATTTTTGTCGAATACTCTGTCACTTTAAAAGGTGATTGAAGTAGTAGACAACCAGACAAATGTTCCCAATACCTGAAGAAGAGACGCATTTGCATCTGGCAACAATGCGAAAAGCGATATCGCCTTGGCCCACCGTCGACGTAGCTCATTATGTATCCGTAAGATTGGCTGCATAGCGGGTGAAGAGATCCTTGATGGCCGGGAATGTCCTCAGCGGGGCCTTCACCGTCATGTACACATCCAAACCTTTAAGAGGAGGGCAGAATTAAGAAAGCATGCGGTCGAAGTTGCGGCTTTTTGTGGACAATTTAACATTACTTTGCTCGTCTGAAATTAAAGCAAAAAACTTTTATTCGAGATTTATAAATTCAATGTCTCTCATTAAGGTGTCCCTCTTTAAAACTTCTTGCACAGATATAATGCGTGTTCTTGACGCCAAGAAAAGCTGGGCATCTAGAAATCGCACTCTGCTTACGATGTGGGAGTGCTCAATGCATGAGAAAGAAAACTCTGTCGCTTTACTCTTCAGTTAGATAGCTATACGCAACACTCTGACTAAAAATATATAGTGTTTATATGTGCGAAAAATTCGCTTTTTAATATGCATCATGTTAATTGTCATGTACGTGCTTTTATGACACCATTTTCTACTGTGTCGCAACCCAGTCATGCAGAAGGCATACTTACAAGTGTCCAACCTCGTGCGCCACCCGATCTAGGCCAACGTACGAGTCGCCATAATCTTCTGCTAAACCGACGTTGAAGGCTCCACATGCTGCAGCAAGGTAGGCTAAACCTGACGTATGACAGAGACATTACACACTGGACTTAAAGGGGCCATGAAGGCAAAAACACAAGTTTCGTTCATTCAAACGATTGCCTCGTTGGGATCATACTGACACCACTTTTAACGTAAACTTCTCTCAAATAAACTGTATAATTACGAAAAAAAGGAATGCCCATGCGACCCACTAGCTCATTTCCCGCCACAGGATCTATGATGTCATACCAGCCTGCTCTACGATTGGTTGAGGCCGGAAAAAGCAAACGCAAATTAGGCAGAAGTTATAAGCTTGCTGAACCAGCTATTTGCGCTTAAATTTAGGGCACATTCTTTTTTATCACGAAGAATGGTGGGACAAACAGTTGAAGTTACGAAAGCACACGTACACATAGAAGTACGGATGCGTACTGCTGGTGGTACTGCGCGCACTATGCTTCGTTTAGATGGACAGCACTGCGGGGCTTCGGGGTTGTCGCAGACGACACTGGCCGATTGACGCAAGCGGCGGTGTCTTACGTGACCATATTTGTCGAGTGAGCACCATGTTTCACGAAACGATTCTTTTCCGCGTGAACAAAAACAAGCCATATTTAAATACGGACGCAAACAAACCGAAGGCAGAAAACGGCCCGCCGCGGTGTGGTGGCGCCATTTAGGTTGACTAACAGTAAGCAAATATCTGCACCTCACTAAGTTTAGCTGAAAGATCTGTTCGTATGATGTGATTGCAAACATCGTTCAAACACACGTTTTGGCGCGAGAATCAAGATTTTATCTTAAATTGATTAATTTCGCAGTGAATAAAGCATCGTTTGCTTCCGGACAAGCGCTGCCGCTATAGAGCACGAAATCTTTCAAATAAAACGAACTTGTATTTTGTTTTCATCGCCCCTTTAAAATGAAGCGGTCTTACGTAAAACGCTAAGTCGTTGAGCGTGCAAACTCTCCAAATTGCCGGTTATACCATGTTAAAGTAAAGGAACAAAACGGGGTAAGACCCACTGGTATCTCGTGGGAACTCCTCGAGTGAATTGCCGTCGCCTTGTTGAGTTCGGTAAATGTTTCGTTTGCGCAGGGGATGGCTGCGATAAAACAGGCTGCAATTAACGCTCCACAACAGGGTCCTCAAACTTGTGCACAAATTGGCAATCATTTCTTTTTTATAACCTCAGGCAACAGGTTTGTGATTGAGCATCGAGTATATATACCTACTGCAGGATCAAAACACACGGCATCTGACGCTTCGTTGAGTTCAGGTAAAGCGTTGCAGGCACTGAATCAGTGTTAATTATTTTTTGAAGGAATTGGCAGAGGCGCATGATGCGATCGCACATGATAGCAATTTATGGCCAAAGCCCTTTATTGGAGATGTGTGATTGTTACTGCCCTTATCACTATGTTATTTATGTCCGATGTGGAACAAAAACCTTTCTAATGTATTTACACCCGCTCGTATAAACAAGTGGCATGTGCATCTGCCTCGTTCAGCAGAAGGCGAGTCGCGGCTATCAGACTGAAAAGAATATTCGATGTGAAGTAACAATGTTACGTTTAGCAAAAACATCTGTGAAAGTCACTCTGTGTGAAGCGGAATATGATATGTGAAGGCAGTCGTAAAAGAGAGGCAGATAGAGAGAGGGAGAGAGAGAGAGAGAGAGAGAGAGAGAGAGAGAGAGAGAGAGAGAGAGAGAGAGAGAGAGAGAGAGAGAGAGAGAGAGAGAGAGAGAGAATAAGCTTTCTTTTCCCTCAGGTGTTAGGAAAGAAACAGCACTGCGAACCGCCTCTTTCGACACAGCGTGAAAAAGCACTCACATGCACTGCAACTGCTTTTTTTGTCTGCGTAACTCTTGAATTACTGCAAAGGTTAGCAGAAAGATTTACAAATTGCCTTGAGTAGGTACAGGGAATTTTTAGCTAAGGTCGCCGTAGGGTACTGGCTTAGAGAAAAATGCTAAATCAAAGACACAAAATATAGAGTTGGCTCACCCTGGGCAAAGTTACTCATCTTTCCTCCCATGGTGGCTGCCACGTCCCTCCTAAAAAGTGCAATTATAAGTCCATTTTATGTAATTTTCATATTCGCGCAAACGCAGTTCATGTCACATCATTTTACAATTCATTCAGGTTTTCTGCTTGTAATTCGGCCGCCTCTGTCAGGCATGAACTACTATTTGAGATTAATTCTTCCTGCCAGTTTGCTGTCGTTGTCAGCAGAGGATTCAAAGTACCCCGCAGACAATTAGTACGGTACCAATCTCATCGCTGCTCAAAACCTAGTTTATGAACTGTTCAGCATCGCCGAAAGAACCGCCCACCGTTGGTTAACGAATTTGAAATGGCTCCCCTTGCACTGGCAGATAGGGTCATGGTGATTACAACGCAACACAAGACGACAGATCAACTAACAAGGGGGGGGGGGGGGGGGGAGGGGGGAGGCCGTTTAGCTGGTTTTCCGCGCTCAAGACTGGGAGATAGCTTTAAATAAATGTTAAAGGCCTACTGCACTCGGATTTCACCTCGGCCAAATTTACTTTGAACGTACAGTCCGTACCCCCAAACCAACTGGTAAATGACTGGTAGCTCCATGAAAAACGTCGTTAATCAGTTGGAGATGTTCAAAATAACTTCGGCCATAGGGTTTCATACTAACATACGCTAGAGGGGACACTGGCACTAGTGCGTATGCGAACCGCCAAATGGCGGGTTCAACCCCCTCGGAGGCGGCCATGCCTGGAGCATTCTAGTTCACTATACCTGGAGGATACGTGATTTTCGAACTTGGCTTGACCCAGCTGTCCTCTTGACTTGACTTAAAGTACCTTTTGAAATACAAAAGGTTTAAATAATATTTATGGGTTTATAAATAATGAATCGTGTAAACAGCTTGTACTGTCTGTTAATTTCACATTGATGTTTAGAAAAATATTTTTTTAGACAGGAAGATATTTGCAGACTGTATACATGGCTGAGTTTAGCCAGAGTCCTCTGGTTTTGCGGAGCCGTCAAATCGGCGATGGCGTGCGGCTGAAGCAGGGCGGCTGTGCTGTATTCCACAAGTATAATGCGTGGTCACGGGAGGTGAAAGCAATTTCGAGTCCCCCTTGTTCACGCCAATAGAGAGTTTTAGCTGACCGTTTCTGACGGTCCGCTCCGTTCCGATAGCAAGCGGGGGCGCCCTTGCGCATGCGTGGCACGCTAGCCCGCTACCGGTGATACCGGAGCGGGGCCCCGCTCCGCTCACCCGGGCCTCTTAGCGGACCTTCGCGGCAGTTTACGCTACCGTGCGGAATAACAACATGGCTGCCCCCGCGATGCGAGCGGGCTACGGCGAACGTCGTTTATTCAGTTGAAACACGTCCAACGAAGCCGCGAAAGCGCTTCCGAATAGGCAATGGTGCCACACACCTCAAAGTTCTTTAGAACGGAAGCGAAAAACGTCGACCGAAGCGCGGGGCTGCTTCTATGCAGCGCCGAGAAAGACAGCCTTGGCTTGGCTATTCCAAAGTTTATCGGCTTGTTTATTGATTTTTAGAAAAATTATACCATGTCAGCGACTACATTATACAAAAAAAAAAGTCTAAATGAGGCCAAGAAACACGGTATTTTGCTTTGTTTGGGTGACCAAATACAAATTCGTATGTTTCCTTTAGGATGAAGTTTCGGTCACAGGCGCGCGCCAAACGATCAGTCACGCGAATCATCCCCCGTCGAGGGAGATACGGTTATCGCTTAGCTAAAAGCCTTTCGGCTGCTGACGCTCCGGTTTGTGCTGAGCGGCACGTCGGGAGCATAGCGGAGCGTCAAAACCGGTTAGCTAAAACTCTCTAATGATTACAGGCAGCTGATT
Source organism: Haemaphysalis longicornis (assembly GCA_013339765.2). Taxonomy (NCBI): domain Eukaryota; kingdom Metazoa; phylum Arthropoda; class Arachnida; order Ixodida; family Ixodidae; genus Haemaphysalis; species Haemaphysalis longicornis. Next base: position 85,459,734 of record CM023449.1, on the reverse strand, counting down.
ACCAGCCGAAAAGGGCTGTGGTATGCTTACGCGAACAGCCTAGCAGGCGACGGTTGCATTTGCGGAATCGTTCCGTGTGCGCGATCTACCCTCGCTCTTTTCGCCGCGTTCTTCCGTGATAAGGTGGTGACCACGACCAATTTGGTGCTGACCCACCAGCCTGTCGACGTTCCCGCAACTTGTTACGTGAAGTAAAATACGACGGCTGTACACATAAACTTGCTGGTGGTAAAGGATTTTTATTTGGCTTAGCTACTACCGCGCTCGTGTTTTCCCGCAAGCGTCGTCATGAACGGGACTAGGATTGGACAGCGTGCTCGTACCGTCTATCTGGTGCATGCGGAATCCAATCCTGAGTTTGCGTCCGTTTGGAGAAATGCCGTAAACATGGCTACTGCTCGAGTAGAGGCTACATGGCAATTTAATTCTAACACATTTAATTCTAGCCGAGCAGTATTCGTTCATTTAAGCAACTGGAATCCGGCGATAGCAGCAATTTTGCCCCAGAACGAGCCGTCGACGCTTTCGACGACGAAACCGAGCAGAAGAATCAGAAGCCAAGTACTCATAACAACCGTCAAGCCTGAAGTTAAGCCAAGTTCGAAAAATGTCAAGTCTACGTCACACAATTAGCTCCACGGAGGTCGAACGATTGCAGCGCCAGTGTCCCTTCTAGTTTTTAGTATGAAACTCAATAGCTCCGTCGCAGACGACGCCGCACCTGCCGGCGGATCGCATAAAAAGCCATGAAGCGGAAATGACACTGCGGCCGGCCGGGTGCTTGGTCCTCTGGTCAGCCAGAGGAACCGATTGAGTTACGCAGGGCGCGCTTCTCTTAGGGCTGCTGCGAGCGGGAGTGGTTGCGCGCAGATTTGCTTCTTCCGGCCGGCCGCTCGCTCGCCGGCTGCAACGTCACTCAGCCTAGACGAAATGGCCGCGCCCTTCTCAATTGCGGTTTCAATACTGCCGATTTTCGATGGTGGTTTTCACCGTGCATACGCGTATTTCAGTTGTCATATTTTGTATCTTGCAGTCTTTTATGCGGACTAAACGTAAATAAGGTTGTCAAGAGGTATGAATTTTGAGTACTTGGCCTGTAAGCGGGTCTGCTCGATGTCTGCTTCAGGGTGTCCATACATACGCGACGCAAAGCTCTCGGAGGCCCTACATGCGCTGACTTTTCAGAGCACGCTGACAAAACCGTGGTTAACAGCCCCGTGGAGTGGCAGCAGCAGGAATTTTGCAGCACTTCCGGGCAACAATCGACAAATCATCAAGTGCAGAAGACAATGTGGATCCTCCGGAGAGCGCCCAATCTCTCACTACAACGTTGTCCCGACCGACGTACCGCACGTGCTCCACCGCTCCCGCCGCCAGCGGAATAAGCAAAGTCAAAGTGAAAAGGAATCTCTGGATATGGACGAGCTGGTTGAGGTAGACCATCAGTTGGCCCTCCTGCAAGCTGAAGTCACGAAGCTCACCCAGCGCCGTGCTTGGCTAATTCGTCGCCCGCAACGCCAGCAGCCTCCACAACAAGGTCATTCCAATCAGACCCGCTTCTCGCCCTCCAGCCTGACAACGGCAAAGCCAGTCTCCTCTGCCCTTAACCACCAAGACCTACTACACTTTGTGGTGCAGCAGCTACAGCAATTGGTGTCGGTGTTAGCAGCCCAACTCCATTATGCCTGAACCACAATACTTAGTGCAGTGGAACTGTCGCGGGCTCACAACAAAAATTGGAGAGCTTCGGGAACGTCTTCGCCTGGGCAAACTTAGTGCTTGGGCTTTCCTCTTACAAGAGACCAATTGCCTGCCTCGTCTTCCCAATTTCACGGCGTACGCTAATCCATCCATACCTGATCGTCGCTGTGGCCCCACCAGCTCTCCGCCAGGCAAAGCTGCCATTTATGTACTTACGTCTTTGCCACAAACTCTGATCCCCTTACACACGTGGTGCACGGCATGGCAAGAAGTGGTGGCGGTTAAGGTGCAACTGCCCCGGTGCGCTGTGATTTTTGTGTCGTGTTATGTGCGCCCTCACAGCGGACGTGCACCTCGGCTACGATTGGGCTGGCTATCCTCTCTGCGCCGTTCGAACGCAGCCTGTCCCATACTTGTGGCTGGGGACTTCAATGCTCCTCATTGTGACTGGGGGTACCCCACCTCAAGTGAACGCGGGCGCGGGCTACTAGAACACTTCAGTGATGCTAACTTTACGCTTCTTAATGACATTTCATGCCCTACGCGCCGATGTATTCATCCTCGGATGCCACCGTACTCACCTGACTTAACATGGTGGCTTGGGGGTGATACGGTATCATGGCAGCGAGAAGCAGACTGACTGCTGGGGCAGTGACCATCACCCCATTACGATTGGTATTACCCCGAGCTCGACGCGTCGCCTTCGGCGTAGCTGCACGGTTGTGAATTGGGATGACTTTCGGGGTAAAACCAACACAAACCTCACGGCGCTCAGTCCAGATCCAATCGCTGTTATTAGGCATGCTCTGAATGACGCCTCTCAGAAAACGTGGGTAGAGGAGTCCCGGCCACAACCTGACCTCCGACTCTTGCAGCTATGGGCCCAGCGCAAGCAAGCTGGAGTGGCTGCCTCACGAGATCCCTCGTCTGTGGAGGCTCGAATACGCTTGCAACGCCTGACTGCGGCTGCCAGGCGTCATGAGAAACGTCTGTCAAGGCAGCGATGGCTGAGCTGGTGTCAATCACTCGGCCCATCGGCGACTACATCATCCATCTGGCGCACCTTTCGGGCGATGGAAAGTGGAGGCCGCACTCCGGATGCGGCAGCCAGTGCATGTCTGGCATCGGGCAAGACTCCCGACCAATTCGCCGCCGATGTTGCCCGCGCCTTGTACCCTGCCTATGACATCCTTACAGCCAGTAGCTCGTGCCCGTTTCCTCTGTCACATCGGGTTGGTTCACCGCCCTCTGACGACGCGGCTCATGGAATTCAATCTGCTTTTACAATGGCTGAATTCCTAGCTGCGATTGACCACGCAAAACTTCGGACGACTCCGGGACCGGACGGCATTACATATGAGGTGTACAAGAACCTCGATGAGCCAGCGCTTAGCCATATCCTCAACTACATCAACGAGGTTTGGCTCTCTGCCCAAATACCAGAGTCGTGGCTTCACGCAGACATTGTGCCTATACCGAAGCCAGGGAAGTCACCCGACCATCTTCCCAACTTGCGCCCAATCGCCTTGACGTCCACGCTTTGCAAGCTTCTGGAGCGCATGCTGGCAGCCCGCCTTCAATGGTGGTTGGACACCTTCCAATGGTACCACCCAGCCCAGATCGGGTTTAGACCTCGTCTGGGTACAGAGGATGGGCTGGGCCATTTGTCGTCAATGGTGCTACTGGGAGGTCGTTCACACAAAGAGCGGACAGTCCTTGCTATGGACATCCACAAGGCCTACGACAACGTCAGCCACGGGGCAATCCTGGAAACTCTCCGAAGTCTTTGTCTACCAGACAAGGTGTGCGCTTTCATCGAGACCTTTCTTACTGGAAGATCCTTCTCTGTACGAATCGGCGGGGCAAGCTACCGCCACTTCACACCAGTTCGCGGAGTACCTCAGGGGTCAGTTATTTCACCCCTCCTGTTTAATATTATGATGTTGCCGCTTGCCTGGCATCTGGGCTCCATACCAGACCTGCATTTCCTCGTCTACGCGGACGACAAAACGGTATGGACCGTCCACCCAGACCTGCATCGCCAAAACGTGTGCCTTCAACAGGCCTTGAGAGACACGCAGACATGGTGTCAATACGCTGGACTGACACTTTCAGCGGACAAAACAGCCGTTCTGCCTGTGGCCAGTGCTTGGGGCCGTCGCAAACTAGCGATTTCTCCCCTCATACTGCAACTTTCCGGCCAAACCGTACGCACCACCGCATCTCTTCGCGTGCTAGGTTTGGAAATCTCTGCGCGTGGGTCGGCTGCCATGTGGCTTCGATCTGACGACAAAAAGCAGGACAGATGCTTCACCTGATTCAACGCATCTCACAGAAGTCTGGTGGTTCCTGCTCTAAGATGGCTCGCCTCCTGGTGAGGTCAGTACTGCAGCCTCGACTGGTTTATCAGGCCCAATTCCAGTACATGACTCAGACGGAGTGGGCCCGACTTGAGGCTATCAACAGAGCCGCTATGCGCACCATCACCTGCCTTCCTGCAATGACCCCGATACCATCGCTCCAAGCTGAGGCTCAGCTGAACACGCTTGACGAACTCGTCGAACAACGTCGCTCAGCCCGCATACACAAACGTACTTTTGTTGCGGAAGCAGCGGCCTTGGCTAGCTATATGGGCTGTTCCCTACCTGCTTCACCAGATCGCCCTGTAACCAGGCCGCCGTGGCGGTATCACCAGGTGACCGACAACCGACCACTGACTAGACTGCACACTCGAACTACCGGAAAAGCATGTGCGAGAGGACCACTACTGACGGCTGCGACCCAGTACGAGGCGATAGAGGCCTTCGTGGACGCTGGTGCCCAGGATGGCGTTTTATCTACGGCGATACAGTGTCCCGTTTATCCTGACGCCTCTCAAACTTGTCTATACCAAACCATCCGCACCCTGCCCTCTCTACTGGCGGAGCTCACAGCCATCCGGGATGGCCTACAGGCACTAACGCCGGCCCTACAGCGCGCCCCCGTGGGTTCCATCCTACATCTTTATACGGACTCCACCGCGGCGATACGGGATTTACGCCAAGTATCGAACAATTGTACCATTTCAAGGGACATCCACACACTACTAGACACGTACCCCTGCCCTCTCAGGCTGGTGTGGGTTAGGCGGAATACGCTCCCCGCTCACATTGCAGTGGATATGGCTTGTCACCCGACGTATATTCCTCGGCCGCTGCCAATGTTAACAACCGGTCCGATAGAAAACTTTCTCCAACGGAAGGACGATCTGCGTCGCGCCACACTTGCCCTCATCCCCCCGTGTGGAACGGACCTCCCCAGTAGACTTGCTCGCTGGGAAGAGGTTTTGCTGCGCAGACTTCGCGTTGGAGTGGCGCTTTCACCTGCTGTGACCCGGGCGTGGCCACCACGCTACCATGCCCCATTCGACGACACCTGCCCCTTCTGCACAGCTCCGGCCACACAAGCTGACGCGGACCATCTGACATGGGCGTGTCCTTCACTGGCCTCAGCCAAGCGACACCTGAGAGGCACAGGCCTCCATCCTGGAAGACCCCCCGACCTTCAGCGGTGGCTCTGGGGACCCCACCACCACTCCCTTCTTGACTTCCTTCGAGAGACGGGGGCCCATGTATATTTGTAAATAAGTTATGTTTATGCCACCGGGAATTCTATCGCAAAAAAAAGAAGACCACGCGAATTGTTCCGATCATCGTTGCACAAAGTCGGCTGTCGCTACAATAAACATGCCGGTTAAACGGGAGCAGGATGCGCGGCTTGCGGAAGGGGATTTCATTCCAAGTGCAAAACGGCCGACTACATGCAGCGTATTTTGGGCGTTTTGAAGCGTCAGCGTCACCCGGTGTTTGCGCGCGGCAGCGCGCGTCGCCAGCACGGAAATGCGCGCGTTCGCGGGCGATATGCCGATGTCTTTTCTCGCCGCAAACGAGCCGTCACAATGCCAAAATTGCAGTCGCGCATGTCACCCCATTCCTAGCTACGATGGTTTGCGTAGGAGAGATCTGGAATCTGCGATAGCCTTTTTATGAGTCAGATAAGAGAGTTTCGGCTACATCTCTGCTAGTATTAGCATTATTGACCCCGTCTGTAGTAGTAAGGGTAATCACTACACACGAGTGTAAGACGAGGAACCATTCTGCAAGATCGGTGCGGGACTACGAAACGTTCGCACTGCCAAAACTTCTCAAAAACGGCAACTGGACACACCTGAAACACTCATTGATGACCCCGCTTGGTGGAATAAATTACTGTGCGAACCGCGAACCGCTGTCCCAGGTAATACCCGAGAGGTTGCATGTTTGTCTTCTGTTTTGAAGGTCGGGGGTTCGATTAAGCTTGATCAGGTTTTTGTAACAGAATATGCGCCTGCTTCTTGCCTCTGAAACTACAAGTGCCGTTTGATTCAAACCTGATTGATTGATTGATTGACTGACTGATTGATTGATTGATTGATTGATTGATTGATTGATTGATTGATTGATTGATTGATTGATTGATTGATTGATTGATTGATTGATTGATTGATTGATTGATTGATTGATTGATTGATTGATTGTGAGGTTTAACGCGCCGACGCTACACAGGCGAGGAGGCGCGCCGTAGTGGAGGGCTCCGGATTAATTCTGACCCCCTGGGGATCTTTAACATGCTCCGAAATCTCGAATGCACGGGCGTTTTCGCTTTGCGCCACCATCAAAAAGCGGCCGCCGGGGCTGGGAATCGAACCCGCGTCCTCATGCTTAGCAGCAGAACGCCATAGCCACGGAGCCACCGAGGCAGGTTCGATTCAAACCTCAGTAGCAATGCAGTGGTGAACTTTGCTTCAGGTGGTTTGGACCCATAAAGAAGTCAGCACATAAATTCAAATGAGAAAACCGAGTAGCATGTAAGCTGTGCGAAGTGCGTTTTTGTTTTTATGCTTTTCTATTTTGCTAATATTTGACGACTTGAAACACATATGGCGGTACTTCAATGTTGACCCGCAAACCTTTTAAGAAGCGAATGAAGGGCAAATATATTTTTATGGCAAAGCAAGGCCCTGAATACTGCAATGAAACAATCAAAAATATCTTCTCATAACTTGAAGACGATGGAAGTGTTCATACGAAAATGCCTAGTAACACACATCTACGGAGGGGCTGGCGCGTGACTTTACCGGTCTCACGTGATTGCTAGAACACGGAACTACGCCGACGCTCGCAGAACGCGATTTTGTGTCCACATTGTTCCGCCTAAATGCCCACCAACGGAGCATTATAAGGCTGAATCACGCGTCTCTCGTTAGCGTTTCTCCCATCGACGTCTCCCGTGTAGTTTCCCCAGCCCTCTTTTAGTACGACTAAAAATTTGTACATTAAAAAGTGACATATCACCTGGCGAAAAGATTAAGGAAACTCCATAGAATGCATACAAGGAAAAAAATTCACAGAACAAATTATCCCACATATAACGAACTATAATCTACGAGAAAAAATGTAAAAGTAGGCAATTATACTGGAAGTTTTCAGAATGAAGAGAAAGCAAACTCATAAAATTGCAAAAAAATTCTAATTGTTATACGCCGATTCGCAAAAAAGCAATCAAAACTTCAAAAGAAGCAATAAACAATGAACAAGCAAACAAACAGGGGTGATTCTAAAAGCCGGCATTCAATTTTACGATTTTCGATAAAACGAAGTTCGATAACGGTGTTCGGTGCGCTTTTGAAAACTCCACATGCGCCATAATGTTATCAAAACATGAAGGTGGCGTTTAAGGTCCTTTAGTCACGAAATGCTTAAAATCAGGCGTAAATTGCCGCAAGCATCATTAACCTGTTGATAAAGGACGATAAGTGTAAATAAATGCTTAATAAACATGCGCTGTGGTCTTACAAAAAATAAAACTATTTTTAAATCTCTCGAGGTACGTGTTAAAACGGAAAAAAATCCCCCTCGCGTTTTCAGCACAGTTATTGCTATGGAAAGTGAGGAAAATTTCATGGAGTAGCAAAATAGCCTGCTTAAGAAAGTAACACCGCAACTTAAGGGGCTCAAGCTGGGAGGGCGGACAGCGCAACCTTTCCAGTTAAATACTTCTCTCGCAGCCTCCCCCCCCCCCCCCCCCCGCGATAAACTATGGGAGCACGCATTGTTCGTCCCCGCTCTGGAATGCCCCTTTGTCAGTTTGCCAAAGTAAAAGCCATCCCCCCCGTTTCCGATGCGAAGACGCCGACGTTCCAGGGGAAATGGGCGAGGAAAATCATGAACCTAAATGCTGACAGGAGAGATTTTGAAGACGGGGAAATGGTCCCGTTGTTTAAAGATTAGCATGACTCTAACGAACCGTGCGCCACCCTTTTACGCTGTAAGAAAAAAGTCTGAGGACTTTTCGCCACTCGGTGCATATGCAAAGAGGGCCACTTTCCTAATCAGTAGGTTGCGTTAGTGCGGCTGGAAATTATATGGAATTGGGTATCACATATACTCTTTACGCTGAGTAATCCACCACGAATGTCAGGGATTGCCGTGACCGGGCGCCTTCTGACGGTGCGCTGGTTTCCAAAAAAGCTACCTGTAGGGTAGAAATGTCTATTGTGCCATAGCCATGACCTAGGTTGAATAAAACAGCCAATTTTAGATTGGTCATTTAAGGAGCCAGGTTTTCATGTGCTAAATCTAATGAAAAAAATGGAGGCCAGCACGAATTGTAAACATCAGTTCACTCGACCAACCATCCTGTGAGCCACGCTCAACCTCTAGCAGTTGCTCTGGATACCCCACCACCGCTCTCTTCTAGCACATCTCTGACAGAGCTCTACTTGCACCTTCATTTATGCCAAGGGCAGATTTACCCGTTAAAAGGCGTTTCATGTCAACAGCTTTAAATACGTCTTGGGCATGTTTTTTTCTAATGTGGCAGTACGCCGGGACATAAAAGCATGCCTGCCGAACAGCGATCCCTTTCCAAAGATCCGCCATAATGCAGGTGTGTCCATACATTCAGGTCTTTTAAACTTACAACAATATTTACTCCTGGGAAACTTACACCAGTTTTCAAGATATGGGAAACTTGCGCAAGTTTTTCAGACCTACATTGAGGTCCACTCGACTCAAATCCCCTAAAGCGTTGCATGCGCGGATTATGACCTCTTGTAGGATGCACTGCTTCCAATCGCGACAATCTGCCGATATCAAACGCACTTGTCATGTACGAAAGTGATAATCCTATTAACACAAACTAGGCAATCTAAGCCCATACTAAAATGTTTGGTATGGAACAAATAAGGAGCGCGTAGAGTTAGAGAGTTCGCAGAGAGAATAGCAAATAACAACGCTTTTCTTTCACTTCGGAGACTTCTTAACTGCTGGAATGTGCTGCTTTAATTCGCTATGAAAGTACCCTCAATCCACATGAAGTATACTCTTAAGTTCTTGCGAAAAAGTTGTCCTTTGAATTTTTCATTTTACTACACGAGGAAACGGTTAAATGCCCAAAATATCATTTCATTTATTTTACACTTAAGGTAAAATCATGATGATGATGATGAATATTCTACCCTCAAGGACAGAGGCTTTACAGAGGTGAGTGGGGTAAAGCTATACAAAGAACACGACAAAAGCAGCATTGTTGATGAATGATGGTGCCGGAAAAAAGTGTCAACTAAAGTTCTTCAGGACTGTGAGTGTTCTTCGACATTGTAAGTTGACCATGCTAAGCAGTAAGTATTCCTGTAGTTTCTGCTAACAAAATAAAATCACTTACCCTGTAAGAAGCATGTTCAAATCCGCCTTCCCTAGTAGATTTTGCATCGACCACTTGAATTTACTCATTTGACGCAGCGTTTCTTCGCTGTCCAGATACTGGCCACTCATTTTGACGTAAGCGTCGTCGTCCTTCTAATAGGGCCACAAAAACGGCAGGGTCAATTCAAGCGGACTAACTTGGCCAAAAGCTAGTGAATACGTCTGTTGAATACGCTACAGATGCAGTCACACACGTACCATTTACTTAAAACTAATAATATAGGGTCTATGATGTCGCAGTGCCCTCACGTGTCCTTGCGCTAACTGACGAAATGAATGTTTGCCCCCTGAAATCAGCAATTGGTACGCACATGGTTACTGGCCTACCGAAACGCTTCATATATACGGAATTATGGGAACATACCACAGTCCGTGGATTGGATTTGGATTTGGATTTGATTGGATTCACTGGCTCCAACGTAGCCTGAATATGTTCAACGGAACAGTCAAAACAGTGAAATCTCGTGGATACGTTGTTCACGGGAAACGGAAAATAAGGTGTATTATGCGGAAATCGTATTATCCAGAGAGGTTTACAAAGGAGGAAAATATGCATACTCCATCAAGAACTCGCTTTTATTGCGCAACATTTAGGTAGCTGGTCAATTTGTGTGGTACTTTATTTCTTTTCAACGTCCAGGAGTAATTTTTGGTACCCCGGGCGCTCTTTCGTAGGAAAATCCCTCTCGTGCCTTAATAAGAGCAGCCAGCCACCGAACGCTTGGAAATCTTCGATGTTGAAGAAGAGCGCGGTGTTGTCAACTTTTTCGCGTAGGATTGACCCGTCGACGTTCACGCCTCTCACCATAGCTTCCTTGAACCTTGTAAGCAGGACGTCTTTCATTTGCTGGTGCTTCGCACTTCGCATTTTTTTACGCTAGGGCCAAAAACTTGCAGCTTCTTGCGAAGTTTCGTTTGCTGATCGACAATAGCGTTGGGCGTTGAGAGTGCCAAACCGAGCTCGCGTGCCAAGTTCATGCGATTCCTCTTCAGGTTCTCTTTGAATTTGCGTACAGTTTTGACTTCTTTCAAACTGAGCGCCTTGCGTTTTTTCGACACTGTCACAAGCCTGGCGGAACCACCGCGCGCACAGACCAAGCAGCCAGATGAGAACAAAAATATAGCCTCAGAACCACAGCAGGACCATCGAATACAGCAACAAGGCAGAAAGGGAAAAAAGAACAGCGTATTAAGCAGGGGGCATAGCGAGAATTCGGGAAGTTAAGTCGCTTCCTGCCGCCATCATTGCAAACCTTCCTTGATTATGATACGTTCCACTGGATGGCAAGGTGCGTCACCTGACGTATCATCATCATTGGAAGGAGCGGCAACGCCTGGCAGCGATATTTTCGCTGCAAAACTGGCGTTGCCGCGAAGGCTCTGCAACGTGCATATCGTGGCCTGTTAGAATGCGCTTTGAGCTAGCTAGCGAAAAATAAACGTAAGATTTCTGCAAATGTCGGTCAAGATCCCTTTTTGCGGTAGTATTATCGAATTCTCGGCAAAAATGTGATCGTATTAAACGCACGAAATTGCATTATTTCTAAGAGACGGCGTCTAAAAGTGAAAGGAAAAAGATATGCCGAATCGTATTAAGGAGATTCCATTGTATTTTGTTCGTGCGCCTCTTGATTGCGAGTGGAAAGTTCAAAAATACTAACATGGGCATCCTAATACGAGACACTTGTATTTAATGGCGTTCTGATGTAGGATTCCTTTTGAAAGCAGTTATTCATTTATTAGGTCGTTATGCTTTGAAATTTACAATTTGTAACGTTTTTTCATCGTAAAAACATGAAGATTCAACACGGCTTTTGAGTAATGATCCTACCTTGGTCTTGCTTATGTAAACACCGACGATCACCAATTTTACTGTAGGCCATTTTAGTTCATCAAAGAACAAATTTACCTGAAAAAATAGTATGTCAAAAAAGTTTAGAACCCTGTCAAAAACGCGACTTGGAGATATTGTCATATGCTAGCTTCCGACCACTTTCCATGAAATATGTTTTGTATGTGCAGTGGACTTGCAACAAGAATTTTGTCGTTGTAACACCCATCCCCACTGGTGACATCTAGAAAAACATGAATTTTTTAAGCCAATTAGGAACACGGCGCCCATGGAGTTCTGACCTCGGGTTTTGTGCTGATTAGGTGAGCCAGCCCGGGATTGAAAGCTGGTTAAAAACGACGAGAAAAGATTTGTTTATACTTACGAAAGGCCTGATGCGTAGGTTTCACCCTTGTAAGAAACTAATGCGCAAACCTTCAAATTTAAAGTTACATACAGTTCGTCACGAAACAAGAATACCCAAGCTTAAACCAAACAAAGATTTGAAACTTTCATGGTCACACGTATGACAATGCCAATTGGCTCCGGGTTTTCGGAGTTTACTTTTGGCAAAATTCCGAGGGTGCTTTTCAGAGTTTATTTCTTAGCACAATTTCGGTGTTTTTCGGAGTTTATATCTGGTAAATATCCAGATATTCGGATTTAGGATTTTATCCCGAAATTCGTACTCCGAAATTCGGATTTTATCCCGCTCTATTTTAGAGGCTCCAAATCATGGGTGAAATTATATCTGGGCACAAACACCTCAGCACACTCGGAGCAATTTTTGTCGCAAAGGTTTGAATGGCAGACTCACATATATGTACACAAGCACGGATAGTTAGACAAAACATGTACGTTACTCCTATAAAAACCTGACAGCTTGTTGCTATGCACGCTATCATATTTTGCGAGATTTTTGTCACTGATGGAATCACGCTCCTTTCTATTTATGATTCTCACCATGGAAAATGTCATTTCAACGTCTGCGCTAGAAACAGGAAGTGCGCGAAGCCTGAGCGCGCTGCGAAAAATCTCTGGCCACTGCTCATTGTGTAGTTCACAAAACGAGAGGGGTTCAACAATGTTAATTATTTCATAGCTCTGGAAGTTTACGAAGTCTTTTATGAGCTTACCTATCTCAGGGTAGGTAACCCTGGTATAAACAAGAGTACTGGCCTTGAAAGAGGACAAAGGAGCCTCTTTTCATAGACGGTTCATACCTATCGCCGAAAAGTTCGCACGGACAGTGGCGTCTATAGCTTACCGAATATCCTGAAGTCCGAAATTCAGTCGTCTTTTTTTTTTTTTTTTGCTGTCGTGTTCTCTAAAGTCGGCGTTTATCAGACAAACCCGAATTGTCCAAAGTTTCATCGGCGAGTGTCTTTCGGATTTTTTCGCATTAATGAGGAAACCCGGAGCCGTATACATGTAGAGCACTCATACGTGTGTATACGAATATTACCCAAGATATTTCAAAATTTTGACCCCCCCAATGTGAATCAGAAAGTCACTTACATGCATAAAACACGTGTTAAATTAAGATGTTTTAATTTTGCCACGCGTAAATAGAATGTTATATGAATGTTTGAAAATACAGTTCAGGAGATCGGTAAGTTGTTGTTAGGTAGATTTTTAACACGTTTATCGTAAACCTGTCAAAACCTCTCGTTTGTGAAGGGGCGGCGAACCTATTTTAATGAAATGGTTACTCACACAGCAATAAAAATGTTTTGATTGGAATTCTACAAGATTGAGAGATTTTGGAATAACAAAATTTATCCAATAACGACTTGCGTAAACGACTTTTCACAAGCTCCTGACCTTTCTTAATAGCGTAACATTGTCTAATTGGTGATTGCACCTCTTCACAGAAAGCTCTGCTAACACATTTCAGGATTACAAAGTTATTGTTCCTAACAAGGTGAAATTAATAACATCGGGTATCGTGATGTGTACGCCGAGGCGGGACTTCTTATTCCAGAAACTTCAAATCTGAACAGCCAAACACGTCAAACGGAAATGATGATTTCGCCCTAGATCACTTTCACTGCACCGGACTCGGCGCTACAGAGAACTGATTCAAGTATGATCATTTCCACGTACAGTCTTGGGCAAATTAAAGGTAAACGCAAAACTGGGAACCGGAAAAGGACAAACATTCAGCGCGATTCCTTCCTATGCAAGTTAAATTATTCCACGTCTTAGTTACCATAACCACTTGAGATGAGGCTAGTTCCTAAGTATACCCTCACCGCGATTTTTTTACTTCAACATGTCATAATCTTCAATTCCACGTTTTAAAGCAAAGCTTTTTACCTCTACCCCCCAAGGGTTCTTTCGCGACCGTTGGTGTCACCAGAAAACTCCAGCGAACAAATAAAAAGAATTCACTGGCACCGCCGGGAATCGAACCTGGAACTAATAGACTAAAAAGCGAGAGGCCGTTCTCTTACCCATTTAGCTACGAGCCCACGCTAAAACTGGGAAGACAGGTGGTGTACTCACCAAGCACATCTACAGGTTTACCCCTTGCGTTCTCGCTGAATGCAACGTGAAAGCGTCACGCGACCACTCACGCCCGTCTAGCGGCCCTCTGCGCACCTTGCTCATGTGCTAAGAGTTCCAAACACTAAAGGAAGCTCACACCAATGCATGGCATCTCACTTCTAGTGCGCCAATGTGCTAAAGCCTGTGGCCATCCAGTGTTTCACGTAAACAATCACAGCTCCTTGTCGTCCGCCCCTCACGCTAAACCAAGGAATTCATTCAAATACTCTTTGATGGCCAGGCCATCACTCCAAGCCCCAGCATCAAGATCCTGGGCCTACATCTCGAGGCTAACACCAAGAGAGAAGTCTCCTTCCAGCGCCTCAAAAACAGCATTATTCAAATCATACACATGATCAGGCGAGTTGCCACCAAGAACCGAGGTCTAAAGGAATCCGGTACCTTTCGATTAATTGAAGCTTTTCTCCTCTCGAGAGTTACTTACGTCAACCACCTGTCTTCTTCTCGACAAGGAAGACATCGAGATGCTTTATATAATGACTAGAAAGGCGGTCGAGCAGCCATTGGTCTTCTTCATGAGTGCGTTCACACAGAGGCTGCTTAGCATGTGGCTCCACAACAACGGTGGAAGAGCTGATAGAAGGCCATCTTTCTAACCAGAAAGTCCGACTTAGAACTGCGATGGGTAACCGCATGCTTCACCAGATTGGCTGGGCATCCCAGAATGTCACTCCGCTTGACGTACTCCCAGGCTCTTGGCGACTAAAACTTAAGATGCTCCCTTTGCTTAGAAATATGAACCCCTCACATGACGAGGGTCACCGAACAGCACGGGCTCAAGCGCTAAACACCACCCTCGTGGGGATCATGCAGTTATCTACACAGACGCCTCAAATAATCGAGGGCAGCAATACAGCCATCATCGTGGCCACCTCCAGAACCAACCTCCTTGCGTGTACCTCGCTTAGGACCGAAGAAATGACGGCAGCAGAAGAGGCAGCCATCACCTTGGCTCTCGCTCAACCAGGGGGTTCGGATGGTAGCAATCGATTCTCAGCAAGCCTACTGGAATTACCAGTAGGGTTGGGTGTCCTGACCTGCACTGCACGTGCTAAAAAACCACTCCACAAACGGTTCCATTGAGCTCATCTGGACACCCCCTCACGCTTCAATAAAGGGCAACAAATACGCCCACCCAACAAGCCTGCGATTTACCTCCTGTGCTATGGAGCTGCACGAGGACAGTCACACCCGCTTGTCACGTTCAGGGAGATAACCCAGCATTATCGCCTTCTGAGACAGACCGTACCTTCGCCTTACCCTGAGCTTTCCAGAGAACAACAAACTACCCTACGGTTTATAAAATCCGGGCTCCTTCCCACAGCCTACTGAGTCTTCACTTAATGTACCCGAATCGCTACGACGCTGAATGTAAATTTTGCTCAGAAGTAGGAACACTCCGCCCCGTAATCGGGGTGTGCGACTTTAGCCCTGAGCACCCTCCTCTATTTCCGACAACTACCCAACAAGAGCAATGGGAGCTGCTGCTGTCCAGGCCCTCCCTACCTACCCAGCTTCAGCGGGTGGACACAACACAGGCCGCGCGGAGTGCATATGGGCCCCACAGAAGAAGGAATCACTCCTCAGGTCTGCACTCTGGGCCGTTCAGAAATTTAAACAGAAGTCCTTCTCTGCCGCCAATATCGTCGCCTCCGTCCGCGGCGCAGAGACGGAGAAGACAGATCGTCTAACACCGGGTTGGAGCTTACTTTAATTTTATACAAAAAGTTTCCGATCTTGTGCTACACCAATACAACTCAACTAAACACCGTTCATGCTTCATTCATTGATTTAAACTTAACAAGAATATCTCTGAAGTAATAAATGGTGTGGTTAAGTGCATTTCACTTCTCTGGTTTTGCTATTTGTAGAGCGATGTGAGTGAATTCAAGTGATGTCGCATGGGTAATCGTTATGGATGCCGTCCACAGCTTTGCTTTCCAACCACATTCACGGGGTGGATTGGCGCGATTTTTTTCTTTATGTATCTGTGTCCGGGAGTCATTTTTTTGCTACACACTTTACAAATGCTTTTTATGTTCCGCCCATTCGCAAATACAACTGGTACTTTTGTTTCCATTGTTTCCCTATGATTATCTTACCATGACTTAATAATTAAATAGAAGTTGTTATGTGTGCCTTTATTTTGAATACACAGCTGTGTATTTTTTTTCTTGAGGCTGTGTCTGCACATAAATCAATTTCTTTGTTAATCATTTTTCTTGACATGTTCTGTTTTGTGAATTAATTTCCGTGTTTGGTTCTGTTAGTGTACACATGTACCTAAGGTCCAAGTGCGCTCGGAGGGAAGGCCTCTGTGAGGCTAGTGGCCTTTCGCCTCCCTTCCATTTTTCTATATTCAGAAAAGAACAAATAAATTCAATTCACTTCAATTCGAAAATACCGCCAAGAATAGGTAAAAGAGCTACAATTTTATATATACTGTATGCTTCTATTAAACAAGTGTTCTCTTACTGAGGCTTGCTTTTCGTTAAACTATCGTAAAGAGCGTAAAATAAGAACGCTGGATGGAAGGGCAGATTTGTATATTTACGCAAAGTTTCGCATAATCAATATTCTGTGTGCCTTGCTTTCGACAGATGGCTTACCACTGAAGACAATACAGCGAACAGGCCAACGTGCATCTGTACCAATAGTAGTAGAACAATTTTATCTAGCTTCCTTTACAAGTGGTTAAGTATTTACGCTGCAGTCACAGTTTAGGTTCAGTTTAAAGAGGTGACATCCCGATTGAGAGAAGGTGCTTGTGCACAATGAGCCCCATACCCGCGAAACAGACTGAAATTGCACATAATACTGCCTCACACAAAGGCCAGAGAATTACAGTGCTGGTTAAGTATAACAGGTGTCTGATACGCTCGACCTTGTTTTGCTGTTGGAATACTCCAAAGCTGTTGTAGACCGGTAGACCATTATACTTACCGCTGTTGTAAATATGGCACAATAAGCTATGACCTGAATGTCTTGCATGCCTTTGTTGTGTTCACTATCGGAGAAAAAATAGATCTCGGGTCTAACTTTCTGCACAATTTTTTGTGGATAGCGGGGCTGCACTGAAAGAAAAATAAACCAGATTTAAGGGTTAAAACGTTATTCTCAAACAGCGCACGCATTTCTGGTTCCTGAGAAAATACGTTAAAGAAAAATGCTTCACAGCCTTGGAGACGGTGCAACAAAAGTCAATAGTTGTCGTGCATATGATGAAAACTTGGGTAAAAGGTACCTATAAAAACTACCGCAACCCGGAAAGTTACATAGGGTCCATGAACGACGCTGTTCCCCAGAGACGTGCGGTGATTTCACCTACATTTCAAGTGTTAGAGTTCGATAAACCTTCCTGTTATGCCGTAGGGGAATCTATCGCATTATAAAATACACCCTAAACGATGCCAAGATGTCACGTTTTTTCTACCCGATTTCTTTGACGTCACTGCTGAAACTGATATGGAGCGAGGTCGGGCTGGGGACGGAAATGTCGGATCGGAGCGAACTGAGGTCGGAGAGCTTCTCATCAACCTTGCAAGGCAAACCAAGCTTTTAAAGGTGAAGGTGAAAGCCCCAGTGGCTATAATACGTAGCAGACCATTTTAATGTGGGCATTTTGCACTTTGGGATATTTAGCGGACAGCACGTCTTTGTTATGTACAGTTTATCTAGCGCTGTTATAAACACCGTTTTAAACAATGTTATACGAAAGACAAAGGTTGCTTAATCGCTTATTGTGCAATGATGTTACCTGCACTTTTCCTTCGGTTTGCTGTACGCCTTACAATAACAGGACCAGATTCCTTGTGCATCAACGAGTGCATACCCTGCACTTGAACTCTGAGCCAATTCCATGTCCAAAATTTAATTTTTGTTTTATTTTCTCCCTTCGTTCGAGCTACTTGTTGTGTATCACTACGAGCACGGGTTAGTCAGCAATAGGCAGACTCTACCGTCTCCATCTCACTTCTTACCCAGGGCGGATGCTTGTCTTATCTGGCAAGCGCAAACAGACAGCCTTCCAACCTACTGGTGAGAAGACAGCCAGCCTTCCAACCTACTGGTGCTACTGGTGAGAACTTACAGTGCATATAATTTGCAAAGCTTAATATGTAAAGCACTGATCATTACGCTCCATTAGTGAGTCAGGAAAGGTTAGTGAAAGGCGGGCCACATGATGGCGATGTGGAGGGATGTGTCTGCGTACATAATAAATTTTTTGCGTTTGCCTAAGGCCACATTTATGTTTTGACGAAAATCATATGCCGTCTTGTGAATAATAACGGGAAGGTCAGCAAAGCTGTGTGAGGTCGCATATAGTAGTCGACTTGGTAACCATAGTTTCAATGGGAACTTCGCGGTTGGTTTTTGTCGGTGCTCGGTCACAGGATTCACTTGTACCACTCGCAGTTCTTTCCTCCACAGCATTGCACTGAACTTACGTAGCATGTGGGGAAGTCACTAAAAAGGTCACTGACATTATAACAAAATTTGTTTGCTTGAAACATTTACTTCCACTTATTCTAGGCTTATACCGCGCGGTGTGAAAGATTTGGTCAAAGATGGTAAAAGGGCAGTGTGGTAGAATGGTGTGGTCTTGGAGCCATGTTGTTCGGTCAGTCGGGGCGGAGAACGTAGACGACAAATGCGCAAAGTGCCTCTTCCATCAGAGACCGTTCCAGCCCTGGGACAAGGGTACCGCCCCCTCAAGAGCCCGTCGGAAGCTGTAGCACACTGCACAAGTTCGCGGTGAATGGCCGCCCAACCACGCCTAAACGACTTATAAGTAAACGTTTTCTCAGTTCAGTCCACCTCGCATCGCGTGCGGCCAGTGGGATCCACACAGTATCTGTACTGTTGAAGCAAACATGGCACCTGAAGCAGCAGAATTTGCTTTTGAAGATTCCGGTAAATTGGGCCCATGCAAATCATGTGTTGAGCTTTTTCTCAGGTACTGCATGTGATTCAGTTTCTTCGATTAGGTTTGTTACGATATTACATTTAGTTTGGGAACGAGCTCTGTACGGGAAAAGGTATTAGGTGGATTTCGGTAAGTTCCGTTGGGATAATTTAGGTATTGGGCAGAGGACCCTGTGCCGAGCTTTACCCTTGCATGAACCCCTGCAATGTCTACGTCTATAAATGCTGTAGAGTATCGCTTCCCTTCGAAATGTCCTTAGTGGTTATCATGACCAGTCTGCTGGGAAAAAAGCGCACTTCGCGCAAATTTTTCACGCAGCGGTAATCAGAAGACGCGGTAGTGTTGAAATGTTTGAAAGAATGGTTGCATATTAAGGATGCCTAAGCATAAGCGTTCGCCATGGCCAAATCGCTTTATTTGAACTCTCGCCTTACTGAAAGTTTTCCATGGTGCGTATTGCAGTTCGAGGATAAGAACAAGGTCGGTTTTTGGTAACGACGACTTCTATATAGCGAGAATTTAAGGTATATTGGTCGTGGGAGCCGAAAAACAGATGACTTTGAATGAATGTTGCTTACCTCCATATTGCTGCACTGTTCTCTCAGCAACTGAAAAGCAAGGACAAAAACTTTGACATGTGGCACGCGTTGAACGGAGAACACTAATGATGCGGTACCAGGAATTCAGAACTACACATCTTTTAAATTACTCAGTCTCGAATAACTTACACAAAGGCGCACGTATATGCGTATCCCAACAGTCACTGGCGCGTATAGAAAATAGCTAACAGAGTCGAGGATGACCAATTAATATGTGGCCGTTGCGCAAGGTGCGAAGCTTGAATTGCGAAAAGCCCTGGACCGTATAAAGATGCTGCACTATCGCATGTTTGTGCCGTTCTGCTCAAGCAAAAGGATGGTTCTTCTTTTTTACGAAGCGTGTGTGCACAGCTAGCTTGTTAGTTTCCAGTTAAATGTGCTATATGCACTGCATGGTCACACTGCTTCCAAGTTAATCAGGGTCACATACGACAATCACACTTCAAGGAAGTTAAATTGGTCCTCCCACGTATTTAAAGCCGACAAACAACCATGGGTAATGAGTCTCGCCGCCGTGTTTACTACAGGTTTGTTTAACGTGTAACGGAATTTCGGAAAAACTAGTATGTATGACAGCGTACTGAAGCGTAGCAAACACGAGGACAGGAACACAGACGAGGACACACAGGGCGCTAACTTCCTACTTTAATGACCCAAATAACCCAACCACCACATATATAGTGCTCATTATCAGCCAACATGCCTCATTTGAACCAACCAGGATGTAGCCAATATCACAACACAAATAAAACTGTGGAGAAGTTTAACATTGGCAAAACACGATAAAAGTGTACAACGCAAGTACACCGATAAAAACCGATAAAGAAAGAACGAAAGAACTTTACTAATGGGAAGTTGCCAAATTCACGCAAGGGCAACCAGAAGACGCATGCGGGAAATAGAAACGCTCTGCACAGGAATTCACGGGTTTGACCTTAAAAATTCTAACTCTTTTGCCCCGAGAGCTACCGACGGCGTGTAAGGGGGTGTCGGTGCTTGGCCAAAACAACACACTTCTCAAAGAGGGGAGGGGAACAGCCACACTTTTTGCAATGCATATCGAGAAAGCCTCCGCTCTTAGTACGAACGTTGTAGCTGTGCTCCTTTAAGCATTCGTTCAGGCAACTGCCCGATTGGCCCACGTACACCTTGCCGCAACGTAGCGGAATCTGGTACACGACACGCTCAGTGCACTTAACGAATTTATTCCTGTACTTTGTCTTGCATGAGGTCTTTGCCGAGCTATTAGGCTTTGTCAACCAGCTGAGCTTACCTAGCTTCTCGGGAGCAGAAAAAACTACTTTTATGTTGGGGCGAGCGACTATCTTCTTGAGATTATGGGACAAGCGATGCAGGTACGGGAACACGGCCACCTTGCTTCTCTCCGTTGGCGTTTGCGCATCATCACGTTCTTTCATGCGAGACTTCCTGAGCATGCACTCAGCCACCGATACCATAACATGAGCTGGGTACCCTGCTTCTGCCAGGCGGACCGTCTGCTTTGCGAAGCTTAGGCCCATTTCGTGCTCGCAAGACTTCTTCAAGGTGTTGGTAAAGCACATGTTCACGATACCTCTTTTAACCTCTTTTTCTTTTTTTCTTTTCGTTTTCTTTTTCTTCTTCTCTACCTCTTTTTACCTCTTTTTTCTTTTACCTCTTTTATACTTTTATCGTCTTTTGACAATGTTAAACTTCTCCGCAGTTTTATTTGTGTTGTTGTGATATTGACTACACCCTGGTTGGTTCAAATGAGGCATGTTGGCTGATAATGAGCACTATATATGTGGTGGTTGGGTTATTTGTGTCATTAAATTTGGAACTTAGCGCCCTGTGCGTCGTCGTTTGTGTTCCTGTCCTCGTCTTTGCTGCGCTTCAATACGCCGCTATGAACCAACTCGCCCAAACCAATACTCTCCTAGTATGTATGAATTACACCTTCACCGAAAAAATACGACGAATTTGACTAGTTGTCGGGTGCTCAGCAGCGCAGCTGGGGGTGTGACTACTGAAGCAATTCAACGTATTCCGACAGCACCACGATGTTAGATGACGTACTCTCGTTATCATAAATAGGTTGGCATAACGCTTGTTTTTAAAACCTAACATTTCAAACGTGCCTTTGAAGAGAACTCCTAGCCGAATCATAAGGAACTCAACAGTCCACTGCACAAAACCTGGAACGCCCGCTTGCATGCAGCGCACAGTAGTAAACAAAAGAAACAACTCAGGAAAAAAATGTCCTCCTCCTGTTCTCTCTCTCAAACTGTTTGTTTCATGCATTTGGCATTGTGACTGACCAGAAATATATTTTCCCACAACGCAGCTTTTTCCCGAATTTTTTCATTCCGTGGTAGATTGACAATACCTCTTTTATGCAGGAGATCATATTAACTACACAAATATTATGGCACCTCTAAAAAGGCAATTTTCATCAAGTGCTGTCATTTCCACTTTGTCAGGTGTACTAAAACAGCCTTTCCCTCTGATCAAAATACCATGCGGTTTTTCCAAGTTTGTGCGAAAATTGTGGGGTACGAAAAAACATTAAAAATGGGCCAAACAAAACAAATACTAGCGGCCAGACTCGTAACTTTTCGGTTAAATCTTCAGAAGTGCTGAGAAACAAGAATTCCATATGGCTGTGCTAAAACGCTTCGTGTACGACCTTCTAGATGTGACTGTGAGAACATATGATTAATAAACGCAATTGTGACTACCAATAGGCACAAATGTTATCTAAAAGAATGCAGGCTACTCACTGTTTGACCTTAGGCGATCAAATGTTCGCCTTTTAATTGGCAGAATCCTATGGGGCACACGACCTTGAGGCGATCGCGGTAGGGTTTCTAGTGGCTCTATTCGAAGATCTCTGGAAATAAGCCCACTCTTTTCGATGGGCAAAGTGCACGCAAAAATGAGAAGCAGATGGCGCAACAAAAATTAGGAAGAAAATTTTAACATTTTTTCGAAATCTTGTATGCGTGGTCGCAAGTCCATCCTTCAAGTGATTTTTAGTTAATATTATGATAGTTTGGGAATACGCAGGTTCTTTATATTGATTTTTTGTATCATTTATTATACCCTTGGAGACCCGGAGGCATAACATATGGGGCGGTTAGAAAAAAACGTTCACATGAATCCAAAGAACGCAAAAAAATTACATGGCAAAGTTACTTATTCGAATGCGCTCAGAAAAGTTATTAGATTTTATGTCCCAATGAATCATAACAAACAAATCATGTATATATAAACTGAGATTTGCACAAACAAATCATTTTAGCTCTAATTAACAGTTTACCTGCTTTAGCAGCCTAATAACAAACTTTCTGCAGATGCCACACACCCATAAGGGCCATAGAAAAATAGTAATCCTCATCTTTCATAGGCACTCATCAGAAGAAAAAAAATCGTTTTTTATAGGCCATGATCCATTTGCAGGTCACAAAAGAGTGACTGGAAAGCTTTTCTTTGCTTAAAAACGCAGCAATTCGAAAGGAGAGTTCTGCTGAGCGTAATACAGACATCAAAATAAATATATGTCCTCTTAGGGAAACGCCAAGAATAAATATAACGCATTGAGCACCTATTGAACATGTTGAATATATATTGAGCATTTTTATTTTGTTAGTGGGTGAGCATTGTGCATGAAGCATTTGCTCCAAAGTTCGTACCCATATCTTCCCAGGGATATCGGAATTCCATAAGAATCCCCTGCTGAACTTTGTAAGATAGATATGCCTCATTCGTTTAAAAATGCCTCTATTCTCTCACAGTGAAACTTGATCATGGAAGCAACAGAACATGCACTCTGCTTATGAAGTGACATCGAAGAATTACTCAATGGCGCTGTGAAACACCGCCGATAAACGCTTTCACCCCATCATTCGCGTCTGAAAGCACTGCGAAAGGTATACACTTATCGCCAGCCCGGAGCGGAACTGCTTGATTTGCTGCACGCAGCAGATGCGCCTTCCGTTTGTGCTTTGCTATTGTGGCCTTTTAAAAGTGGCTCTGACATGCGTTCATTGCTGCAACTGAAAGAAAGTTGGCCAATAGTCGCTACACCGCTGTAATGAGGTAATTCGAGTGGTCGGTCGAAGAATGCCAAGGCCGGAAAAGAGAGAAAAACCTTTTCAGCCAGTTTCTAATTTATCTGATGGGCATAGAGAAGTAAATTTTGGCTGAGGAAATTTGTGAGCCCTTATTCTAACTACTGAGTGTTTTTGTTGGCTACGTTCTGGGAGCGGTAAGGACATAAAGCCCAAAAAGTGTTGCAGGTCCCCTTAAGATGAGCCATCTGTCCCTTACAGGAAGGGGGCTATAGCGCACTCTAAAACAGACCTGCACTTTTGTTTCGCTCCAACACACACTGCGATACACATCCAATGTTAGCAAATATAAAACCCGAAGACAAGATCAGGCTAAGATAAAACTTGTGCAGGTATTTCGCGCAAAGCAAATCGTCACGTTCGTATTGCGTAGTTTCTCTGCGCAGAAGGCATTTTTGAAGCAACGTGTATTCTAGGCCTTAATATTCGTTACGTTTTTCTCATTTATTCCAGTGAGTGGTCCTTCTGGACTGTTGCTGCCAATAATTGCAAGATATCTTATAGTGCAGTGTATTCTGCCGTTCTCGCACTCTGCTGGCCGAATTCAATATCTTATCGTCATCTACGTTTCCTTCCTTACATTGATCAACGTGCTCTGCTGTTTTGCGGTGTCTATTATTAAGATATCGAAGCCTGATGCTACTTTACCCTCTACACAAAATTTCCCGCGCAAACACCTTACCATGCGTAAGGTGTTTGCGCATGGTAACAACAAGAGCTTAAATCTCGTATTGTGCTTTGAATTCTATATTACAAAATGAGAAATTGCTGACAACCTACAACGGTACTTTAAAGACAGCTTAGTGAGCATCTTGCTTTTCCCACGAGCATTCGTGAAGTTCATACAATAGAATTAATTCCCTTTGATGTCATTAATGTCACTCAAACTGGGTGTACCAAAGCAGGACATTGTAAAGATGCGTTAGTCTTCCCCGACGTTCCTGAAACGTTTTGGTAGCTGTTAGTCTTGCTTATCTGCAGGAGGTAAATCCTAGACATGTTTTATAAGCGTACGTTCAGGCTATGATCGCACCATTGATCCTTGTTGTCAAGTAAGCATGGTTTCTTCGACACAAAAAACAGCTATAAGCCTCCAAATTTTGCCCTTGCCCAAATTATACGTTTAAACATTTGCAAAACACCGTACAATTTACTGGAACACACAAAGGTGCGCAAGCCAAAATGTTTTCAGATGCTTGTAGCAACTGTAAAGAAAATCGAGCCTAAGCGCTGTAACCGTGCTCGCGCACACTTGCATATACATTAGATATACCACCCAATTGGAGCAACATTTTTTCTATAATCCGCAAGTCTTTCAATGGTGTCTTCAAAATGGACGTTGCCGGAAGCTAAACATTTGCAAATACGACAAGCGGTGGTGATGTTTTGGAGCTTCTCCACTGAAACTGCTTGTTATGGGAGTGATTCATTTCTATGCTACGCTTTTTGCTCCCCGCTTTGAATAAATTTGTCTTTTAGAATATCAATATATACAGAAATAAAAATGTGGTCGAAAATATGTACGATTCGGGGTGCAGGTTTTCATTATCGTAAAACTGATGTTTAGAGAGAATGTCATAAGAGACAGGAGTTCTGTAACAAGTTACCAATTGTGTTATTTCTAAAAAAAATATTAGTGCGATGTCACGCCAACGATAAGAAATTAGTGACCATATACTGTACCAATTTCAAGCCATCGTTGGTGTTGTGCAACAACACAGCCGCACCATTTCCGGGGTCATGGTGTAGGCGCTCGTTGTATTCAGACGCATTAATCTGAAACAACAACAATAAAACTACATTTGATAAGGCTTAAAAACCTGTGCCCAAAAGGTTATAGCGGTAGAGGCGCTAAAACCTAATGCTACAACCTGGTTTCCGTCAGAGCAGGGGGAAATGTTTCCCTTTATTCTGCTACAGCTCAGGCCTTCTAGATCGCTTCAACATAGACACACAATCTTTCGGGGAAGCCTTCGGCCGCCTTCTGATCGCTACTTCAAACTTGCCCATTTTACCAAATGTTTACTACACTTTACTACTTCGGATAACGCGTCCATCAACACTAAGCTCCCAGTCATCTTGGACAGTGGAGTGTTCTTTATAAGTGTACCGTCATCAAATGTCCACCTTTCAGCGCCCAACTACTGGTACACAAAATATACGTAACAAAATTTGGTGAGAGTTCCTGATTGCGCGTCTATCTAATGCGTCCTTCTGGGTGCCTCCTGGATCTTACAAACCTTCAAAGCTCACGGAAGTGATTTGTAACAAACTCGAATGAGAGAGAGAGAGAGAGACAGAGAGAGAAAGAGAAAGAGAGAGAGAGGGTGAGAGAGGGGGAGAGAGGGGCGCTCTTTAACATGAAACTGCTGAGGTCAGCCCTGCTGGCGATAGGGCATGCTACGCCAGATGGGGTATGAATACAGTGATGAGTAGTGAACGTTGCAAGTTACGGGTATAACAGCGAGGGAACAAACAAGCAACGTTGAAAACGAAATACAAGTAAATACTGCCAGCAAGCTCGTTAAGAAATTAAATTTGAAAAGGAAATCATTAAGGATGGTTCTCGAATAGTGCTGCAGCTTACCACACTTTGTCTCACTTCTCCACCTTCAGACGTTGTGACCAGAATTCTTTCAGCAAGTACCGAAGTGCGCTTCAAGAATAGCTTGGTTGATTCGTCGATGGATATTACTTGGCGCCCGTCTTCTCTTCGAGCCTCAAGGATGCTGGGATATACTATTTTCATGCCGATGGCACCTGGAAAGGGGGCTTCGGATTTATTTTTGTATGCTAAACTTCAAGTTCCGCAATAAAAACCCAACACAAAATCGAATGCAAGCGTTTTGCTCAAAACGGAAACGGCAGGATGTCACGAAACTTTGCAGACGATTGCTGTCTATGTCCTCGGGGTACTGCTTTGGAGCTGGGTTATTCTGTTTCAAATTGCAATGAAATAGCTGGTCCAAAAGCAGTGAGCGCCGTACTGCAAGCCCATCAAAACGAGGTGGTGAGCTGCATGAGCAACATCTAGCAATATGTTATGCTAATAAATCTGTCGTTTACAAAACAATCACCTTTTTGAGGGTTGTGATCTGACACGTATAGCTAAAATCCCTTGTTTACAAATCCCCCCACAAATCAATCACCTTTTGAAGCTTTCGACCTGGCATAAATGGTTTAGAAATCCAAATTGTTAAGTTTGACAGACATTGACATAAATATACCTTTTGAGAACACCGAGAGCGACTTACCTATAATGGCACCAAACGACAATTGCTCGCTTTAATTCTTTAACCCATGCAGAAACAAATCACAACAGTGCTCCCTATGACCTCTTCTTTCTGATTGACCTACTAAGTACCTATAAAGCTGGAATAACAGACAATTATGCTAGGCCACCGCGTATAGCGACAATCTTTTTTCAAGAACTGATGGCCTCGATGTGGTTTCTCAGCATTCCAATGAGGCACTCAACTGCTTCCAGTGGCTTGATCGCTGCTTGGCAGAGGCTGACTGATATATTGTTGTCATGTTTTCAGGACTGTTGTAGCTTCGGTTTTGTTATACTTGCTTTCATATATTATGAGACTGTAATTTGTCTTCCTCTTTCCATCTTCCTAGGGTTATGTGTATGGCTTTTGCTTTCATCCAACAGAAAGGCTTAGTAGTGAACAGATTCAGCGCTTGACTGTCACAGTGATCAGCCAGATAGAATCCCGCTCTATTTAGGTTTTTTTTTAAATTGGAGAAACTATTTAACTATTTATAAGGCATTACCTCTATTTATCCGTTCTTTTGGCAGGCTGTAAGCTAGGATGTAAACATTTGTGTATTATTTGAAATGATTCTTGCTTGTACTCTTAATCGTGTGTACTTCAGTCAAACTATATTCCCGCTCTTTAAAGCGTTGTCCAACACACGTCTGCGTGGATGTGCAGCTATGTGGGCTTGCAGTACTGCGCTTGACCTCCAGTACGCCTATAGCTTTCGGAGGACGCGCCTCAATTTTTTGTGGCGGGTCGTCCTGGTACTTGCACAATATTTCTTTGGAATATTGATCGATTGATTTATTTGTTGATTCATTGAAGTTATTCACTGACTGAAATGATTAAGTAAAGGAGCTGTTAATAAGGCGTTGTCAATTACACCTCTGCAGCTGGGCAGATATTCCTTGTGGTTGTGCCAAATGGTGCTTGTGCAATAGTAAATACCGAAGGCATGCAACTATAGTTAATAGCACAGTCCTTTCTGGTCGTTCTTTCGTTCTGGTCGTTCTATTGCGGAGCCGATCGCTATGGCAGAGCCATCACTGTGCTGACGAGGACCACGCATGCTGCTCGAGTGAATTTGGAGGCGTTTCGGATTTACGGTAACACCTGGTAACTAATTTATGCAATGTCCTTGGACCATTAAAGCTATTTTTAAGGCTATAACTGAAATGAAATTTATCGAAATAGCGTATAATACCAACCTAAGGGGTGAAAAATGTTCACCCCCTAGGTTGGTATTATACGCTATTTTCACTGAAAATACTTCATCGGTACAGTAGGAAGTTTCTGCAGCTTTTACCCTACAGCTCATGCTCATTTTTGCCGTGATTGGCGGTGATTCGTGGTAGATTTCGAGCCTTACATATTCCCAATAAAAATATCTCTAAGGCTGTGCTAAAATTCCGCGTTACAGAGAAACGTACCCGTCGGCCACATTTTTGCAAAAAGAAGTGGGTTAGGCCGGCGGGATGTATGCCGTGGTTTTTAAGTTCTGCATTTTAAATTACTCGGCATATTAAAGTCGCACTCTGATGCGACAAGCAAGGTGGAATCATAGCCTTAAATTTGGACGCTTCATTGTCGTCGGATCTGCAGACGCCGGGCATGTTCCCGTCAATGGTTACAATAATGCTTCGTGAAACCTTTAAAGAACGATGTGCGTTCTGTAGCCTCCGGAATTGTCCGGCGATGCGATGACTTCTCTGTTCCTCTGAGCGGCGAACATTCGGCAATATTTAGGCCAACATTTTCGCGTTTCCAGAAGATTAAGAGTTTATATGTATGGTAAGTCGTGGCCTTCGAAACGTGCGCGACCTTTTTATGGGATGTGACAATGGACGATTGACCTCAACTGGCCAGCACATCTTCAATCTACAGAACTCTCTAGACAGCCAAGTTTTGCGTGAACTCCATCTTATTTTGAAGTTTTTCTCCTTCTTGGAGGCACTAAGGATCGATCGATCGATTGATTGATTGATTGATTGATTGATTGATTGATTGATTGATTGATTGATTGATTGATTGATTGATTGATTGATTGATTGATTGGTTGGTTTAACGCGCCGCCGCAACGCAGGCGATGAGGCGTGGTAGTGGAGGGCTCCGGGTCAATTTTGACCACCTGGGGATCTTTAACGTGCGCCGAAATCTCGTACACCCGGGCGTTTTTAGATGCGACGCTGAGAGCATGTCTTGTAGGCGGCCCGGTCCTTCCTGCGTGCGTCCGTCGTCGTCGTCGGCGTCCGCACTCTCCTCTGCTCACCCCCTCTCCTCTCCGATAGTGAACACTCTCTCGCGAGGGACATTGGATTGGATTCGATTGGTTGGTTTGGCTTGGCTTGGATTGGCTTGGCTTGGATTGGATTGGATGTGGATTGGATTGGATTGGATTAAAGTGGATTGTGTTGGATTGTGTTGCGTCATAGCCGCGGCAGACGCACTGGCGCCGGCGCGTGCCCAGGTGAGACCGAACACTCTCTCTCAACATCTGGGGGTGTGCGGCCCAGCGCGCTCTCACTCCGCCGGTGGACGGCGCTGCGCACGGTGCTGCGCATGTGCAGTACTCTCTCTCCGCGGTCTCCTCTCCTTCGGGCGCGCTGTGCATATAACCGGTGTGCCGCTCTCCGGCGGCCTTTCGGTCGACGATTGCTCTCCGCTTGCGCTTGAACCCCGCTCAGCGTCGCATCACACCAGGGTTCCCGCGAGGGGAGGTGGGTGTAATTTTTGCTTTTTGCCTCCATCAGAAAAGCGGCCGCCGCGGCCGCGAACCGTACCCGCGACCTCGTGCTCATTGGAGGCCCTAAGGACTTCACGAACAAGGATTGCAGCTTCCCTGTGCGAGCATGCTATCTTGCTAACCATTGATTTGGGGTTTAAGCTAAGCTTCCGCGGAAACGGACAGCCAATATGCTTAAAGAGTTGACTGTACATTTATGCATTGCAACACTATAGCTGCTCAACAAACACTGCAACCTGTCCCTGCAAGATAAATAATGTGAAGAGATTTTAGAATGAATACCTAAATTTCAAACAACAAAAGGCTAATACCCGATTTCTTTTTAGAAGTACATTACGTTAACTATGTTTTGCACCCTTCATGTGGGCAATACTAAAAATGTCGACATCTTGAACAAATGTTAACACAAAATATAAACGATTGTAAACACTAGCGTTAGTAAACTGCATGAACCGCAATGTATCCGACTAATAATACATAAGCAACAAGCTCAAAGAAATTTACAATAAAAGGAAGGGAGGGGCGCTGCTGCTTGAAGATTTTCTTGAATAAAGATCCAAACACAAGACATTAACTCCGCGGTAATTTGTAATGCCGAACTAGACTAGAAAGGCTACCACTCATTTAAAGAAAGATTCTCATTTCTCTTCGTCGTCCCGTTTAAAGTGTGCTCTACGCCAGACAATTACAGGCCTCTATCTCCTCTTCTCCAATATTCTCCAACCTCTTCTCCAAGGTTGATTGAACCAAGGACCACTTTCTTCTTCTTCATTTAAAGAAAATGAGCTTCGTCCTTTTTACGGTATTCGAGCTGAGCACTTCTTTATTCCCTGGCACGTCACTTAGCTTCTTTTCGAATTTTATTTTTATGGATCCTATTCTGAATTTGCAAACTGCCTCATCCTGGTTTTATTATTTCTGGCGGTGTTTTGCGGTTTCGTTGTTTTAATGCGAATGAAGCTGCTTGCTTACATCCTTAATATTGCTTTCAATAAACTGCAGTTGGAGCGCCTGTCACATCCTACATGTGCTCAAAAATTATGTGCAGAGAAAGAAACATTATGAAAAGCAAACTTTTGAAACTTACCTTGCAAAAATGACAAAACAAGAAGAACGGTCGGTAGCAAAGTTGTTTCCATTCTTGGAGCAAATAATTTTGTGTTAACAATCATCTGGCACTTTGGGACCATTTTCAGACTCAACGTTTGGCACCAGAATAATTCCCACCTGAAACAAGAGAGAAAAAAAGTAAGCGAACGTTCCTAATGCACAAATTACTCGGCATTTTGCCGATGTGTGTTTATATTTGCAGTACGTGTTTCCCCATTTCCTTTCCACGCTAAACAAAACAAGGGCAACAGGCCTCTTCCCTGAATAAACGTCATTTATTCATTCGTTCGTTCGTTGTTTCATTCATTCATTCATTCATTCATTCATTCATTCATTCATTCATTCATTCATTCATTCATTCATTCTTTCTTTATTTATTTATTTATTTATTTCTTCGAGACGCACGCACACAAAATACCTTGCAGGATGGTTACTGACTGCCTTCACGTTGCCGGTGTGCACCCCGAAGTCACGCCTATAGGCTATGAAGAGCCCCGTATAGTGACGGGCTACGGAATAACGTAGACCACCTGGGTATTTTTGGCGAGCGCGGAAATCTCGAGGCGGAAGCCTCCATCCACACCAACTTGACCGAAATCGATCTCGCGTCCTCGGCCCCAGTACCGGCGCAAAATGGGGAGATCTTGCGTTGTAGAAGGCACATACGCATTGTTAAAGCGAATCTTTGTAAGTCTCACTGATGGCGTCCGTGCGCACCCCAAAATGCAGTGCAGGTAAGCCAACTTTATCTGACGATGAGGATTATCGTGGGTGAAGTGAAAAAGAAAACGCTTTAGTCGTTCAGAACCGAGACTGGGTCCCTCGCGTTATGAAGCCGGCGTCTATCCGATTACGCCATACAGCACGGTCGAAACAGTTCTGGATTTGGAGAGGAGTGCATTTATGCGCAAAATTAGACAGTAAGATCATGCACCCCTCCATCTAATGACAACGATAGTTAGTTAAACACGTAGCTTTCGTCGTGCGAAATGAAATGGCGAAGCGTGAAAGTCAAAGCCGCTGCGTTAAAAAGTCTAAACTTGGTGCGAGTCAAAGTCAAAGCTCAACGAGTCAACCTGTCTGAACTTCGTGCGAGTCAAAGTCAAAGCTCAAGGAGTCAACCAAAGAATCCCTCACAGCAAAGCTTCGCGTTCGACCATCGTCGTCGTTGGACAAAGGGGTGCATTAATTTTTTGTTAGATGATGGACCACACACCGGCCTACGTCTCTCCGAATGGCCAGAAGTACACCCGCAGGTGATATTCCGTTCCAAGGCAGGTATAAGCGTCGCAAGTCCGTTGCGGTGCAGAATGTTATTTAAAGGTGTTGTGCTGCGTCCCGCTCCTAAACTGATCTAAATGATACCAGACCCCCCTATTTACCAAAATAGTGACCAGAATGGAGGTAAGCATACAGTTTAGAGTAAAAAGAAAGCACGGGATCTTTAAAAAAAAAACGCTTTGCAGGGGCTCGGAACACAGACCGGCAGCGCAAATACCCCATATTCAATCTCTAGGTAACTGACGTCGAACAGCACAGTTGATTCAGCAGCTTTTCAAAATAGTGGAAGGAGTGTTCCCAGAAAACCAGTAGGTGGCGCTGCTTGCGCACAGGAAGTTCTTGGCTTGTGCCGACTGCGGAACGGAGCGTCGCCTCCCGCAGCGATAGGCCAGACCAAACACACGCACTCGCACAGTCCTTTTGCGTCCCTTCTCCCCTTCAACCATATTCAACACAGACAAGTACTCCAGGCCTTCCACAGGCGCACGTCATCTCTGTTCGTCACAGTAGCGAAACCCTCAGTGGATGCGCGCCTTCTACATTTGTGCGAAGCCCTCCTGGGGCTTGTGTGCCGACGGCGCCGGAAAAACCCTACTATTCGCTTGAAAACAATTGCCGCAGCTTGCACTAGTGGTGCAAGGCTGGAGAAACAGCAGAGCTGGCGGTCCCTCTACGTTCTTCGGAGACTCGGCTGTTCAACGCTACGAATAACCCAAAGGAAATAACGCTGTGCGCCCGAAATGCGGTGACAGCTCAATCAGATTGACGCTGGTTCCATAACGCGATGGACCCAGACTTGCTTCCCACCACGGGAAGCGTTTTTTCCTTCCAATTGGAAGTTTTCTTTTCGCGTTGGACAACTGACGGCCCGGTTAAACAATTCCGCTTATAAAGACAACACATCGCAGACAACACTGCATGCAGCGGACTACGCGAAAAAAGTTCGCAAACAAATTGGGCATAGCTCTGCAATCGGCTTTGTAAGAAGACGTGACGTTGTTTTTCTTGCGAAAGCAATAATTACTCCATTGAGCTAAAAGCCGGCGTCCGGCGCCCGTAACAGTGAAACGGCTCCTCGGGGACCGTTCTATAGCGCAAGACACTCCCCAGTAAAGGGCAATCTATGACGGAAGCTTGAACACGGCGGTAGTGGGCAGTATTCGTCCACACCGGTAAACCGTAGCTAAATGGACCAGGAGAACACAGCCGAACGAGCGAATAGACAAGCATCGAAATTGCCCATCGTCGTCAACTCTCCCATTACGCGGCTGCAGGAACGAATAACGGTGTAAGGCGTAGGAAAAAGATTGCTACAATTGGAAACTGTTTAGGCTGATCTCAATGCAAAGCGTTGCGAGTCGCAAAATTACAAAGCGCTTTGACAACGAGCGGCGAAAGCAAGGGTTTTCAGTCGTTCATCTTTCATGCTTTCGCATTCCTGCTCTCGCATTTCATGCTTTCATTCATGCTTTCATGATTTTAGGCTTTCTCATTTGCAACCTATAAGGGCGGCTTAAGCGCCTTCGGACTTATGCACAGCAAGCGGAGGACTCCTGTGTCCATGACTTCTAAAAGCTAGCATTCTGGTTCATTCATTGTGTGGGTAAGGGCGCCAGGTATGGGCGAAAAGGCACATCTGCAAGGGTGCGACTGAGTTGTGAGTTAAACGTCCCGTAGCTGTTACGTCCTTTGTATATTTAGTTTCGGCCTGCGAGCTTAGCAGGGCCCTTTACGTGGAATTAAGATGCGCGGAGGGGGGCACACAAAAAAATTCACGCATCTCCACGAAGTGAATTACGACGAGTGGGCGAAGCACTGGGGATCATTCTTACAGTAAATCACCCGTGAAAGTGCTTACTGTTGCTAAAACGACTTACAATCCAATCCTATCCAATTAAATTTAATTCAATCCAATCTAATTAAATCCAATCCAATATCATCCAACCCAATTCAATCCAATCGAATGCGCTTCGCACATGCGCAGCACGTCTCTCCAGGAGCACTCTCTCTCTCTCTCTCTCTCTCTCTACCCCTTTGTGAACCTTCTATTTTGTTCTTGTTAACCTTCTGTGAACATTTTGTTCACAGACGTTTCGATTTACACGGTTCTGTGCGTCTCTCTCTCCCTCTCTCTCTCTAACCTTTCGTGAACCTTTTATTTTGTTCTTGTTAACCATTTGTGAACCTTTTTTTCACGGATGCTTTGACTTATACGATGCTGTGCCGTGAGAACGGACGCCGGATGCCGTACAAGCCTCGGCCTTAAGGTGATTCGCCCCTAAAAGAACGAACAACGCAGGGCACAGCGTGCGATGGATGTGGCGTCACCTGGCTGGCAGATTCGAAAGTTCAGCGCATGCGCCGATTTATCGCGCGTTTGGGTGGGGAGAACCAGCGCTGAGCAGGTATCTGATTCACTGAGCAGGCATTTGATCTAATGGTTAGATTGGATGCCTGCTAAGTGAAACGAAACTGCACATTTCTTTAGTCGCGCATTTCAACATCACTGCGGAGCTGGACAAGGAACAAGCTGCGGGCCTAAGTTTCGCATCTTATTTTCCAGCCGTGCTTATTTTCCCACTGCTTATTTTCCAGCCGTGTTTATCTACACGTGAAATACATAGCCGAGACGTTCGAGACTTGCCAAAGTTGCGGAGATATTAATGAACGTAGTGCTTTTTTTCTTATTATAGCTACAAAACGTGAGCAACCACTTTGTAAAAGTGATACAAGAAACCCATAAATGGGAGCAGCAACGTTGATGATGATGAATAAACTTGTTGTTGATGAATAAACTTGATGATGATGAGTAATACGTGTTGCGCGACCGATGTTGCCGATTTTCTCCTAGCCAACGTCATTCTGCACCACGGAGTTCCCCGTCAATTGCTCACCGATGTTGGTCGATACTTCTTATCCAAAGTTGTGGAGCACATTCTGCTCTCCTACTCTATCAGCACAAATTTCCAGCAGCATATCATCCGCAAGCAAGCGGACTCACCGGACGACTCAACCGGACCCTTACGGACATGCTGTCTGCCTACGTCTCAGCGGACCATCGCGATTGGAACATAGCCCTTCGCTACATTTCATCATCATCATCATCATCATCATCATCATCATCATCACCAGCCTATCTACGCCCACTGCAGGGCAAAGGCCTCTCCCATTATTCTCCAATTACCTGGGTCCTGTGCCAAGTGTGACCAATTTATCCCCGCAAACTTCTTGATCTCATCTGCCCATCTAACTTTCTGCCGCCCCCTGCAGCGCTTGCCTTCTCTAGGGATCCACTCTGTTACCCTTAATGACCAGCGGTTATCTTGCCTTCGCATTACATGCCCTGCCCAAGTCCATTTCTTCTTCTTAATTTCTACTGATATGTCTTTAACACCAGTTTGGTCCCTGACCCACTCCGCTCTCTTCTTGTCCCTTAATGTTACACCTATCATTTTCCGCTCCATTGCCCGCTGAGTAGTTCTCAATTTGAGTTGAACCCTCTTAGTGAGCCTCCAAGTTTCTGCCCCGTAGGTGAGTACCGGTAAGATGCAGCTGTCATACACTTTCTTCTTCAACGACAATGGTAGGCTGCTATTCATTATCTGATAATGTCTGCCATATGCACCCCACCCCATTCTGATCCTTCTAATTATCTCTGCCTCATGGTTGGGATCTGGGGTCACAACTTGGCCTAAGTAGATATATTCGCTTACCACTTCCACTGCCTCGCCACCTATCTCAAACTGTTGTGCTGTCCCGAGGTTATTGATCATTACTTTAGTTTTCTGCATATTAATTTTCAGGCCCACGGTTCTACTCTGTTCGCCCAGTGCGGAAAGCATGCTTTGCAATTCGTCCCCCGAGTTATTTAGCAAGGCAACGTCATCAGCAAATCTGAGGTTACTGAGGTATTCTCCATTAACCCTTACTCCCACCTTTTCCCAATCCAACGTTCTGAATACTTCTTGTAAGCATGCTGTGAATAACATTGGAGAGATTGTGTCTCCTTGTCTGACACCCTTCCTTATAGGTATTTTACTGCTCTCCCTATGGAGGATGATGGTAGCCGTAGACCCATTGTAGATATCCTCTAGTATTCTTACATAATGTTCATCTACCCCCTGGTTCCGTAATGCCTGAATGACTGCTAGGGTTTCGACCGAGTCAAATGCTTTCTCATAATCTATGAAGGCTATATATAGGGGTTCAGTATACTCAGCACACTTCTCTATCACCTGATTGATCGTGTGAATATGGTTCATTGTTGAATAACCTTTACGGAACCCTGCTTGTTCTTTAGGTTGACTGAAATCTAAGGTTGCAGAGATTCGGTTAGCGATTACCTTGGTAAATACCTTGTAGACGACTGGCAGTAAGCTGATCGGCCTGTAATTTTTCAAGTCCTTCATGTCGCCTTTCTTATGGATTAGGATGATGTTCGCGTTCTTCCAAGATTCCGGTACTATTGCGGTCATTAGGCATTGCGTATTCAGGTTTGCCAGTTTTTCAAGTACAATTTCTCCGCCATCCTTCAAGAGGTCTGCTGTTATCTGATCCTCACCAGGTGCTTTGCCCCCTTTCATTTTTTTCAAAGCCTTCCTTACTTCTTCGGTCGTTACTGGTGGGATGTCTATCTCCTCTGAACTACTGTCTCGTTCGGCATTATCCTGTATGTCCCGGCTACTGTACAGATCTCTATAGAACTCCTCGGCCACTGTGACTATTTTATCCCTATTTGTGATGACATTGCCTTGCTTATCCTTAAGTGCATACATCTGATTTTTCCCCACGCGAAGACGTCTCTTCACTGCTTTCAGGCTACCTCCGTTCTTTACAGCGCATTCGATCTTCTCCATATTATACTTCCGTATGTCAGCTGTCTTACGCTTATTGATTAACTTCGAGAAGGGTGCTCGGAAGGGTAAGGTGTAGTGACCACCGTATGGTAAGATCCCTACATTTCATTCACCTACAATTCTCCTCGTCACGACACCATGGGATTTTTCCCTTTCTACCTCCTTTACGGCCGTGAGCCTATTTTGACACTGGACACCTTACTGCCCCCATCTGCCCCCTTATCCATCGAATACGCTCACGATGGGATTACCCGTGTAGCTTTTGCAAGGTAGATTGCCCGCGACTGTCTTCACGCGTCACAAGCCTCTCAGAAGCACCGATACGACCAGCGCCACCGGTCCGTACACTTTACTCTGAGATCATTGGTCCTTCTCTGGCCACCATCCCGTCGCGTGGGTCTTTCCGAAAAATTGCTTTCGCCCTACACCGGCCCTTACCGTGTTCCCCGCCGGTTACGGACGTTACATGTGAGATCACTCCCGTCGTCCCTTCACCTTCCGTAAGAACCCCGCCTATTAACATTGTGCGTGTGTCCCGCCTCAAGCCATACTGTGCGCCTTCGTCGACTGCACTTTAGCGCAGGGACGACGCTTTTCCAGCGGGGAGTCGTGTTACTAGGCGTGACTATGTTGTTGGCGAACAGGACACATGATATAAGGTGGACACTCTACGCGACTCACTGCGATCATCATCATTTTACCTGGGCATTATCATTACAGCTCTATCTTGCGCACTCAGCCTTGTTCGTCTTGCCCGGTGGCGTATTTCCAAACGCTTTGCTGCACAGAGCACCCACGTGACATGTCTGTTCGCGCGGTGGAGAACGGTAGCTCAACGTGGTTATTGGCAGAGCCCCAAACCCAAAGCAACGAAAAACATACCAAATCACCATTATTAACCAAAACAATGCGTAGATTTCCGTTTAGAAATAAAAAAGTTTAGAAAAAAAGCGCTAATAAAAAAACTAAGAGATAGACCAGCTGGAGCTCGAACCCAAGCCGTCAGCGCCAGTATTCTGTGCTCTACATCGACGCTACAGAGCCCGAACGGTGGGTTCATTTTAGCAGGCACTCAAAAGAATAGCTCTCGCAGCGACATCACACGTCACGTGGGTTCTCTGTGCAGCGAAGCGTTTAGAAACATGCTGCCCGGTGCCTGTACCTTGCTCTACGAATCCTCCAAATATAGTATCTTCCCCGAAAAGCAAAAAAAAAGAACCGCAGACAACAAGAATATGAGCAAAATACTATTATGAAAATCGAGGCATGCATCCCTAAAATAAGACAAAATAAAATGACTCTAGGCGCTCATTTTTACAGTTCAAACAGGCTACGCTTAGCAAAAATCGCGTGACCAAAAATGTGAGCGTCACCTAAATCATAATGGCTTCCTCCGGAAACTCCACGTTGTGCAGTTGAAATCTGATACGGGAAGGCCCCGAAGCACGATGAAGCTCTCTCGGCTGCTCGCTGTCTTAAAAATTACGCACGACAAAATACTGGTGCACTCCCACTGGGGACACCAACTCGCAAACTTATTTTCACCAAGGATGAATGAATAACATTATAGTTCGGCAGCCAGCCACGTTTCACTTGAAATTGAAATAGTGGTGAAGCATTTCCAGGACCAGTCGACGCGAGCCATTAGAATGTTTTGTGATGGCCTTCTCGCAAGTGTTATTTTTTTCCCTGTATATTGTTTGTCGACCCGCTGCACTGTTAGGAAGAGCCCAAGTTCCAATCGGTCATCCCGTTTGGCATTAACGCCTCCGCTCATGGAGTGACCACAGGGCCGACTGAAGCTGCTGCAAAGGGCGCCGCGACACATTTGGATCGAGAATAAACCTCGAAGCTGCTAGGTGGACATGCATATATAGGCCTGGCGAGTGATTTTAACAACACCAAGGGCATTTCGCCGCAATCGCTTGGAGAGTAAGATGACGATATTCAGGCCACTGGCTGACTGAAGACGTTGAGAAAGCAGATACAATTCTATCTGATCTACAGTTCTAAGTGGACCACAGACAATGAACATCTTTTCCGCTTTTAGTTAAGTACCGCTCATAATCATAACGAAGTCAGCTTTCTATCCAGAGTACTTCTTTGATATGAGGGTTTACTCTATTAAAGAGATACATTACTGCGAGGTTTCTTTTTACTTTGTCAAGGTCTCTCACCTGTTTCCGGCTTCTACAACGACAGCTGATAAGCGCGACATGTTTATGCAAAAGAGCGTGTGTGTATTTGGTTTTTGGAAAGATATTCCGATAGAGGCTAAAAGCGAAAATCCGCGGGTGTCGAGACTTTGGCGCACGTTAAAAATCCAAAGGCGGACAAAATTAATCGGGAGTCGCCCACTACGGCGAGCCTCATACCTTTGCGTAGCTTGGGCGCATTAAACCCCAAATGAAATTAAAAAAAAACACTTCAGTGTACTTTGATAAGTGCACTGCCACTCCATTATACAAGCGTGCAATCAAAATTTGCATTACGTGAGTTTGCATTGTTTCACATACAAATACAGTGTGCTTTAAATACGGTCAATACCGTATGGTTGCGGTCAATAATTGTTTGTCACTGCTCTAGACTTGCAGAGTCTACGAATGAGCATTCCCTTTATCATTTGTGCCCTTTGAGAGTGTACAAAAACACGTTCTACAGACATTTTTTACTCTGTAAGCCCCACCACTGGAATAACTCACCGGGGAGTCGCGTTTCCTGTCTGTAACAATCTGTGTCCAAGAGGGTGTCACCCGGTGTAAACCGGGTAGTTCCTCTGGTCGTAATTTCAGTGATCTGCCAGTCATTACTATACCATAGGTGATGTTGAGTACTATATTATAGGTGATGCAGTCACATTTCCACTCGTTTATTCTCGTTATCCCCGTTTATGTCGCCTCTCTTATAATGTTCCCGTACATACAGCCTTATGAAATTAGGCGCACTTTTGGTTTCAATCAGCTTTGCCTTCTGATGAGGGCTTTTTATAAGCAAAAGTTAGGGGGAAGAAGAGGCATGTAATGCGGGGAAATGAAAACCAATGGACCATCACGGACAGCACCGCACAGCACAGCACATATCCTCGGTACAGCACCGCGGTTTGAGATAGGTGGTGAGGCAGTTGAAGTAGTAAGCGAATATATCTACTTACGCTAAGTTGTGACCGCGGATCCCAATCACGAGGCAGAGATAATCATAAGGATAAGAATGAGATGGAGTGCATTCGGCAGGCATTCTCAGATAATGAATGGCAGCCGACCATTGTCTTTTAAGAGGAAAGTGTAGGACAGCTGCATCTTACCAGTACTCACCCACGGGGCAGAAACTTGGAGACTTACTAAGAGGGTTCAACTTAAATTGAGGACGACTCAGCGAGCAATGGAAGGAAAAATTATAGGTGTAACATTAAGGGACAAGAAGATAGCGGACTGGGTCAGGGAACAAACGCGTGTTCAGGACATATTAGTAGAAATTAAGAAGAAATGGACGTGAGCAGGGCATGTAATGCGAAGGCAGGATAACCGCTGGTCATTAAGGGTAACGGAGTGGATCCCTAGAGCAGGCAAGCGTTGCAGGGGGCGGCAGAAAGTTGGGTGGGCAGATGAGATCAAGAAGTTTCCGGGGGTAAATCGGTCGCAGTTCGCGCACGACCGGGATAAATGAATATTAATGGCAGAGGCCTTTGCCCTGCAATGGGCGTAGACAGGCTGGTGATGATGATGATGACATCGTGAGGGCAACAGAATGACTACACAGAGGCGTGTTTAGAGGTTAAGCCGCTTAACTTGGCGCAGGGAAAACATTGGAAAATCTGGAGGGGAAGAAAGTTCCAGGGCATCAGAAGACGGGAACGTCCGGAGGAACATGCGGAAGGCCTTTGCCCTGCAGCGGACACAAACAAGTTGTTTCTGCTGCTGCTGCTACTGCTGCTGCTGATGATGATGGTGCCTTTAAATTGTTGCTTGGTTAATAAAATTCGTAAGTCCGTATCGCTTTATGCGGTGCTACGGATGGTGTATAAACATCAAGCGGCCGCTATGTCTGAGGTGATTTTCGGTGGATATGTTCCTGACATAAGCACGGAACCTGTAACAGTCCACAATTGTCCTAATAGGGACACGTCGTCGTGGTGTATCATTTCAATTTACATGTCTTAGTACAGCGTCCTGCCTTGTACGATAGCGGAGATATTCCCCCGAATTGCGCTTCTGTGACATTAGGCGTTATTTATTTGCAGTATAGTTAAGAATAATATGTTACGAGCCCTCTTCAAAAGGATTTCGTGCGTGGTAAGTAAGAAATTGCAGCAGCTGAACGCCGTTTGAGCTGACGTCAATTGCATCGTTGGTGTGCAGACGTCTCAAAATACGAGTCTTCCTAATGCGATCTTTCAATTTTTCCGTGATGCACCAACGAGCCCATCTTGCTGTGTTGCTCCAAATACAAAGTAAACTTGCCGGGCACCAAAGAAATAAAAATGAAAACGTTTTTAATGTCCCCGCTCACCATAGAAACAGCGTTAATCTGTGTCATGATATCGCGCTGATAGAAAAAAAAACTTGTGAGATTCCCAACTACAGTTTTGCCGAAACATTAAAGAGTTCTTTTGTAAGCTGGGGCACCCACATGATTACATTTGCATTCATCCGCTCATGCAATACCTCTTGTATCGAAATTTTGCATTTTCGGTCGAGCACTCCTTCCAACAGGATACTGAGTAAGTTACCTTTTGTATTCTTATCTTCACAGACTACTGTACAGTAATACCTCGTTAACTCGAACTCGCGTATCTCGAAAAATCGGCCAAGTCGGAATTTTCCGCGGTACCGAACCATTTACTATACGTCCCATGCATTTGTTGTCCTTTATTTCGAAGTATTTTCGGGCCCAATTGCGAATATCTCGAAATATTGACTGAGAGTGGAACGAACTTTCTCTGCCTCGGGCCATTTCACAAGATTCGTGCGATGCTGCTGCGCCTCGATTTTTTTCTAGTTGAGACGCGCCTACCACAAAGCCAATAACGTTAATCTTAAGCGCAGAAAAAACACACGGATGCAGAAGACAAAGACAACCGCTTCTGTGTCCGTGTGTTTTTTGTGCGCTTGATAAACGTTATGAAATACCAATTAGCCCGAACGCAAGCCCTTCCACAAAGCCGATGTTTTCCCCAAACCGAAAGTCTGAGCCTAGAGGCATATGTATATCAACTTTGTCAAGCCACCCTGTGGCACGTCATGGAACGGTGGAGACTCTCCCGGTAGATACATGCGATGAGGTACAGTGTACAAGAAGCTGAAGGTGTGTCGTGCGGGCAAAAACCAAATGGAGAGCAGCGGCGGGGAAGATCGGCTCATGCAATGCGTCAAGCAGCTAGAGGAGCCCGAGTGCGACCGCAAACCAGATCAGCATTACGCAGTTCTTTTCTCCTAAGTAAAATTGCAGTGCCACAAAACCCAGCCGGTGAACGTGTCTTGTATGTTTTTTATCTCTTTCACACCATTATGAAAAGCAAGATCGGAAGCTGCTGTTGAAGAGCTGGTAAGTAGTCGCGCCTTTTTTTCAAAGGACTTGAGATTTCATGGTGATTCGCGCAACTTTGATTATCTTGAAAATCCGCTTATCTCGAAATGTTTCCTTGTTTTTACTACTTCGAGTTAACGAGGTATTACTGTATAGAATGCGGAAGCAGTTTTCTGGACAGTTTCAAGTCAAGTTAAAGTTTTTTCATCAAAAGAAAGCGGTTACAAAAAATTTTACAGACAAGGGTCCCGAAGTCAGCGACGGCACTGGGACCCTCGATGATGAAGTACACGAAAAAGGATACAGAAGCAGCAGTGCAAGCGAAAACAAGTACAATAAAATATGTAAATGAAACACGTATTGCATAGTTTTTATATAGAGTTTACGAGTTTCATCCAATATTCCCGCGTTTCCTTTATATTCGTGAGAAGTTTCTTTTTAAAACTTCCGTTTCCCGCAAACCTCCATCCTCGCCAATTTGCTGGCGTTGGTTACGACAGCGCACAGGTACGTCCGCATGGGCAAAATTGAAAAGACCGCTATCATGTTCAACCTGCATTGCCTGAGCGCGAGCATACAAAATGTCGCTTCGCTGTTCATCAAACAATGGGCGAAAATAAAAACCCGAAGCCAAATATAGAATGTAAACACGCTAAAAACACGTGTGACATCAGTGCGGTCGTTTGCCAAGTAAAACGCCGTCAAAAAATGAATTTATTGCGCAGTCAACGTATTTCAACCTGCGAGTTCTGATTTTCATCCTAAGTCCTCCAAGGGAAACGTTAGGCTTAAGGTCCAGGCTCCGGGGCTTCCTGGGCACTAGTTGCGTTAATTTTATCTAAACCATACATATAGAATTTTCGGATCCCTGAGTTGAAGTATTTGATGAAGATTTATGAGCATGCAGGAGTGTATATGCTCCTGCGGCTCACGATCAATGAATCAGTCAATGCAATCAATGAATCAATCAGTTACAGCGAAAGCGCTAGACGCGCTGGCCACAAGAAATCTGTCTGCCCTATAGAGCACAGACAGATTTCTTGTGGACAGATTTCTCGTGGTATATATACGTAACCTTGCGAAAGTATTAAATACGCACACAGTAGCAGCTATCCACAATGCAGTGTCGGACAACGATTTAAAAGTAAGGATGTAAGCCTACGTGCTTTAGCACATTATTTTCGGATAGCAGTCGACGATGTGTGCGCGCATATTATACGCCTCCACTTTCAAAAAAAAGGTCGTGGCACTTACTAATAAAACACGAACCAGTTACTTGTCCCAGTAAAAACTAGGTACTCAGTGCTTTTACTAGCTCGCCATGCATAACCTAGTAAAAAGCGTGACAATGTTGATCGGTTGAGCGCAAAGCACGACATACAGACTCATTCAGCACGCGCATAGCACACTTAGACAACAAATAAATTGAGCAAGGAAACCAACGAGATGCACGGGGAGAGTGAGTATAACTTCGTTACCCTAAAGGTACACCTGCTCTTCTTGCTTTTACACCCTGCAGCAGACAGTCCCCGGAGGGCTTATTGCAAAAATCAAATATTTCAGCCATAATTTTAAAATTACGCATTTTTATGTGAGTATATACAAGTCAGCATGTGGATTTGCAAAAACGTTTTAGTCGTGATTTGAAGTTGGAACTGAAAGCGCAAATTAGACACGGACAAAGAAAGGGGACAACAGGACCTTTCTTTGTCCGTGTCTAATTTGCGCTTTCAGTTACACTTATGAATCACCAACAGGCCCAAACCATGACCCTTTTGAAGTTGGAAAAGTGCTTTAGTTATACATTCAATAATACATAAAATTCTGTTACTTCCAGTGAACGTTAGGGTCAAAGAAGCAGAAGTTACCAAGTGCACGGTCTAGACTAGTAACGATAGCATCTGGGTCATATACTTAGTGTCAGAGACTACGTCCCGTTCTGCGGGTTAGTAAAGTTCGTAAAGAGACAGTAAATACAGCCGTTAGTACCCTTTTGCCAGCTTTTTTGTTAGGAGTGTTCGATACGCCTCCTGTCTGCCATGGCGTATTTGGATCTACAAAAAGAGGGGCACTTCTATAGGTGCAGATAATGCCGACGAACAATCTATTCATACAAGACAGCCCTTTGACCAAGCACATCACCCAAACACTGGCTTGTTTAGGCTTTCGCTTTTAAATGGAAATTTCTACCACATCCGTCAGCGAAATTGACATCCACTTTGACCATCCACGTGACAGGGTACAGAACTAGGCACCCTGGATTTACCCTCCCAGATTTCCCCTACCTTCGACGTTAGGGGGGCAGAACTTTTACAGTTTTAAGAGGCTTAACTAGCATTCTCATAATGCGCTACGGTAAACCCTTCAAGCTACGCTTGTAAGCAGGGCACAGTAACACGACTTGTGCAGTGTTAAAGGACCTGCGCCACCCCTATCTCATCCTGGGAGAAAACAATTCATTACCCTCATGGCCATCAGAGCGTCCTTTACAAAACACGAAGCACACCGCTGCAACTGCAGCTGCCTCTTTTATTGATTCCTGCCTGCCATAAAAGATATCTACCGCACTTTCACGCACCTTTTCTGACAAAAATGGCCCTGAAGCTTTTCTCGCTCCAGCTGCAATTGAATCGAACTGTGTATCTTGAAGAACCTTATTAAAATAAT
Source organism: Haemaphysalis longicornis (assembly GCA_013339765.2). Lineage (NCBI taxonomy): Eukaryota > Metazoa > Arthropoda > Arachnida > Ixodida > Ixodidae > Haemaphysalis > Haemaphysalis longicornis. Next base: position 85,414,766 of record CM023449.1, on the reverse strand, counting down.
AAAAAAGTGCAACATCAACGGGGACAGAACATTCTAATGAACAACAAATGGTAATCAAGGAAAAAAGATGCCTGGTTCCCGTATCTTTTCGCAGAAAGTTAATTTGTGGTAGAAGTGTTGTACAAATATGTATATGTTCAAACCGTTAAATGCTCAGCTCTGATTTATTCAGGCTCGTTTTCTAAAAACCGCAATACAATCGTTAAAGGAACCCTGTCGGTTTTTGGGCCAGCGAAGCATACCTCCTCTGCGTTTAAATCTAAAGGCAGTGTTGAAGGTTCTGCTGTCTGTAAAGTTCGAAAGGTGGTTGGGACTACGCATTGGTGCTGCTGGCATCAAGAGCCTGGTACCGCGCTTCCCGGTACGTCTGTGCGGTCTTGAAGCGAGGGAAGGCTGTTCTGTTGCTGTTTCCTGCGGAGCCCACGAAACCACCAACTTGGAAGCCATCAGGGTGTCTTTGCATTGCCTCAAGCCCGGGAGCCCAATCGTCGTCCCTCTCCACAAGAGCGCCAGGAGCCAACCACTGGAGTTCGTTATCGAAGACGCGTTCATTACGATATAATGTTCGCCTCGGCGGGAATGGTACAAAGGCATAGTAGTATTCCACGTCCACAGACACTGCCTTCCGTGTTGCGTCCAGGCCGACTTCAGCGTGCCGGGCTTGCATCAACTCGTAGGCGAGTCGGCAGAACTGCGTCAGAAAAAGTTGGCATTTGCGCGAATAAAATCATCTTTGGAGAACGCCTGCTTTATCACATAACATCTGAATGAGAAATGTACCATGCCGTATTAATTTTTTTATAAGTCACTTTGGAAAACCACACCAGTCCTCGCAATGAAAATCTTATTAGACATAACTTTTTTTCGGTCATTCATTACAACCAACCGTAAGTAATCATTTCGGCTACTTGTCTCACCAATGTAAATAAAGCTAGGTTTTTAACGATTGCGAACCTCTTTTTGCCTAAACTCTGGCGTAACTACAGACAAAATAGACTGCCATTTTTTTTCAATATAAGCAACTTGTAACTCTGGCAGAGCTCCATTACAACTATTTAAGCACACTTCATCAGCTGAAAGAAGCTGTAAATGCTTCATTTTATATATTGAGGTTACTCATGTTCGTTTATTTCGGTTGGAGTCCTACAGATGTAGTTTCTTAAATTCTACGTGTCTTTCTAACTTCTTCTAGCGGTAAATTTATTGCTGACAAATTTTATTTGGAAAGTTGACGCTACTATAAGGTATATTTGTTAGCCTTTTGTATTTGTGATAATCAAGAGAAGATTAATTATTACTTAATGGTTGCATTCAAAAATTATGAAACATATTAACCATAAGCCCACAGTTGCGTTTCTCTGCTGCCTACCTCCCGCTTATAACTTTAAGTGATGGCCTAGTTCCTCAGTAACTTGTGATGCAGTCATTGGCTACGACACCTCCCCTCCTCTACACTCTGTAGGCACATCGTCATTATCACCACGGCAGCGCCTGTCCCCATTATTGTCTGCTCTTTATCATCATCATTATTCCCAGCGTCGGATCTCGGCAGAAGATAGAACCACGCGCGGAGTAAAAAGCAGGTACCTCTTGTGGATGCATTTCTTCCCGCATGTGTCGCTGGCATGCGCTTTACAACTCTCACCTTATGGCATGACCCATTTGATTTATGCCTGACGTCAACAGGAATCTACCTGAACGGATATAACTCTTGACAGAGAGCAACCATCATAATTAGCGGGAACATCATTTGTCTCCAATGCCGACTCACTTCCGGCTGGACGTTTCGGAGAGCCCCGGGCAGAAACAACGTTACTTCCCCCTTTTCACAATTCTTGTCGTGCACACACACTCCATAAATCACACAGGCAATCTGTTCCAGCATTACACACATAGGTGTCCAGGACGTCCGCGACGGCAAGTATTCGGCGGCTATCCGCATAATAAGGATATATAGCGTATGTATGGGCGACCTTGTTTCCCCCGTTTTGTCACCCCATCTTTGTCCCCAAATATTACATTGTCATGGTCACGCTGCGGGAAAGTTGGTAACATTGTAGAGTCAACTCTTACAAGCAATATTTCAAGTTATCTTAGGTTACACATATTCGTCTTCCAAAGCCGAGCTTTGGAAAGGCGAATATGGGTGAACAGCGAATATGAAAAGAATCGCCGAGCCTAGCAAAGCCGAGCTAGGCGAAAGGAAAATCAAGCGGTCCTGTGTACGCAGAAAACTCCTCCACCGCAACCCTTTGCGCATGCGCGAAAGAAAGAAATTGCTGTGGTTTAGCTTTGGTTAACCCTAGTTCATAGCGAAAGCTTCACTGCCCTGGCAAAGCCCATTGCCGAGGTGTGGTTTCCCAGTGATATACAGACATGTTTTCAATAAATAGACTGCTTATTCATCATCTTTTTCCGCCTGACGGCGTTTTAAAGCTTCGCTGCTGTACTATCGACCACATCTGGATGTTCGTCTTCCTCCATCGCATACGGCTCCGCACCGCACATGGCCTGCTGGCCTTCCTTTGTGGCGCGTGCTTATCTGTGCCGCGGCAACCTCCTTGCCTTCCTCCACCAGGTGGCGACACGGGTTCCGAGCCCCACCTGTCATAGACAATTATGTCTGGGAAGGTTGCAGCAGGATCATAAGAATGAAGAAAGGGGGAGGTGTTGGCATGCTCATTAAACAAGGGACCGACTGGCGGAGAGTGCATGAAAGCTGTAAAGAGCATCTATGGGTTAGAGGCACCATAGAGGGGGAAAATACATGGTTAGGTGTGGTGTATCTGTAGACTGGAAGTAGTGCTAGGGAGGAAAATGAGGAAATGGTAAACTGTTTGAGAAGAGCTATAAACGGTTCAAAGATTTGGGCGAAATAATCATAGTTGGAGATATGAATGCCCATATAGAAGGCTTGGATGGATACACAGACCACAATGGTTCTCTAGTGATAGATCTATATCAGGAAAACCGGCTTGTAATAGTAAACACGGAAAGCAAGTGTGACGGACAAATAACGTGGGAAAGCGGTAACAGATAGTCCAGCATAGACTACAGTTTAGTATCCGAGACAGTATACGAAAGGTTGTGGGAAATGATGATAGATGAAAATGGAACGCACAGCTTAGGAAGCGACCACAAGCGGCTTAGCTTGCACTTTGGAGGTGCAACCCAGACAAATTTAGAAATAGGTACAATAGGAGGAACTTATTTGAACAATGAGTAGTTAAAGATAATAGCTAATAGATGGGAAGATGAAATCAATAAATACCCAGACAAAAATTGTGATTACGACGAAATAATTGCGTTCATAAAGGGTAAGATGAATGAAGCAAAGGAACGAAACCGATGGAAAGGGAAGAGAAAGCCGAGAAGCTGGTGGAATAAGGAAATAAAAGAGGCTATTGACCAGCGAAGAAAGGCGTCGAGAGAACACAGAGAAGCAAAATGAACTGGTATAAAACCGGAGGTAGTGAAGGAGAAATGGGATATCTACCATGGGAAAAAACTAGAAGTGCAGAAAATGGTGCAAGCAAAGATCAAGCAGAAAAGCGAACAATGGATGGCAGAAATACGGAAGAAGGACAAAAGCGCATCCAAGAAGTTTTGGAATTATCTAAAATTACTAAGGTCAAAAAACGATATTCATCAAAAATTCCTGATTGATGAGGAGGGGAAACATTTAGAAGGAGAGGACGCGTTGGCGCATATTTATCGAGTGATTAGAGCGAAGTTTAGTGCAATAGTGGTAGGGAAGCCTGCACCGATAACATCAGCGCCACAGAAGACTGCGGAAAGGGAAATAAGTTTGAGCAACCTGGATTGGAAAAAAGCAGAGCAAAAGGTTTCCCCCCAGAGACCAGACAGCAGTGGGCCCGGACGGAATACCAATGCAACTGATAAACCTGCTTGGACCTAAAACTAAGGAATCGTTTATGAGGGCAATAGATAAGGTGATAGAAACCAAACAAATACCAGAGGACTTACTAGAAGTAGGATGAATTTAATATATAAAGGAAGAGGAGACAAAGCCAGTATTGATTCATACAGACCACTCACACTAACGTCAGTGGTGTATAGATACGTAATGCAGGTGATAAAATCAGAAATTCAAGTATGGATGGAAGAAAATGAAATACTTGGGAAACTGCACAATGGATTAAGACAAGACAGGCGAGTGGATGACAATTTGTTCGTGATAACGCAATGCATTGAAATTGTGAAAGCACAGAATAGGCCATAATGGATTACGTTATTGGATATTAAAGGTGCATATGACAACGTAAACAGAGAACGGCTGTGGAGAATGCTGAAACTCCAGGGATTAGATGACGAGTTAATGCAGTTCCTTAAGGCAATCTATAAACACGAGTTCACCTTACATGGGAAGGACAGAAATGCGCCCAGCAGGTCAACATCCATCGGGGACTGAAACAGGGATGCCCTTTGAGCCCAATACTGTTCATGCTTTACATGGCGGGGTTAGAAAAGAAACGAAGAAAGTCAAGTGGGGTTTAGCCTAACCCATATGCTGCAAGGCGAAGTGGTACAACAGCATATTCCGGGAATGTTATACGCAGACGACATTGTTCTTTTAGCTAATAATCAAACCGATATGCAACCACTAATAAATATTAGCGGCCAGGAAGCCGCCGACCTCGGGTTAAATTTTAGTGCAGAAAATCTGGAATAATGGTTTTCAATAACGCTACCACCGACGTAGTGTCTATCCAGCAAGGCGAATTACTTAGAGTGAAAAAATATAAATATTTGGGAGTGTGGATAAACGAAGGGGATAACTACTTAAGAACTCACGAGGAACAACTTAAGGTTAAGGGAAAGCGAAACGCAGCTATAATGAAGCATAGAGCTCTGTGGGGGTATAACAAATATGAAGTAGTAAGAGGAATGTGAAAAGAAGTGATGGTTCCGAGTCTCACATTTGCGAATGATGTACTCTGCTTAAAATCAGACGTTCTATCAGGCCTTGAAGTAAACCAGAGAACGGTAGGACGTTTGGCCTTAGGCACGCATGGAAAAACAACTAATGAAGCAGTGCAGGGAGATATGGGCTGGGCGTCGTTTGAAGTTAGAGGAGGACAGAGTAAAATATGCTTTGAGATGAGGTTGAGAGCAATGGATCAGCGAAGGAGGGCAGCTAAGGTTTTTAGGTACCTGTACTTGAAAAGCGTGGACACGCAGTGGTTAAGAAAGACTAGAAGGCTAACGATGAAATGCGGAAAGAACAGTGGAGAATCCAAAACAGCCAAGGTAACCAAAAAGAGGCAAGGCAGATTGAAACGAATAAGTGAGGGAAAAATGGAAGCTAAAACGTCGTTAGAGATGTACAGGACTGAGAAATTGAACATCAGAAAGGAAAAATTTATACGATAATTCCCAGGGCAGTGCTTTGCTTGTTGAGGCTACAGCAGGTTGCCTGCGAACTAAGTGTTTTGTGGGGAAGTATTCACAAAATTATGGGGTATGCGTGGTCTGCGGAAAAGAAACAGAAACTATGCGGCACATAGTGCTAGAATGTGAGGGTATCCATCCAAATCTACATGAAGGGAATATTCGGCTTCCAGAAGCCCTAGGATTTAATGGTATCACAGAGGAAGTTAACTCCAAGGCTGTCGAGGGGACGAAAAGAAGATTAGAATGCTGGTGGACAAAAAGCAGACAGGGGAATATTACCTAGGACAGTTACCACCTGTAACAGGAAAAAAAAGTATTTTGTGCCTAATAAACTTTTCTGCCTGCCCTAAGCAGTGCTAATAGTAAACTAAGAGTGTAAAACATGGGTATATTAGTCCTTTTTGGTAAGATGACATGTCATCACCCCGGTACAAAGGGGAAACCAATAGCAATCATCATCATCAACATCTCCGTTCCCTCCTCGCCTATCTCTCCCCTGCTGCCTATTCTTGCCGCTATCTGGCCGCTGCTCCGTTCCGGGCGCTCCGCCAAGTGGCGACACGGGTCCCGCGCACGCCTCCGTTCCCTCGTCGCCTATGTCTCCCCAGAAGGGTCGCAAGCTGGCCTAGTTGGTAAGACGTTCTTGAATGAAACCAGCATGAACTTAAACAAGGACAAAAGAACTGGAACACGAGTTGTATCAACGCGCGTTTGAGAAAGCATGAATTGTTATTAAGGGCCCCATATCATCTCATCTTTCTTCACATTGTACTAAGTGCCGAAGGAGTAAACCTAATTTTCATACCACTGAATTTTATTTACGCCCCGTGAACCAGCACCCCGCAAAATTATGGAAGCGTTCCACATAGCAAAAAGAGTAGACAAGTCTGTCTTCCAAGCAAGCTTGTGTCTTCATCCAAAAGAGCTTGCATATCTGCGTGGGCCTTGACTGTAGCCGGTGTCTACCTAGTTGCCTTATCACCGTGGCTTTGGTAAACTTGTTTTGCTCATTTGTGTTAAAGGATTATGTTCACCATTGTCGATAATAAATTTTATTGTTTAGACCAGCGGCTGTCCTTCCGTTCCACTTCCTTTGTCTTTGTTGAAGTTCGCTCTGGTTTCATCCAAGAATAATCCTCTCCCCATTATCAGGCCGCTGCTCCGTGCCGGCCGCTTTCGGAAGGGGGTGAGGCAGCAGACTTGCCAGCCGTAAATGCCAAGGTGGCAGCGGTAGCCGACTGGAGGGGTGAGACGATAACGTCAGCCACCATACGCTCCGGGAACAGCAAGGAAGCGGAAGAGTGTGCAATAGCACTCGCTCTCAGCACTCGCCTTTCAGGTAACCCAATAAATATTACATCCGACTCACAAGAGGCATGCCGAAATTATGCGCAAGGACGTATCACCCCGACCGCCTATCACATCCTGCAGCGAAACCGACAAATTCCACCAGTCCGTCTAATCTGGACACCTGCGCATGCGTGTTTCCCTGGCAATGAACGCGTTCATGCGGTAGCCCGAGGCCTCACCCTCCGGGCGCCAGCGGAAGACCAACCCAAACCCGACAAGACAGAAAGTATCCCACTCACATACACACATATACTACAACATTACAAACTCTCCCGTAGGACACTTCCTCCGCCACACGCGCAACTCACCCGTGAGGAAGCCGCTGCATGGCGCCAACTACAAACTAACACGTTTCCTAGCCTCTCGCTCCGGCACACATTCTATCCTACCATGTACCCGGACAGATGCCCATCCTGCGGAGGACACCCGAACCTGTACCACTCCACATGGGAATGCCCCAAACCCTCGACCCAATTGCCTATACCCAGCCCCTCCTCCTCCGGATGGGAAGCCGCTCTTTCCAGCTCAGCCTTGGAAGACCAGCGCGGACTGATCGACCGGGCAAGACGGATCGCAGCAGCAAATGGGGCCCTGGACTAAGGGCACCACCCTCTGAGGGGTAAATAGTCTGACTTTATAATAAAGTTTTCTACGACTACTACTGGTTTGACCTCTAGCTCTCAAGGTCAAAGGCTGATCACCCCGCGAAGAGCGCCCGAGGTGGTGTAGTGTATCTTTCGCTACAAGAGAGATTGTACGCAATTAGAAGAAAGGGGAGATAGTTTGGCAAGGTGCATTGCAGCGAAATGCGCGCTTAGCCGGTGGGCACGCGTACATTGTGCATAGTTTTAATGACGGAGTGCTCATTGCTCTTTGGGGAGCTAACGATGATACGAAGAAAAAACTTTACCGGGCCTCGACTCTTAACTACGCAGAAAATTTCGCCGAGTCTCCAAGCATAACCACGAATAAACTTAGCCGAATCAAGAATAAGCTAGGTGGGGCCGCGAGCATACCTCTCTACCGTGTTTTCGCGCCACAAGTGCGAAGCTGCCCGGATGTTTTTTTCTTAATGACAACATTGTAACTTGATAACTGTATATGTCAGCCGAGGCTCTTCTAGCTCAACCTACGAACAGAATGATGAATATAGTAGGAACAGGAAAAGGAATAAATGTGTGATTCCCCTACACAATGATTAATTTACTCACCCCTGAAGAGTGTGCGCAGACAAGCTTGTCAGCCTCTGCCAGGAGATGAATATCAACTACTATGTTACTAAGGGCTGCGCTTGTGTTCCTGGCGATCATGTCGCAGGCTTGCTCAGCAGAGGGCGCGTTCGAAATCACGATGTATTTTGGAAACCTGCGACCGAAAAATTCAGAAGTAACTTAAAGGTTTTCACTCACATTCCTTTTCCATTACTGGTGCTGAACATTGCTCACTTTAGGTGACGCTTCTTATCTAACCAACAAATTCGTCCATCTGATCAAGTCTCCAAGACGGCAACATGTAACCACACAAGGCATGTATAATAATAGGAAGTTTTGAAAAAAAATCTAAATATTAAAGTTCGAAGACAATGCCAACTCGAAAAAAGATTTCCAATAATGAAATACGGGTTGGGTGAACACCAGGTACGTTGTGTAAAAGACTTCAGAATGTGGGAAAAACTGACGCATCAGCGGTACCCCTCCCACCTCATTACTTTCGGTCCTTGCTCAACCGATTGCGAGTCTACGATGTCCGTAGCCAATTGGAGCTGCAAACGTTCATATAGGATGCTTTCCCGAGCATCCGGTCCTACTGCCGGTGCTCTGTTTGCGGAGTCGAGGCGGACGATAACACTCCCCGCATTCAACTCCTTCGAGACGTGTGGAGATGCCACAGCGCGCAAAATACGTCAGGATGTTTTAAATTTTGGCAGCAAATATTCACTCATGCATACCTTAGTTACGAACCAGATCATATAAAAAGAAAAAAAAACACTTCAGGATCTAGCCAACACTACAATATAGACTAAAATAGGGAAATTGGCATGTTAGATAAGTTTATGATTGCACTAGATGAGAAAAAAACGACCGAATGCAACAACCAAAAAAAAATAACAGACTACTGTGTCTTTCTGATTCTATTGCGTCTTTATCAGGAGTTTTGCAATCATAAATCTCATATCGGGAGCCCAACAGAACTATAAATAGATCGTTTCTCGTAACCACTTATTTTTCAATGACATCTGCACTTTCTCTGCACTAAAAGCTTTCAAACGTTTCTATACATAGTCTGTATCTCTTCAATGACGCTCGGTTCATCAGTGGCAACGAACACGCGACGCTGCACCGCAGCGTCAGTCAACTCCAGCTGGCTGTAAAAGTGTTCCGCGTATTGCATGTACTCGATCACGTCGTGCCGGGATCCCTCAAAAACTTTGTCCGTGCGTCGAATGTGCATCCTGCAAAGCGAACCAAAGGACAGAGCTGTTGTACATACCGTCTCTGCAACTGGAAGTTCGGCATATTACCAAGCAATTGTGCAGCTTACACGAAATATTTGATATGAGCAGTGCTATGCGCTCAACAATTAGCCTGACATTTTATCGCGTGCAGAAAAATAGCGCTTGTGTTAGGCACAGAGCTAACCCAATCCAATCCAATCCAAGCCAAACAAACCACTCAATTTCGCACCATGCGGTGCATTCTAGTAAACCCCTGGATTCACAGCAATACACCGCGCACAGACCTATCCTACTCGTCACGTTGTTAAGAGCAGCGACACACCCTGACAACGTAAACGGCAGTCATTTCAAATTACGCGCTCAAAATAGCGCGTCCAAGAAAAGGGAGCGTCTGCAGCAACGCAAAGTACTGTGATCCAGCTCTTTTCAATCAGAAAACAGTCTGCTTCCACATCCCAGTGCAGAGAACGCTAGCGTGCCGACCTATCGGTCAGAGCATGATCGTTAGCGAGGGTTCTTCATACGTGCTGAGATTTTTTTAATGTTTTGTTAGTGGTGCCCAGTGATACAGTGTTCCGAATACTTTTGCTAGGTCATTCTCGGGTGTATTAAATGATAAAGAACTAGGTGCAGACGGTGGAGCATAATTCCGATTGGAGGAAAAGCAGGCTTGGTGCTTGAGAGGTACAATCGGCACCCAATAATTTCGAGTCGCTTAATTGGAAGCAAAGTGCGGGTCCTGTCAGCTTTGCATGCAGTTCTACGGGAAAATGTGCTAGGTAATTAAAGCTAAAAAACTAAAATATGGGGCAATTATAAGTTATTTCTTTAAATCTAAAGCCTCAATGTGATCAGAACTTTTGCTAACTTCGCTATTCTTAAGGTGCAAAGGCAGGTTTCTTATGTATCTTTAAAGTTCAAAAACAGCTTTGAGGTCCTTGCCTTCATGCAGCGCTTTTTAGCGGTGCACAGAGAACAGCACAAAAGAAGCACTGGCACACATTCACAGTCTGGATAATATAGTTTCTGCAGCAAGATTTCTCGAGTCTAACGAGACAGCAATTGCCTAATTTGTTATTCTTAAACGGTGAGCTCTCAAATGAATAAAATGACTATTTTCGTTTATGTGGTTAATTGGAAGTTTTTTTAATTCAAAATAATTGCGCTAAAAAGGGACTCGGACGGAGTGAGGACAGACACACACGGCGCCCTCACTCCGTCCATGTCCTTTTTTAGCGCAATCATTTTATTTAACAATGGAGTACCAACGGGCGCAGGACGCTACATTTAATTCAAAGTTTTTCGCGGTCCGCGTGAACTTCGTATTAATGGGAGTCGAATCAATCAGAGTGGAACATAAAGTGACCGTAGGGGCAACGTGAAGAAAGGTCGGGGGCGTACCATCTGCGAGCGGTTTTGGGTGGATGGTATGCATTGGCGAACAGTTTGCTGATCAATATTTCTCCACTTCGAGGAAGACAAAGTAGGCGCGGAAGATGTCTTTTTGGGGGTTTTCCGCCTTAAAGCGGCCATGAAGACAAAATACAAGTTTGGTTCGTTAGAAAGACTGATTTGTCCCGATAACGATGCTACCGTGCTATCGCAAACTTCGAGCAAATAGTGGGGATATTAAAAAAAAAAACATGTGAAGCAGTGGCGACCCCCTCGCCACGGTACGGCCAGTCTTCTGTGACGTCACGGAATCTTGTCTGTACGATTGGCGGTCGCCGAACTAACCAATCGCTAAGACACATGACTCCGAGATTGTAGTGTGGCTTTTAGTTCCGTTTGATCGCATCACGTGAATGCTAACGTGAGTTAACCAATTATGTTCCAGTGCTGGCCTATATGACGCCACTCTTGGCCATCACGTCTTTGTGGCGCAAAATTTGAAAGCTTTTCAATACTTGTGTTTTTAGGTTTAAAACATCTTAAGTGGCGCCAATGGAGCAGGGTAAGGGACTGAAGCTCAGTTCTTTCAAATTAACACAGTTGTATTTTGTATTTATGGCGTTTTTATAAGGGATATTTTGTGCTGTCTTCGTGACGTGTACGCTGCACCAGCTGACGATTTGAGCGTAAAGGGTGCCTCAACCGCATCAGTCAGCGGGGAGATAACCTGGCGCCTTCCTGAGCGGTCGTATGGACACACTGATTTCCTGTAAAATAGTTCTCAACTTCGGTGCCGTTGCATTTTAAAGGGTCACGAGAGAAGAAAGCATTTGGAAGTAAATTGGGTGAAGTGAACTGTGTGCGCAATCGTTTCTGCTCGGGCAACGGTTGATCATGGACTGCTGCAGAAAAAGGTGCTGATCGAGAAGGACAAGTTCGAACCCCCCAAAAAAACATTCGTCCAGCTTCGCTGACATCACGTCGCGAACCCTGATGAAGCGAGCTCAGTGAAGCTGCCTGGCGTTCACTAACCGCAAGGTTAAGCTTCATATAACTTCTCAAAGTGGCTGTTTCTTCCGGAGAGCGCGAACTTTACAAATTTTTCGAACATTCGAGGAGCGACCACCAAGCGCACTCGTCTACAGTCAAACCCGATTATAGCGAACCCAGATAGAGGAAATTACGCTATATATCGAACGAAAGCATATCTGTTACGAAAATGCCTGCGAAGCATATTCCTTATAACGAAGTTTACATCGGATATATGGAACTCCGCGCGCCTACAATTGAAACCGAAATGCAGGGTCTCGGAGCAGCGATTGAGATGCTGATTGGCCACGATTGGAGATATTCAGCCTCGCATGGAGCGACGTGACGTCTGACACCTTCCGTAACTGTTTTCGACGCACGGGATTTCCGACGGAGCATATCCAGTCAGCCAGTTCGGGCCAAGACGACATCATCGGCGAACTGCGCGAAGAGCTCGCCAACGTTCCAGATGCTGTGCCGAAAGCAGTGTCCTTGAGAATTTCCTGAGTGTCAACGACGGCTTTGCCGTCACTGTGAGCCCTTCAGGCACAGACAGCGTCGCTGATGTCATGGCAGCTGGTGCTGCTGAAAGCACCGAAGAGACTGAAAATGTCGCAAGGGACATCCTCAGTCTCTTCGGTGCTTTAATGAAGGTTAATGAAGCGGTTTTGCCAGTCGATGTGCTCTGCCAATATTACTTCGATATTGAAGTACACGGACTTGAACAGGCGAAAACGACATCTCCGCCAAAACGTAAGTTAAAACAAAAATTGTGCGGGGCCTATTTCACGAAAGAGCGGTCTCTTCTCTTTCGTGAAATAGGCAGTTAAGGCGGAAAGTAGCTTTAGGGCATGCAATAAATGGATTGTTTTGTGTGAGGTAATGGCATAATTTATGCGTTTCCTTCTCCAAGACGTGGGAATGGCAGGGGGGGTCTCGCGTATTGCGAACTCGTAACGAAAAAAATTCGTTATGGCCGGGTTTGGATATATCGAACTATTGGATATATCGAACTAATCGCGGTGCATAGTACGGTTCGCAATTTCCGGGTTTGACTGTATAATGCTCGCTCCTCCGAGCCATCTGTTGCACGGGCACACTCCAAATGGCCGACTCTTCTCCTAGTTTTCTTGGCTCCGCCCACCTGCGCTTGGCGCCCGCGGGCCCCCTCCCCACTACGCTGCACGTGTGCTTGGCGCCTGCTCTTCCATGGCTAGGCTACGCCCTCTCCACATCGCTGCGCCCGCGTTACCACGCCTTGTCCCATAAAAGCCTCGACCAAGAACAGCTTCGCTGTTAAAAGATTGTGTTTTTAGCAGCGCGTGAGACCTTCCCTTGAACCATTTCTGACAAAACACATTCATGGCGCCACAAGTCTCATCCGTGTAGTTATTCAGCTCCGCTCCTTTCTTACTTACAAAGAGTGGAATGACCTCAATTTTGTCGTGCTATTTCACAATATTTGCACTGTATGACAGCGAGTTTGCATTGGATTGGTGTAAAACCTATTTTTTAACAAGGCCATGAAGACAAAATTCAACTTTATTTTGAAGTAACTAGCATTTGGTAATTCACTCTGATCAATTTTCGCTCAGAGCCAACGTCTTTTCAGCCGGAAAAAATTATATTAAAACTATGACGTTAGCAGTGACGTAATAGGCGGATAATGAAAACGTGTTTTCTGTTCGTAAACTTCACTTTAGCATTGAAGTGGTATCACCAAACTGCACTAGAGGCACCACAGCAATCACAGTTGTGTTTATTTCCGATTGCTCGGTTGGCAGCTGCTAATCCCACAAACAAGTCCTTGTGACGTCAATAAGACCGAGCAAGAACGTGGCTGGGCAGCTGTTACAGCCACATTGTATTTTGTCTTTATGGCCGTTTTAAGTCAACAAATAAAAACTTTACTTCTGCTTAGCAAGGGCTGTACGCTACCAAAGCCAAAAATAACAAGCCGAACTCACGCCACGATGGGATGCTTGTAACGACTCTTTTTGAATTCCTCTATTCTCTGGCGTGTGGAGTTCTGAAGCCGTAGAATATATCCTACGATCTGCCCGTACAGCCAGGAATAAGGGTCCCCGTGGTTGGCGGCTAGTGCCTTTATAATGAAAGAAGGCATGTCGATGATTTTGGAGCGCGACTGAGGACCTGCAGTAACGTATAAACAAAAAATGGTACGCCTAGGGTATGGTTAAGTGCGCGAAATGTTTGAGAATGAATAAGTGTTGTTGCGTCACTACAAGAGTTTACTGAAGAAGGTGTAATATCAATTTACTTACCAACAAAATGATGGAAAGGTAGCGGTAATAGAGACAGCATGAATATTTAGGGAGAAAAGGCAAAACACCTTCCTTCCACGGCAACATGATGCAATTACGTGAATTCGGCACCTTCGGGAAGCTTCAAAAAGAAGGTGATTGTCGGCGATACCATAAACGTTGTCAAGCTGGTATGTATTTGCGCATGTGTAATCGCCCCATTTTTGTGATTGAAACAAATACAATTTAACTACGGACTGACTGCGGCATGCTCCTTTAAGGGACAATTTTTTTCTGGAAAACAAATTCACTCCAAGAAAGGAGTGCATGTTGACAAACGTTGCATGGGTCAACATGTACTGCTTACACCTTTCTTTGCTGTTCACATCTTTGCTACAGTCGCACCACTATGAGAGGAGATAATGGTTATTGATGATAATATTGATACCCATTGATGGTACTTAGAATACTTGTAGTCACAATTTGCGAAGATTTAAACTTACCTATACCTTCGACAATTCATTAAAACGACACCAGTGTCAAAACTCGTGTAATCCCCACATATCTAGCTTTTTACACGACTCTGCTAGTGCATATATCACACATCGAAAATTTTTTGTTGGAAAAAAATTGCCGACAGTCACCAATGCCAGATAGGTCAAATACAAAACACATTCTGCACTATGTAGTCATCAAACTAAATGACCAATTCTAGCCGCGAAACAATAAATTGAACCTTCAAGTGTCAGTGGAAAATGTATAAATTAATTAAATCATGTTGACAAGCTCATTACGAACTGAAGTGAGTAGAAGATGGTTGCTTCTTGTACATTTCAGAAAAACACCGTTTTTTGTCATAACTACATCGCGGCATAGAGTCATCGCGCCATACTACTGACTCATCGCGGTTGCAAATATGTACTATCTTTGTATTGCAGTAACAAAGTGCAGCGCTCAAAAGCACTGGAAACGAAGCACAATAAAGTCAAGATTTCTAGGCCGTATTATCCAACATGTTTGGAATCTATCGTTGCGCGCAGAAGGCTTCTAAGGCGGTAACCTCTTACAAACCTTGCTTTGGTTCCCACTAGTATCAGGTTATTTTTAGCAATGCTAGGACTTGCTACCATGCAGTATTGTCTTGCAGAACACTCTACAAATCCCTATTCCCTCATTGGAGAAGTTTATTGGAAATTTCATTAGTAATGCAATATTATCGGCTGGCTCTCATGGAAATGTGGCCGATCGTAGCAAGGACGAGCTACTTACAACAGCCTTCATCTTGTTAGAAAAAAGGGTGTGTGGGAACAAGCAAATAAAAGGCTCCAAAAACAATTTCTGTCAATTTATAAGTACTGTATAGTGCCGTTATTTTGTTCACCAAACAATAGCTCAATTAGTCGGCACGTTATCAAGGGAAAGTTGGATGCATTTTCTTCAGCATCCACAGATATGAAGTCCGCCAATACATGCATGTCTTTAAATGGTTTTACGAAATGCAATTGTAACATACTTTGTGCTGAGTGGTGGTGTCAGATGTGTCAAGCTAATAAATTCCAATTTAAGGCGAGGCAATTTTCAGCAGCTGATAAGTATTTTTGGAAACATCACTCGCACCGCTGCTCTACTTACCAAAATCTCCGCCTGGATAGTCGTTCGTAATGTTTCCAGAGTCTGTAACGTTGCAGGAAGTTCGAGTGAGCGGCTGGAAGATGTTGGACCAGCCCAGGGTCCCCGGCGTATAGTGCCACAATGTGCTGTTGAGAATCATGGTGCGGTTCATCTGCAGTGCCGCGACAAAGCACCACAGCACATCGTGTATGCCGGAAGAAAACCCATGTGGATTGTCCAAAATACAGTATAGCTTCGGTGCCAACTTGCAGTCGGTTGGATTCTGGACAACAAGAATCACAAAAAAGTGCACGCAGGGCTTAAAAACCGAGCAAAATTGATACAATCGATACAAAACTTTTTCTAGAGAAATTTATGCGATTTCGTAGGATATCTGCTTGTTTTACATTACACGAATAACTCACTACACTTTATTTTTACTATTATGTGCAGCAGCAATTGCGTTGTATTTGGTTTCCAGAACTTGTTTATTTATTTATTTACACAGTACCCACAGCGCCTGAGGCATTACCGTGGGGGGGGGGGGGGGGGGGGGTAGTACAACTTAGATCAGATTCGAGTTGCTAGAGGAGCTTTTATCAGGAAAACCACCACAGTTTCTGGGAAAGTAAAAAAACCGGTGTACGAGGCTTTCCGCGTTTGACATGTATGCCTTCTTTTGCAACTGCGCTTTCTTCATGGCCGTGTTGAAATATTTGCTGAAAAACGTTTTTTGCTTTTCCAATTTTTCTGCAATTATATCGACAAGAGCAAAGTGTAAAGATGGTGAGCTGGTGTAACAAACCTAAATAACAGACCAAAGATGTTGACGATAAAAAGGAAATCATGTTCAAAAATGAAGCACGTGTTGTACCTGCTTTGTTCCGTCCTTGTACTTTTTGAGTGCAATATTCATAGATAGATTATAAATGGTGACAAATTCGAAGCCAGTATCGAAGTCAGCATAACCACGACGTCTTCGCCGGTTCACTTGCGGCTTCTTAAATTATTTCGGTTATTTTTATTTTACATGCCTGTAATTTATTTTTGTTTCTGATTTTTCTGTTTTAAGGACTTTATATCTCGCATTTTGTTTTCTTGATTGTGTCAATATGTCCTTTATTTTTGCTATTTAATGTGCACGTGTATATTTAAGTGCATGCATATTAGTAACAAACTTACCGCCAGCGAAAAAACCGGGCACCAAGACCCGATGAATCTATACCTACAAATTGAAGAGCTTCACCGTCTGACTGACTTATTCATCAACGACGAGGCGAAACTGGCGGATCTAGAGACTTTAAATTTCAAGGGTACATTTCTATCATGGCGTATGGACTCACTAATGCCGCATTCCCGGAAAATTATGCTCCTAAGAGAAGGAAACGGTAAAAATCTGTTTTCGCAACTTCGTGATTATCTCGGTCATGCATGAAGATATCCAGGGGAATTTTGCTGATATATGTAGCCCATAAGAATTTATAAAATGTAGTTTTGCGGTGTTACCTACCCCAACACTAATGGTTGAAATCAGCATTTCGGAGTAAAGTGCGTGTTTTTACAGACTCCCGGTATGTGTTTGACCGATTGATATGTCGAATTTGTTTTTTGCTGACAAATGTTATTCATGCAAACACACAGAAACAGTTGTATAGATTTCGCCCTATGACGCGCTAAAAGGGCAAAAGATTTTTTTATGTTACTCCTCTAACGAACAGTTGTGGCCTAACAGGTGGTATCAAGGCAAAGCCAAACTGCTGGTCCCACAGGCCATACTTGAAATCTCAGGACTACAATCGCACCATGCTGTAGATGGTATGGTTATTTTTTTAAAACTACGCATCTGAGAGTGATAACATGGCTAAAAATACCCAGCCACGGTGTCTCAGTTGCTACGGGGTCAGGCTGCTGAGCCCAAGAACGTGCGTTCAATCCAGGCCACGGTTGCTGGTTTTCTGATGGAGACATAGGCGAAAATCCTCTTGCGTCGAGGTTTCATTGCACACGTCAAAGATCCCCAGTTGGTCAAAGTTAATCTGGAGTTTTTCACTACGGCGCACCTCACAGTCCAGCTTCGTCACGTTAAACACCACAATTACTCACAATAGATGAAGAGAGGTCGAATATTTTTCGACCGAAGCTATATATAACTAATTAACTCGATTTTGCGCTGTGTGTATAAACGCACAGTGCAGTAAAGTCCACTTTAAAGAGCTCTGGTGAGTATAATGACCTGAATTTACGTTCGCAGGTTTATGGGTAAGCCACGGCTGATGCTAATTAACTCGATTTTGCGCTGTGTGTATAAACGCACAGTGCAGTAAAGTCCACTTTAAAGAGCTCTGGTGAGTATAATGACCTGAATTTACGTTCGCAGGTTTATGGGTAAGCCACGGCTGATGGGCTCGGCCGAAGAGCTGTATGCTAAACGCCATATAGTAAAGCCAACTTAAAGGGGCAAAGAAGACAAAAAAGACAAAGGACTTTGTGTTATTCGAAAGAGTTAGTGTTTTTAGTGCCCCCAGCGCTTGTCCAGATGCGAACGATGCTTTATTCACTTGGAAATTATTGATTTGAAGTTGAAATTTTTATTTTCTCCCTAAAAAGTGCGTTTTCGTGGTCTGCAATGACATCGCAGCAAAGGGACCGCTCTGCAGTCGATCGGGAAGCCTTGTTTACCGTTAGTGAACCTAGATGAAGCCACCATACCGCAGCAAGCCGTTTTCTGCCTTTGTTTTGTTTTTGTCCGTATTTAAACCTGGCTTGTTTTTGTTCAGGGAGAAAATTATCGTTTCGTGAAACTGCCCATAGTGCACGCTCGACTAACATGGTCACATAAGACACCATTGCCTGCGTCAATCAGCCAGTGTCGTCTGAGACAATCCCAAAGCCCCGCAGTCCTGTGCATCTGAACGAAGCATAGTGCGCGCAGTACCAACAGCAGCACGCACCCGTACTTCTATGCTTACTTGTGCTTTCGTAAATTCCACTGTTTATCCTCCCATTCTTAACTGCTATTAAAAGAATGTGCCCTAAATTTCAGCCCAAATAGCTCGTTCGGCAAGATTATAAGTTTGCCTAATTTGCGTTTGCTTTCGCCGGCGTCCGCCAATCGCAGAGCTGGCTGGTATGACATCATAGGTTCTGTAGTGCGAAATGAGCGAGTGGGTCGCATGGCCATTCCCTTTTTTAAGTGCGAATGCACTTTATAAGCGACCCTGAATTCTGTTGACCGCCGTCCGTCCACATAGCAACAGCTGCGGGTGCGCGCGCTCCTCGTCTTCCTTGGCAACGGGGGGAGATGGGCGCGCGCTGCCTGGCCGCTGACATGGCACATACCCACGTGGGGGATTGGCCAGGAATCTCCTCGTCTTCCTTGGCAACGGGGGGAGATGGGCGCGCGCTGCCTGGCCGCTGACATGACACATACCCACGTGGGGGATTGGCCAGGAATCGGGCGTGAGAAGGGCTAATGCACCCGCTTAAAGGAGTACTGACCCATGAAGTAATACAGTAAGAAATGTGTGAATGAACAAAAGAAAAATACAGTGACATTACTTTTTAGGGATTGAAATAAAGGCGATATTTAATCAGTATTCTAACCCCATACGTCATTTTTTTTCCTAATATATGCAATGACCTGAATTCATATTCTCAGGTCTGTGTCACATAAGTTTTTCTCTATATCGCAGGCCCGTCCAGATGTCGAACGGTTAATGTTTTGCTGTTTCATCAACCCCTTTGAACGTCTAAAAATAAGCGAGCGAGGTAATAAGAATGAAAGCCTCAGTTTACGCTCCGGCGGCAGGTCACTTGCGACGCCACGAATGACCTTGAAAGATTATGCCTATTAGAGCTTTCGCTGTAAAATCATGTTCTTCAGTTTCTTTGTTGCCTACCTGCAGACGGTCGATTGATTCTTGAAAAAAGTTGTGCAGCTTTTGCAGTTGCGTAACACTTCTTCGTGCAATCTTATCAGTGGTCTTTATTACTTTAATTCTCTCGTCCATAACCCTAGAAAGTGAAACCAATGCATAAGGAAAAGAACGTCGGTACAGAGTTCTAGGGCAAAAAATAGACCAAAATAGTCCAATCCGGCTACAAAACAATCGGGCCTTGAAGATGCAGCTAAAAAAATTATCTGTGGTGGCAACTTCATGGTTTTTGAAAAAAAAACTGGTTAAAACTTCACGCTGGTTGAAAGCTTTGCTGTTTAGCTACTAATTCATATTTATCAGACAATTCCCAGAGCGCGAGGCACGACAAGCACCCCAGTGTTTAAGCAAAAGTAACGTTCCACACAACTGATTTTTACGTCATTCTTCAATAGCAACATAAACATCTTTCAAAAAATTAAAGCAGTTCCACTGAACGTGAATGCTGCAAAGTGCGCCGCAAAGATTCGCTGGAAGGGCACTGGCGTCCTCTCTTGACTAGTTTCAGTACTAACCCGGCGTTGATACCGCAAGTAGTCACGAGAGGGCACCGCAGCCTCGCATACAAAAACGCCTATCCGCTAGCCGGTGCAGGGAGAACTGTGCGCAGGCTGCGGCAGGGAGCCAGAAACCATGCGACATATTGTGACGGAGTGCAAAGGTGTCCGTCCAGTCCTCAGGGAGGGAGCCATCCAGCTGCCGGAGGCCCTTGGCTTTAAGGTTAACGGAAAAGTGAATTGGAGAGGAGTAGAGGCTAGTAAAAGGAGGTTAGAATGTTGGTGGGAAATGAGCAGGGAACAATCTGGAAAGATATGAGAACAAAGAAGTCAGACTAGCACAAAAATTTAAGTTTTTTTTTTCCTTTTTTTTGGCGAGGTGATTGTACAGTGGCGTTACGACTAAGGTTGCTGTGCAACGCCACCCCGTTGCAAAGGGGAAGCCGCTAAGCATGATGATGATGATCATCATCATCATGGCAATACGTGAGGCAGTGCATTGCTCTTTCAAGCACGGGCCGGGTGTCTGAGAACACGGGAATACACGTCTAACTACAGGCAACAGGACGAAACTTGTGTATGCTGCGGCAGGGATCGGGAGACCGTAGAGCATATCGTCATAGAGATACGACAGCGGCGGGACGATGGGGAAACGACGTTGAGGGAGGCTTATGAATTTGGTGTGAGGGGGAGCCTCAACTTTAGAGCCGTAGAGGTGACGAAGAAGCGGCTGGACTTGGAGGGCTGGTGGAAGAAAAGTAGGGAAGAGAGTGGTGCGTAGAAAGAGTAATATAGCCAATTAGAATTTAGAACAAGAGGGGGGAGGGGGGTTAAGCAGGTGCACAAGAGCAGGAAGGGGGGAAAGCGATGGGGGTTTAAAACCGGGGGAGGGAGGCTAACCCATTAGGTTAGTTAAGGGTAGGACAAATAAGTAGAATAACATTAGAGAGTTTTAGCATAGCGTGCTCCGTCCGCTAACGCTACGGCGGCGGGTAGCGGGGCGCGACTGGGGAGAGCAAATTCGTCACGGTGGGGTGGATTAGTTCCGCGCGGCCTGCCTTCGCCATGCCCGCCCTTTCCCTCCGCTGAGGGGCAACCTCCTCGCACTCCCCGCGCGCGCATGCGCAGTCCGCTCCCGCTACCCGCTAACCTTTGCGTAGCATACGGGAGCCGCTATGCTAAAACTCTCTATTGGCAAGTCAATTGATAACAACCGATGTCCCGATACAAAGGGAAGGCCTCTAATCATCATTATCATTATCATTTCGTAAAGGAGAAGGAGGAGGTAGCCTTTATTGTGGCAGGAAGACTCTACGTCAAGTGGGGGAAGGGGAAGTAGAAGGTGGGGGGTTTGTAACTTGGGACATCTTAAATGCGTACAGTTCGACCCAAAACAGGTGGGCTCCTTAAGAATGCTGAAGAGGCCGCGTGGGGTGAGGAGAGCAGGCTCACGACTCTAGACTGCTCGCGCTAGACTGCTTTTTAGGGAAAAGTGTGCAATTAAAGCCAGCATGGAGGGTTCCAGTGTACGAGGGTCGATGTAAAGAGAGGTTGTATTTGGAGGAGGCTTGAAAGTTCTGTAGCGCGCGAACTTCGGGCAGTGCCAAATTAGGTGCTGCAGATTAGCGGGAGTGGGGGAGGCGCAGAAGGGACATCGAGGCGGTAGAGACGGGGTGTACCATTTACGGAAGGTCTCAGGGGTAAGGCTAGCATTAGCAAAATATTTGTTTATGAAAATTTCGGCTGATCTTGGGAGCGGGGGCAGGGCGGATAAAAAGCCGGTTGGAGTCAGGGCCTTGAGGCGGTCTCTTTGTTTCCTTTTTGTAACGTGGAAGCTGTATTGCTGGTGGTAATGTCTCAGTAGGTGGAGGAGCCAAGTCGGGTAGCAGCGGAGGACTAGAGGTTATACACTCCCGCGCAGCCGAGTGGGCTGCCTGGTTCCCCGGTGATGACTCCTCGTGTCCAGGTGACCAGTCGATGCGAACATGAATGCCGCTAGATTTCAGGATGGAGATCTGATGAATGATTTTGTTGGCGATGGTATTGGTCGACGTAGGACATTTTAGAGTCTGTAGGGCTTCGAAAGAGTCTGTCAGGATGCGTATCTGGGAAGGCACGGAGGAGTAAAAGCCAAACATGAGGTAGTCTATGGCTTGAACAATAGCATGGAGTTCCGCTTCGAGGATGGTAGCACATGGAATATTAAGGGATCGTTTGCCTTGCATGGAAGGAAGGTCAGGTGAAGCCCATGCGGTGCCAATTAGTGGAGCAGAAATGCTCGCGTCGGTGTAAATGTCGATTTCGTGGGGGAGTTTACTGTTTTTGAGAGCGTTGATGCGGGCAGCGCGGACGGGGCGGGCGTTGCGCGGGACGGGATAGGTGGCACCTCCACGGAAGGGCGGTCCACGGAGCGAGAGGCGATGGGATGTCGGGGGGCTCAGGCGGCTTGAGATTATCCCAGGCGATTATAGAGACACCTTGTTGAGTTAATCTGTGCTTATGAAGGGATTGATTCACTTGCTCTTGAATTATATTTTCCAGTGGGGGAAGAGCAGCTGCAGCTTGCAAGTTCTCCAGACGAGTATGTTTTGGTGGTCCGCTGATGGTGCGAAGGGTGGGTCGGTGCAGGTGTTGAAGCGTTCTCATGACTGTTTTGTTGAGGTCTTAGGTTTGGGCTGCGTAAGTTATGGTACCAATTGCGACAGCGTGGGCTAAAGTTTGGGTTGCCTTCTGGTTTGCTCCACCAAATTTGTTCGAGAGGCGATGTATGGCATGTTGAATTGTTTTCCATTTAGCTTTCAGTTGCTGTAACCATACTGACGGGCTGTTTTTGTGTCCTATTGGGATTCCGAGTAGTCGTATGGGTTGAAAACTAGCTATTATAGGAGTACCGGCGAGAAGAAGAGTTGGAAGGTTATAGTGTGGAGGGGGTTTGTGGCCAAATACAGGTAAGAATTTGGTTTTTTCGGGGGCTAATTCCAAACCAAGAGATTCCAAGGAGCATTCAAGGCTATTTGCGGCGGCTTGGAATTCGGTTTTCATGTCTTCGGAGCATGAAAAGTCGGCTGATTCAGTCCATATGGTTACATGTCTGCATATATTGTGAATCGTGCAGCAGAGTCACGTTCGAGATTTCGAGCGACCCTCACCATGGCGAGATTAAATAGTATCGGGGAAAGTATGGATCCCTGAGGTACCCCTCGGTCAAGGTAGCAAGTGCGAGGAGTCCAGCCTGGGTGAGATCCTTGAAGATCCTTGAAGTCGTATTGGCCGAGCGTTAAAAAAACTGCGGATCCAGATTTGTGCCCGGGCGCTTGGGTACGCGTGCGCCGGTTCCTCTAGTATGGCAGATTGGTTAACGCGATGATCAAAAGCCTTGCGTAGGTCAACTGCTAGGATCAAGTCGGGAGGAGAGTGGTTGTGATGGGAGCGATTGATCACTCGACGTAATAGCCAAAGGCTATCGTGAGTGCTCCGGTTAGGGCGGAAGCCAGTCTGTGCAGGGTGAAAGTATGGTTTGACATATTCGAGGTAGTGGGTGATACGATTATTGATTAGCCTTTCTATGAGTTAGCAGAAAACAGGAGTAAGAGAGATGGGTCGGAGGTTGGTGAGGTCAGTTGGGCCGGTACCACGCTTCTTGGGTTTCGGAATAGGGAAGATGAGAGTGAGCTTAAGATGCTCAGTAACTTCACCATTTTCCCAGCAGCGGTTAGCATGGCCAAGTAAGGCAACAATGGCAGGTTTCGGCAAGTTGCGGAGGTGTTTCCAGGTCACACCGTCATGTCCAGGGGCAGATTTGGGTTTACCTTGGTGAATGACCGTGTAAAGTTCATTGAAGGTGAAGGGAAGGTTGAGGTCGTCCTTTGGCGATGAAATGGGTAGGTGTGGAAGCGGAGGAGGGGGATGGAGTTGGGCGTTGGGGAAGAAAGCCATAATGATATGTTCAACGCTGACTGGGTCTTTTGTGAGCGTGAGGGTAGCAAATAGTGGAAGTCGCTCTTTTTTCTTAGGTCAAAGACTTTGGTGAATTTTCCAGAGAGCCCGAAGGCCTTTTCCATGACCGAGTGTGGCACAGAGATCATTCCAGTGGTTATTGGAAAGGCAACGTTGATATGACTTGATGAGTTTATACTGCCGGCGGATGCGGACAAGGATTGTATGACGTTTGCCGGTAGAGCGGTACAGTTGTGTGAGATAGTGCACTTTTTTCCAGAGGTTTGTGAGGTGGGCATCGAGAGCTGGTGTGTCGGAAGAGCATTCGATTTCTTCGGTAGCTGCTTGGGTACAAGTTCGAATAAGATTCGCAAAATTATCGAAGGAGGCAGGTGGATCGCTTTGGTCGATATATTCGCGGAAGGTGTCCCAGTCTAGTCGGGATAGTGTTTGCTTGGTGCGCGTCTTCTTGCCACGAAACGTTATAAGGAGGGGGAAGTGGTCACTACCCCATGTTGTAGAGTAGGGGGACCAACTTTTGATGAGATTGGGTGTTGCCCAAGTGAGGTGCGGTGTGGTGTCTTCCTGAGCTTTATGAAGGCCAATTCTCGTCTTTTGGAAAGGTTCATTGATAAGAATGAAATTGTGGAAATCCATGGTGTCGGCGAGAGAGCTTCCTCGAGCAGATGTGCGGCTGTAACCCCATTGGGGGTGAGGGGCATTGAAGTCGCCACAAATGAGTATTGGAATATTTGGGTGACGGGTGACCAGAGCCGGGATCCAGGCAAACTCGGTGGAACGTGAGGAACTGTCGATAGGTTTGTAGTAGGCTGAGACGAGAATAATTTCGCGGCCAAAAGGGAGGCGTGTTAAAACTGCAATGACTTCGTGATTACAGAATGAGAATTCAGGGAGGATGACGGGAGAGGTAGCGAAGTGGGACTGTACAAGAACGGCGGCATATCCTGGAGTAAGAGTTGATTTTACTTTGGACCTACCGCGAGTCACTTGCGTGATAGATGTGGTTTTATTTCAATGGCGAAGTGCATGGAGGAAAGAAAAGGTTGCGAGGTGATTGTACAGTGGCGTTGCGACTAGGGTCGCTGTGCAACGGCACGCCGTTACAAAGGGGAAGCCGCTAAACATCATCATTATCATCGTCATCATAGAGCCTCTAACGAGACACCTGGTGTAGTTTTCATCAATTTAGTGTAATTAAAGCAAAAATCATGATTTTCTTCTTATACTACTGTGTACTTATTTCCCGCCTATCACCGGCAGCGCAAAGATCACCCCCAATACTTTACATACGAGTAAACCGTACCCTGTGGCGCAATGGGATTGACATCGGCTTCGTAACGCGAGGCACCCAGGTTCGATATCGACCAGGGGAAGAGGTGATCTTTTGGAAGCCTCTGTCTGGGTGCGTGACGCCGCGTTATGCATTACGCGTTAGCTACGACGACAAGCCTGGCTCCTGAAGCGTTGCGAACTTAATAACGACTGGGCTGTTCGTTTACTGCAGCGCGTAAAAGAGAGCATTTATTGGGGTGGAATTTTAGAGCGCATACCATAGATACTGAAGCACCTTGAGCGGGATAGCGCCCTCTTGGCTACAATTTGGCCAGCACTCAGAGGCTCCTATGTGGCGCACCAAGAAGTCCCGCATGCCCGCTGCCGTCGCCTCGAGCCTCAACAACCTGTCCGTGTGCTGATCATCCTTGCCTGGTGGTAAAGAAAGGAAAATGACGCAAGGTATTTAAATTCAGAGAACACTTCTTTTGCAAGGAAGTTTCTGCAGAAGATCGTTTTTGTAGTCACACAATTTCCGGCCGCTAGGTACCGTGTATTAAAGCCAAGTGACCAGAGAGAGAGAAAAAACTTTATTAAACTGAGCTTGTCTTTAGCGCGAGGAGTTGGTGGTCGTTGTTATCAGCCCAACGACGACCGAGGCGGCCCTTGCGATCAGGGAGGTCTGTACCTCCCTGTCGTGGGATGCCAGTGCTTCTCTCCACTGCTCAGCTGTGGTGATTCGGGGATAGGGATTTTGGGGGCAGGCCGACAGAAGACGAGCAAAAGAACATGACATCTTGTATGGGCAGTTGGAAACTTGGATGCAGGGATCCTCATTGGAAACAATTAGTGCCGGTTTTAGCTCATGGTGAGGACTATGCGGCACTCGTAAAGCGCCTGGTGTAGAACCAGTACGCATGTAATTTCGTCGCCAGTGGCTCAGTGGCTAAGGCGTTGCGCTACTGAGCCCAAGAACACGGGTGCCACCCTGGCCGCGGTGGCTGCTTTTCTGATGGAGGCCAAAAGCGAAAACGCCCATGTGTCCAGATTTATGCGCCCGTTAAAGATCCCAGGCAATCAAAATTAATCCGGAGCCCTCCACTAGGGCGGGCCGCATAAGCCATAGCTCCGCGCGTTGGACCCCATAATGAATCAATCAGTACTATGCGCCGGAAAATCGCGGTGGTAGTAAGGCTACCGGCCTCTGCTAAGGAAATCGGAAACTCAACTCATAACGCAATGACTCAACAACAACTTCGGGGATCAGCATTCACATAATTATCACTAGTATATGCAAACGTTGGGACGTTCGCATCGCACAAAACACTCGCCAAGCACATCTGCGTTCACAACCAGCTGAAATCGATGATGATGCCTATCCGCAGTGAGGCCAGGAACACGCAGTTACTAAGGCATGTACCCGTAATTCACTGGTGCCTGTGCGGATCAGGCAGTCAGCAGGAATGTTTTAACCATAGATGGTATAATTTCGTCTACATACTTGTCAAGCTAATCAATTGACCTGAGTTTGCGATGAATGGTGACGGCTGCTATTTCATATCCAATATTCTCAAGAAAATAAAAGAACCGAGTATTCTTTAGCGTTATGATGTATTGATGCATCCACATTCTGGCTCCACTTTTTGAAATGTTGATCTTCCAAAGATATAATAACCATGACAGTGCTCGTGGTGTGCCGTTCTTCCTTCCTTCTTCATGTGTCCGCGCTGTAAATTGTTGACATGAACCAACTAGCCCAAATTAAGGGGGTGGCACTAGTGCAAATATTGTTCAAATTGAAAGAGTGCAAATGCAACAAGTGTAAAGAAGGCAAGAGTGAAGTGAAAAGGTTTAAAAGATAATAGATTGATGGTGTATAGGACAAGGCTGCAGTGATTTGATATGAAATAAGCTCTAAAATTTTATTCCTTGTCAAAACTGTGAAATTGTGCTTAATATTGTCACGAAGCCAAGGATGACGCAGTTGTCTTGAAGGAGAAACAAGTTTATTGGAGCGAACTTGTGCTCCCCTAACAACTAAAAAAATACAGAGGCAGCGAAGCAGCGGTCAACAAAGTGACTTGCGTCGGCGAGCGTCGCAGAAGCGAATGCCGAGGCGTCTGCTCTGCAGGCTTTTTATCTTTCGGCGCGAGTGTTTCTGGAACCGTCGATTCACATCCCGAACATTCTAGATCACAGAAGATTAGCGAGTTTTAGCTGACCGTCTTTCACGGTCCGCTCCGCTCCGATATCGAGCGGGAGTGGCATTGCGCATGCGTGGCGCGCTCGGCTGCGAAGGGCATTGGCTCCGGTTGCGGCTAAGCGGGACGCCGATACCGGAGCGGACCGTCGAAAACGGTTAGCTAAAATTCTCTATTATTCTGGGCTAGCGGCGTTAGGGCGAAACACTCTGCTTATCTGAATGAGATAGCCCGTGCGGCATAAAAATAGAGAATGGAACACGCGCTTCGCATAGGACACAGATAACACAGCCGGGCGTGGCCCCGCAGTAAAAACAAACAATAAATAAGCAAGCCCATACATGGTTCGCGGCATTACCCCCCTCTAAGAGTGCATCGACCCGATGCTAAAATAAAAGACAGTACGAACAAACAACAAAAAAAAAGTCCGTCATCTTGCATAGTAAGGTTTCAAGCGAACCACGTGGACGACTTCGGGCCGCGTGCGTCGACGTGATGTTCCGGAATCACCATCGGGGATCACCTCTTAGGTAAGTTGGCCGACACGTCGTAGAATTCGGTAAGGCCCGAAATATCGTCGCAGAAGCTTCTCACTGAGTCCGCGTCGTCGGATGGGAGTCCAAACCCAAACACGGTTCCCTGGGTGGTACTCGGCGTCTCGGCGTCGGAGGTTGTAGCGCCCGGCATCCACGAGCTGCTGGCGCGTTGTACGAACTCGAGCCAGCTGGCGGGCCTCCTCCGCACGCTGAAGGTATCCTTGGACGTCGGTGTTGAGGTCGTCGTCTTCTACGTGCGGAAGCATGGCGTCGAGCATCGTGGTTGGCCGTCTTCCGTAGACAAGCTCGAACGGCGTCAGCTGCGTCGTCTCCTGGATAGCCGTGTTTTACGCAAATGTGACCTAGGGGAGCACTTCGTCCCAAGTCTTATGTTCAACATCAACGTACATTGACAGCATATCTGCGATTGTCTTGTTCACACGTTCTGTTATTCCGTTCGTTTGGGGGTGGTACGCCGTCGTTCTTCTGTGATCCGTGTTGCTGTAGCGTAATATTCCTTGCATTAGCTCCGCATAAAGGCCGTTCCGCGGTCCGTGATTAGGACTTCAGGAGCTCCATGTCGCAGCACAACTTGTCTTATGAAAAACTTGGCGACTTCTTGTGCAGTCCCCCTCGGAAGAGCGGCGGTCTCCGAGTAGCGCGTCATGTAGTCTGTTGCTACGACAATCCACTTGTTCTCGGATCGTGACGTAGGGAACGGGCCCACAAGGTCCATTCCAATCTGTTGGAAGGGCCTTGATGGGACGGCGATGGGCTGCAGAAGTCCGGCGGGTCTCGTCGGTGGCGTTTTTCGTCGCTGACAGTCACGGCAGCTCCGGACGTAGTGGGTGACGTCGGATGTAAGGCGGGGCCAGTAGTACTTCGCCTTGATTTTTCCAATTGTGCGGGCTGTGCCGAGATGTCCGGAAGACGGGTCGTCGTGGCACGCTTCCAAAATTTCGTCACGAAGGTCTGCGGGGATGACAAGTAGGTAATTCGTTCTCGTTCCGGGGCTGAAATTCTTCTTCACGAGGACGGAGTTTCTCAGGCTGAATGCTGGTAAGCTGCGTTTGAATGTTCTAGGTACGGTGACGTTGCATCCCTCGAGGTAGTCGATTATAACGCGTAAGTCAGGGTCGGCACGCTGCTGGGCGGCTAGGTCGCTCTCCGTCATGATTCCGAAGAACGCGCTGTCTTCATCAGAGTCTTGTGCTGGTGGGTCGACGGGGGCGCGGGACAGGCAGTCGGCGTCGGAGTATTTCCTGCCGGATTTATAAATGACTGTAACGTCGAACTCCTGCAGGCGCAAGCTCCACCGCCCAAGACGGCCAGAGGGGTCCATCAAATTGGCGAGCCAACACAGCGCGTGGTGGTCTGTCACAACCTTGAATGGTTTTCCATACACGTATGGGCGAAATTTTGAAATCGCCCATATAATTGCCAGACACTCTTTCTCAGAGGCAGAGTAGTTTTTCTCCTCCTTCGACAGACCACGGCTGGCATAGGCGATTACCTTTTCGCACCCGCTTTGTTTTTGGACGAGGACGGCACCCAAGCCTATATCACTGGCGTCCGTGTATATTTCCGTTTCGGCGTTTTCGTCGAAATGAGCGAGCACGGGCGGGCTTTGCAGGCGTTTTTTCAGCTCGCCTAATCCTTTTTCTTGGTCGTTGTCCCAGCTGAAAGGGGTGTTATCTTTCGTCAAGCGCGTGAGCGGCTCTGCAATGCGTGCGAAATTTGCGACGAAGCGCCGGCAGTATGCGCACAGTCCGAGAAATCTTCGCACGCCCTTCTTGTCCTTCGGCCTTGGGAAGTTCTCAACGGCTGAGGTTTTTGCTGGGTCAGGTAGGACTCCCTCGGCGTTGACGACGTGGCCCAAGAACTTGAGTTCCTCGTACGCGAAACGGCACTTTTCAGGCTTCAGCGTTAGCCCCGACGTACGAATGGCCTCGAGTACAGACTCCAACCTTGCGAGGTGTTCATCGAAAGTCCGGGCGAATACGACAACGTCGTCGAGGTATACGAGGCAGGTGTGCCACTTCAGGCCAGCTAGCACCGTGTCCATGACTCGTTGAAACGTTGCTGGCGCCGTGCACAGCCCGAAAGGCATCACCTTGAACTCGTATAGGCCATCCGGGGTTATAAATGCAGTCTTCTCTCGGTCTCTCTCATCCACTTCAATTTGCCAGTAGCCGGTCTTCAGATCCATCGATGAGAAGTACTTCGCATGGCACAGGTGGTCGAGGGCGTCGTCGATTCGTGGCAGGGGGTACACGTCCTTTTTGGTGATTTTGTTCAGTCGCCGGTAGTCAACGCAGAACCTTAATGTGCCGTCTTTTTTCTTCACGAGTACGACCGGCGCAGCCCACGGACTTTTCGATGGCTGTATTATGTCGTCGCTGAGCATGTCGTCGACTTGAGTCCGGATGGCTTCCCGCTCGTGTGAAGAGACGCGGTACGCTGACTGTCGGGTAGGTCGGGCTCCATCTTCGGTTATAATTCGGTGCTTCGCTAGGGGTGTCTGACGTAATTTTGAGTTTGCCGAAAAACACTCGCTGTAGCGACGGAGCAAATCCAGTAATCTGTCCCGGTTTTCTTGCGGCAGCACCGGGTTCACGTCGAAAGGTTGCGGCGGCTTGGAAGCATCTGCGCGTGCGCATTCAAAGTTAGCGACCGCGATCAGTTGACTTCCTTGCGTTTTTTCGAGGAACGCAATTGCAGCGCCCTTGTTTAGATGCTGGTACTCCTCGGTGAAATTGGTGACCAAAACATGGGATTTGCATTGCTTAAAGCACGCAATGCCTCTTGCGACGGAGATACCGCGGTTGAGAAGCAACCTTTGGTCACCTTCTACGATAGCATCGATGTTAGGAGCAGCATCCTCACAGTAGAAGGCGATCATCAAGCTTGCGCGGGGTGGCAGGGTGACGTGATCGTCGGCGATCCTTACAGCAGCACGGTGATCGGGGTTCAGTGGCGGCGTCGTAGAGTGATCAGAGGAAAAAGTTATCGACTTGGTCTGGAGATCAATTATTGCGCCATTGTCCGTCAAAAAGTCCATTCCGAGAATTAGGTCGAGGGAGCAGTTAGGCAAGATGACGAACACGGCAGGGTATGTCGTGCCGTCTATGGTGACGCGGGATGTGCACGTTCCACTTGGCGTCACGAGGTGTCCTCCCGCTGTGCGTATGTGCGGACCGTCCCATCTGGTCATAACTTTCTTCAGCTTAGACGCCAATGGTCCGCTCATTACTGAGTAGTCGGCTCCCGTGTCTACGAGGGCGACTACGTCAAAGCCGTCGATGGACACCTTGACGTCGGATGCCGCCTTCCTCGAGTTCCGGGTTCGTCGGGGCGTCGCATCTCGGCTTGTGTGTGTTGACGGTCGGGCACTGTGCGTCGTCGTTGTCGTCGTCTTCTTAGCGGACGTCTCGGTCAGGTCGGGTACGCGTCGCGCCGTGTAGCTGTCGTCGTGTTCGGGAGTCTCGTCAGGGTTAGGTCGGGTCGTCAGGATGTTGGCATGTCGTGAATCACTGTCATTCGTGAGTCGTTGCGTCGTTGGAGGGTTTTCATTTTTCCGCGATCGTGCAACTTTACCTCCAGAAGTTGCTGCTTTTAGTTTCCCCCGCGTGGGCTGGGGGACCTTCCACGTGCGAAATCAGCACTGCTACGGCGGTTGGGCGACTGGTATGGGTAGGGCGACGGCGATCGGTTGAAGCGGGCTGGGCCTCGGTAAGTGTTGGACAGGTATTCGTCGATCTCAGTAGGGCGCTGGCCGGGTCGGGGGCGTGGGGCGTCGACGGAGAAACCACGCAGTCCGAGTCTCCTGTACGAGCAGCGACGGTAGGTGTGATCGGCCTCTCCGCAGTGGTAGCACAGCGGACGATTATCGGCGGTTCGCCATACGTCCGTCTTCCTCGGCGTCTGGTTTTGGCGTGCAGGGGGTCGGGCGGGCGACAGTGGACGGCGGTACGGCGGGACTTCTTGAAGACGGGTTGGAGCAGGGCGGGGTCGTCGAACAGCCGCGGAGTAGGTCATAGCTTGAGGCTCACGTGGTACTTCGGGAGGCGTAGAAGTCCCCAAAACGAGTTGAATTTCTTCCCGAACCACGTCGCTCATAGAGGTGACTTGGGGTTGCGGCGTTGTTGGGAAGAGTTTCCGCAGTTCTTCCCTGACGATAGCGCGGATTGTATCACGTTGTGTGTCAGAGCTAAGAGCCCCGGCATCGATCGTGTCCGGCACTAGCGCATTGATGGGACGGTCGTACTGCCTCGTGCGCATTTCCAACGTCTTCTCCATGGCGGCCGCCTCGGATGCGAATTCGGCCACCGATTTGAGGGGGTTGCGGAGAAGGCAAGCAGAAAGTTCTTGCTTTACTCCTCGCATCGGAAACCTCAGTTTCTTTTCTTCCGTCATATCCGGGTCCGCGCGACGAAATAGTCGCTTCATTTCCTCAACGAAGATTACGACTCCTTCGTTCGGGTGTTGCGTTCGAGTTTCCAGTAAAAGCGCAGCTCGTTCTTTTCTCACCACGGTCGTGAAGGTCCTAAGGAACTCGCTTTTGAATTGCGTCCAGTCGGTCAAGGCGCTCTCGTGGTTCTCGAACCAAGTTCGAGCTGCATCCTCCAAGTAAAAGAAAACATGAAGGAGGGTTTCTTCATCGTCCCACCTGTTGAAGGTCCGCACGCGCTCCAGCTTCTCCAACCATTCCTCGGGGTCTTCAGAGGGGGCTCCCCGGAATGATGGCGGTTCCCGGGGCTGCTGCAGGACGATTGGCGACGTTGTTTCTTGCACCATGGTGTTGGTTGCAGCGTTCCTTCTCTTGGGCACTTCTGGCATGAGACCGAACTCGGGTAGCAATCCTTGCAGTCGGCGGCTTTCTCTGGTTGGGCTGGCTTGGCGGCTTCCAGATGTCGTAGAGAGCATAAAGGGTGAGTACCCAGCACCTCTACCAGATGTCACGAAGCCAAGGATGACGCAGTTGTTATGAAGGAGAAACAAGTTTATTGGAGCAAACTTGTGCTCCCCTAACAACTCAAAAAAATACAGAGGCGGCGAAGCAGCGGTCAACAAAGTGACTTGCGTCGGCGAGCGTCGCAGAAGCGAATGCCGAGGCGTCTGCTCTGCAGGCTTTTTATCTTTCGGCGCGAGTGTTTCTGGAACCGTCAATTCACATCCAGAACATTCTAGATCACAGAAGATTATTCTGGGCTAGCGGCGTTAGGGCGAAACACTCTGCTTATCTGAATGAGATAGCCCGTGCGGTATAAAAATAAATACTGGAAGACGCGCTTCGCATGGGACACAGATAACACAGCCGGGCGTGGCCCGGCAGTAAAAACAAACAATAAATAAGCAAGCCCATACATGGTTCGCGGCAATATAAACAAGGCATAGGCAACTAAAAGTATGATGAGTGCAGTTGAGTGTTGTGTATGTCCAGTTCTAGAAAGTGTTTACGACGCGTTTTGTCGCGTTCTTTACGTCTATTTATGATGCGAAACAGGATGCGGTTTATCAGCACACGGGTGTCTCAAAGATTTATTAAGCAGGTATCAATGTACACTCATGGTCAAATGAAACACGAACACGATAACATAAACCAGAACATGCAAAAATCAAAGAATATAGATTTCGGAGATCAAATAAAGGTCCCCTAGTGGTATATTTGGAAAGACACATTTCCCAACTTGGTTACTTAAACAGAGTCACGCATCACGTTGACTCGAATAGAAAAAAATGGCGCTATTTGTGTGTTCTGAGCGGTTCGTATTTTCGTGTTCGCATTTAATTTAGTCATGACTCCACATCGTCAGCGTGGCCTATTCGTAACCAAGCTAGGGCAACTTCAGTGAACGAAGACCCTTCCATTTCTTACAGGGCTGTATGATAGGTGCATTGGCTTCACAACTGAAAAACGAATCGTAACAGCAATCACCCCTCTTATCGCAAGCTCGCGTTCCTTGCAAATAATAATGTCGCCCATTAGCGACAAACTCTCCGCAGCCTCCCACCACCACACCTGCGCCTCTCCCGGGAGGAAGCCACAACTTGGCGGTGACACCAGACGAACGCCTACCCCTATTCCAGCCCCCTCCACCTCATCTTCGCCAACCACCTTCCTTCCGTGCTTACAGTCCCCAGCCTGGCACGCTCTACCATATAGTTTGGGCGTGCACCACACCGTAGATTTGCTTCCACTCTCCAAACCATTTTTCGAGCAACGGAGGGCTCCTTTGGCAGGCGCGTACACAGCCGGATGCCCAACATAAACAGGCGAGCCGAGCAAGGACAGCCAGTCAACGCCAAGGAATCCCGGACTAGGGATGCTTTTAAAGAGGCGAGGCCCGTAAAATCAGCTCGACAAATAAAGGTTATCTCTCTCTACAATACGGATATGAGTAGTTGGCACACATTTGGAGAAAATCGCCGGTCTCGCACGACCGCCATGCTTAAGGACTACCACGGTAACACGTTGCATGACCACAAAACAACTGAAGCTTTCTCTGTTTCAGGCTCCAGCTTCCAAGGACCTCAACGTGATGGCCTGGTGACCACGCAGTGCGAGTCCGTGGAAACGTACATGTGTGTACGTTTCTGCATACATGTACGACGAACATCTCTTTAACAAACGTTCCTAAGTCTAAGGCTACAGGCTGTTTGCTACGCTTACGTTTGGTCTGCTACGATTATGGAGCTGTGGCGGTTCATGGGCTCTGGCCGGTGGACCCCATCGAGCTCAAAAGTATTTATAGTTGTTTTCAGTTCAATTAGTTTATTTAGGGGGGTTTTCTGAGCAATGCGCAGCCATTTCTAGAATTAATTTCTCTGCTTGTTATAGATTGAGCAGTCGGGCATTTTGTGGGCCACATACACCGGATTTGGGACCAACATAGTTAATTAATGCTTCCGCATTATTATTATTATACGCCTACAAACAAATAACTCTTTCATTTCTCCGCAGATTTTAATCATTCTTTTTGCGTCTATCTCTGCATGACACGAAGTACAGACATAAATTCTGAAAAGTAAATTCGGAAACAGCGTTGCAGCGGCCCTTTAAAAGTCATACCCGCAGTATCGTCTTACAGGCGGGATATCTTGTATAACATGGCTTCAGGTGTTAAAGACTTGAATATTCATATTTTTGCTGCGCAACATAAAAATGTTGCTGGATGTAGCATAACACAGCTATTAACAAATTCAGGGAACCTTGCACTCACGTGCAAGACTTGAATGGGGAGGCTGTTGCACGTCAGTATTGCCGGACATGTAGTTAAGTTTCAGTGTCATAGTTTATTGCCATAGTTGTGGTGCTAGTAATCGTAGTCCTATATGCGTCCAAGAGGTTGTCGTCTTCTTCGCGGCGAGTGGTGGACGCAAAGTCATCCTCAGCATTAAAAGCTCCTACCAGCTCAACTGGTGAAGCTTGCACTAAGCAGCGTGAGGTTTGAACCATAGCGAAGCTGTTTCTTTCTCCGTTAGCACTGAAGGGCAAATCACCACGCATTTGTACAAGTTAAAATTGTTTATTTACAGGTTCCGTCGTCTTTCCACTGTGCTATAGTGATTGTCATATACATCGATATCGTCGTGTTCCCCATGCCAACCACCACATCGCTTGACGTCAGCGCTGGCGTTGTTTTTGTTTTGTTTTTAACACGAAAGTGTTTTATGCCCGGGTACACTAGGATCTCACTCAAGTAATATCCGTCACGTAAGTGACGTCGCCAGAAAATGTGCAATTGACGCGGTGGCTCCAGGATTCGAGCCCACGAATTCTCGCCTCTCTCCATCAGACTAAATCAGATGGTGCTGCCGTCTAGGAGAGGCGAGGCGAAGTAGCGCATAATGACGCTAATGAGCGCCGACAGTTGGCGTCTCGATGCCAGCGCCTTCGTGTACGGGGTACGCGCGTGAATTGAGGCATCCTCCGCTGTGGCGTTGTTCCCATCACCGTTGTGTTTCAAGCTGCTGTTTCTGTGCCTGTCATTTTTGGTTTTGTTCCCCGGAATGAACCGGTTTTTGTTTGTTTCTTGCGTGTCGGCGCCACTTTGTCTGGCGGAGTCAGGCTCGCGAACCCTTCGCACACGAAGGAGGTTCCTTTAACAGTCAACTGCTCTTGTGAAGGCACCTTTCACTTTCGTGTTTTACCGATTTCTATGAAACAGAGATCAACCACAATTTTTCGTTTTTTTGCTAAAGCCACTGCGCGTGCCGAGGACGCCCGGCGGTCTCCGCCAGGCACGCGCTCACGAGCGCTCGGCATTTTCTTGGTATTTTTTTCTGCAACGGCAAACGTGCGGCTTGTACAACAGCTCTGCTGTTCAAAAGTATAGTTCTAGGGTGCGGAATTTTTCACGGCGATTTTAAGTGGGGTAGTTATGTACTGATCAAATATTTTCAGCAAGAAACTGAAGTCTTAGTCCTGTTTGGAAATTTGGAAAAGTGCAACAAGCCTCGCACTGTTGGAGTCTGGTGTGTGGTGCGTTTTGCGTGTCGTAAAAAAATGTATTGATGTAGGAAGAGAGGTGCCAGTAGAGATCATGCACTGCATGCGCGGTTATCCTGTCATAGATTTACAAAGGCGCATTTGTTGTGACGCGTGCGGTGCCCTCACTGAAAGCCACAGGATGAATCGAAACTATGGAGGGGGAATGGTGGAAATGCTGTTCAACAAGAAATGGCGAATTAAATTTTGTGGTTTATCTATTTTTGCATTTCGAAAATGGGTGAAAGCAGCAACAAGAAGTGAAGCGTTCGAATTCTGTTTTATATGAGATTCTGATAGAAATTCTCCTTTTACGAAATGGGCTTGAATTTAAGAATTCGGTCTTTTTTGTTCAGCTTTCAACCATGCCCCAAACAGAACTTTTAAAAGTAGAAGCACCCGCTTCTAATTAGCATTTAATGTAGGATAAACAAAGAAAAAAAGAAACTTTTCCTACCAGCCACTCTCGTGATATTGAAGAACTTCCCACCTGAAGAAGGCTGAATCGACGTGGAAGTTGCGGTTGAAGGTGCTTCCCTTGAGCTGCAGTACAGAAGTGCAGTATAAGACTTCATGCCACTTTGCTTTCAGCTCAAGCTTTGCAGACATCTATGCGGCTGCAATAAGTCTCAAAGGGTCCATAAACATTTTTTAAAGTTTCGCTCAAACGTGATCAGCAGATGGAACAAATTATTGGGAGTATTTATGACAAATATGAGCCTCATACGTTTGAACGCACAATATGTGAACTGTTTCTGACGAAAGTCTTGATGGACCGATGCGGGTGACTCCACAATGCCCATTCCCCCCACTATGCCCCTAAGAAACAAGAGGAAAGTTATTTCTTTCGGCCTGGCCTGTTTACGTCACATGGCCTGGCAACGTCATCACGGTACTCCAGGTACGCTTCTGGTTTCTCTTAGCCGTTAAGCGGAAATTTTACATACAAATGCCGCCACGCTGTAGGACTGAAGGTTTGGATTCAGCTGCTTCAATTCCGAAAACATGCGATCGGTCTCTCCTGGACCGAAAGGAATGGCTCCTACTGCGTCATTGGTTGTGACAAAAATGGCTGCCGGGATGGAAAACTAATGCATGCTCTGTCAAAAAATTGGGCCTGCGAGCCGCCTGACCTTAGCTTGTGGGAGTCGGAGTCATTGCGCATGCGGGGGATCGTCGTGTTTGTGGCAGGGCCCTCATATTCGATGAGTACTCATAAATCTAGCATTTGGGCATTTGTCGGGCAGGTTTATCACACA
This sequence comes from Haemaphysalis longicornis, assembly GCA_013339765.2. Taxonomy (NCBI): domain Eukaryota; kingdom Metazoa; phylum Arthropoda; class Arachnida; order Ixodida; family Ixodidae; genus Haemaphysalis; species Haemaphysalis longicornis. The sequence goes on along the minus strand of CM023449.1, from coordinate 85,377,102 downwards.
TCCTCACGCCATGTTGGGTTGCTCCTTAAAACAATGGTAAGCTTATCGACTGACTTCCGATCTACGAAGGCGTGTAAGTACGTCACATGGCCTGGCAACGTCATCACGGTACTCCAGGTACGCTTCTGGTTTCTCTTAGCCGTTAAGCGGAAATTTTACATACAAATGCCCGCCACGCTGTAGGACTGAAGTTTGGATTCAGCTGCTTCAATTCCGAAACATGCGATCGGTCTCTCCTGGACCGAAAGGAATGGCTCCTACTGCGTCATTGGTTGTGACAAAAATGGCTGCCGGGATGGAAAACTAATGCATGCTCTGTCAAAAAAATCTGGGCCTGCGAGCCGCCTGACCTTAGCTTGTGGGAGTCGGAGTCATTGCGCATGCGGGGATCGTCGTGTTTGTGGCAGGCCCTTCATATTCGATGAGTACTCATAAAATCTAGCATTTGGGCATTTGTCGGGCAGGTTTATCACACATCCTCACGCCATGTTGGTTGCTCCTTAAAACAATGGTAAGCTTATCGACTGACTTCCGATCTACGAAGGCGTGTAAGTAGCTCTTATGTGCGACTAGAGATACATGAACACGTATAGCTATCGCACCCTGTACGCTTCACCCGCCAACCTCAAAATCGACTGGCTACTGAGAAGGCAGCAGGACCTGGTGCCCGTTTACGTGGCCTTAGAGGCGCACACACCTGCATTTGCGTAGTTCTGAGGATATTATAAACAATGCAATTCCCCCCCATGACATGCTAAAAACCGAGCATTTCAGAATTTGAGGAAAAAGTAGAGTTGATTACTACTGTAGGCAGGGTGATGGCGCCTTTCACTGCATTCCCGATTAATGTGAAAATCTCGCACGTAAAGCCGTTTACATTTTTTGCTGCTTTCGTAACCACGGTAAATCCCAGGGCCAGATAGCAGAGTAGCCACAGTCAATGTCAGCAGTAGTCTCGTTTGAAAGGTGCATGAATACCACATCTGAGTTTTGAAAATGACTACAGTTCCGTGCACATTTCTGTACACGTGAATAACAATATGGTATCTATCCGTGGGATAATCTGCAATGCACATCCACTTGCATTTTCCACACCGACATTCTCACCGTAGGTCCCACTATATATGTTATTTTGTAATGGGATGGATGTACTAAATTGTATTTGTAGTAGAAAGCAGTACACGTGTAGTGTCTTCCCTGCTTAAATATTTACTTCCTGTGCTTTAGAAAACATTCTTGTTCGCTACTTCAATCAACTCAGCATGATATTATTGAAAGGTAAAATAAAGTGCCACTTTTGGCAGAAAGAGTCAATCCCACCATTAATTGCTGCAGGAACCGTTTGTTATAGGAAATACACTGCGTTAAAAACCGCTGCCTGAATCCCGCAAAGAAAAACTCCCACCTCCCCTCGCGGGAACCCCTGTGTAGATGCGACGCATAGGCGGAGCGGCGAAGGGACCGCGTTTTATAGCGCGCATAACGTTGAGGGGACTGCGTAAGCCGGTCCCAGTCGATGACGACGTTGGCGTACTTGTAAAGCGGCGTGGACTCTAGGTGTTTGAGCCAAGCGTGGATGTTGCTTCGCCGGAGAACGGCACACCGGTTATATGCGCAGCGCGCCCGAAGGAGAGGAAACCGCGGAAGAGAGAATACTGCACATGCGCCGGCCCCAGCGCGTCTGCCGCGGCTATGACGCAACGTGCCGCGGCTATGACGCAACACAATCCAACACAATCCACTTTAATCCAATCCAATCCAAATCCAAGCCAAGCCAAGCCAATCCAAGCCAATCCAATCGAATCCAATTCAATGCCCCTCGCGAGAGAGTGTTCGCTATCAGAGAGGAGAGGGGGTGAGCGGCGGGGAGTGCAGCTGGCACGGCGAGGAAAATGGGGGAGGGGTGGACAACGCCGACGACAACGACGACGACGACGCCGGAGGGACAAGGCGAGTGAATCAGATGCTCTGCATCTAAAAAGTGACACTTTTGGCAAAGAGAGCTGACCGAGTCTATTCCACCATTAATTGCTGCAGGAACTGTTTTTTATAGGAAATATGTTGTGTAAAAAACCGCTGCCTGAATCCCGCGAAACGTTCAGGAAGCGGAAGTAGAATTGTCTGCGGATGCTCACTGCAGTTGAAGAATGCTGGTGCTGCGTGTTTGCGCAGGTGTTGCGTGCAACTGCTTTCTGTTCACATAGTTGCGCACTAAACGTCATACTTTGAAATACATGAAGGTACTAGGGTGCTCGCAAAACATAAAATTGACACTACTAGAATCTATTTGAAAACCTGTACTGTATCATATTTTTCGGGATCCAAGAAGCTGTATTCCACACAGCCTACTTCCTAAGTACACAGCTTGTACAGCAATGTTATTGTGTGGGTGGGTCATGGAAGGAAGAGTCAGTAATTGGCGCGCATTGAATGGCCTTTATGGGGAAAAGGTGCAAACGCGGGAAAATTTGTAAGTGGCTGCCTACACTGCACAGTAGAAAGAGGTCACATGACAAGAGTTCAATCGCATTATAAAATTTAACTATAGCAAGTTGCTTGAACATTTTAAACACCAGATAACCAAAAGCTTTTAAACTCGGGAGCAAGTTAAGAACGGCAATAGCTCATGTACGATATCACTCCGCCCAAGCGACGGACCCCGATGGCAACGAGCGCGCGCGTTTTGAACGGAGATTGCTATGAATGCGTGAGGTCGCCTGCCTTTCCTCACACAGTTTGTTTGTCGTCACTGCGGTAGTTTATAAGCATAATAAGTAAAAAATCACGAAAACGGCTCGTGCAATTTTCACAATGTTCCCAGTAACACTCTACTTGTGCCTCGCGGAGTAACGTCCGGATGCGGTGATGAAGCACAGAGGCAACTTCTGTTTCCCTTCTTAAAGGGACCCTGCAACATTTTCTTCAACTTTATTTTAAAGCTTAATTGCTTACAGAACGTGGTCACCCAACCCATCCAGTACTTAGATAAGGGGGTCGCAAAGTACATACCTCAGACAAAAATTACTGTTCTATGCTCACCAGATAACTCGCTCAAAAGATTTTAGGGGCGAAGCTCCTAAAGCCATGGGTCTGTCCATCCCTTGTGTCTCGTGGTACGTGACCGCCGCATGCTTTCGGAGATGTCGCAAAGAGGGCCGCGTTGCACGCACAAGAACCGGCTGCAACCGGCAGCGCAAACTCGGCACCGGGAGCGCGAGCTTGTCTGTGTTCGCCAACGGAGGCGCGAGCGCACGTGCACTGCGAGGGGGAGATCACGCAAGAGATCACGCCACGAACGCAGGCAGTCGTTGTCGGAGATCGAACGAGACGCAAGGACCTTTGCTCGTTTCCTCTCGTCTTGTTCGGGCACAAGTTCGCCCTAAATAAAAGTTCTTTCTTTACCGTTGTGTCCCATCCTACGTGACAAATTGTGGTGGAGGTGCGGGGTATTCCTCGATGGCGCGGGGTCTTTCACCAGGTCTGGGCCTGGGAGCATTGACTCCGAAAATAAAAGTTGATTTGTACAATGTACGCACACAGTCTTACGTCTTTCTTAATGATGTAATGGGCGAACTTTCACGGGAGAGTTACGGTTACCGATGATCTCCCCCTCTCGAGCTTCGCCCCACTTATCATCATTCATTCCATGGATATGGCGTGATTTTTTTCTCTCTTTCCCGGCCATGACGTTCTTTGACGGCCCGAATTACGTCACTGAGGCCATGTAGCGGCTCTTGGCTGGTTTTTCTTTAGTTACAGCAATGAACGCTTTTCGATAGCAATGTTAAAAATAAAGCCACAAAAACAAAGCAGAAACGGAAGGCGTTTCTGGTACGACGAGCAAATTACGCTGGGCCGCTCCGTGCTGGTGATAGTTGTAGCTTTCGCAGTGCTCCCCGACGCCAAGGAAAGAGTGAAAGCGTTTATCTAAAGTGTTGCAAGGTCCCTTTAAGCTGTACCAGAGTATAACATGCTCATCTTTGTCCCAGCGATATACTCCCGGGCACAATCGGAATGCCTTTGGAGTGCACCGATGGATTTCGCCTGTCCAGGTCAACGTGCGTCACAAATATGAAAGCAGCATAGTTTGTACAGATCATTTGCTGGTAAGTGTGCTTTAGAGGACGCTATGATCAAGCTTACTTGTTGGGCGATGAAAGTCTAAGCAGCCGGTTGGGCGACAGTGGAGACTTTTTCATGCTCGAGGTCCAGACACTGTACCGGAAATTCCGGTACGGGTCCCCAGAGACGATAAACCAAACCAGGCCCATACACGTCAGCGCCAGAAGGGTGGGGACAACTTTCCGGGTATCTGGTTCTTGATTAAGGTCATGGCTAGCACGAAAAAGATAATGCACTGATGTATATACCCGTCCCCTACATAGTGCCGTAGAATACGTGGCAGGCATGGATTGTTTATCTAATCGATTTTCAGGCGTAACAAGGTAAGGAAGCAATTTATAGGGCTTTATTTCTGCTTGCGAAGATGGCAAGCGATGCGTGTTTGTGAAATCAGCGTGTGATATAGAGATTAATCGCGGCACGTTCCAAAGCGGCAACGCTAAATTGTGCATTATAGACTACCTATTAATTTACCGTTTCAGTTACCGCATGCAGAACGCGGTTCTACTCACGTTGTTCACTTCCTTATACCGAACCTGATTCGTAAAATCACGTTAATTCGAGCCGCAAGAAGACGCTATCTCAGTTTGAAAAAATGAAAGTTCAAATTATTTAAAGCCAATATTAACAACACTACACTGCGACCAGGAAGCCATAGGGCATGTCAACACTTTGGTGCTTGAAAATCACGTGATTGCGGGCTGCCGTTTGACCCTAAAGGCGGCAGTCATCACTTTTTGCACTGTCAAAGGAATGTAGAGGAAAGCCTCCTTAAGAAGAGACGGGCGACATTCCATCCACTCATGAATTCCGAGTGGGCGCTGCACTTTATCCTTCGTTTTCATCCTTGTTGTCATCACCGGCAATGAGATGTTCTGCGCTTCTGTCTTGAGATATGATGCGCTCGTCTGTCAGCGCACCACACACACCGCTGTACTCGCGTCCTCACTGATTCACTTCGCAAAGAAGGCGTATTCGTACACTTAGATTGGTTTTACAATACACTGTCTTCTCCGTTCTACGCGGCCTCGTGTGCAGGCAAGGGGTGCATTTCTCTGCCCATGGAAACAGGCGCCAAGGTTCCGGAGCGATGGCGCGTATCCGTGGCAGAACCTACTTGCGTTCGAATTAACGGGCTTATTTATACATAAACTTCTATGGAGATTTGGGTGGACCAAATGCACAGTTCGAATTATCCATCAACATGAATTATTAAAATTTGAGTTACCGAGCTTTCTCTGCAGGATTCTGTGCCAACGAGGCGTTGTTTTCGCTGCAAGGAATTACTCATGTATTTACTAGCGCCTATTGCAACTACTGCCACCACTTGTCTAAAAGTACTAGGACAATGTCTCAGCAGACGGCACACACATGCGAGGTGGATGCAAGAGCGAATAAAACTGCATCATGTCAGAAACACTTACCATAGTCGGTCACGATGAGTGCACTTCTTCATCCTTTTGATCATCATCATTAGGACGACGGTCAATGGTGGTCGCGATGATGGCGGTGCCTTCTGTAAGTTTGGAACGCAACCTCAATTGGAGATTGGCCGGGCAAAAATGTTTGCTGCGGTCCGCTTTTAGTGGATATAACTTATTCGCGAGAAAGATCTAAGGAAATCATCAGAACCATCGGCTGATGCGTCAGCATTCTTACGCATCTCCGTTTCACTAAGCTTGCGTGTTTTTGGTGGCATTGAAGCAACACATCAAACCAGACACCTTGTTAAGTTTCAGCTTTCTTTTTTTTTCTAAATTTTAAAGCGAAAGTGTTGCTTGGATTTTTAGCGTAAGCGCTCATCCAACCGGTGTCCACAGAATGCGCACCAGGATGCGACATTCCGCTTCCTAGTCATTGCAGGCCGGGCACTTCCTGTTACACCTAGCGCCATCTATTAGCTCCAAGCACTGCCGTAATTTTCGTGACCAACTGATGAAACGAGCTTGCTGTTCGGCCCTGTGCGGCCTACAGCGGTACAGTCGCCACTTGTAATGGTTACATCCTAAGTTCGAGCCTTACCGATTTTTTATTTCTGGGATTTTGTATGCGAAGAATGCCCCATTATACGCATTATTTCCGTAAATAAGGGTGCTTTAGTATGTTTTAGGTTGTATTAGGAGCGGAGGGGAGACTATCACAGCGTTTAATTGAAGTTCTGCATCACACTAAAGGTGCCTGGCTTGTATTGACAATGGGAACGGAATTTCGCCACCATGGGTAGCTAGCGTCTCCATCGACATTCCGTTCCCCGACAGGTACAAACACTTGAGGTGATACTTGAGTTCAATTAAACGTGTGTGCGCATGCAAGCTTCTCCCCGCGTCTCAACCGACCTAAAAGACCCCAGGTTAGCCCTATTTGCTAAAAAATGCGTAGAATTGATTTAAAATAAATCTAGCGCAAAAACATTCCCGGACTGAGTTGGCAAAAAGTTAAAATTACCGGGCTGGAACCAATTCTCCAGAAGCCTCGCTGCTCTTGTTCAGGCGCTACGCAGCAACCTAGCGGTTTCGCTCGAGTATATTATTAGTGCTCGACTTGAAACGTTACTTCACTCGGAGGTACGTTCAAGCGCAATTCGAAAACGGCAGTAATTCAATATTCCTCAATGCAAGCTCAGCTTCGCACGAACTGTGTCTTTTTTTCTCTTGAAAATAACATACTAAGCTAAATATATATATAAATAGTACACAGAGATCAGTCCGTCTAGGAAGATCACATACCAAGAACACGCCGTGTGGTCTTCAATTAAAGGGAATACGTTAGCGTTTGGCCGACGCTTACAGGATGTCTCCTAAAATTGAACAGGATGGCGCACATATCACATTAGATTGCAAGTTTTGGGGGCACCGTTTAGTGCTACCTGCATGACAACACGTTAACTATACGAAGTGCTCAAAAACCTGCAGGCCACGGGCTGCCAAACTCCGTTTGAACACCATAAACACAAAATACACGTTTGGTTTACAACAAAGATTCTCATGTCAGAATCACAATCACACCATGGTCGCCGGCTGGAGTTGGATCGGAGACGTTTTGCATCGCTTTATCTTTCACGCAGTGCGTTTTAGTCAGCAGGCATCCTGCCTGTTTACATGCATGCCATTGCATTCGGTGACTAACCAGCCATGGCGCCCATTCACAAGCTTCGTCAAATAAAATGAAATCAAATCAATTATTCAAACATCCTCTTGCCTCTGGTCGGTGGTCTTCTTCGGTAGAGGAAGTAGGCTTAGCGCGTCGGGAAGAACTTCGCTGCAGAAAGTGCCGCTGCACTGCTGTCCCGCACCTGGAGCCAGCGAAACAGACAAGGCAGCTCAATCGTTAAGCCTAGCGTCTCTTTATCACCACGTCGTGAGCTCTACCATGGCAACGACGCAGCAATGTACACACAACCTGAAGTGATATTTCCTATTCCGCCATGAAGGGCGATTAAGAGGCCTCCCGTGTCTGCAGGCTCAGTGGACAATGTAACGTAAGCCGGGTTGAAACGATCCTGCCCGTCGCCTATGTCACCAACAGAGTGGACGTCACCTAAGGCGTCATCTTATATTGTTCATGTTCCTTTTGAGCAATTACCAACCCGAATGTCTGAAGTGCATGGCATGCACTGAACCATGGGGAACAGTATCACCTAACCTAGTGCAAAAAAGTAATACTTTCCAAATTTCGAACCTTACTTTAACCTCTGTGCGCCACTGTGTTTATATTGCGTATATCGTTGGACGACGACGTTTATTAGAAAGTGACCAAAGAAAAAAGTGTGAGCGAATAAAACTTGGAAGTTGCTATCGTTCAAGTGATGGGAGCCTTACTTTCCAAACTATTTACTTTCCGTTCTTGGTACCACTGGCTGGCGCCATAAGAAACGCTTCCTCCGCTCTTGAGGCGAAAGGTAACGGCGACCTTGGCCTTCAAGAAGCCCAAATATCTTGTCATTTTTCACTGCCACCCCGAAATCGAAAAGGGACTCGATTTGCGTGCCTACTTCTTTTTTATTTTTACGAATAAATGGAATCAGTTACACAAAGATTTTTTTTCTCCACCTTCAGTGAGGCTGGTCCCGATCACCCATTCGTATGCTTAATGACGTCTGCACATGTCCGTAGCCCGTTTGATCGAATTCAGAACACATGAACCCATATAGAAAGAGAGTAGAATAGGTCATGAGGTGTACTGCCTACATTTATGAGCAGACGTGTGGTGTTTTCTTGACCGGTAGCGGTGCATGTCACCCTTGAAACGTTTGATTTTCTTTCGGTAATGACCCCGTCTCACGCGACGCAATGTGAGCGCGACGATGTCGCTTCTGCCCCAGGGCAGTCAGGGCAGAGCAGAGAAATGAGCCTTAACCGGCGCAGGGGTCCCCCGTACAAGAAATCTGCGGCAGCTTTTGAGAAGCCCAAAAGAGTTTTCGTCAGTCTCGACCCGAGTGCGTAAGTATAAAGTACGTTTCCTGGAGATGGTGAAGTTTTGTACTTTCCAACATCGAGTAAGGATTTAATTGAACGTTATGATCTCTTCGATGTTTCAAAAGTCGCAAGGCGTTCACTTTTTGGGATTTATGTGTATATATTACCAAGATAATTCTTGGGCCGGAGAGTACACCGCTAGACTCGACGGTGTAAAAATTATTTATTATTACGTGCACGAAGCTGTATATAGTATATGGCAAAATTGAGAAAATTTAAGGGTCACATCATGTGGGAGTAGCGTTTTGAAAGCCGGACTTCCAGTTCAACGCGGTAGTTTATTTTTGTGAAACCGAGCTGGCCTACTCGCAATCGAGTAAGTTCGAAGAAACGCTTCTTCAACCTAAAATATGTGATGAGGATGCAATCTGAAGCAGCCGCAAATAAAATTAATGCCCGTGTTTGTGAACTCCTGCGGTTACCGATTCAATTCCTTTACAGGCGATAGTCTTTCTTGGGCTACTTAAACCCGAAAATTTTGGTCTGTCTGTCTGTCTGTCTGTCTGTCTGTCTGTCTGTCTGTCCCCTCTCTCCCGGCCAAAAGATAAACGAATTCCAAACGAGAATTTTATATAGGCAAAATCTTTACAAACAGCTAAATCCGGTAACGCACTTAATACTTTTCCATATCGCTCAGCAAAAACAAAAACATTAGGTATTTTTGAGGCAAAAAAATTGTGAATAACTGGTACTAGCCAGTGTACTTTCATTCGAAAATAGTTGTGCGCCTGATATTCATGATAAAAATTAAAAATGCGCTTTGTAAACACTTCTTTGACACAAAAAGTGCTTGCGCTGTAGCCTAGATAGCGTAGTGGCATCCCAAGTTCAAGAGTATTCAATAGGTAGTGCGTGAGCAGTGAACGCGGGAAAATTGAATTGAATTGAGCCAACCTCCACCTCTTTTGTGGGTGGCGCGGGAGGTAAGAGATGCATTTACGTGACATACACTACACAAGACCTTCGTCATTCGACGACATTTGCAGCGGGGCAAGCAGACACGCGTCTAGTTTTTTCAATGAGCATTGCGAAATCACCAGAATATCGCTTTCATCGGCTTTTTTATTTCTTGCAATTAAAGGGACCCTGCAACACTTTTTTAAGTTTTTTTTTGAAATCTTGAATGCTTGCAGAACGTAGTCACCCAACACACACAGTACTTAGATTAGGGGGTCCCAAACTACATCAGCCAAAAATTACTGCTCTATGCCCATCAGATAACTTGTAAACTCGCTCAAAAGATTTTTCTCGCTTTCCCGGTCTTGACATTCTTCAGCGGATCGAATTACGTCACTGAGGTTATGTAGCGACTGTTGGCCGGCTTTCTTTTATTAGTTGCAGCAGGGAACGTTTCTTGATAGCAACTTTAAATATAAAGTCCCAAAACAAAGCAGAAACGGGAGGCGTATCTGGTGCGACGAGCAAATCACGCAGTGCCGCTCCGTGCTGGCGATAACTGTAGCTTTCGCAGTGCTTCCAGACGCGAAGGAAAGAGTGAAAGCGCTTACCGAAAGTGTTGCAGGGTCCCTTTAATTTCTATGTGAGTTTGTTCATACCGACTTCAAGCTTATCAAAAAAAGGTGAAATGTGATACAAACATTGTGCCACCACTGTGCCCAGGTGTGATATAGTGAAGGGGAAGTCTAACTTGAGGGGGACGGCCAAATTCATTTTTACTTTATTTTGTGTGTGCCACGAACTGTTGGCCACCGCCAAACAAGCGCTGCCAGTCTACGCATGCGCGCGCCTTCAGTCTTTATCCCCCTCTCCCCCTCCCTTACCTTTCGTTCTTATAAAAAGCCAAGCCGGACAATAAACGCTCTCTTTTGCCCTGGCCACTCTGTTCGTGCATTTCCGGGCGCGGCCCAGCCGCGGGGCAGGTTGCAACAGTGTGCCTTGTTCTTGGTGGCCTGAATTCCTGCGGTCAGTAATAAACCATTGAGCATCGGTAATATAGTCCTCAAACAAGGTTGGATCTGACATTATGTTGCATACCGCGCACAAAACTTCTGTGCTAAAAAAATAGACACTGTTAATTCATTTCCGAAAGAAAGGTTCCGATTAATACACACCGGTTAGTAGATAGGAAATTGTAAAAAATAATGGAGAAGTTTATATACTTCACAATTGTTTCAAGGTCATCTAGCTACTCCAATTTGTGAAAACCTCTGTTTTTATAGGTTGTACCTTTATCTAAACATTACCCTCAAAGACATTGCAAAAAAAAATCACCCCTAATATTTCCGCCCAGATACTCTTTTTAATATATTGTCAGAATCTGCCGTTCACTTTTTTCTCTGAGCAGACAATTTCAACGAAGGTCCTTCGATGTCCCTTTTGGGTGCGTGAAAAAAAAAAATTTATTTCGCAATAGGCCGTAACAAAAGCATTCTTAGAACATGTGAATTTCAGGTCGTAGATAAAGGACGCAGTATGCTTTACTATTTTTTTGCATCTAGGCATACTCATAACCAAAACAACCTTAAATACCGTATCTTCGCGTGTATAACCCGCTCCTGCATATAATCCGCACCCCCGCTATCCGCCCGCCGAAGAAAAAAAATGGACGCCATCCCGCCCTGCGATAGCGGAGGTCCAGTGCCTCTGTTGTAAACCACTAAAAATGCTGATGGGTGAGGGTATGAAATGTCCCTCGTCGTCCCGGCGGGCTTGTCGCTTGCGCTTGGCAGGCAAATGCTGGGTCCTGACGCATGCGCTACTCGTTTTAGGCGAGAACTGTTGCGTCCTGCCTAGCCTGACGCGTGCGCAGGCCCTCGAATGACGTCAACCCCCCTCCCCTTTCTAGAGCAGCTGCAAACCTAGTATTTACCAGAACACATGGGGGATGGAGGATCCCATTGTTCCCCGGCGCCTTATCATCCATCATGCGGTTTCGATGTTTGTTTCGTGGTTTTTTTTTTTCCTTACACGAATACTGAGCTCTATGCGGCACGCATATTATTAGCCTGACCCATGCGCTCGGCGTCTTGGGCGAGAACAGCTGGGTTATGCCTGAGTTTTCTGTTTACGACACGAAATTTTCCGACCAACGAGAGGCTAACAGCTTCGCTGTAAAAAAATGCTCGCGCATTGCCCTCACATTTATACAGCTAGAAAGGCTGCACCAAAAGTACTGCTCAAGCAAGACATCACATGATATGTACACAGAAAAAGTGTATATTTAGCAAGTGGCATACACTGACTGCAAGGCGAAAGTCACAATTCACTAGTAAAATTCTGTTGTTAGAGTGCGCTCGTCCTTGTTTTTTCTTCCTTGTCCTTCTATCTTGCGCAATCGCTGCCATGGAAGGCTTAGTCAGTGTTACCACAGAACAGGGAGGATTTCGGTGTTACTGCGTAAGAGCGTCGCAGCACAACGCGCATTGCCGTGAAGCTGACTAAAGAATAAACCCCGCGTATTATCCGCACCCCACTTTGCCACTGAAATTTTCGCATTTTTGGTGCGGGCTATACGCGTGAAAATACGGCACTGTAATGAAGTGAAAGATGAATACTTGTCCCTGATCCAAAGAATATTGTGACGGGGCAGTCCCTGTTCGCGCCAAACATGCGGTGGGCACTGCGCGGCTGATAGAAGACGACGAGAACGACAACGCTTCGCCCCGGACTCACGCTGCTGCCTAATCCAGTGCTTCCCAGCTTGTTCGCACTTATAAATAGCTTCACCTTACGCGTCTTCGCCACGTAACAATATGAAGACAACCGTCAGCTTTGGTTGTTTATTCTCTAACATATGTATGACAAACCATGTGATCGATCCCGGAATTCTTCGTCTCAAACAGGTCCCATGATCGTGCATACGATGCCCGTCGTAATATACGCAGAAACCAGGACAAGGTTTTGTACACTGTTATTGCCATAAAATCGCTGCATGAGCCCCGAACACCGTACCACAGAGCTCCAGAACTATAGAGTGACATATACGCCACTTCAGCGTGTTTCCACAACTCTTTGTCCCTATTTCATCGCAAGAAACGAGAATAAAGCAGATGGGCTGTCAACTGGGAAAACTGCAAACAGAGCAAGGACGACGTACTTAGAAAAGAGGGATACAGCACAGCGCGCGTCTTGCCTCCCCATTTTCTAAGTTCGTCGTCTTTGCGCTCTTTGTACAATAAGAGAGTATAGCAAGCTGGTTGCAAAAGCTATCTTGAAATGAATTCAGCAAGGTTTCCTGGTTCAAATGTTTCCTGATTCGTGTAACCAACTTGCCTTATTCCTACATAGTTAGCGGATAAAGGGCTGTCTGTCCCGTGACCTACCAAGCTTGCACAGAGCGTATACACCACACTGGGTGACCACAAGGACACTGCAAGGTCACTGGCTGCTACCAAAGGGTTTGTTACTAGAGGTGGAGGAGGAAGGGAAGCTGATGTACGTATTAAATGGCCGCTATGAAAACACGACGGGATGACGTCAGCAAAACTAGGGCAACCAGAAGTCCTGACGTCATTTCCGCCAATCGTGCTCTCAATGCCTCGCTGTGAAGTAGCAGCGGCTGCAAAGCTACAGAATCTCATCGCCGGAAAAAGAAAACAACGAATTGAGGAGACACATAAACGCCACTGCGAAGACGCGTCGGCCCATTGAGATGACGGCATAGGGCAGAACAATGGAGCGGGCTGAAATAGCCCAAGCGACGCTAAAGTAATTTCCGAACGGCGCCATTACTTCGCAAGCAACCACGTAGACACTGCGGTTAACATAGCGCCAACATCCAGTGAACTGCTGTTAGTAGAAAACCTTCGCTTAACTCAAATGCATATGTCATGCCTTGCGGTCTATAGTTTCCCAAAGTATTCGGGTAATTTGACAAATAGCTTTCAAGTTGAAGATAAAATATTTTACTTTCATTTACTGACTACTCATAAATCGCTACTCTTAACATCAGTTCTTTAGTATTGACATCTAGCATAAATTGCAAACGAGTGTAGTTTGTGCTTTGAGTGCTTTTTTTCCCCTAAATTTCACGTTTAACATTCCCAATTTCAGGTTTTACAAAGTGCCGCAGGAGGTCAATACCGCCCAATCACGCATTCCTTCACCGGAAACTCTAGAGAAGAAACCTGAGGAAATAAACGCAGGGAACGAGACACCTGAGATCACCACAGTACCGACCGAGACAATCGGCGTTCAAACATCACCCCAGCCACCCGCTGAAGACTTTCTGGAAATCACAGAGCTCCAGCCAATTGCGTGAGAGCAGCGATCCATAGAAGCATCAAAAATCCCACGTTCCTTCTAAGAATTACAGAGGATATTCCCGAGCATTGATCGAAATAATGAGAAACCTATATGGCTGAAGTGCGTGAAGGTTCCTTAAGTGATCGTTCGCCGCGTTTTAAAAAAAAATTACCACGCCTTCCTAAAGAAAGTGGAGAGAAGCGCGAAATCTAAAAGTCCGTCCAACCTTTCCTGAAACTTTGGCGGGTAACAGCGCAAACGTGTCTTCGTCCAGTTTGCGCTGTTACCGACCATGAAACAGTACCAAGTAGCCCAGCTTACTACACTCCTTTCCTGAAAGTGCGTCCAATCGGTCGTCAAATGTCCAAACACCCAAATCGTAAACGAAGAACAAACCCATGCGACGATTTGTCACGCAATAAATAAACGCACCTACGAACAATCTAAATGCATACTGATACGAGGTTTATGAAATAAAGGTATACAGTAAAAGCTCCTTAATTTGAACTGCAAAGGGACGCCACCTCAGTTCGAATTAATGAAAGTTCGAACAAACGAAAGTGAAGCACAAATCGTACAATGCGATTCTGGAGCAGTAGAGCATGTCAGTAATTTAGTGTCTGAAAAAGTCTTCAAGTGAAGCATTCATTTTATCCCTGAGGACGAGAGGTAACACTTTTTGATCAACGAGCAGATGTACGGAAATCCTCTTCTTCGACTTCTTCTAACTTGAAGAGGAGAAGGACGGCATTCCATCCGGTCATTACTTCCGAGCGATGGCCGCACTGGTGTTTCGTCAAACCCCTGCTCGTGTTCACTGGAAACGACAGGCGCTACGCTTTGAACCTCAGAAAAGATGCCATGCATCGTAAGCAGGCCACACACCTTGGACTCATATCGACGTATTCCGCAAAGAAACTTGTTCGAAAACATCCGCGAGGGGGTTTTAGATTGTTTTTACTAGTTTTAATCTCTCCCAGTTTTTCTCTCTCTTCCGGTGGCGACGCAGCCTCGATGTGTACGCAGCTGGTGCGTTTTTCAAGTTGGCGGTGCGTTGGCTCGAATTATTCGTGGCGGAGTCCACTCACGTTCGAATTAACGGGCTTTTTTATACATAGACTTATGTGGGAGCTTGGCCGCGCCAAATCGATCAGTTTGAATTGTCCATAAATTTGAATTATTGAAGTTAGAATTAACAAGCTTTCACTGTATTATTGCACTACTACTACATGATCGATGTGTGTATTGTCTTATCTAGAAGCGTTCCTTCTTCGAAATTTCCAAGTAACAGTTTTTACTCAATGGAACCCCGGTTTCAAGCTCGTGCCTAGTGTCCAGAGATCTCATCAGAGCTTTTCGGTCTACCCAATGGTCTATGGGAAAATGCATTAGTTTTTTGACAGAACGCCATCGGTCCAACTAAGAAAGCTTTCGCTTTAAAATACGGTTTGCATGGCATGACAAGGTAACTTCCACAAGCCTCAAATTACTTTTCGGCATCCTTCGACGAAACAAATGCTGTCTCATGAGCAAGTAGGCAAAGTCGACCAGGCAGGCGACCACGGCTAGGTGAACGAAACGGCCATTGTGCGTGGCCTAATCATCGGCGGCAGGGACGTTGTGCCGCGACTCACGCGGACAGCGTACTACTGATTTAGCTTGTTTCTTTGTTTTTGCCCCATTAAACTCCAACTGGCCGATTTTTACCTGATCCGGGCAGAGGAAACCACGCAAAGTATTTATCGGCGCCGCGAAGCACATGGCGCGGACCGGCCTTCCTTCAGTTGTCTATAGTGTTTCTGGTCCCAAAGAACCTTTTAAAGACAATACCCTTTCTACGGCTACCTAAACGCTAAATTTTTGTCTGTATGTCTGTCTGTCACTCGATGAAACCCCCGTCCAAAAGTTGATACAATGCACGATTAAACATCAAGTACATATACGGGAGACCATTCCAAACTACTGATAATGGTGGCATGCTTCATACATGTCAACTCTGTTGCGCAAAAAGGAAATGTTGGGCGTATTTGAGGCAAAACGTAAGTTTATAACAGACATTAGCAGTGTTATTGTAATAATTATAGCCTTGGACTTTATTTCTCGGATCGCAAATAAGAAAACGGGCTCAGAATGGATAAAACAAAAAAACTCTGGTGCCCTACTTCGGGGCGCCCCAAGCCCAACAGTAACTCAAGGTCCCAACAGATGGAACCCGAGCAGTGCGATCGCGGGAAAATTGAATTGAGCAAACATCCATTGCGTATATTGTGGGGGGGAGAGACAGGGGAGAGGACGGAAGTGAAGGGCGGGAAGTTGGAGAGAGGAGAGAGTGTTACGTAACAGGGCCGGCCGATGATATCGCCTTTTGACGATATCTGTAGCGAAGTAAGGAGATACGGGGCCATTTATTTTTGTAATTTGTAAGCACATTAGCTACTTTGAAACGATTATTAACAAAGTTCCCATTTCATCCCACACCAGAGACAACGACATGCCCAAACTAACCAAACCAGCCCCGGATTTTTGTGGCACAGCCGTTGTCGAAGGCGAGTTCAAAAAGATAAGGCTCGCTGATTACAAGGACAAATACCTGGTCCTCTTCTTCTACCCGCTTGACTTGTGAGTGTTCTTAAGCCTTTCCTCCACGCGTGTAACACAGTGCGCATTTGTGCACCTAATTCTCAATGGATGTGCTATGTGATCAGTGCTACGTGTTCACTTTTTATGGCAATCACCTTGATAGTTAGCATAATAACCGACCCACTTGCGAATGGCGGCCTCTGTCAACTAAACGTTCGCACTTTTACATTACATCTGCCTATTTTAAGTAGGTAGTTGAGTACGCATTTTGGTTTCTGTGATTCCAAAGAATTCTTTGCCTATCCCAGCACCAACCGTGTAATGCCCTGCATCTGCACAAAAAGGCGAAATTGGAACGTTTAATCGTTGTAGTAGGGTGTATGACGATAAAAGCAGACCAAAGTATTAAAACAAAAATAAATAATTAGCTAACAAAATGAGAAAGGTTTATCCTAGTCGCCTCCATAACACTACCAGAACGAAATTTAAAAGCGAAAAAATCCTAAGCACCAACCCTGCAACGTCTTGCATCTCCAGAAAAAATGCAGAGTTTGCGAAGTTTAGGCATTTTAACCGCTATATTGGCGTAAATGTTGATCATTGATCACAAGAAAGAGGAAAAATATTAAATATAACCAAACAAAACGAAAAGGCAATGTAGCCAAATGTAGCCCCATGCAAAGTAAGAACGACCAAATATAGCCCACTTTGGCTACTCGCAACAAAATCTGTTCATAAAAATTACAAATTGAAGAAAAGCGGGATAAGAATGTTTACGCATTAGTAAGCAAGCCAAAATTCATGTACATCTTCCTTTTTCAGTCAATGATATATACCACTGAGATATTCTTGAACCGAAAACTATTGACTCCATGTCGGCACCTTTTCAAGGGTTTTGCAGCAGCATCTCGTCTTCCAACTCAGGCGCAACAAACTTGTAGCCTTCTCACCTAATGTAGAGTATAATACCCCATCAGCGTGACAGATAAGATGAGATTTCAACGCCTCCAACCTAAAGGTGGCACCATCATCATTTACCTTCGGGTTCATGCAGACGCCGTGGTGCTGCTTTCACTAAAATTCCCTGGTATATTTGTCTCAATAAGAAGGGCTTGTGGTTATAAGTATACAAAGGGGCTGTCCTCCATGTCACGATACTGTGGCCTCTCGTAAGGAGGTTGACACATCCACACCATATTATTTATTTATTTATTTATTTATTTATTTATTTATTTATTTGCTTATTTATTTATTTATTTATTTATTTATTTATTTATTTATTTATTTATTTATTTATTTATTTATTTATTTATTTATTTATTTATTTATTTATTTATTTATTTATTTATTTATTTATTTATTTATTTTTCTACCTCAAAGGCCTCCAGGGGCCTTTGAGGTACTAGGGAGGGCAAACACATCAGAAGCAAGGCAACAAAAAGAAAGAATAGGATCAATGTTCAATGGCTGAAAATGCTTTTATTCATTCTCCTGAAGTTGACAGTACTGGTGATAGCCAGAAATCAGCTGTCAGTATATCACAATGGCATATTGTCATGTAGCCGAGGACAATGCTGAGTTCTCCCAGTAAACAAAATTTATTGGAGCGGACTTGTGCTCCGCAACAAACAAGACTTAAAGTAATCGCAAGCGTCGAAGAAGCGGTCAACAAAGAGACGAGCGCAGTTGCGCGCCCGCGAATGAATGTAGTGGCGTTTGCCTGACGATCATTTATCGCTCACCGCAATCTTTTTCGAACATTCTAATTAGATGGAGAACATTGTCGATCAGGGTAGAAACGTCTAGGCTAGTGAGGACATGGTTAAACCCTCTCCCTATCAAACAAGATTGCCCAGCGCGCCACATGACGAAAAAAGTAAACCCGCGCTCAGCTGAAAAAAGGATACGATATCCCGGCATGACCAGGCACTGTTAAAAAATAACGCTAAGGGAAGCATGTTCCAAAGATTACATAACCTTTACCCGTTAGGTGATACGTATTCGTGAGGGGGGAAAATTGATTATCATAGACCATGTGTACTTGTTCCTTGAGACTGATTTTTAAGGGCGAAGCCCTCAGGACCTCGCTTTGTCCGGGGCTTGGCGTCCGTGCACACAGTGTTGCGCATGCGCGAGGAGCATTGGATTGGATTGGATTAGATTGAAATGAATTGGATTGGATTGGATTGGATTAGAATAAATTGAATTGTATCGGATTGGACTGTATTGGAATTGTATATACTGTACACACGCGTTGCCACTCATTTACATGCGCGAGTGGGCAATGCCAGGGGTGATTTACGGTAATAACGATCCCCAGTGCTTCGCCCGCTCGTCATGAATCACTTCGTGGAGATGCGTGAATTTTTTTTGTGTATCCTAGTTAACTGAATCATTCTTTTTCGTTCTCATCAATTCTTTGCTGAAATCGAAGTTGCATGACATCTTGTTTCCCTTCCTATGTTTTCCTCAGCACATTCGTCTGCCCCACGGAGATTATCGCCTTCAGTGAGCGGGCCGACGACTTCCGCAAGATTGACTGTGAAGTAGTGGGGTGCTCGACGGACAGCCACTTCTGCCACTTCGCATGGTACGAAGAATTATTTCGTAAATGTTTGTACTATACTGCTACTATACCGTACTATACCATGCGCAGCAATAAAGTTAGCACCAATGTTATTGCTAAAAAGATTATCGTTTTTTGCGTGGAAACCCCTGAAAATGGATATGCGTTAACTACAGGACTATTTATTTTCTAAGTACGTACCTGAGTGGTACATGTGAAGAGAACAACTATGACCGCCTAAATCTGGTATGTGGGCGATAATTTCATTCGTAAGAATAACACTTATCGTGTAAAGCGATATATATTACGAATGTTTTTTTTTATGAAAGCGATAACTTTTTTCCGACAACTGCAATATATTTCTTATCAAAGCGTGAACTTACTAGTGCACCTGAAGTCAATGTTGAGAGCAAGTAGAAGGTTCAGTATAGTGACGTCAAACTTTGTTTCAACTTTCTCACATTAGCCTTAACTACGAGTTTCCAGCAGACGAATACAAGGTGCTCCTTCTCCATTCTTGTAATTATTTCGTACCTTAACTTGGTCTGAAGGGCAATAGTTCTCCTAGCGAAACACATTTTCCAGAAAGTATATACATGTCTATACATTTCAAGTAGGCAGCATTTGAAAATATACATTTCAAGTAGTGAACCACCTCTTGAAAACGCACGCGCAGCGCTGAGCATGTGAAGGAGATGATAGATGATTACCAGAAATTTTCGCACTACCCATCTAAAGACAAAATATATAAGCTGTTGATTGTAATCCCGAACTTGTACCTCGGGCTACAGGATCAGCACGCCCCGCAAGGAGGGAGGTCTTGGTCCTATGAAAATCCCTCTCCTTGCAGACAAGACTGCTCAGATTGCAAAGGCATATGGCGTCCTCAAGGAAGACGAAGGCGTTACGTTCCGGTTAGTTTGCCCGACCCTTTTTATATTTATTACTACTAAATCCTTTTTAGCCTGGGATTTTTTGTTCAAGCCATGCCCTCGTCAGCCTGTTCGGAACCCTTTCAGAACACATTCGTGCCGAGGAACGAAAACAAAAATCCCGGTCCATCTCCAACAATGCTTTTGATGGAGCGGTGAAGCGTGCAGCGTACAAGTGTATTCAAAGATTGTAAATATTTCTCTTGCCACAGGGCGCGCGCTGATTGGGCGGCGGAGAAGCGCCCTGTAGGAGGAGCCATCGCGTGCTTGCTGAGGCGGTGGCGCCCTCTCTTGCGTCGAACCGGATTTAAGCAATTAAATGAGAGACAAATTGGCCGTGAGTTGTCTTCATGTCACACGCCGCCGCATGCTAAGAAGTATGCTTTACAGGAGAAAACCTGGCATTTAACCTGGTGTTTCGTCTTCTCTTTAGCTGTGTCCTTGTCTTAATGTTCGCTAGTACGATGAATTCCTTAGTATGCAGTAACCAACTCGCCCAACTTAGCGCTTTAGTACTGGCATTTATGACCAATGTCGATACGAAATTTAACAAATTTATGTTATGATGCAATTAAATTCTTATTATTCCTGTATTTTAAATTAGATTAAATCATGTTAGTTAATTTTGAGCCGGTTTTATTCATTATGCACTTGTTTTTGGCCATCGTTTGACAACTTGATTTACCGTGACGACATGAGACGACGACGACGACAGGAGACGCCGACATCCCGAGACCCAAAGGTGCTTCTCCCCTAAAAGTGTACATCGCCAACAAGAGGAGGAGGCGACCCAGAACCACATCCCACCACCGCAACTGCACCCGCAGCAAGCATAGAAAACAACTGTGCGCACGACACCAACCGCGAACTATCATGACCGTGCCGTACGAGGTTCCGACGGCCCGCCTATGCTCCTACGTATCAATGCATATGTTTCAAATTTCCTACGCTCGCGTGGGGCGTGAACTTTATGCTGGGAGTCGCCGCACGCAATTGCACTGCGACGGAACTTTTAAAGACGCTAGTCTTTCTTGGGCTACTTAAACCCAGAAATTTTGGTCTGTCTGTATGTCTGTTTGTCTGTCTGTCTGGAACTCGATTCAGCCACCCGGCCAAAGTGAAGCGAAGTCTGCGAAATAGTCTTATATACTCTAAATCTAAATGAAATCTAAACGACTAAGTTCGGTTTATATGTTCATATTTGTCAACATTGCTGAATAAGAACAAGATATTACGGAAATATACGGCAGAAAACTAATACACAAGGGATATTTACAGTGTTTCTTCATAAAAAATCATATATGCTTGATTTTTGCGAAATGAAATGCTACATCTACTGCAGAAAAAAAATCACACTGTCGCCTGCTGTCGCCCGCGCCACTATAGCTTCTGGCGGCATTTTAAGAATTCAAGTGGCAACAGTTACGAAAGGTTCCATTATATAGGTTCTACGTTCTGCTCGTAACGCACGTGGACTAGGGCAAAGCGGTTCTATAAACGTTGAAGTAGGGCGCCTCAATTCACGCACGTCTCCGCCGTACGGAAGCGCTGGCATCGAGGCACCCGGCATGGAGCAGTGGAACACGGTAAATTTAAACTGACTTGAGCAAACCTTTACCGTGTTTACCTTGGGAGGAGCGCGACGCGAGAGGGACAACATGAGAGGTGAGCGGAAAAGCGAAGGGAGGCATTTACTTGGCAAATGTTGACGAAGACAACCGTCTTTTGTCGACGTTTGCGACGAAAGGAGCAGATAGGCGGCCAATTTTTTTTTTCTCCAGCGCTCTCTCTTCAATCCTTAAACTATCCACCCCACGTGGTTCATTTTTCCCCAGTCATTACGCCTCTTAAATTTTCACAAAACGAAAGTCATTCCCATTTCATATGAGCCACGACGCAAACGCTTTGATTGTCCCTTATTATACGTTTTCATGTTGTGCTCGCAGAGTATCTCAACTGTTCCGGCGTCTTTTATACATGTGTATCTAGGGGACTTTTCATCATCGACGGGAAAGGCATGCTCCGCCAGATGACTATCAACGACTCTTCCAGTTGGCCGTTCTGTTGACGAAACTCTGCGGCTTGTCCAGGCTTTTCCAGTACACGGACAAGTACGGGGAAGGTAAGGGTTGATTGAACACGTGTACGACGGAAACGAAGCTAGCGCTCCCCAAACGGTTTCACGCCCAGGCGCGATGTTAGATTAATAACAATCTAACACTAAACAACTGATTTAACTCTGCCCAAATTGATTTTATTATTGCCTGCGATGGATAACATTTAGAAACGACGAACATGTTAATCATTTGCGTTGTAACCTTCATTGTGTACTCTATACGGGCCAAATAGTTGGAAGGGTAGAATATGTCATACTTTTAGTCACGTTCCTTTGCATCTATATGCTTCTATTATTTTCCATTGCGTGTTTATTTGCTTTTCGTTTACTTTCACTTTACCCAGTAAACTGCGATATAACCCTTCACAGGTACGTGCAGTCCCTCCTCTCCCAGATCGTGTTTCAGCGC
The DNA here is from genome assembly GCA_013339765.2 of Haemaphysalis longicornis. Lineage (NCBI taxonomy): Eukaryota > Metazoa > Arthropoda > Arachnida > Ixodida > Ixodidae > Haemaphysalis > Haemaphysalis longicornis. Next base: position 85,354,697 of record CM023449.1, on the reverse strand, counting down.
TTTCAAAATTGGTCGTAAAGCCAATACATGCATTAAAAGACCCTGCAACACCTTTTTCTACTTCTTTTAAATATTAAATGCTTGCAGAACGTAGTCACCCAACACACCCAGTACTTATGGCGTCGCAAAGTACCTCAGCCAAAAAAATTACACCATCTTCCTGTAGGGGAACCCTGAGTGGCATGCGAAGCAGCCATGGGGTCGACTGACGTTCCCATTAGTTTTCAGTTCGTCGTTTCCGTTGACATTCAGCTTCGCGTGCCTTCGTTGTATCAGTAGCTTCTTGACGTAATTTGAATGAGTGAAGGACATAAGGCGCGTTCGTAGCACATGCTCCCGTCTCGGTTTGTAGCGCAGCGGGAAGAGCGCCACGTACATCCCGTTGCGACCAGAGAGTCGTGGGATCGAAACCGGGCGCCGCCTAACGATTTCTTTGAATAGTGGCCTGCGCTGACGTCAGCCCAAACGCTGACGGGGCTGAAGAGACGCGCATGCGCAGTAGAGTGCGGACGGCGGACAACGACAACGAGGGAGGGAGGGACACAGCCCCGAGCATGAGATGCTTCGCATCTAAATTACTGCTCTATGTTCATCAGATAACTGAAACTCGCTAAAAAGATTTTTCTCTCTTTCCCGGTTATGACGCTCTTCGACGTCCCAAAATACGTCACTGAGGCCATGTAGCGGCTGTTGGCCGGTTTTTCTACAGTTTCAGCAACGAACGCTTTTCGATAGCAACTTAACAAATAAAGCCACAAAAACAAAGCAGAAATTGAAGGCGTATCTGGTTGCGACGAGCAAAGCACGCAGTGCCGCTCCGTACTGGCGATAACTGTAGCTTTCGCAGCGCTTCCAGATGCGAAGGAAAGAATGAACGGGTTATCGAAAGTCTTGCGGGGTAACTTTAAATCAACTAAACTGAATCATTTTACGTACATTGAAAACAGGCGCAAAGGAAGACGTCTCTTAAAGTGCCGTGTGCACATGCGAGCCAGAAGTTGTAACAAACGTTCTCAAATCTTCTCCACACTTCAAACTAAACGTTATAGCTGATTCGCTCAGAAGACCCATTATTTAGCCTTTTATATGCCTTTCAATGGGACAAAGCAAGAATTGTTGTATAATAACGTGTGAATAATTTTACAAGAACTTTTTTTCAAATATGGGAAATCGAAACCGATCTGCACAGTTAGCAATGACTTTCTAGAAAATTTAAATTTGGAGTATACCTCGTTCTTTTCCAGACGTTATGCGATTGGTTGACCGTATACCTGCGAATATGATCGCGTCTGTTTGCAAATTATATCACATTACCACAACCGTTTCATTTCCGACCACGAAAAAGGCAAAACTTGGGGGTTTTTACGGCGAAGTCTCTCCTGACTTGACTACAAACGACATGGCCTGCTTCATTTACATCACAGTAAATCAAGCCCCCATTTTTCCAAACAGCGTGTTTTCCATCTGCTAGTTCAAGAAATACAAGAATAATACCAAGATGTTGCACCAGAATGTCTTTGCGGTTCGTCCAGTTATTCGTTTTTCTTACCATGTGGCGTGACAACAGACACACAATAGCAGAATAAAATGAGTTATTGAAACTTACAGTGGCTGTTAAAATTCAAATTCAGAGTGTTTGACGCTGGCTGCTATGAGGCGCGAAGTAGTGGAAGACTCCGGATTAATCTTGTCCACCTGGCTATCTTTAACGTGCGTCGAAATCTGGACACACGGGCGTTCTCGCTTTTCGCCTCCATCTAAAAATCAGTCACCGCAGTCGGGGCCGAACACTCAGAGTTGCGGTGCAATGTTCTGTCGAGGAAGTCTTTGTGATCAAGTTGTATGTGTTAATTTTGATGCCATTTTCTTCGTTTTTAGTGTGCCCAGCCAACTGGAAGCCCGGAGGTGACACTATGAAACCGGACGTGAAGGGAAAACAGGAGTTTTTCGCAAAAGGCCACTAGTGCGACCTTCTTCTGTCTACATATAGAGAACATCCTAACAATGGCTCTTGTTATTTCACTCAGCTGTCCTAATAACGGCTTCACGAGTCGGCTAATAAAGTGGTACAGTCAGCACTTCACGTGAAATTTGGGCTGCAGTTCACGCTTTCTGATCCCCAAGTCGTTAAATTGATTGAATTGATTGATTGATTGATTGATTGATTGATTGATTGATTGATTGATTGATTGATTGATTGATTGATTGATTGATTGATTGATTGATTGATTGATTGATTGATTGATTGATTGATTGATTGATTGATTGATTGATTTAACGGTGCGAGGCTGTAACTCTGCTATGAGGCGCGCCGTAGTGAAGAGGGCTCCGGATTAGTTCTGACCAACTGGAGATCTTCAACATGCGCACAAATCTCAATAAGAAGGGGTTTTCGCTTTTCGCCTCCATCATAAAACCAGCCACCGCGGCCCGGTTCGAACCCACGTCCTTGGGCTGAGCAGCACAACGCCTTAGCCACACCAGAAAATGATAGCTTTCCGCAGTCATTTTATTAGAATAACTACCACAGTTCCAGCTGTAGGTAGGTTATTGTATACTCCGTTTGCGTATGTGTCTGTCCCTCGGCGTTCATCGCAATAGCACCGCCAAGCAAAGATTAGAACTACTAGTGTACCCAAGCTACCTATATGATGTGAGAATACACCAGCATCACTTCTTACCGAGTTTATTGTCACCAAGTTTCGGCTGCCAACTTACGTTTTTGTGAGTGTACGACACCGCGAAACACGCACTTTCCTATGCGCTTCTTCGTTCCTTCCGTTACTGTAACTAAGAGTCTTGACCAATCAACCTGTTCATTTATGTGAGGCTAAACTTCGGTAGAGAGAGAGAGAGAGAGAGAGAGAGAGAGAGAGAGAGAGAGAGAGAGAGAGGAGAGAGAAACATCTTAATGGGCAAGTGAGGTCAGCCAGGCTGGGCGCCCCACTTGCTACACCAAATGGGGGTAAAGGTGTGATGAAAATATAGGAAAACTCTCACTTACACGTGAATACTCAAACACACAGACGCACACAAAAAGCACGCACACAGTCAGGCGGTATAGTCATTTGTCTGAGAGTTCATAGCTCACTCACAAGTCCAGTGCTCCGGAGGAACGTTAAGAGCACTTTTGTTGCACGACTTGCCATGCCGGTTGTAGGCCAGGGCCCAAGGAGGTGACTCGAAAGGTAATTCACCGTTTAGCCTAACGGCGTGCCAGGCAACGTCTTACTTGCTGTGCGTCAATAATGTGCGTATATGCATTGTACGGTGTGGTACGCCTGTACCGATGTGCGTTTTACTTGTTTATGTTTGTCTGTTTGTTTTCTTACTTGCAAAAAATTTTTGTTCATTCTCTGGACCCCGGGACATGAGTCTCTGGAGGGGAATGAGGCGGCTCATGCTGCCGCCTGCGCATATCTACCGGGCGTTCCCCTCTAACACTCCAGCATCACCACCATTCCGTGCCACAAAAATACAAAGATATCCTCCAACACTACCGCCTCGAACGCCGCATCTTACCCCCGCCCCACGACAAGTTCACCAAGGAAGACGCCACCACCTACCGCCGCCTTCAAACCAACACCTACCTGCACGGCACGCTCATCCACGCCATCCACCCCACCTCCTACTCCGCCACCTGCAAGTAGTGTCCCCAACAATGCACACTCTACCACGGCCTCCGCGATCGGCTGCCGGCGGCGAGCAAAGGCGCGGCCGCCGGCAGCCGATCGCGGAGGCGTGACTCTACTATATGATCTGGGCGTGCTCCCAACACACATCCCCTCCCCCATTCCCTCCCCCAACCATGAGCAGTGGGAAGGCATGCTAGCTAGCCGCGGACGCTGGCGATCAGCTTCGGCTGGTTGAAAGGGCCCGCCTGGCAGCGACCGCCCAGGGACTTCTGGACTGAGAAGACCCCCTATTGCCACTACTCCATAACTAATATAGAAATAAAGTTCATTCCTCTTCCTCCTTGTTTAGCAATGTTTTGTGTATTGCCATTTGCCCCTCCCGCTTGGGCCAGAAAATCTGACTAGCACTATTCGCAATAATAATAATAAATATTGCCGGTATCGATTGGCGAATCCAGAGCTTGACGTTAGGCCTACCGTTGGGTCGTCTCATACAGGTCGTCCAGTGCCCTACCCCCGCTGCGCCAGCAGTTCTGCTTGTCCCATTGTGGCCCTTTCAACCGCTCCCCGTGTCCTTTGGCGACATGACGCGTCGCAGTCACAGGCGGCGCAAAGGGCCTAGCACATGTGCGGATAGCGACTCGTATCCGCACGCATTTTCCCACTCTGGAAACCGGTCCAGCAGCGTTCAGGTCTTCTTTTTGCCTGCTCAGAGCAATTCTGAGCAGCTCCAAGCAGCCTAAAATTGCTCCCGCCATAGACATTCTATTGGCAAATAAAATACAGAGCTGCTTGGAGCCGCTCAGAACTGTTCTGAACAGTCAAAAAGAAGAGACCTACTCAAGGTGGCTGCAGGGCCGGTTTTGTAGAGGGGAAAATGCGCGCGGAGACGCGTCGCTCTCCGCACAAGTGTTTGGCCGTTACGGCCGGCGCGATACCCGTGTTCCCGTGTTAGCATGTGCAGCTACATCACGCGTCGTAGCCAATAGGGACGTTAGCCGACGGTAGCACCAAACTGGAATTATTAATATATCTTCGCGGCTTCACATGGTGGTTAGCGGACCTGGAGACGGGGCCTTTTTCGCCGAGACAAGACGCGAAGGATGATGACTCATTACAAAAAAGATATTTTTTTTTCCCAGTTTTGAAGTTTCAACTCAAGCACCTCTGCTCATGAATCGGACATCAATACTCGGCCACCAGTCTTCACGGAAAGCGAAGTTTCCTGACCTGCTTTACGGCACAGGAGGTGGTAGGCAAACGCAAGTTGGGCTCCGCATTTCACCGCAGTTAGAAAAGGCAACATTGCTGTTATTGAAAACAGTTTATTGAGAGAGAGAGAGAGAGAGAGAGGAGAGACGAGAGAGAGAGAGAGAATAAACTGTATCGTGTTTGCTAACTGTGATGCTTAGTCATCGGCCGTGAGCCCTTGGGCTCTGCCAGCGTCCTCAGCCAGCTGGACGGCCCAGAGTTGGTCTGGGCGGGAGCTAAGCAGCACGGTCTCCCACTGCTCACTGTTAGTGATTGTGCGGCCATTCGTGATCGCCTGCGGACATTGCCATAACATTTGCGCTAGGTCCGCTCGTTCCTGATATCAATGACACTCGGGTGAGTAGCACCCTGAGTAGCACCCTGGGTAGCATAGCCATACACAAGAGGGTTTGGATACGAGTGGGTCTGTAGGCGTCACCAGAGCACCGAATGTCGCTTACCGAGGGATGAGTGCTCGGGTGGGAACGGGTCACGGGCTAAACGTCACTGTCTTGTAATGTCACTGCATGATACTAGCCTGCCCCTGTCCGACATGGGGACGAGATCTGCATCGGAGGTGTCGTCCGCTCGGTCGTTAAAGCCTTGAGCGGCTTCGTGCACCGACTCGTTCCCTGCAAGGGTGCGGGGGTCCAAATTAAGTAGGCCTTGCCAGTATGGTTTTTGAGGTGGAGACCAGAAATTAGGATTGCGGATGCCTCCGCTTGATATCTATCCTCGTGAGAAATTTAGAGTCACTGACTTAGAGTCGCTGATGATTGTCTTGATTTTTTGTGGAGGCCACCATGGCTAGAGCAACGACTGCCTCTTCCCCAACCACCGAGTCTCTCGTGCGGACAGAGCAGGAGGCGATGGTGTTACCCTGATTATTGCCCACCGCTATGGCCGTTGCTTCGCGACCATCGTAATCGGCCGCGTCCGCGTGGGCAACGTTCTCGACTTTCGCATAGCGTCTTTGCAGGGCACGGGATCTGGTCTCTCGCCGCTCCTTGTTATGTATGGGATGCATGTTACGCGGCAGCGGAGAGGTGTAAAGGTTTTATGTTATCGTTGACAGGATGGCGAAACTAGTAGGCGCGCTGTGGAGGTGAGCAGTACCCAACAAGTCGAGTATGTGGCGCCCCGTTAATTGTGCTGTATGTTAGCCGTACGAGTTGACCTAGCCGTTGAGCCTCGATGAGCTCATCCAAACTATTTGTAAGACCCAGGGCTTCAAATCGCTCGGTGGACGTGTTTAGTGGGAGACCGATGGCCTGTTTGAAGGCTTCGCGGAGGAGAGCGGCCATTTTAATTGCCTGTTCCCGCTGTAGACGGAGGTACGGAGTGGCGTATCGTCACCCGTCTTACTACAAAGGACTGTACGATGCGTAAGAGGTTAGATTCTTTCATTCCGTGGTTGCGACTAGCTATCCTGGTTGTTTGGTGCACATTTTTTTTCAAGCGCTATCAAGGTTTCGGAATTATGTCCGTTCGCTTGCATTCGGAGTCCCAGAACGCGCATACTCGATACGATGGGAACGCGCTGCGAACCTGCGGGAAAATGTTGGACTGAAGAGGCAGTGGAAGTAGATTTCTTCCCTTTACTGGTGGGACCGCAGAGAAGAAGTTCTGATTTTTCGGGTGAGCAGCTGAGGCCCCGGGTTGCAACGTATTTTTCGACTGTGTTTGTGGCTTGCTAGAGAGTGTCCTCAATGTGACCGTCAATACCGCCGCAAATCCACAGTGATGATCGTCGGCGTAGAGGCTATGCTGGAGCTCTTCTATGCTGTTGGGGAAATTGGGCAGACCGATCATTTCAACGTTAAAAAGGAAGGGGCAAAGAACCGAACCCTGTGGGGTTCTCCTACTGCCTAGGTGAATTTTGTCTGATTTAAGTGTGCCAATCGCGACAGTATGGGTTCGATCGGTGAGAAAGTCCCGAATGTACTTGTGTTCAGAGACACTATCAGAGCTTTTCGGTCGACCAACCGGTCCACGAGGAATGCATTAGTTTTTTTATAGGAATAATTTCGCTTCAAATAGCCTTTAAATTTCGGTGAGTCATCTGATCAGTCGACAAGTCTTCGACACAACTTGTGGATAAAACACTTCTACGTGTATTGCTCTCAAACCGATGGCGTACGTGAACTTAAAACATTTAAGACTCTAGCGTCTGATAATTAATGCCACACAATTGAATGTGTACTGCTGCCGGAAAGACACGCACGGATGTGCACGCAAATAAATCGCAGTCACGATTGTGTTGTCAAAAAGTTAAGGAACATAGCAAAGAAACGTGATGGATCATCAGCAGCTAAAGAGGGCGTTGTCCTCTTGACGTCACATGCTTGGTTATCAGCAAAGGTCGACAACTGGGAGCTATTTTCGCACCAGATAAGTGTCTGAATTTACCGATGTGACCACAAAAAGACAGCAGTATACTCACTGTAGTCTCTAGAGAGATAGATCGATAGTTTCTTCATATCTCGAATCGATTTGCGCTCGATTAGTATGGCGAATGCGATGTTTTGTGTCTCTTATCACCCACAGAACGCGGCGGACTTATTAAAAAGATTGCCACATTTGAAAAAAAAAACAATCACGCCAATTTTAGCGCAAACATCAAACAATGAAGCTCCATAATGAGCAAAACAGGTCAAAGCTGACTACTCAAGCCACTTTATTTCATTCATCTATGACGTCATAGCTGCCAGTTTGTATGGTTGGAAGCCGCCGACAAAAGTGACTACCAAAAGACATGTCCACGTGATTTGAAGTGGGGCCTTCGATTTTATTTTACCACCCCTTCTTTATTGTTTTATGGTGTTACAAAAAAAGAAATGGACTTGGGCTAGTCAGACGAACCAACAACCGGTGGACAATTAAGGTAACAGTGGATACCAAGAGATGGGTATAGAAGAAGGGGAAGGCCATTAACCCGATGGAGGGATGAAATAAGGGAATTCGGGGGTAAACTGTGGACTCGAGCAGCGCATGACAAGGGCGGTTGAAGGTCAATGGGAGAGGCCTTCGTCCTGCAGTAGACCTGATTAGGATGATGATGATGGTGGTGGGGGGGGGTGGGAATGGTGGTGGGGGTGATAGTGATGGGGGGTAACCCCATTACAAATGTGATGGAGGCGAAAAGCAAAAACGCCCGTGTGTACGAGATTTCGGCGCACGGTGGTTCAAATTAATCCGGAGACCTCCACTACGGCGCGCCTCATCGCCTGCGTCGCGTCGGCGCGTTAAACGCTACAATCAATCAAGCTGTACAAATACGCCACTGCTGACAGTAATGCCGCAGAAAATCTGAAAATTCACCGCGGTACTTGTTATAGGGTGCGTGTGTTCATGCATGTGGTGTCAGGAAGGATAAATACGCTCTTGTGATGAAATGGTTGGATCGTTCCAATCGTGGTCAGAAGAGTCTATTCTGAACAAATCCGAGAAAAAAATGCTTGGATTTATCGTACGTTTAGGCTTGGCCGATTGATAATTCGAAGGTTCGTTCTCAATTTCCTTTATACGCTTTTTATCAACATTCTACCCCTATTTACGAACTTCTATACTGCTTTGTCAATATTCCGTTCCTATTAACCTTAAGTACTTGAGCTCCCGAATGCTGGACGTCGTTTCTACTCAGGACTGGACTGATAGTCCTGCACTTAGTTAAATATGTTGACGTATATTACAACATCGACAACATGACCAGAGACAGGAATTTAGGCAAATGCCTATTTTGTGGCTTGCGCTCCTGTCCCGACACTTTGATACATGAGCATGAATTGGAAGGTAAGAAGGGTTTTTAGGGTGTTATTATAGTGCCTACAAAGGCCTACTTAGGCGTTTGTGCCTGAATGTCCAAAAGTGTCTGTTAACGCCTATTTTCAAAAGTGGAGCATATATATGAAGCCTATTTAGCCTCATCTTTCGCTTTCTAGGGCAGTTTGAGATAGCTATTCATGTTACCGGGCAGCTAGCATTGGCTGTTCGGAACTCTATGCAGTTCAACCCAGTCCTCTAGTTCAACCAACTCCCGGAAGAAAGACAACCGCCAGCTGCAGTGGAATGGGACGCAGTCACAAAAGGCACAATTTTTAATCCAAAATAGAGGAGACGGTGGTAGTTGCTATTGCTTCCTCAACTTTCGCATGGATTCTTTCTGTGTGCTCTCCAAACAGATTTCTTCAAACGTGTGCAGTCGCAAAGTTCCTATAGCAGCACACTCAAATTCAACTATGAGGAGGAGGATGATGAAGGGAAGTCAGCCTGGCAGCGAGCTTAAGCTACTCCACATGATAATGAGGGGTGCGAAAGTGAAAGGAAACGAAGACACAAAAAAATTACGCATCTTCACGAAGTGAATCATGACGAGCGGGCGAAGCATTGGGGATCGTTCTTACCGTAAATCACCCCTGACATTTCCCACTCGCGCATGTATATGAGTGACAACGCGTGTGTGCAGTACATACTCCGGGGTAGCTGGTTGTCGGCGTTGCCGTTGAGCCGCTGCTTCCCGAGCACTCAACTTCGGGTCCGCTTGGCGTTTTTGCCGTTTTGCCGCTGGTTCCCGAGCTCTCGCCTCCGGAGTAGCTTCTTGTCTGCGTAGACGTTGAGCCGCCGCATGCCGCGCCTTACGTTTGTTTTCGTCCATGGCAGAAAGAGAGAGAATGTGTGGTCTGGGAACGCGCTTTATATACGCATCTGCCACCGCAGCTACTATCTATCGCTCTCTCTCTCTCTCTCTCTCTCTATCTCTTTCTCTCTCTCTCTCTCTCTCTCTCTCTCATCTCTCTCCTCTCTCTATATCTCTCTCTCTCATCGCTATGTCTAACCTTTTGTGAACCTTTTATTTTGTTCTTGTTAACCTTTTGTGAACCTCTTGTTCACAGATGTTTCGATTTACACGGAGCTGTGCCGTGAGCACGGACGCCGGACGGACGCCGGACGGACAAGCCTCAGTCCTAAGATGCTTCGCCCCTAAAATTCATACAGACACTACAAACGCAAATGAGCACACAAACTGACAAACGCTAGATCACGCACACAGCACACAAACAGAAGTAAAGTTAAGGCAAACGTTCACAGGGTTTCGGTCAGGCCGGATCCGATCGAGTCACGGAGGAAATGACACCAAGGCCCGTGTACTCCGCGTTGCCGCGGCAGTTGAGTGTCATGGACCAATGTCGTCGCAAAGCTTCAGTGGTGCATCAGCACGCAGTCCCAAAGTTGTCTTCAAGGTTAGCCGCGGTGTGTCATAACGGGGACACACACGCACAGTACATGCTCTATGTACACACGAACACTGGCTAGTAAGCAGAGTCTTCATGAGGACTCTGGTAACAGTGAGGCGAGGCTATACTCCGGCGCGTCTTGTGCAAGTAGTGGCTGGTAAAACCGACATTGAGGCGAACGCTGTGAACAACTGATTTTAAACGCAACGGTTGAGCATCGAACCACGCCCTTATAGCAATGGAAAACCTTCAGCTGGAATGTACGGAAACGAAGGACGGTCGAGAGAAACACGGACACAATCCGGTTTCTCTGACCGTCCTTCGTTACCGTACGTTCCAGCTGAAGGTTTTCCACTGATATGAACCAACTCACCCGATCCCAAGGCAATATTACAGTTTCTTTGTTAGCAGATCCTTCCTATAACGAAAAGCCAATGGCAAAACATCAATGCGCAGCTGCATCTTTTCACGCCTGAAAGGGACTCCGGAGCACTTGCGAATGAACGGATAAACGCTTCCACTTTTTCCTTCGGTCGGGAACGCACTGCCAAAGCTATACTTATATCGCCAGAACGGAGCAGCACTGCGGATTTTGATCGTCGCAGCCTTCTGTTTCTGCTTTTGCTTTTGTGGCTTTCTTTTCACAAGTTTCTATCCACAAGCATCATTGCTGCAACCGAAGGAAGCTGGCCAACAGCCGCTACATGGCCTCAGTGACGTCGTAATTCGAGCGGTCGAAAAGGCTGAGACCGGGGAAAGAGAGAAAAATGTTTTGAGAGCTAAGTTATCCGATGGGCATTAGTTGTAATGTTTGGGCTGAGGTACTTTGCGACCCCAAAATCTAATCGGGATGTGTCGGTTTGTTGAACAATCTGGATATCGGTTGATCTGGATGTGGTGTCGTTTGTCTACGTTCTGCAAGCATTTAGGGTTGTCGAAAAAGTTGAAAACAGTGTTGCAGGGTCCCCTTTAAAAGTCACATGGCCGACGTGCTCCAAGAAAAACTTATCTATCAAAAAAACTGTTCGGCTGCTAAACACCTTTGTAAAATGCTCTTCAGATGTGTTAAGTGTATTGGCCGTGTTGGACGTCTTGTCTGAACAATTTGCGTAATATGTATCTATGTATATGAGAAAATTGCTATTCTTTTCTAACTGCGATAGTCATGCTATAGTTGTACAGCCCTCACGTAAGAGCACTGTTAATTTCTTGATAAATCGTCGCCTCTCGAGTTTATTATTTGTGTCTGTTTTTGTGTTATTAAACTTGCGTCAGGTAGACATAAAGCAGCACTTTATTTGACCAGTATTTCCAGCTTTCAAGTGTTCTTTTTCATGTCTGTATGACTATAATGCGACGCGTGAGCAAGCGAAAATGGCTCTATTGAACATAAATATGAGCATTGCGCTTCGTAGAATTGAGACCAATGGATTCCGTTAGTCCAGTGGTTTTATGAGGCAGTTTCGGCTTCAAAACACTGTTGGAAGGGCTGCATTTTTGGTGCACACGGCAGAATGAACGACGCGAAACGGTGCCTGGTTGCACGAGTGCTCCGCGATCCACTTACCTGTTTTATTCGTGTTCCATTTTTTTCGCCAGAATAAAACAAAATTTGCTTATTTATACTTAATTCATCACCTCTGGTCTTTGATCATCTTATCGCTGTAAATTTCCTTCGCCGGCGCAAATTTACTGGCGCGCTAAATAAAGCAGACGACGCAGACAACGCTGTTGATGATAGCGCATCCGTACGTAGCGCTCCCTGGTGCCGCGTCTACGGAGAGGGCACAGCGGGAGCACAGTCAACAACCAACGGCCCGTGGTCGGTTCGCTCGAGAGCGGAGTTTCGGAAAGCTGTCTTGTATCCGTGCCGTGCTCAAGAGCAACAAAACGGAGCAAGAGCGACAACGGCCAGCTTGCAGTGGTGTGTCCGTTGTGCTGCGTCTACCCGCCGTCAACACCGAGGAGCCGGCCGCGAGGAAATTCCGTGAAGAGCAGTGTCGCTTGGGAAAGTCGCCCCGACGCGATGGACCAGTGCGGTCCGCCGATGTCGTGTAAACTTCACGCGTCGACATCGAGTGCCGACGCCGCGCCGTCTCAGACAAGGTGAGGAACAAACGGCCTCTTGCACGCAGCGCCGACGCCGTGGGCGCGTTAAGACCGCATTTGGCTTGTTTTACGTTTTTTCACCCCCTCTCGGCCGGGCGTGCTAGGCCTACTAGCTGCCGCGTCTCCAAAGCGGACCGGGTGATATCCAGTTACTTTTTGAACCGCGTCCAAAGATTCGTGCTGCCTAGCCGAGGGGCCGCGAAGTAAATAATCGCCAAAGTCGCGAACGTCTCTGTCGGTGTCGTACATCCTGTGGTTCCTGGCCCAAAAGCGCGTCGCGTTGGTGTAGCCGCAGGGACTGCGTCGTAGTAGCCGACGCTTCGCCCGAAGCGGTCGCAGCCACGACCCAGTTTTGAACGAAACCGACGACTGCTGGCGTGCTCCCCGCGCTAGCCGGCCGGTCGGCTTAAGAATGGCCCCCTTTTTTATTCTTTCTTGCCCGTGCCTCTCGTTGTTTTTCGAGGCCGCCCGAACGTTCTAGCGGCGTTGTTTTTCGCGTGGTGTGGAAGATGCATATCGCGGTTGCGCGCCCAACACGAGAAATACACTTTCGGCGGCTCGGTCAGTAGCCGCCTCGGCGGCACTCAAACAGACCTACGTCTTGTTGGCGTCGAAGAAAAAAAAAAAAAAAAACTGGTTTCTGCGGGTTGCGTACGGCGACCGTTCATCTAACGAGGGAAGTCGCTGATTGTTGTCCGCCACGAACGCACAGTGCCCGTTTTATGCACCGCAATCTCCGGGGAGTTTCGTCCGTTTGTTTGCACTGTAAATCTTGCAGTCGTCAGCTAGCGAATTAAAAACCTATCATTTCTCCAGCGCGTAGCAATACCACGCCGTGACGTAAACACGTACGACGCGTGTGATGTGGTTTACGAGCTAGCGTCGGTGATGCGAAGAGGAAAAATTTTCGCCTCGTCTTATAAAACGCGCACGGGTTCTAACCGCGTTTCGAACGGCGCGGGTTTGTGTCCCCTGTCTCGGAGAAACGTTCCCACGACACGACAAAACCTGAGCGCGAAACAAACTTTTCTTCATCGTCTTCCACATCGTAGGCGCGATTGCCGCTAGCTAAATGGCGCCCAGCGGCTGCTTCCTGGTCCGCTTTTAACCTTGAACCGTTACTTGCATTTTTACAAGTTCGTTCGCGTGTGCCGCTTTACGGTAGAAGGCACAGGCGTCCTGTAGCAGCGCGTTCGGCTTCAGTGTACGCCTGAAACGGAAACGACGGATAACTGTCCGCACACGCGTTTGTGTTTCAGAAGCTTCGGCCACGGTGTTCCGCGGACTTTGCGCCGCTGTTTTCGCTTTCCGCGGTATGTCGTCCACGCTGTCTAAGCTGACAGGCTCTCGCTTGCGGGGTTCGCGCGTGCATTGCAAATGGCCTGAGTCAGATCGTGTAACGTGTTAGTTCTCCGACACTGCTCGTCATGTAGATGGATTGCGGACTTGCTGTCGCCTGTTAACAGGCTGTCATTTTTGCTAACAAGTCGGGCATTGTTCATCGAAGGGGGTTATTGGTCAACTAGGTTGTAGTATAACTAACTGTGTGGGGTAAAAAGCCGACAAACTAGTGCGTTGCACCTATCACCAGCACATATTAATCATGCCTAGCTTGCGTTCTTGTAACTCAGCTGGTTTGACACAGCGCAAAATGCAAAAACGTCTTTGTCGTCAAGCATTGACGCACACACATTATTGGAAGTTCAAGCTGACTGATTGCCACTAAGGTTTGCAGGGGGTGGATACAGAGAAATACGAGTGCACAGCCTCTAATACATGCAGTGTCATCTGGCTGCCAGGTTCGGAAGCTCCATGCATGTGCTGGTCTTCCATACGTTTGGCTGTACCACCTACCATTATATCGGACGCCTGATTGATTGTTGATTGTAGGGTTTAATGCGCCCACACAACGCAGGTGATGAGGCGCGCTGTAGTGGAGGGCTCCGGATTAATATTTTGACCACCTGGGAATCTTTGAAGTGCGCCGAAATCTCGTACACACGGGCGTTTTTGCTTTTCGCCTCCATCAGAAAAGCTGCCGCCGCGGCCGGGAATCGAACCCGCGTCCTCGTGCTCAGCAGTGCAATGCCTTAGCCACTGAGCCACCGCGGTGGGTAGATCAAACGCCTGCTCAGTGAAGTGACACTATATATATTTCTTTGGTTCCGTATTTCAACACCTGCGCACAGATTAGCAAGTTGTGGGTCCAACCTGTAGTGTCTGACAACGTCCATTTTGCTTGCGGTGCTATGTAAGTGGGACTGTCTTGCTGTTACCGATAAAAGCCACACGCACGTTTATTCAAAACCGGAATGTGATGTTGACTGCAAGGTTATGATTGGTTCTATTTTTCCTTCCTCGAGTACCAATAAAACATGTGTAAATAATAGAATATCTTTGACGTGATGCATTCTGCGGATCGAAATTAGCTTGGCGGCGCAACGGTGGAAAAGGTGCAACTAAATAAACAGGAAGTCGTGCTTGGTTGTGCAGGCATTTGATTTGGCAGTAAGCCCTATTCTCAAACACCCTGAGAAGCCCACCTGTCATGTGCTTCATCACCGCAGCCGGCTGTTACTCTGCGCTGTGAAAGTAGTGCGCTACTGGGAAATATTTTGAACATGGCGCAAGCCCGTTTGGTGATTTTTTGGACTTAATAATGCCTATAAACCACTGCAGCGAGGACAAACTACGCGAGAAAAGGCAGACAACATAATGCATTCATAGCAGTCTCCTTTCAAAACGCGCGAGTTGACATCCGGGTCTGTCACTGAGGCGGAGTGATACCATTCCGTACATGAGCTACTGCCGTTCTTAATTTGTCCCTGAGTATGGGTGCCGTGTAGTTAGGAGCAGTTGCTTTGACACTTTGACCTCAGTCATTTGTAACAATCAGCTGCAGTTTTAAGCGTGTGGCAAAGACACGTAAGACAGGTTACGTGCAAAAGAAAAAAAAAAGCATTGTAGTCGTCCGGGTGAACCGTTTTCGAGCAACTTTTTTATGTGTATTACCTGCACCGGGAGCTATGCAGAGCCGCGACTGTGGTGTCGTGGGCATTCCACTTGTGAAGCGCTCACTCTTAGCACCTCCAGTGGCACCTCCAGCGCTGCGGCACTAGAACTCGTTTTATCTCCAAAGTCAACCTAACTGGGTCGAGCCGGTTTAACCAGAGGTGTTATCAAGAGAGTGGCAGTTTTATCGTTCTTTCACCAGGCATGTGAGCCGAGCCGGTCGCTGCCACTGCCACAATCTCCACTACCCCAAATGGCTCGGCGCCTTTTTAGCTGTTTCCCAGCAACGGAGGTCGAGGTGCAGCCCATGTTTGATGATTCATTTTTATTATAATGACTCCGACGCTGCTTTTTCCTGTAACGAGACATATTGGGCTTTCACCTTAAAAACTGGCGTTTTATTAATAAGTAGCGACTGACCCGAAAGTGTCTGTGGCAGCAGGAAGGTAGAATGCCCTTTGTAATACCCCTGCTACACTAGCGTCCGAATGTCATTTGAACCAAATGTCATTTGACTCAAATGCCAAGTTGTGCTGCTACACTAGGTTTTGAAATGCCATTCGGCTCAAATGACATTCGAGCCAAATGAGCACCGAGAGAGACATTTGGGATTTCAAATGCCATTTGTAGCCTTCTCGCGCACAGCGTTCCAAGTCAGCATAAACAAATACATTACTGGCGTACTTAAAACGAGCAAAATATTCTTAATTGTGGGACTTTGTTTACTTCTCGTTCACTTAAATCGTGATATCAAGATGTAATAATTCCGTACTCTCAGCACCAGTGCGAGCAAGCAACGAACCAGTGTGGCCAGACAGCACAAAAAACCTCGATTGGGATTCAGAATTAAGCAAAAACCGTGTCAAAGTTTACGTTATTGGTAATTTCATATCATTTCAATACGAAAGACTGCCGCTAAATTTGATTGTTGCATTATTCTGTAAAAACAGAACTCGACAGCAGCAGCGCCATGCAGCACGGCGAGCGAATGCTAAAGCTTTCAAATGCCATTGAAATTGTAGTGTAGCACAGCAGATTCTGAATGGCATTCGAAGCACCCCATTTGAGTCAAATGACGTTTGGTTCAAATGACATTCGGACCCTAGTGTAGCTGGGGTATTAAACAGTTTTTCAACCGACACGGGCTGTCGCTTTGTTTTTTTTAACACCTAAATCAGAGAAAAAGGATTAGCCGTGTTCTTTACTATACTCTAATACAACTTAAGAACGGCAAAGCATGTTTTCCTTGTGCCTGATCATTGCAGCAGGCTGTGCCTCTGCGCGGTGAAGTGCGCTACTGCGAGTATTTTGAATGGGATGCGATTCGTTATCTTTTCTGGTTTAATCTGCTTATAAACTAATGTGGTGACGACAATCAAAGTAGGTGAAAAAAAAAAGCGGGCGATATCTTGCACTAAGCCCAGTCGCCTTTTAAAATGCGCAAGCGTGTCAACATCCGGGTCTGTTGCCTCAGCAGAGTGATACACTGGATGAGCTATGGCCGTTCTTAACCTGTGCCCAAGTATATTCTTTTAACCTTTATCTTCTTTACTATTATGCAGTACCGGCTTCCTCAGCAGCTGCTACTGACCTGAGAGCACCATCTGCCGTTATCCTATTTATCTGCACCTTATCACGACCACTTGTTGCTCTCCACGTGTGTGATAAGGCACCAGTGTGTTGGGGATAAAACGGGGGAAAAATGACGGGTTGTTTGCACACGGCAGCCGATGGTTGGCCTTGATATGAACAATATTTGCACTCTTGCCTTAGCGTGGGTGGCCATTGAAGCACGTTTTGTTATGGGGAACGCAGAGCTCGAGATATATAAGTGCTGAACCCACCGCGGTGGCTCAGCAGCTAAGGTGTTGTGCTGCTGAGCCCAAGGGTGCGGATTCGATCCAGGTTGCGGTGGCGGCTTTTCTGGTGGAGGCGGAAAGTGGAAACGCCCGTGTGTTCAAGATTTCTGTCTACGTTCAGGTGTCCAGGATAAATCCAGATCCCTCTACTATGGCATGCCTCACGGCCCAGGTTTAGCTTTGGTGCAGTGAACACCACAATCAACCAATATATAAGTGCTAACAGCTTGTGTCCTACCAAGAGTCATGGATTGTACCATAACTTTGGTTTAATCAATGGTTTGTTTCGGGGTACGGAAATGACAATGTTTTGGTTTGTGGAAACTGTCGTTTTTGTTTGTTTTTGCGTACAGGTTGTAAAAAAGGCTGTAGTTGGTTTTATTGTAGGGGATGTTGCAGTAAATCTGTCATTAGCAGCTTCTGTGTTACTTTGTTCTGATGGTCGTCGAGCTAGGCGCTGAACTGGTTTTCTTTTTCGTTCAGTGTAACGGGCTTATGCATATGGAAGGAACGATTCCTGCTCCCTGGACTGTGTTTATTTGTGTGGAGCATGCAAGCACACCACAGGCCAGAATGCTAGCAAGAATACACGACTTACTTCAAAAAAGAAAAAAAAATCAAAGCAGAAAATGCAGCCTGGGTTATAAACGGCGTTGAATAGGGCGACGTAATAGCTGAACAAAAACTGGGAACGCCAGTAAAAGAAAGACTATCTTGCGCCGTCACAAACAGTGCCAAGCACAACAAAAACACAAAAGAACTGCACTCAGCTGGCTGCACAAATCAATGCCACTGTGCACGATTGCCTCAAAAGAGAGTATGATGAACGTTGCACAGTGCTGCCTATTTAATCTCATTTAATTCGTGTCCTCTAATGTACACATTAAGAAAAAAAGCATTATAAAAAATTCCAAGACAAAACCTGCACCAACAAATATATCGCAGGTTTAAAAACCGATTCAAAATAAATAAAATGTGCCAAAAGTAGGTCAAAAACAGTTTTAGAAAAAAAAACGATTGGATGTTGATTTGCAAAAAATATAAATAAGAAATCACATTTTACATCCAAGGCCGCTACAGTCTACATCCGCACTAAAAGAATCATATACATCAGACCTAATTTTTAAATCTAACAATATGAAACTGAAGACGCGAAAAAAGTTGAAGGGCATTATGAAATGAGAACACACTAAAAAATACATGCAAAACAGTGCACTAAGAATGTCATTAAAGCAAGTATGCGAGATTAGTTGGTGCATCAGTGACCCTTTTCTCGCCGCATGCAGACCCACGGACACAATAATTACACTACTGCCACCCGCGTAGGGCGTTCCAGCCAAACTTCTTTTTAGTCTGCGAGTTACCTCCCCTGCTCCCGTTTTGGCCAGTTGGGAATGGCGGGAGAACGGGACGAGCGTAGATGCCACTTGCGTGACGACGAGGACGGTCGTCTCCTCCTCCTCCTCTCATCTCAGGGGCCCGGGCCAGTGATGCGCTGCTGCCTGGGGGGCTGCCGTGCGCTGGATCCCCCTGCACGCTCCTCGTGCCAGGCGCTGCGCCATGCGGTGGCCGCCCTCACCCGCCTCGACGACTTCACCTCGGAGAAGATCGGCTCGGGCTTCTTCTCCGAGGTCTACAAGGTCACCCACCGCACCACCGGCCAGGTCAGCCCCAGCTCCGACTCCTCTCTCTCTCCGCGCTCTGAGTGCAAGTCGGGCCTGCCTCCTCGTAATGCGAACGCTCGATATTGTGAGCGGCCTTCGTAATATGTATCTTTTCCTTTCCTGCGCTGCGTATGTCCATCAAATTCTTCATCATTTCTAATGTGTCGTCGTCATCATCGTGATTGGCTCGTTCTGCCTGAGACACCGTTCACCGAATAAGAACGCTAGTATAATTGGGAATGAGGGGATCTTTGAATGAGTGCAGAAGGTAAAGCTAACAGTCTAGTACACCAAGGAAAGCTTTGGGAATAGTTAGACTAGTTGTTTGTTTTGTTTTGTTTCTTTTTCTTTCTTGAAGTTTGCCATTTATAATGTTGGGAAAGAAATTGGAGAAAAATGCACCCAGAGTGAACAGACGCCTTTGGATTATGCATCTGACGCCAACAGGGCATTAGGGGCATAGTTGCATATGTTTGTGAAGTCGTGATTGGCAAGCATGCAGTAATATATATACAGGGTGTCCCAGCTATCATGCACCAAGATTTAAAAAAAGAGTAAAGGCGTAACTCGAAAGAAAACCAGGTGCATAATGTTTGCTGTACTGTGAAGAAGCGGACAGCATTTTTTTCTTTAATTAGACTTAATTAAGTAATTGTAATTATTATATCTAACTCGAGAAATACTGTCCTAATCACTAAAGTGTCAATGAGGCACTTGTAGGTAACCACGAGGGGCATCTAACTGCGGTATTTTCAGCGACGAACTAATTGCGTACACATTTATTCTGACTGATAAAGGAAACCCGCGAAATATGAAAAATACCACGTGACGGCGCCTCCGCGCGTACCGTAAAGCAACGCCCTCAAACAGGCTGCCTCTGAGTTAGCCAGAATGAAACAGACAAAAAAGAAAGAAGAAATCGCCACCGAGTTTGTTCCTTATCTGCACACGCGTCCCGCGAATCTTGCTGCTGCTGCTCCTTCCATGCATGCTATTATCAAGGTGATGCGCTGTCTCTTCGGGCGGGTAACACGCGAAGCAGTTGCTTTCAATCAGCTTTGTTTGGGGACGCTGCTTTACAATGCGCGCGTAAGCGTCGTCACGTGGTATTTTTCATATTTCGCGGGTTTCCTTTATCAGTCAGAATAAATGAGTACGCAATTAGTTCGTCGCTGAAAATACCGCAGTTAGATGCCCCTCGTGGCTACCTACAAGTGCCTCATTGACACTTTAGTGATTAGGACAGTATTTCTCGAGTTAAATAATTAATTACAATTAATTATTAAGTCTCATTAACGAAAAAATTACTCTCCGCTTCTTCACAGTACTGCAAACATTATGCACTAGGTTTTCTTCGAGTTACGCAATTTCTCTTTTTTTAAATCTTGGTGCATGATAGCTGGGACACCCTGTATATATGTGTGTGTGTGTGTGTGTGTGTAGTTAACGGGGAACACTAGCCACCATCAATGTAATGCTACCAGTGCTGCCACATCGCAGTGAATTGGAAAGAACAGGCAGCGGAACATATTGCCCTTATGTGACCCGCATCATCATCATTGCAAGCGACAAGATCATCATCATCATCGGAGTGTTGGCACGAGAGCTGAGTGCGCACGGCAGAACCCCTTCGGACTCAGCTAGGCCGCTCTGCATTTCCATGCCTTGCTGCCGTCCTGCCAATAAACCCCATCATAACGTGTGCGTGCGTGGGTGAGAGTGCGGTGTGGTGCATGTGTTCTCTCTCTCTCTCTTCCTCTTGGTCTCTCTCTCTCCTCCTCTCTCTCTCTCTCTCTCTCTCTCTCTCTCTCCTCTCTCTCCTCTCTCTCTCTCTCTCTCTCTCTCTCTCTCTCTCTCCACATTTATGCCTTGGAATTCGTTTTGCCTATGCTTTGTTACCAGCGTGCAAACGCACCTGCTGTTGTTATCCTATGTTTCAACTAGTGTAGCCCCCATTAGCTGTTTCTCTTGTATGCCGCACCCAACAAACTTGTTTTGTGGGGAACAATGTCACTTTGCTGTCATTTACCAAGAGTATTTGTTTTGATCAACGTTGTTCACAACCTAATTCTAGATGGCTCTGGAAAGGAGAGCATTCCGAGATAAATGCGTGCAGAGCAAACTTTGCAGTGTTCGATTTGCCTATGCTCACAGCGCACATCACTTTGTTGACTGCTTCTTTGACGTTTGCTTCCTTGTAGTTTATTGCAGGACACAAGTTTGCTCCTTCTCCTTCTCCTTTTCTTATTTCGTTCACGACAATTACAGAATTATGATGGGTGGCATAGCAAAAGGCAGAACAACGCTTTACTTGGCCATGGCATTGAACGGTGCAGAGTTTTTACAATTTTCGCAAAGCAAAAGCAAATTAAAATAACTGAAACAGAATAAAAAACATTATTGCACCAGGCGGACAGTAACAATTGCTGTGTGCACGATTTTACGTAACACATAGAATAACTGTTGTAAATTTTGTCTACATGAGCTAAATTGATTTACTGGAAGCAGCTTGTGTTGCTATCTGCTGTGTGACTATACGCCTCGAGATTCGCGATCGCTGCGCCGCCTGCCGCCGCCGGCGTTTGCGGGATTAGCGCTGCGTGGCTGATAGGTGGTCATGCAGTGTTCTGGTTCTCTTTCGCTTCTCTTTGCCTTTCCGCGCTCTAAACAACTTGTTATGGTGACGTCTGTAAGCTAACTGCACGTTTAGGGCACCTAAAAAAACAGCTGCGTCTTGGTAGAGCGCTCTAACGCCAACAAGAGCTACCCGGGGAGGCGGTTCTGCGCGCTTCTTGGCCGCTCTTGCGGGCGTCGGCGATGGCAGCAGCATATCACCGCTGTCACCTTCGAACACGTCAGCACAAGTGAATTCTATTTATTGTCGCCTCGCTTAGACCTGATATTGGCACTGTAAGTGGTTGGTTCGTTTTGCAGCGCAGACAACAAATGCGGCTTTGCTTCGAATATGTACGTCGTAGAAAAATATGTTTCGGGGACGTGATAACCCAATAGCTGACAAAAACTTGTGCCTTTTATGGGAATATAAGCCACGCGAAAATGTTAAGTACACTCAAAGGCTGTGCATTGTCAGATATGTGCCCACTCATGCCTTATAGTAAGAACCAAGGTATATGTTAATGAAACCACGGGAAAATGAATGGTCTGCAAGTAAGGAATAAATAGAATAGTCGTACGGGAATGAAAAAAAAAAAACGAGTGCAGCTTCTGAAATGCTAAAGACGTTTGTTCGAGCAAGGTAGTATTCACCAGACCAACTAGATGCGAAATGCACTGATATTTCGCTAGACATGGGGGGGGGGGGGATGAGGAGGAGGACGCTTAACTATCGTTGTTTACAAATGCGGAGCGGAATCAACGAATGAACGTTTTAGTAATCGCACACACAAGATGCGTGTTCACTTTTCGTTTGTTTTTAGCCTTGAAAAACGGCTGGTCACTCGGCGGACTCATTTTTTGAAGAATACAGGATAGGCAGTTCACAAGCGATACGAGGTGTCGTTGGAAGAGTTGATTGATTGATTGCAGGGTTTTAACGCGCCGACGCAACGGAGACGATGAAGGCACGCCGTAGTGGAGGGCTCCGGATTAATTTTGACCACCTGGAGAGCCTTAACGTGCGCAAAAATCTCGTATACACGGGCTCGTTGGAAGAGTGTCGTATCTGATAAGGGCCTCTGATTTCGGTTTATGCTAGATTCTGCAGTCTCCCTGTGTCATGACTCTTACGACGATGTTTCGAATAAGAGTTTGGTCACGGACGCGGATTACTCTATAAGCCCATCTTCGCGCTTCTCGTGGAGGATAAATGTAACAGATGAATCTTTGGGAGCGCTCACCTCGGGACAAGACGACCCAGCATTAAATTTGTCGTCGTGTGCTGACTCCGGAGTGTAATTTTGCATTATCCATCGTACTTCTTTGGTACAATGTTTGTGAAATTTATGCCGCATTGGCTTGTTCATGGTACTGATCAATATCTGATATGTGATATTGGCAGGCGTAACTTGCGTGCTGTCAGGTATGAGTGCTCCGCTAGATTTTGTAAGTGCACAAAGTCGATTTACATCATAGTGTGTATGGCCGCAACATGACCATCGGAGGAAACACTGCTTACGGAGACACTGTCACTAAATTTCAGGGCAGCGGAATTGCAATCAGCTGCATGCAAATGCTGGCTTCGGGACGCCGGCCTGTGACACACGCCCGGCGCTCATATAGATCTCACTAAGATCGCGTCATAAACGTTTATACGCTCGTGAACATGCCACGCTTGCAAACAGAGTGCCTGCTCCACGTTATTCGGTATTTCGAACGCGGACAAACGATAAATCGCTGTCTTGAACGAGCCCCAAAAGCAACGGCGACAGGGGGGAGCGGGCCGGGGACTCCCGTGCCTGCTTTCGAAACGGGCCGCTAGGGGGATTTCAGTGGCGCCCCTACAGGCCGCGCTCGAGGCGTATATACCATACTTACCCGATTCTAACGCGCACCTCTTTTCCGCAAAAATAGGCCGAAAACTCGCATGCGCGTTAGAATCGGATACGAAACCGAAACTGCCGAAACAGCTGAAATTTTGTTCCACCCATCGCCATCGCCATCAAGATGGCGCCAAAGCTTTTAGCAACAATTTTTTCGGATCTAGGCGCCTAGGCTTTTCTTTCTTCGCGTTCACACAAATCGTCAAATTATTCCACTTGCGTGCTTGATAACAGCAATGGCAGCAGCGGCAATGAAGTGCGCCGCTTCCGCGGCTTACCAGCGGCTCCCACGCGTTCACAACGAGTGGTTGGCTGAAGCGTATGCCTCTGGAGAAGCTCGTGGGATGGGCGCGCGAGGCGTGGGCCACGATCCTATCGAACATGGTTGAACGTTCGTTCAGATGTGTGGCATCGCGAACGCGCTTGACGGCACCGATGACGAGATGTTGCGGCCAGCGGAAGGCGACAAAGAGCTCTCGGAGAGCGACCAGGAGTGAGATGAGTGAGATTACTTCGGGAAATAAATCGCCCGTTTCTCTCGCATTCGTTTTTCTTGCTCACAAAGTTCCTTGCACGTTACAAACGGAGGTGCAAGTTTTTTCGGTTTTTTGCCTGGAAAATTTGGTGCGCGTTAGAATCGGGGGCGCGTTAGAATCGGGTAATTACGGTATATATATATCTGTGCTATGCCCCTTCCCTTGCCCGTGCGCAGGTGTGCGTGCTGAAGATGAACACGTCGAGCAGCAACCGTCCCAACATGCTGCGGGAAGTGCAGCTGCTGAACCGGCTGTCGCACCGCAACATCCTCCGCTTCCTGGGCGTGTGTGTGCACGAGGGGCAGCTGCATGCGCTCACCGAGTACATCAACGGTGGCAGCCTCGAGCAGCTCATCCAGAGGAGGTGCTTCGAGTTTTTTGTTTTTGACGCGGTAGCGTTTGCGGGGCCCTGTGTCCGTCCGTAGCACGTGCCAGCGTCTGTGAACCTGGCAGGATTGTTGACGGGGTAGGGTGTGGGGCATCAGCCACTTCTTCTGTCTCAAATTTGTTTTTTCATTTTAAAATTTGGGCATTAAAAATGAAAAGCAGCGGGCTCAAGGGTGAACCTTGGCACTCGTGGCCCCTAGGACTTTCGTTAAGTGTTCGGCACTTTTCTGCACAGCCTGCTGAACAGCTGAAGCACACTTTTATCTAAAAGGAGTATGGTCAATGTCTTTTTTTTATTAAATACTTCTGTGCGCACTTGTGAATGCAATTCAAGGCCTAAAAATTTATTAAAGGATGGCCTTTTAGGTCATAAAACAGCTGTCGTGTTCGCTTGTAGGACAAAGGCTGCGGCTCCATTATAAGCTTGTCTGCTGTCCAAATCTTGTCCTCGGTTATGGGGAACACCACAGCTGCTGTTGACAAGGTTAGCGGGTTGATTCTAAAGCAGATGAAGCAAAAGCGACAGGAACAGGGGGCCTATCAACTGGAAATTCTCGGGGTATTCAGCAAATTCTTTTTGGGCGCATGCAGGAAAAAATTGATATAACTTTCTCTCAGAGCTAGTGCAAAACGTAACCTACCACATACGGGAGACTACAGCGCTGAGATTCCGCAATCTTTGCTCAAAGCCTGGTATTTTGAAGCTCTTGCAGTGCGGTGATCTATCTATCCCAGTTTTCGTTTTTCCCCTCTCATAATACAGTGGAACCCTGATGATACGTTGTCCCCCGGACTAAAGATGACATGCTTCTTCTGACAGATCACCGCGGTCCTGGCGAACTTTCCATATAAACGATGCATATAAAACTCCAATTATACAACATTTGGGTGCACACGGTCCGCTTCATACGACGGACCCTGGCGGGGATAAACCGGCGTTTTTCTTATCTTTTACACTGCTTCGCCGTCCGTCTCGACCTTTCTTTATTCTAAACCCCCGTTTGGCACTGCTTGGTGTGCAAAGGTCCACAGGCGGGCCCGACCACTTGGGAAACAAACGCAGGCAAGCAGGCAGGTAGGTACTGGCTAGCGGGAGTTATCCTTCGACAGCCCCATGCGGCAGCAGAACGCCAAAGCGCCAACCGCGAGAAGTCAAAACCGAGGTAACCGCGGACCGGGAATTTGAAGCTGCCATCAAGCCGACGAATGTGAAAACACATACGACGCAATTCCACAGTGATGACTGAACGCCCACTTTCCTCGACCGCTTGATCCAACTTTCTTCTTTTCGCGACGCTCTCTCTCCCCCTCTCTCTGCTTATCAGTGTCTTTCGAAGACGCGTTGTCACTCGGTTTTTTTTTTCCCCTGCCTTTTTTTTATCACCTCCTCGTACTATCGTTTATTTCGCTTGGCCTTGGCAGTTTCACACACGCCTTTTCCCCTCTCAGTTTTCTTGGCCACATCGACCTCCCCACCTTATCTAGCGCGCCCGAGACACAGGGCTGGCGGTCTAGCACAGACACTGTAGAGGAGAGGGGGGCACAGAATAGGCTTTCCTTTTCTTTGGAAACTTGGGACTTCAGCTAAAGGTTTACAAAATACTCTAGAATGCGCTAATTACAGTAGTTTAAATAAGTTCTTAGTCCACCTTTCGCACGGTCCCTTGAAAGTTGTGTTATCGGGGTTCCACTGTATGAACTGTCCCACCATGCAACCACTGCTCTCCTCCTCCTAACATTAGGGTGTACCGTTTCTTTTGGTGTAATGAACATGCCCCTTCAATGAAATTTAGATGCCTGTTTGGAGGTGCATTTGTCACGTGACCCTAGTCCTTGCATCACATATTGCCAGCATGGGAACGCTACTTTGGCAAAAACTATTACAGCACACACATCATAACTGGGCAGGTTTCTACCATATAAATGAAAGTAGATAAGTTCTTCCCCCCAAGAAATGTGTACGGAGTTTCCCCTTGTCTTATTTGGCAGTTCTTGGCACGGTATAAATTTTAGTCGGACAACCACGAGACTGCACATGTCCCACTATTGCCGTTGCTCACGCCTGCGGGCCTATTTCTTTTGTTCCTTTTCGTTAGTTCACAGTTCGGTTGTGCATTATATTCCCAGTGTGTTTTGTACTGTGGCGACACTGGGATTATTGCTGAAACTTGGTGTTGGTTCACCAAGTCGGCAGACTTCTGACCAGGGTGTCGAACCGGAATTTTTTCGGGTTCGGTTCGGGTTCGGGTTCAAGCCTTTTCGGTTCGGTTCGGGTTCAGTTCCAGAGAACTTTCCGTTCCGGTTCGACCGGTTTCAAACGGGTTCGAAGAAAAAAAGCAGGCTGTTTTTTTCTGTTAATTTTTTTTTGCTCCGTTTTCGTTTCCTTATCAAGTCGGCATCAAAACAAAGTCATAAGGAAGGTTTCTTTGTCCAAATATTTTTGTCTTTCGCCACCTAATGCGACCCTGCAACACTTTTTGTCAACTCTTTTCTATATCTTGAGTGCTTGCAGAAAGTAGTCAAAAAACACATTAGATTATAGGTCGCAATGTGCCTCAGCCTCAGCCAAAATTACTGCTCGCTGCCCAACTCACCCTCGTCAGATAACATAGAACTTGCTCGAAATATTTTTCTCTTCTTCCCGGTCTTCGCGTTCTTCGGCGCTTTCGCCGCTGTATGACGGCATTGCAGTGGTGTAGCGGCTGTTTGCCGGCTTTCCAGTTGCAGAATAGAACGGATTTGATCGCCACTTAAAAAAACGTTACAAGCGAAGCAGAAACAAAGGTATATCACCGCAGCGACGAGCAAATCACGCGCTTTTTCCCAAATCATGCCAGCTCTGTGCTGGCAATAGCTTATAGTTTTCGCAGGGCTTCCAGGTGCGAAGAAGAGTGAAAGCCTTTATATCGAAAGTGTCTGTTTGTTTATGTACTGTTTTTTATTTATTTTTATTTATTTATTTTATTTATTGTTGGGTTTAAACGCGCCCACGCAACGCCGACGACGTAGGCGCGCCATAGTGGAGGGCTCCTCCGGAATAATTTTTGACCACCTGGGGATCTTTACGTGCGCCGAAATTCCGGACACACGAACCGTTTTCCGCTTTTCGCTTTTTTGCGTTTCGCATCAGAAAAGTGGCCGCCGTGGCCGGAATCTAAATCGCGTCTGGGTGCTCAGCACGCAACGCTTTAGCCACTGAGTCACCGCGGGCGAGTTTTATCTAAAGTGTTCAAGAGCTCCTTTAACTGTACAGTTGAACCCCTTTATAAGAGACACGTACCGGGGAGCAGTTTCTGTCTCTTATACGAGATGTCTCTTATAAGCAGGGTACCATGTTTTCACTTACTAACTAATCAGACCCTAGTTCAATGTGGGCACCCTATACTAAAACAAGCTCAAAAAATGCTACAGCATGTTTCAAAAGATTCATTCTAATTTATGTTTGGCCCCCAGAATTTATGAAATAGTTCTGAATCTTTGTTTGCTTCATGACTGTATTTACACTGTATATTTTACAACCCATTCTGCAAGCTTTTTTTTCTTTCCTCGTTTGTGGAAGATGAATCGTACATGTTGAGTTCACAAGCCTGATGAATAGGCGGAGCGCACAGCTTCTTCCACTGTGGTGCTCAGGCTATTCATTATGCTTGCAGGACTCAACATCTGCGATGCTTCTTGATTGGGAGCTATGCGAGTGGGAGAGCCCGCATGTGCGATCGCGCTCCATCCAATGGATGGCAGTAAGCTTCAACCACTTCTGTAAGTTGCATTTCCATTGGCAGGGCTTCTCATCATTTCATAGCTAACTGAACCACTGTGTGTTTGCTGAAGTTATAATAATAGCGACTACTGCAGGCGTCTGTCGTCCACCTGTGCTTCCATGATGGAAGCAACTGCAATTAGTGACTGGTGGCACTGCATCTGAAGTTAAAATGTCTATTACAAGCGAGATTATTGATTAAAGTTCAAGGATGACTTGTCCCTTATAACCAAGTCTTCTACATCCGATGTCTGTTATAAAAGAGGTCGATTTAATGGGAAAGATAGGGCAGCCAACCATGTGGGTCAATAGTGTCTCTTATACCCCATTTCTCCCTTACATCAGTGTCCTTACTCTATCTTATAACGAGGTTCAGCTGTACCTGCAAAATGTTTTTCTGTGGTAGTGTGACGAGTATGTGGCGCCGACTGCCAAGCGTGGGAGGTGGCATTTAGAGAAAATTTCTTCTGCTCATCTTTTATCTGCTAACACAGCTGTTAGAAAGAAAGAATGGATATAAAGACTCATTGGACGGCGTGTATAGGACGGCATTGGATAGGGAAGCACCGGAGATAGGAACTTGTTAATGGCCCTTCAGCGACTGATGACAGCAATTGGGCTCTGGGAAAGATGATAGCCAAGTGAAGTCACAAGCGGCAGTAATGATCACTTGTAGAGAGAGAGAGAGATAGAGATAGAAATGAAGTTTAAATGGAAGTTAGAAATGAATTCAATCCAAGTCAAAGTTTCAGAGAGGCGACCCTCATTCGAGGGGGCTGAATCGACAGCCGTTTCCATCAAGAGCAACTGGTCTTCCAGGCCGGAGCTGGCCATGGCTGTCTCCCAATTCTCTATGGAAACGTGCAGGTTGGATGGATCTACGGCACACTTGTCGCAGCGGCCTACTATGTGTATGAGGTTCCCAGGCTCTCCACAGAAGCAACGAAATGGAGAGAGTTGTGTCCCGTCAAAGAGGTGAAGCTGGTGCTGTGTGGGAAGGTGTATGCCCACAGGGTGCGGGGTAATCTTTCCTGGTTAATTGGCAGCGATTTGTGCTGGGGAAATATGTTCTATAGAAGAGGCCGAGAGGCCATAGTGCTGAGTACTTCCTAGTCTGTCCTGCAGGATGCATGCACTCGGGCCCGGCTTCATCAGCGCTGGCTAAGCGAGTGAAATCTCGACCCACGAGGTTTGGTGATCTTGTTTGCCGGGGATGCCAGTATGAGGTGGTGCCCATACAATCGTGACTGGTCACGTTGGTGGTCTCTGATTGATCATCGAAGTGTTGTAACATGCAATCGACCGTTGGCCAAAAGTTGGGCCACGCCTGCTAAGAGTCTGTTATGAGAGTTTTGGTGCCTTGCCGCTTTGGCTAAGCGCACGTGCTATCTCGCCGCTTCCCCCAGCTTGAAAGGGGGCTGTGTTCGTGGTTTAGATGCTACACGTGTGGGAGGCTGCAGAACGGTAACACAAAGAGAAGGTATTGAAGAATGCTATCGGGCCGTCTTTGCATCAAACCAGTTGATCGTCCCTCCCTTTTTTTCTTACACAGTTTTAGTTTCTTTCACAATGGTCTATTCCCGTCTAATATACACACGTTTTGAAAAGCCTTTGATGAATATAAAATATGCATTAGGCAATTAGTTAATAACTTTAGTCCCAGATGTCAATGTTAATATATCAAAAAACATAATAGCGCAATACGGGCCTACACAAAGACCTTTTATATCAGCATTCGGCGTCACATAACTTTTGCGGGTACTTTTGTGCGTGACAAAATTTCATGATTGGTCGAGAAGGAGAGCGACTGAAATTTCAAAATGCCAAGGACCCCAAAGATATCATGTTTGGTCCGAACGTCTAATCCCCTCGGCCCAACTGACCCCGCTAATTTCTTTATTCCAAATAATCAACACACAGTCCCACTAATTCGCCATTAGCTCATTCACTGACCTAATTTCATTTCATTTCATTTTATTTCCTTAAAGAGCCGCGAGGGGGAATTACATAAGGGGGGGGGTAAAGTTATGACAAAATAGAA